>CM077006.1:52615335-53215335 GCA_039090855.1 Macrothele yani
TTTGTTGGAGAGCTTTTCCACTACGAAATGTTTCTTACATAATTTAAAATGTTTCTTAATGCACAAATCTGCCACCAGAGGGCGTAATTTCACAATTCCGTTTACAGCAATATCTGCGGGATAAAATCCTGATTGAAAAACTTTTCTTCGGTCAGTACTGCTGTTTTTCATACCGGTTCCATGGACTATGAATAGCTTTGATAAATTTAATTCGCGTAAGAACGGATTCAAAAGACGCTCATTTCACCGGAAAATTCGGTGTCATCTTTCTTGTTCTTTTTGGCATGGAAAATTATTTTCTTCATCATCATCACTAACAACCATGGGTAATATTCCCGTAGGCCTGATGCCATGGGTCATCAGATTCCATTCATCTTACGTTGTTTTAGACCAGCGGGCAGAAAAAAAACCCTTCACGAATCGCGCCGTGATCATTTATCCGCTGGACCTCATCAGACCAGCGGCAGACGTGATAGAGGAGGTGCAAGCAATGTTCAAATCAGCAGGACTGGGCGTCGGAATCAAAGGAGTAAAGAAAGTAAGCAAGGAAGGAGTGCTCATTGAGGGTGACAAGGCAGAAGGCGTTCAAAAGTTCGTAGACCGTTTTGAGACGCATGAATTCCTAAATGAGGGACACTAAGCTAAAATCCCAGCCAGGAAACTTCCCAGGCTGATTTGTCTATGGGGATGATGACGACGACCCGGATCCAGATAAAGCCCTTTTAAAAATCATTGGGCTAAACGAGCTGACTGAACCAGAGCAATGCAGGGTTCTCTCCCCATCAAGGGAAAAGTTCACTGGGTGTTTGAACTGGCCCCAGCGGACTTCCACACCCTTCGCAAACGAGGCAAAATGAACGTCGGATGGAGGATTTCGACCTGTAAGGAATACTTGAGCGAGACTCACTGCTTCCAGTGCAACTGGGTTTCGGGAAGTTTTTCCGGTCCAACGGTTTTAGAGGGAAGTGCAAGGCAGAGTCTGAGTCTTCTGCCCGGTGTGGCCAGGCAGGGCACCAGCACTGGACCTGCAAATCAAACGCCAACTGCCGACACGCCAATGAAAATTTTCGACTGAAGCTCAACACAGATCACTCCAGTCTAGACCCGGCATGCCTGCGTTTGAGACGAGAACTGGAAAGACTCCGCACTCGAATAGACTATGGTTGAACTGCAAGTGACTGATGCTGAAAGACGGGACTGCGTTCCTAATGAAATTGTTGAAATGCGCGTATTGTGCATTTTTCTGCGTTTCCGATTTTGTAAAATTTTCAATGTGCTTGTGATTCAATGTAATTTTGTACCTGTTTTGTTTGTTTCTGTGTTTAGCAGATTAAAGGCTTCGGCACATAAAAAAAGTGTTCGCGTGGCAAACGGATCTCCCGAGAGGTTTCTCAATGGACAAACGGGCCATCGAGTACGTCCTCCCTAGTTCGTCTGGGTGTCCGAACTCATGATCCCTTGATCGGGATTGTACCGCAGCGTCTACCAAAAGGCAGATGCGACGAGAGAGTTCAACTGAACCCTGTGGAGCCAACAGTTTGACGATGTAGGATCGATGGCTCATCTAACTTATATTGTTTTACGACCAACGCACAGACACCCATCTGCTCAACCCAGGCACCCTACGGAAGAGGGTGCATGGACAAAGCGCGTCCGGGGCCGATTTCAGAGGGAACCATCTACACATCCGCGTTCCCAGGGAGACTGCGAAAAACCTTGAGAAATCCGCAGCCAGCAAGACCAGGGCTAGAAAACTCGTCAGAAGCGTCCGCCTTCCACACAGTGCACAGCGACTTTACCAACTGCGCCATGTCGGTGATAAATGTATTCCTTAATGAAGTAAATTAACGAGAGAAGCGGAAAAACAAAGCAAATCTTGCATCTGTATTCGTGGAAAATATATAGATTGTAGTTGAACACAGCCCGCAGATGATACTTCACTTCCCGATCCCCGGGTTCTGGGACGTACCTACAGCCCCGATACCGATTATTTAGTGTATTTTTCGGAATAACAGAGAATATTTAAGAGCAAACGAAATCTCGACATGTCACTCGTACCTAATACTCTGCGATGTATACCTATAAATAACTTTTCTTTTGAGTTTGTTTTCTCATGTAAATTTAATTCCTTTTTGGTTAAACGTTTTTTCACGGAACGATACCTTACTTCCCAAAGAGCCTTTTTCTATTTGGCAACACTGACAGTGGATCACAGCATGATAAAACACCACCACTGAATGTAGCAGGGTGTCGATTGTATGAAGTGCAGATAGTAGAGATATATATATATCATCATCCATTATCAATCCATTGCTGGATGAAGGTCTCTCCAAGTTTCTTCCACAATTGTCTGTCTTGAGTAAATAAATCCATCGCTCTTTCCACGTTAAGTAACTCACAGCAACCGAATAGCAATTTTTCTGTTGTTGTGCGTTGCTTAACGTGGAAAGAGCGATGGGTTTATTTACTCAACTGACGCCACGTATTTAGATGATTTTCACCTTGGTGTCTGTCTTGAGTCTGTCTCCTCCATGTCACTCCAGCATACTTTCGAATTTCATCCATCCATCTCCCATGGGATCTTCTGGGTCTTTTCCTGTCCCTCGGAATAAAGTCTAAAATTTCGGTTGTCCATCGGTGATCCGTTCTTCTGGCAACATGTGTACAGTCCATTGCCATTTCAGTGATTTCACTGTGGTCATGATGTCGTCCACTCCTGTCATTTGCCTTATCCATAAGTTCCTCTTCTTAAATTTCCTGGTTACATGAAGCATGCATCGCTCCATACCTCTTTGGGTTGTCTGCAGTTTTTGTATGTCATTTTTTAGTTAAGGTCCACGTTTCTACTCCATACGTAAGCACTGGCAGGATGCGTTGATTAAACACTTTTTCTTTTAAGACATAATGGCATACATCTCTTAAGAATTGTACTGTTTCTTCCAAAAGCTCTCCATCCAAGTTTTATACGCCGATTAATTTCTTCATCAATGTGAACCTGACTTGATATCTGCTGCCCAAGATAAATGTAGGTATCGGTTGTCTCAAGCTTTTCTCCATCAATCGATAAATCTTCGTTT
The DNA here is from genome assembly GCA_039090855.1 of Macrothele yani. Lineage (NCBI taxonomy): Eukaryota > Metazoa > Arthropoda > Arachnida > Araneae > Macrothelidae > Macrothele > Macrothele yani. The sequence goes on from CM077006.1 coordinate 52,618,413, forward strand.
CTTGTAAAAGCATTGTACATCACTTTTGTCTTCTGAAAGTTCATTTTTAATCCCACTTCTTTACTCTTGTCAACAAGTTCTTGGATGGGGTAGTTGCAAAGATATACAGTATATAGAGAGATAGATGATAGAGTATTAGAAAATAAATTGTAAAGATAACCGATTGTAAAGTTATCGACATCCTACAGTCATTTTCAAAAGTTGAAGACTACCTGTCAATTTATTAAAAATTAAGATTTTCAAAGAAACAAGTAATTACTAGTCAGAGATATTTGAAAAAATGATACCACAGATGAATACTTATATTCTTTTGAACACAAAAAGACTGAAATCGTTACTTCGTGTGCCCACCTTTGTGTTTTATAACAGACAGAATATGATGTGGCATACTCTTAATGAAATATTTCCAGTAGTCACTTGAAATGTCTTTGCACCAAACGCAGTTTATCGCGTCAATCAAAGCTTGGGAATGTGATGGCTGTTTTTCTGCTACCTTGTATTTAAAATGGTCCACAAATCTTCGATGGGGTTAAGGTCGGGACTATTACCGGACCAGTCAAGCACAGTTATGTTTTTCCTCTGGAGGTAGTCCTTTACTGTCTTTGATCTGTGGCATAGAGCACCATCATGCATAAAGATTGTGCACTTGCATGTGAGCTAACAGCTTCTCACGTAGCATTTCCACATAAAAAGGACCAGTCACGGTAGTGCCTGTCCGCAAAAAGGATAATGAAGCCGTACCGGATGCTGACATAGCACCCCCATATCATCTGACTAGGCGGATTTCTCACGGTGCTAACGGTGTATTTTTCATCAAACCTTTTGCCATTTGGTCGTCGAACGTGTGCTTCACGTGATTCAAATTGACGTACAGCTGATTCATCGTAAAAAAGAACTTGGCTCCAATTTTCAGCAGTCCACGATTGATGACGCTTTGCAAACTGGAGTCTCTTCATTTTCAGTCTAGGTTAATGTGTAGGTTTATAAGATTTTAATCCAAAATCAATCTTTGCTAAGACATCAGGAAACAGTGCTGATACTAATATCAGACCCATTTGAATGTAGAAAGGCTTTGATTTTTTTTGCACGAGAATGCATAACTATTCACGTTATGGTATTGCCATCACGTAGGGTTGTTTTCCTTGGACATCCACTTCTCTTTCAGTCGCTAAATTCACCTGTATCTCGATATTTCATGATCGTATTATGTATAGCAGTCTTGCTCACATTCACCTTTCTGCTTATATCACGTTTGGAGTATCCTTCATGATATAATGTTATTACTTGTGCCCTCTGAGTAACACTTAATGACGTCCCCCCCCCAATTTGTCGCTATATAGAAAATAACGTCATGAAAACCAGAAGCTAAACTGACACTCGCACGCTTCCACTAACTCTATCAACAGCTACCGCTGTAGGATGATACAACACCCACAGACAGTAGCTGCTGCAATCTGCAGAAATGTCCTATAATGCCAACAGGTGGTCTTAAACTTTCGCAAATGACTGTATATACGTTAAGTTGTAAAGATTAAGAATAGATGTTCAATGACGAGAGTGTAAAACGTTCATACACACTTTGTTGATTTGTACACCAAAGAGCCAAAACATTATGACCACCTGAATGATGTTGTTCCTCCACGTGCCACCAAAATAGCTCTTACCCGGCGAGGTATCGATGCTACAAGATATCTAAAGGTGTCTTGCACCAACACGTTACCAGCAGATCCTTTAATTCTTGTAATTTACGCAGTTGAGCTGCCGCAGATCGGACTTGCTGTTCCAACACAAACCACAGATGCTCGATTATATTAATATCTGGTGAATTTGGAGGCCAGGACAATACCTGGAAGTCTTGCATATGTTCTGCGAGCTATTGCCGAACAATCTGGGCATTCTGGCATGGCATATTATCCTACTCAAAGAAGCCACTACTAGAGGGGAATAGCGTTGCCATGAAAGGATGTATGTACGTATTCTGTAATGATGTTTAGGTAGATGTCATGGTCTCCTGCACATGAGTGATTGGACCCAGTGATTCCCAGCAGAACATTGCCCGAAGCATCACACTTCCTCCACCGGCTTGTTTTCGTCCCATGGTGCCAATACTTTCCCAGGTAAACGACGCACACGTCCACATTGTGCAGCAGGAAACGAGATTCATCGGACAGCAGGAAACGAGATTCATCGGACAGCAGGAAACGAGATTCATCGGACCAGACGACCTTCTTCTAATCATTAAAGGTCTAGTGTTGGTGCTCGCATGGCCATTATAGGCGCTTTCGACTGCGAACCGAGATTAGCATAGCCACTCGTATCGGCCTGCGGTTACGCAGCTTATTTTCAGCAGGGTTCAATGTACTGTGTGTTATGACACATTACTCTCGTCACCAGCATTCAAGTTACCGGAGAGTTGCGTCACAGCGTTCCTTTTATCGGCTCATACCATATGGGATAGCCTTCGCTCACCTCTAGCATCGATGAGCCCTGTCTCGTCACCAGCATACTCTCGTCACCAGCATTCGAATTACGCTCATCTCTAGCATTGATGAGCCGTGATCGACCCATACCTTGCCGGCGGTGCGAGGTTATCTATCCTCGGACCACTTTTTGATGAAACTATTCACGGCTGACCGTGAACATCCCACAAGCCTTGCTGAGATTGTCATCAAGGCTTGTGGGACGGGAACGGTCCGGACCGTTGTCGCTAGATGCACTGTGCTTGTTATATCATTCGACAGTACTGAAGGGGGTAATGGATAATGACAAACTCTTAGGTGCTATGGAATATAAATGAAGAAGTTATAGGACATCAAAGAACACTGGCGGAGACAATATTCATGGAGTCTCCATTACTCTTGAGGCCCATATCGGAATTGTTTGTGTTGTTTTAAGCAATTGATATACATTACAAAGTATTCATGAATGAATATACAATATAGCGTATTCCTTTATGGATATACATTGCACTCACCTTTCATGTACGACAAAAAAATATGAAGATCTTTAATTATGGAATGATCCAAACAAAAGGAGTTCTCACAGTGAGCACATTTCATGAATGCTGTTTTCTCGCAATCTTCTCTACCACATTCCTCAATTAGGCCCGATTCTAAACAATACTATAGACGTTTGGAAGTATCCAGGACGAGTATTGACATAACCACACTTATAAAATGCAAAGTGGATTAGGTTTTGAAATCGAGGCGCTGAAAAGTGATAGTGAACAAAATACTGCAGACGGAGAAAGTGGTCTCTGTGCCAAAAGTTCATGTCTGATGTTACCAACACAGTGTTCGTTATGAATTTAACCACATTTTTATAGGGACTTCTTACACTTTGTTTTATCGAAAATAATTGTAAGAAGTTCTAATATAACATTCATTCATACATACATTACATAATATAATGCTCATGAACAAGGATGTAGTGGCTCCCCCGTTGTCCACAGCAGCTCAAAGTTAAATATATCTTATGATCCTCTATGTAAACAACATTCTTTGGTTTTGCAATCACCGATATCCACATGTCCGTTTCCTTGTGAGTAGGAAATGCTCTGACCCTGTCGCCTGGCCATTACAAATTTTGCCTTTGTCAAACTCGTTGCCTTTCCCCGTCAGAAGAACAAGAATAACACTGATTAACAGAGCTCAGTATCAATTGTTATTTATGCTGTTTCAGGACCTTCACACGCGTCGTCGTTTACCTACAATTGCTTTGATTTGCATAAAGACGCTCTGGTCATAATGCTTTGGTTCTTCGGTGTATCTTACCTACTATTGCTGTCATTGAAATGAATGATGTATGAGGACCTGAAAGTCATGATGTATCAGTGGATTTGACTTTCATTGAACGGAGAATAAAGTATTGGACGTAAGTCTATTTTCTCATGACCATTCTTATCTCTGACCGTTTGGTAATTTAAGTGCAACGCTGTTATTCAATAACATTAGCCAGTTAGTGAGTTAACTAATTACATCTGAAACTACAACTACGTATATGAAAGAACTGAAACCCCATAACTATTCGTTAAAAAAATGCTCAAATTAAGGAATTTTTATAAAAGAAATCGGTAATAAATTTTGAAAAAAAAAATTCAAAATTACAGAACAAATCAGATATCAAATTTCTTTTGAAAATTTTCAATATCTTTTTTCCGGGCTGTTCTTATTTAATCCGTTCAGAGCTTGAGCAAGGCCAGAAGCTTGCGCTTCTGGGAGGGCGAGACTTGAGATTATGCCCGTTAAGTTTAAAAGTTTCCTACTTCCACTCAAATATTACCCACTTTTAACTTTGTCATACCTCTATTATAGGAAAGTATTACGGTCCTTTAAAAATCCCACTTCCGGTTTTGAGCATAACTTTACTCAGAATGTGAGAACTAGGTGAATACCCAAGAATCAAGTAAAATGTAAAAGTTACCGACAACAGCACCCCATAGAAAAGCAGGGTGAGAAACAAACCAGCACAGGACAAAAGCCCTACACCGAAATTTTTCCAAGCCGTACCCCGAAATCGTCTTCTGGTCACGTTCATACAGTGAACGTGACCAGAAGACGATTTCGGTGTAGGGCTTGGAAAAATTCCATTGAAGGTTAAATGCTTCAGATGAGCTTTCTACTACGTAGCACAGATGACTAATTAGCTGTTCACCTGCAACCTATTCAGAAAGGATATGGACGTTAGTCATATCAGCCAGCCGCCCCGGTGGCGCAGTGGTCTAAGGCGTTGGCCTCTGATCATTCGTCCGTAAGGGGTCCGGGTTCGAATCCCGGTCAGGCATGGATGTTGTGTTTGTCTTACGGCACTGGCTATTTCCCTTCCCTGGAACCAGTGACCCTAAATCAGGGACGGGAGACTGCTTATAGCCCATTGAGTTGCTCACGGCGGTCGTTAAACCTTCAATCAAAAAAAAATATCATATCAGCATATCGTTTTGTATGTCTCGCTCCGCTGTTTTGTACAGTTCTTTTCGTGCATATGTGAGGTCAACACCTAACAGAGTAGGTTACTCTGGACTCCGATTAGCTGCGCAGAATACTATAAACGGCTAACTAGTCTTTAAAAAGGAAATACAATAGTAAGGCATGTGACTCTTTTTTTAGTTAAAATTTTCAGTAATTTTTTTTCACACTTAGTGCATATCTATTTTTGTGTCCCTCAGAGCACAAACGTACGCCTCTAGTATGACCGTTCTGGGAGGGCAACCGCCCTTCCTGCAGCTACGGTTCTACGCTTGAGGAGCTACACACTCTTCACTCTTATTTGGAGCTACACACTCTTCGGTGGATTGTAGATACAATCTATGGAAGAATGGTTGTGGCGACTATGTGAACAAATCATAAGAATCGATGACGACTAGGGAATTAAATACGCATACTAAAAAGTAGATTACACCATTGTAGACCTTAAACTATAGCCCTGACGAAATATTTGTCGGGAATCGTTTAAAAAGACATGCTCTATTTTGCTAAAAAGGTAAGAAAAGGATTGGATTTCTGTTTCTCATATTTTTGTTTCTATTCCAGGGGGCGACAGCGACAGTCCAAAACCAAGATCTCTGCGCGGGAAGTACCTGAGGTCGAGAGCGAAAAGTCATTCTGACATCTCGCAACCGCCATCTGACGACTCGTTGCCTCCCTCGCCGCAGCCGTTCACGGAGCCGTCCTCTCCTTACAAGAGAATTTTGGGTTTCAAGTCTGGGAAACGAATACACAGTGTGATCAGCACTTTGAGGCGTCTTGCCCCACAGAAACTGCGCCATCACCGCACAAAGGATTACAGTGGGCAACCCAAGAACAATCTCCAAAACCGGCTCAGTTCCAGTCACCCCAATGTTTCAACGACTAACCTGGCAGCAGTGGCCAAAGGTTCGTGCGATGACTCCGCCGTAGGCATGTCATCGGGCAGCATGGCGATCACAGACGCAGCCAGTTACAGTGATCCGACCATCCACAGGAACTCCGCCGAAAGCCAGGAACTGCTGGCTTGTGCCAATGACTTCAGACATGTATCCAATAACCATCGAATTAAGGACACTGATGATACCAGGGACAGCGGAATCACCATGGATTCATTGGTATGTATCTTACAAGTGTCGCTGCTCTAAGATTATCCAGTGTAGTACCGGTATTTATTCAAAATCTGATTTATTCGTACTCGGTCCCCCAACAGCCGGCTGCATCAGTAGCAGACCAAGATCATCCTCTTAGACGCGGAGGTTTGGTTTATTAGCAAAATTTGTACAAAGTTACAGGTTGGGTTCATAACCCATTATGAATGAAAGATGATATGTACAATGAGCGATGATATTTACAAAATCTGCTGAAAAGTCAGCAATTGACAAAAGAAATGTTGCTCCGGTCTGAAAAAAAAAATGAAGACTTCATTAGGAACTCTCTCTCTGCCCTGCCCTGCTCAATCTTGGTATCACAAGGAAGGGGCAGCGCTTCCAGAGAGAGAGAGAGAGAAAGCTAAAAAAAAAAACAGGTTTGATGTAGAATCTCTCTCTGTCTCTCTCGCAGCGCTGCTTAATCTTGGCATCGCAAGGAAGGGCCAGCGCTGCAAGTTTTTTTTTTTGATTAACAGACTTGATGTAGAATCTCTCTCTCTCTCTCTCTCTCTCTCTCTCTTGTAGCGCTGCTCAATCTTGGCTTCACAATGAAGGGCAGCGCTTAGGGCGGAAGTATAAAATCTGTTTTTTTTTTAATCTCTCTCTCTCTCTCCAGTTCCGCGTGCTTCTCAATCTTGGCATCGCAAGGAAGGGGCAGCGCTGCAAGAGAGAAGTTTAAAAAAAAAACAGACTATGTAGAATCTCCCGGTCTTTTTCTTCTTGCAGCGCTGCTCAATCTTGGCATCGCAAGGAAGGGGCAGCGCTTCAAGAGAGGGAGTTTAAAAAAAAAACCGATTTGATGTACAATCTCTATTTTTATTTCTCTCTCTCTCTCTCTCTCTCTCTCTCTCTCTCTCTCTCTCTCTGCGCAGCGCTGCAAGAGTTTTTTTATTTTAAATAGATTTCATGTAGACTCTCTCTCAGCGTTGCCCCTTCCTGGCTTCACAAGGCTTTTTTATTTTCCATTAAACAAATTGTTCTAAATTTTTTAATCACAAACTGCATACGAGAACTGTAAAATCGGCACCATTTTCATGGAGTTCAATTGCCCGCTTTTCGAGGAATCCAACTATGACGCTTTTTAAATCTCACGTCTGGATGAAATCATCCAAAATAAAGTTGGATATCCCTTCTATTCAGATGGCTTAATTTAATGAAAAAAAATTCCAGCTTGGAAATTTGTTTCTAGTTTTTGTTTATGGCCCAATCGAGGTACGTACGTCGCTCTCTCATACTCACTATCTCACACTAACTTCAATGTGTAGGCTACCCCCACACGGTGACATTCCCTGCTCCCAATTACTAACGATGCCAGACAACACTGTTTAGTTTTAAAATTTACTAATGATACCACCCAACTGCAGCTAGTTAAAGTTACAAAGAATGATTCTAGCTCTGAAATTTCTCATTTGTTGCAAATACGTATTCTAAATTACATAACTGACCGATTTAAATTGAAGTCTTAAAGTGAATATACAAGGTGAGAAATTGGGTGCTAATAAAGAGAAAATTTGTGATTTAGTTCTTACTGGTCGTTAAGGGAATAATTTTTATTCACGAGGACCAGAGTTATATGACAGATTCGCGCATTTCATTGTTTACATATCTATAACTAGACGAACGAAATGTAGTTAGTAAGTTTCGGGTGGCATTTCTTAAGCCATTTTTTTTACGCTGTAGCTTCAAAACGAATCGGCCGCCCCGGTGGCACAGTGGTCTAAACGATGGCCTCTGATCATTCGTCCGAACGGGATCCGGGTTCGAATCCCGGTGAGGCATGGATGTTGTGTTTGCATAGATGCCAACTAGTACGGATTTTCCGTAATTTTACGGATTTTTGGTTGCTGTTACGGAAGTACGGAAACACCGCTGAAATTACGGAAAATCGCCATTTGATTTAATTTTCTGAGACAGAAAGCAAATTTTCATCAACTTAAAAATTTGTGTTTGTTCTTCAAGTTTTTCTGGTTGAAAAAAATTAAATGCTACATTCAGGGCTGCCAGACCTGCGCCAATTGCGCCAGCCCGCGCCAAAACGTTGTTCTTGCGCCATTTCGACAAAATCTGCGCCAATTTTGCGCCAAAAGTTAAAATTTACCGGTCATCGATATTTTAGCGTTATCTTACAACATTCGAAATCGATTCAGCGGAATCTCACGTTAATTCGTACGTGAGATTCCGCGGGTTCGCGGAGTCCCCTCCGTTTTTTTTTTTTTTTTTTTTTTTCTTTTTTGTAATTTTCGAGATCGATGGAAAAGTGAAGAAATTTTCGGGATATTAGTTGGGAGGTCGTATTCCGTCTAGGGCCGTTGTTTTGTCTTTTTAAACGTTCGGAAACGGAAGTTAAACGAAGTGCAGATTTTCCCCGAAATCGTATTTTTTTTTTCTCGCGCGATGTTGCTTCTGTTCAGTATTGTTAAATATAATTTCATTGCATAATTTCAGCTTGAAATTGTAGGCAACGATTTCCGAAAACGGAAGTTAGGCCTCCCGAAAATTTCCCCGTAATCTTCGGCGACGAGATTCTCACGCTGATTCGAGGAATTCCGTTTTTTTTTTTTTTTATCATTTGGACCATGTACGAAATCGATGCATAACTGAACTTAAATTTTGGGAGGATTGGGGGCGGAGGGGGGGGGTCGTTTTCTCCGTCGGAGGACGGAATTTCATCCTTCGAAAACGTAAAATAAACGGAGGTAAGATTTCTCTGGTAATCGTAATTTTTTTTTCTCGCGATGTTTCCTCTGCCCAGTGTTGTTAGATATCATTTTATTCCATAAATATTTGTATTTCAGCTTGAAAATTTTGGATAAATTTCCGAAAACTGAAGTCAATTCAGCTTGAAAATGTTGGATAAATTTCCGAAAACTGAAGGCTTGAAAAACCGTTATTACAAGAAATGTTTCCCAATTCAGCGATCGCAAAAAAATATTCGTGTGGAAGAACCAAGGCTACTGCACTAATTCAGCACATGGCCAGTGTTTCTACAAGTAACATGGTATCTGAAGTAAAAAAATCCTTTTTCTCTCTCTACGGACAGAAGTAATGATGCTCAAGCAAATAAACTGTATCCCATTAAAATAACATATTTTGACGAAAAAATAGGGAAAAATTCAACTGTTTTGTTATCATTGGTTGAATCAAGTAATAATGCAGGTGAAGGAATATTCAACGTTTTGAACAATGAGTTTGTTAAAAAAATATCTCATGGAGCAACTGTGTCATTTTCCTGTGACAATGCTAACACTATGGTCAAGTAAAAGGTGTTGTTTCTCACATAAAGAAGGTTCAGCCTGCAATCATAATGCAGCGATGTTCATGCCATTTAGTAAATTTAGCTGCACAGAAATCTGCTACTCAACTGAAAGGATTTAATGTTGAGCAGTTTCTGATACAGTTGTACTTTTTTTGGAGAAAAGTTCAAAGAGGAAACACAATCTGAAACTGAGTCAAGCTGTTTGTGGTACTAAACTACACAAAATTCTAAAGCATGTCAATACTCGCTGGTTATCACTTTTGGAATCCATTGACAGAATTTTAGAACAGTGAGAGGCTCTAGAACATTATTTCAGTGACAATGAAGAAGCTAATTCACAGTATAAGAACCTTGCAAGTATGATTGGAAATCCTTCATCTAAACTTTGTCTTTTTTTATCTGCTACTCTTCCTTTGTTTACATCTGTTAACATGTTCTTGCAGCAGAAAGCTCCGCATGTGCATGTATTAAAAAGAAAACTTCATAGTCTGTTATCTGAATTGCTTGTACGATTTATCAAGCCATCGGCATTTGATGTGACAGCAACATCTCTTGCAGATGGAAATTTTGGAAGAAGGAGAAATCAAAAGAAAACTGTGATCTCGTAATTGGGTCAAAAGCGAGATCTTATATAGGCACAACTGCAGATCTGAGTGAAGACACAGTGGCTATTTTTTATTATGAGGTAAGGGAATTTTACAAGGAAGGCTGCAATTACATTTTAAGAAACTTTCCACTTAATGATGAATTTCTGAGTCATGCTGAAATTGTAGATGTAGCATTAAGGCAAAGTGTTTCTTTTGCATCAATCCAATATATGTGTTCCCTGTTTCCAGTTTTGAAACCAGAAGAATCTGACAAGGTGGAATCTGAATTTGCTCACTGCCAGTTTGAAAATTTTAACTGTGCTGTTACTTCTGAGAGAGTGGATGAAATGTGGCACAGAATTTCTTTAATGAAAAATGAAAATGGCCAGTTGAAAAATGAATCATTAAGCAAAATTATGAAAATGATTTTAATAGTCCCTCATAGCAATGCAAGTACAGAAAGAATTTTCAGTATTGTGAAAAAAACATGAATGAATTCAGACCTAATTTAAGTACTCATGTGCTGTCTTATTTATTAGTGGAAAAAATAAACAGCATTGCACACAGTGAACTATGCTATCAGAAGAAGTTTTCGCAAATTGAACTAAGGAATGCCAAAATGGCAACTACAGCCAGTTTATCATAATAATTTGGCCAACATTCCAAGGAATAATTTTTCTTCATGTCTGGAGGTAATTTATTATATTTTTCTGGTAGACAGTATTTTAAATTTTCCCACTAGCAAATTATTTTTTATTGTATTTTATTATTATTATTATTATTTTGTTAATAGATCTGACAGATTAAAATTTGTGGCAGTGTTAAATACCCAAATTTGCCGCTGTAGACTGGATTACTGAAAATTACTGAAAAAAAAATTTGTTGCTGAAAATTACTGAAAAATGAGAATGTTGGTTACTGAAAACTACTTTTAGAGGTTGGCATCTATGTGTTTGTCTTACGGCACTGGCTCTCTCCCTTCCCTGGAACCAGTGACCCAAAATTAGGGACGGGCGACTGCTTATAGCCCATTGAGTTGCTCACGGTGGTCGTTAAACCTCCAATCAAAAAAAAACAAAAAAACGAATTGGCCGACCCGGTGGCGCTGTGGTCTAAGCGCTGGCCTTATGACCGTTCGTCCAAGTTAATACGGTTCGAATCCCGAGTGATGGTGATGCATGGATGTTGTGTTTGTTTTACGGCGATGTCTCTCCCTTCGCAAGAACCAGTGGATGGGGACGGGTGATTGCTTACAACCCATCGAGTCGCTCACGGTGGTCATTACCACACACCCTTCTCCCAATTATTAAATCGTAGCAAACCGAGTAATAAACGTGAAAACTTATTGCCGATTTTTTTTAAGTGGTGTGAGCCTGGTGACCCTTTCTATGCGAGGTCTGCACGTAGGGCGACACGTCATGTTAATCGGTCGTCGCGTTAGCTCAGGGGAAAGAAGTCTTCAGGGTACAATTTTTGGCTGTTATGGGTAAAGACGTGTGCAGAATAGTGATGGGACAAAGGCATGGGCGCTCATATCTTAGTTTTCAGGAAGGGGCAAATGGAAATTATTACTAAGAATAACATGTACAAATATCATATGAAAATTTACACTGTGCCTTCCAGTTATCTAAGAGTTTCTACCACACTTTCAACACGTCAATTTAATTGGAAACCAGATGACTCAAAAGCGACATAAAAGTGATGGATAAATGAAATTAAACAACTTGTCGGTACAACAAGGAAATTTCTTTCACCTTTTAATCCTTTCGGGCACTTGAGACGTATGATTCATAAAATTCCAGAAATCACTCAATTGAAAAAATACCAAGAAAGAAAAAATACCCTCAGTACAAATTTCTGGGAAAATGTTTGAAAGCTTCAGCAGTGGACAGCTACTGTAGAGAATAATATATTTTTAATTTCTACGCCTTTCATACTTTTCCATACTGAACGTATTAGTGTGGCCATTCTACTGATTTATCAGTAGAGCTACTGATTTTGACTCCTGTCTACTGATAGACTTTCGTAATCTACTGATTTTTCTCTTTTAAGACCACCTGCACATTCAGGGACATGCTGTCGAGGAATGTCTGCATTCTTCCAGTACTCACCATCTACTGATCCAATGGGGGAGACTCACCTCAGAAATGGTTTGAAGAAAAAGGTTTACTAAGACTGTCATCAGATCATATGTAGAGGATTTTTAGGAAGGGAGTGTCTGAATCCAGGTCTTAAACAACCCTTAGAAATAGGAAACTAGGAGATTTGGCCTAGAGTGCCCGATAGGAAAGTGACACGGAAGCGAGGTAGAAATAGGGAGGAAGACGCCCTAATTTATTAACGAGTGGGGGGAAGAGGCAGTACTCGGGGTCCGGCGGCTTAACGTGCCCATCCGACGCACGGCGGATATTTAGTTGTTCGAGAGTTCGTACCTGCCTTGGATCAGACCTGATATTTTCTCCATGGCGGTCGCGAACGTTGAGCACTAGGCCACCCGCGGCCCGACTAAGACTAAATGATGATCATATGTAGAGGATTTTAGGAAGGGAGTGTCTGACCCCAGGTCTTAAACAACCCTTAGAAATAGGAAGCTAGGAGATTTTGACTAGAGCGCCCGATAGAAAAGTGACGCGGAAGCGAAGTAGAAAGGGGAAGGTAGACGCCCTTATTTATTACCGAGGGAGGTTCAGTACCCGGGGTCCGACGGCTTAACGTGCCCATCCGACGCACGGCGGATATTTAGTGGATCGAGCGTTCGTACCTGCCTGGGATCGAACCTGAGGTCCTTTCCGTGGCAGTCACGAACGTTGCCCACTAGGTTACCCGCGGCCCCCCGACTAAGGCTAAAATTATTCAACACCTACTACCTGTTTTTTTTATTTATACTGGTTATGAAGCATTTTTTTATTCTAGGTAGTTAGTCTGTTATACAAAGATTTTCCCTAGTTCTGTTGAGTAAGAAGTGTAAACGTAACTCTTTGTTTTTAGGAAGACAAGTGGGACAAATCCAACTGTGTCTACATTAAAAGGCAAATGCCATGATTATTTACACCAGCATTAGTTTTAATGATCAGCATTGTATTATAAAACTCATCATCAGTAATATATTTTCGTCATCAGCAGTATCTTCTAATATATATAATAGATTTATCTCGTAATTGTATTGGTTTGATTTTTTTTTAATTGGGCACGTTAAGCCGTCGGACCCTGGGTACTGGCTCCCCGGGTAATAAACAAGAGCGTCTTCCCACCCCTTTCTACCTCGCTTCCGTGTCACTTTCCTATTGTGCACTCTAGCCCAAATCTCCTAGCTTTCTATTTCTAAGGGTTGTTTAAGACCTGGGGTCAGACACTTCCTTCCTAAAATCCCCTTCATATGATCTCATCTGGTTTGAATTTTCATTCCGCTGTTTAATACTGTATAATCACAATTTTGATTTTTATGTATATATTAATACAAATAATTTTTTTAAATAGAGTACAAAAATTTTCTTATGCTCTTATATTGCAAATGCAGATTCCAAGAAATCTACACATACAAGTGATTAAAAATGTTATACCTTTGCTTTCGTTCAGTAATGGACTACGGATTTCACCATGGAGTGGTGTAAAATATTAAGGGCGCTAGTAAAAGTGAGGCTGTGGTGGAGAAAATCCCCCGAAGACATTAGGAGTGGTAAAAATGTCCTCACCCTACTACAAGCGTGTTTCTGATTATTAAGGAATAATTACCGTGTTACCTCAAAACGTATGGGGTAAGCTATTCCCCTACCATTTGGTTTCATCCCCTTTAGATTATTTAGATTAGCAAATAGTAGTAAAAAAAAACACTAACCACCCGTTTCGATGCTAGTTTGAGGTGATTCGATTTTTTTTCACAGGGTGTAAACAACCACCGCCGACAGAAAAAACAAAAACAAAAAACACCTTATTATGGGAACAATTTCTAATTTTTATTGTATCGGAAGCACTAGCTGCACTGAGGCTTAACCGCATATATGGAAACTCGGCATCCAGAAGACTGACATAAAACTGAATGCCAGCTTACAAAATACGATTATGTGTTGCAGTACAAACATCTCTACTCTGTGGAATTGGGTTTTATTGCGGAAGTAGTCCTATGCAGTTGTCAGTGCTTGAAAAATTGCCCCTTCAGCGAGGACTGTTTAATGTTTCGTTGAAGGATGATAGAAATTTGAGATTGAAGTTCATGTGGATGTGTTTTTTTATTATAATATTTTCCCTCATGTTCTTAATTTTTAAAAGTAATTTCTCTAAATATTCCGTTACAAACGAACACAATTAGACAAAATATAAGGGGAGATCGTCCAAAAACCTACGGGGAGGGCATTCATAGAATTTCGGGGGGGGCGCTAAGCGCCCCCGAGAAGATGCCTGAATACATCACTGATGGTCGGACAAGTGGATGTGATGACGCCTGGCAATTGCCGAATGTTCGCTGGAGGAGGAACTCTGTTATTAACAGAGTTCCTCCTCCAGCGAACATTCTCTGAACCCAATTGAACATGTGAACCCAATTGAACATTCTCTGGACCCAATTGAACACAGATCTGAAACCAATTGAACATGTGTTCAATTGGGTTCAGATCTGGGGGACTGTGGGTGGTCATTTTAGCTCTACGAAGTCACTGTCTCGCTCCTGGAAACCACTGTGTGACGATCAGAGCCTTGTGGCGTGACGCAGTTTTTGCTGGAAATAGCCCTTTATATCAGAAAACAGCATGCACATGTACAGTTGTGTCTGGTTCGGAGTGATGTTAAGATACCTTACGGTATCCAAATGCCGTTTCAGAGGTATTAAAGAACCGCCATGAAAACTGAACCATTACTTCGCTGCCACCAGCTGGTGCAGTTAAAACTGGGGCAGCTCTGATCCATCGATTCGTACTATTGACGTCATGTTCTGGCGAGTCCATCGGCGTAAACTAACTGAAAATCTAATTCATAGGATCATGTGATATTTTACAGTCCTCGAGGATGCGATTTTGGTGATCATTTGCCCACTGCAGAAGAATTTATCGGCTTATAGCAGCGTCGATTTATTCACGAAGCGATTGTCATTCCCAACCGAGTACGGCAGGCTGGGTAAACAGAAATTTTCTTCCCCGTACCGCTGTTGCACTGCGCAGTAACATGACTCAATGGAGCTCGTCTGTTACCTCGTACCAGTGGCGCAATCAGTAGAGTGACGCAGGGGCTCCGGCCCTCTCCATTAGGTATCAGTTACTCGTTCTTTATTATTGGCTACTTATTTTTAAATATGTATTTGAACATGTTTTTAAAGATTTGTTTTATGAATAATCGGAAAGCTCTTTAATAGGGTGGGGATATTTTTATCGCTTCCCAATATTTTGGGAGAAGTTTTCTCAGTGGCATTTTTGTTTACATCTTCAATACTTTAGGCAATCCCCATAACCCCGGTGGCGCAGTGGTCTAAGCGATGGCCTCTGATCATTCGTCCGAAAGGGGATCCGAGTTCGAATCCCGGTGAGGCATGGATATTGTGTTTGTCTTAAGGCACTGGCTCTCTCCCTTCCCAGGAACCAGTGGCCCTAAATTTGAGACGGGCGACTGCTTATAGCCTATTGAATTGCTCACAGTGGTCGTTAAACCTCCAATAAAAAAAATGAAACATAAAGAAATTCTGAGCGCGCTCCCACACAACACAATCACATCTTATAGTAGTCCATTTCACGTCCACCATGTTACGTATACAGCCTGAATGAACGTCCATGGAATTCCAGATTGCCGCCCCGGTGGCGCGGTGGTCTAAGGCGTTGGCCTCTGATCATTCGCCCGAAAGGGGTCCGGGTTCGAATCCCGGTGAGGCATGGATGTTGTGTTTGTCTTACGGCACTGGCTCTCTCCCTTCCCTGGAACCAGTGACCCTAAATTAGGGACGGGCGACTGCTTATAGCCCATTGAGTTGCTCACGGTGGTCGTTAAACCTCCAATAAAAAAAAAAAAGAAGTCCAGATTACGTTTAATCTACGTAATCGAGATATCCAATGGCTATCAAATTACACTTAATCTACGTTTACTAGATGTTACGTATAGGCGCTAAATGGACGTGAGTCAGGATAAGTCCATCACACGTAATGTGTGCTACACTGTAAAAAACATAAGTGGCGTGCATTCACGGGAAATTCCTCTTTCCAGCGTACCAGTCTGACACAATGAAATCTTCCTCACTCGCTCTTGCGGGATTTGATCCACCGACAATGGGACTGTGAAGCGGGTGTCTTACCACGGAGCCACAAATTCCTGTTAACACCCCTCGCGTGCAAAGTACAACACTAATTGCACGATGCTTATTTGTTTGTTTGTTATTAATGTGGGTGAGTTCGTAATTTTATTTTCTGTTGGACCATATTATTTTTCTGAATACGTTTATTTTTTCTGTAAGAGGATCTATTAAGAATTACGTATCTTTTTCATCGTGATTTTTTCTTCTCGAAATAACAGAATGCTTTGGAACTCAATCTTTTTAAACTGACAATGACTTTCATTATCTTTAAGAAAAGGGCGAATGCACTGCTTTATAGTACTTCATAAAACTCCTAAGTATAAAATTTACTCTTGATAGCTATATTAACTTTTGTCTTAAGGGACCTACAGACTGATACATAAATGTAATAATGGTAATTGTAAATAAGCTTTTAATAATAACGTAACGGAACGAGAATGTTTCTTTTATGAAATGTAATATCATGTTAATAGCTTTTTATTGTTGAATTTTAATGAACATGTAAATAATTAAGAATCCTTGCAGTTTTAGAATGTTGGACAAGTGATCGTGGGAAACTTCTTAAGAATATAGTTTTTGAGTTCGATTTGGTAGAGCCAGTAGGTCACTGGAAACGATTAGTTTATCGGCGGACTTCCAGGAGATGGACAATACCCAGGATTTCGTGTATTGATGGCTAAAATAGAAGGCTTTTCTTAGAGTTTTAAAGCGACTCATTAGGAAGGACTTCCGTTTTCGAGTAAGGGGTTTCCTTCGGGGTGGTCATTAGGAATGTAAATATCTTGTCATTAGGAATGTAAGATGGAGACGCATTGAGAAGAAGGTGTTCGGCACAGAAGCTTCACTCGCGTTTTTTGGAAGCAGTGCGAAAAACAGGAGGAACGTTTCTTCGAAGGTGGGATGATGACGTGTCTTAGGGGAGAATGCGACTGACGGTAGTAGAGGGAGGACGTTGAACTCTCGGAGGAAGGAGTAATTTCGAGGTGAGGTTGTCTCCGCGCACGAGCCTAAATATGTCACAATATCTCTTAATTATTTACAAATTCATTAAAATTCAACAATTAAAAGATATTAACATGACATTACATTTCATAAAAAAAAAACACTCCCGTTCCATTACGTTATTAGTAAAAGCTTATTTACAATTACCACTATTACATAAACATCATACAGCTAATTTAGCAGTTAATCAAACCTCAAGTATTCCCACGAATTGTTCTTATTACCGGAATTTTTTACATCATGTGGATACGGAAAAAGTGATAACGGGATTTTCCGTTAATATACGAAAGAAATTGCAAAAAAAGTTTCTGAAATTTCAGAATTGTCCGTAAACACCTCTTAGAAATGCCAGTTTACAGTAAATATAAGAAAGGAATTGCACAAAGTTTTCTGAAAATTCAGAAAAATTTTCTGGCATAGGAGAAAAATCCGTGACCCCCCCCCCCCCCCGTTCGTCGCCTCATTTCACTAAAGGAAAAGGTTGCATCAGAAATATGCTTCGTTAATTTAAGAATAGAATCACAAAAAGTGGGGTTTGGGAATTTCAGAAATTTTTTACAGTGTACAATCTGTACATGCATGAGTATTAAAAAACTTTACATTTATTGATTACGCCACCAAGACTGCAACCAACTGTATCACCTTCACAATGTATGAAATTCTTGTAAGATTTGAATTTGTTAAAGTTTATAATCAGAGCACTTGGCAGGATGTACAGAACTGCATCCTGCCAACTTTATACTGCCGCCCCGGTGGGGCAATGGTCTAAGTGATGGCCTCTGATCATTAGTCCGAAAGGGGTCCGGGTTTGAATACCGGTGAGGCATGGGTGTTGTGTTTGTCTTACGGCACTGGCTTTCTCCCTTCTCTGGAACTAGTGACCCTAAATTAGGGACGGGCGACTGCTTATAGCCCATTGAGTTGCTCACGGTGGTCGTTAAACCTTCAATCAATCAACTTTATATGTGACAACAAATAAACTTAGAAAAACAAAAAAATAAACAACAAAAAAAAAAGATAACCCCTGACACACACTGAAGAGCAATTGAATTAGAGATACCTGTCCACCTTTCGCCCTGATGACGGCTGCGATTCGTCTCGGCATGGACTCGACAAGGCACCGGAAGCGTTGGGAAGCCATACGGATCCACGACCCCTGAACAAGCTTCCACAGTTCACGAAGATTTGATGGAGGAGGGGGGGGTCAGAGCCTCGAACATCTCTCTCGATGGCATCCTAGATGTGTTCGATGGGACTGAGGTCAGGTGACCTAGCTGGCCAAGGAAGCGAGATCACGTCGGTGGAGTGTTCATCCAACCATTCGCAAACAATTCGAGAACGATGGCACTGTGCATTGTCTTGTTACAGGAGGAGGTCCCAAGTGGGATGTTGAAGACGCACAAACGGGAGCAAATGATCGTCCAGGATATCACGGTAACGTTGACCTGTGAGGGACGATGTCACACGTACCAGGGGTCTCATTTCAGTCCACGTAAAAAAGTCCCCAGACGAGAATGCCACCCCCACCAGCTCGAAGAGTACCCTGCTGGCAAGAAGGATCCATCGCTTCATGTGGTTTGCGCCGTTCTAGTTTCCTGCCATCCGCATGTACCAACGTGAATCTCGACTCATCAGTCCAGGCAACATTTTTCCACATGTCTAGTGTCCAGTGGCGATGTTTCCGCGCCCATGCTAATCTTTGCACCCTGTGATGTGCGGTCAGCAGCGGTACCCTCGTGGGACAATGGCTTCTGTACCCCATAGCGAGGAGATGGTTCTGGATGGTGTGGCTGCTTACACGTTTTTGTGCACCAGCGTTAAATTGCCGAGTGATTTCTTGCACTGTGGCCCGTCTATCCGCTGTCACAATGCGAGCTAGCCGACGATGACCCCGCTCATCCACACGCTGTTGTCCACGGCAGTTGGCCCTTGCAGGGATGGTTTTACCGGATTCGATGTACTCACGGTGCACCCGTGGCACAGTGGCTCGTGAAAATCCCAGTGCCTGCACAACTTCCGAGATGGAGTGACTCATTCGTCGGGCCCCGACAATTAGCCCACGATCAAATACGCTTAGATCCTTCGTCTTACCCATATTGCATCCGACTCGTACTGATTCCCGTCGCATCACTCCTTATATTGTCGGATCGCTGCATACGTCATGTCGTTTCCGTTTACAGGGCCGCCCACAGCGCCACATTTGCGTAACGCCAGCTGTCTCTAATTCAATTGCTTTTCAGTGTAGTGATTATAAGTGAACAACTTCAAACTCATATTAACTTCAAACTTCTATTCTGCTTGGCTCAGTTGTCTCGTACTTTATTGATATATTTAAGGTGCGCATGCGCAAATAGCTCCACAATTCATCCATAAAGGATGTCCATTAGATATTCTATGAATGACATCCAGATGTGGTAGCTCCAGAATTCGTCCATTATAAGGACGTTCACTGGACATCTATATATGTGATGTCTAATGGATGTTTATACATAGACTTCCACTGGGCGTCTATATTTTATGCATGACGTCTACTGGGCCAGGTGGATGTAATATAGACTTGCATTAGACGTCGCTTGTAGTTTGGGCTGCTACTTTGTACAATCCTCTCCAGCCGAAGTTGCCCTCGAACATAGAGTCCTTTCCGTCAGTAGGAAGACCGCTGACTGCTTGTTTTGTTGTTTGTGCACTACTCATTGTACACTCTAGATACAGTAGGTCTCGTGTAGCCGAGAAGGTTTGCCGTTTTTGAGATGTTCGTACCAGCCCACTTAGCATCCACTATCATACCCAGGTCCAGCTAAACACACCCCATACCATTACGGACCCTCCACCAGCCGGTACAGTTCCCTGTTGGCAGGCGGGATCCATGGCTTCATGGGGTTTATGCCACACACGAATCGTTCCATCTGCCTGATACAGTTGGAAATGCGACTCGTCAAACCAGGCTACTTCTTTCAGTCATCAAGTGTCCAGTGGCGGTGTTACCGTGCCCAAGCGAGGCGCATAGCTCTGTGTCGTGCACCCATCAAGGGGACTAGAGTTGGGCGTCGGCTCCCAAAGCCCATATCGTGCAGTGTACGTTGCACAGTCCGGACGCTGATGCTTGTTCAGGCTGCAGCATTGAATTCCGATGATACCTGCGAGAGTGTCGCGTGAAACGATTCTTGACAGCCGACGATGGACACGTTCACCCAATGTCTTTTTACGGCCACACTGGTATCGTAGGTTGGAGGTTTTGCCGGAATTCTTGTAGTCACGGTACACCACTTGCAATGGTCGTCCGTGAAAATCCGAACTTCGTTTCTACCTCCGAAATACGATGGCCCATCTTACGAGCGCCAACTATGACCCCGCGTTGAAAATCGCTTAAATCGTTTTCACTTATCATTCTCATTCCGAAAACAGCTCTGACAGCTGGCAAGGATGTCTATCGCTTTATATACGCACTGGCAGATGCAACAGAGTACGCGCACAGGTGACGTTGCTATGTATTTTGCATAAGTTCGTCTGTACCAGTTTTTCTGGCACTTCAGTGCATGTGTTTGGATTCCTCACAACATAAATTTACGCTCATACAATGAGCGTTCTGAGCTTCCGGTAGCTGCGGTCCTAATCATACCTCTTTCAAAATCGCTTAATTGAGGAGTCTTTCCTTTATTGCCGCTATATATGCTTCGAACACATCTGAATCCTTTACAGTGAGGTGTTTACAAAGCCATCTCAGCATCATAGTTGCATATGTAAGAGAAACAGAAAGTGTCCGATTGCTTTCGGGTGCTCTTAATAATTTTCTACTTCAATATAGTACAGTAAGAGCTGCAGAGACGTCCGGGAATTGCATGACCAATATTTAGTTTATTATTAACAATTCTGGGGAATTATTTTATTGAATTTATTGATATAATTTCTTTTACAAGGCTGCTTGAAACCTTTTCAAAAAAGTTCAATGGAGAATTTTTTTTACTTAAATCTTTATGATATATACTTGGCGAATCGTCTACACATTTTAAAATACCACTTTCCGTTAGTGTAAGCAATTGGGTAGTTCTGAGGCTCTAAAAAATGCGAAATTCACAATTTTTTGCGTACCGATAAATTTCCCTCTGATTTGCATTATACATATGTCAAGAATTCTGTAAAACACATTCATCCTTGAATGAGTCTTCAGCTTTTTGAAATCTGTAAATCAGTGTTTGGCATCATGTGCCAGGGAAATCCGATGCACCACAGTAGAAGAGTGAACTGAAAAGAGCTGCTCTGTGCCCCTAGCTTCCTGTTTGCAGTTACTTTTCTTTCCTACTGCATCTTTCACCTTTCTTTTTTCTCGGTGGATTTGAGTTGAAACTTTATTTTCTTGATCCGCTTTGGGGCCCCCAACTTCGCGGGGCGTTTTAATCATCCCTTAACCGCACTTAATGGTAATTACACCAATGGGGAAGAGAGGTCAATTCAGGGTAGTAAAGAGAGAGGTCCGCTACAGGTGGCAAGAAGACAAGCTTTGTAGCATTAGATTCAGAGTACGAGCTAGAGGTCAGCACGGGCCAAATTTGATGAGCCAACCCAGCCCGAACGTATAAGTCCCAGCCCGACCTGGTCCGTTTCAAATATCAGACATTCGGCCCAGCACAGCCCGAACCCGTCAATTGCAGCTCTTATTTAGGTCCGGCCCGTGATGTGCCATTTGGTATCATTGTCTTTCTACTGTATTTTATTAAAATGTGAAAAATAATGAAATGAGATGATATTGAAAATATTTAGTTGAATGTAAGCCTAAAAATATTAACTAAACTTTGACAATTATCGAAAAATATAACCTTTAAAAAGAGAGAAAGGGGAAGATTAAGCTCGTCCAGAATCTCCCTTTCTCTGAACTAGTAAGCTGTAACACTACAAAAGTCAATCCCAGGGCCGTGGAGAGCGAGCTCAGGCCTCAGTGCAATAATACCCCCTTCCCCCCCCCTCATCGGCTCCTCCACTAACCACATAATCCATATTTCAGTTTCCTCGCCTACACTTCACCCACCATTCCCCTACTTCCCGACAACCCGACCGGAGGACTACAGGCTCCAAAACGTCGGAGATGTAGCAGTAGTTGTTGAGTGTACCGGCGATGCGTACCAGAGGGGTGCGGGTGTCATATCCAAGTGCGCCCCAAACCATAACGCCAGGCGACGGACCGGTATGGCGATGCATAATACAGACTTCATACAGTCTCTCGCCGCGTAGCCGCCACACGCGGTTCCGACCACCGTGGTGTTGCAGGCAGAAGCGGAATTCGTCGGAGAAGACAATGTCGTGCCATTCCGTAGTCCAGGT
This sequence comes from Macrothele yani, assembly GCA_039090855.1. Taxonomy (NCBI): domain Eukaryota; kingdom Metazoa; phylum Arthropoda; class Arachnida; order Araneae; family Macrothelidae; genus Macrothele; species Macrothele yani. Next base: position 52,640,954 of record CM077006.1, read on the forward strand.
GCGGTGTTCAACGGCCCACTGCCGCCACACTCGCCGGTGGTGTAACGTCAATGGTAATCGGAGCAATGGGCACCGTGCAACAAGTCCCCGCTCCTGCAGACGACGTCGAACTGTACGTGGCCACCCCGGTGGCGCAGTGGTCTAAGTGATGGCCTCTGATCATTCGTCCGAAGGGGGTCCGGGTTCTAATCCCGGTGAGGCATGGATGTTGTGTTTGTCTTACGGCACTGGCTCTCTCCCTTCCCTGGAACCAGTAACCCTAAATTAGGGACGGGTGACTGCTTATAGCTCATTGAGTTGCTCACGGTGGTCTTTAAACCTCCAATAAAAAAATTTAAAAAACTGTACGTGCTGACACCGATTGTTGCGTAACACACCCTAATTCCTGCGCTAACGTTCGTGATGTGAATGTGCGAGCCGTCAATGCCCGCCACACAACATGCCGGTCCTTTCGTTTGGTGGTGTGCCGCGGTTGCGGCAATCGCTCACGTCGGTCCGTCCGTCCGTCCTTCCTGCACCCACCGAATCCATACTCGCCTCACTGTGGCTGGATGTCGTCACACACGGGAGCCGATGTCTCGGTACGATAAACTGCTGTCGCGATAAGCCACTATTCGGCCTTTGTCGAACTCCGAAACGTACTGGAATGACTGCCGTATTCTGCTACGAGGCATCGGGAAGCTTCCCACGCACAGGTCCTTCAGTACAACACACTTCCACTACTTACACCCCGCCTTCTGTGCACCTTTCTTATAGTGCTTCTCGGTGGCGTGCCGGGCGCACATGATTTGCGTATGCCCTGCAATGCTAATCTTTTCATGACCTCTCGCGGGCGATGCATGCTGCGAATTTCAGGCAATCGGATGCTTCCTTCTTGGTATTGCATTTTGGGTGGCCAGCAGTGTACGTCTAAAGATTCAGCCTCTGAGAAAGTTTCCACAAAGAGTTCTCATAAGTAAACATTAAACTTTGCGATTTCTCTTTTAAGTTGCCGCTGTAAACAGGACGACTTCATCGGTCATCGGAATAAAGGAAAATAAAGGAAGTCGGACTTACGCACAAAGACACTATATTCATTTAAAAAAATTGCCGCAATGCGAAAAAAAAATGAGTTTAGCATAAAATAAAAAGACAAAGGATGCCGGCTTCTGGTGGAAAACACAAAGTGACAAAATCCGCATGATGAAAATTGTCAAATTGTCTGCAGCCTTTGATGTCTAGCAATAACGTTGTATATCATACACAATGGTCTGTGTCGGTGAGTAGCAAAGCAACACGGTGAACCCAATGTGTGGTGTCGTTGGAAAGGAAAGAAGATATGAAAAGCGTAATATGGAGAGCTCGTCTGATTTGCCGCAGGTAACCCACGCACGTTTTTGCAGTTCACCTGGGAACTCGAGTCACATTGTAACACTTCGTTTTTCTTCATTGTATTTAAAGCAAGTTTTGAATTTATTATATTTATGACATAAATTGCGTATTTTCACGCGTTACGTAGAAAAAAAAACTTTTTACGCTTAACTTCCCAACCCTGGTGACGGTGTAGCTTGAAAAAAATATTCGGACACCATAAAGTAATTAGAAAAAAAATTACCTTAGAATTGGGCTCTGGGCCGCCTTGGGGGGCCGGCTCTGGTGCTACAGCACAGTAGCGCCGGTGCCGGGGTCTCGTCAGGCCTGGTCAATCCCTATAGAGATTAGGGATAGAAGAAAAAAATCGATGTCGTCCCACTTTCTCTTGCACACACACACACACACTCACTCACTCACTCACTCTCTCTCTCTCGAGCCGGTCCGGGCTCTCGCTTGGCAGACCATCTCGGCCCTTGCAGACCCCTTATACATGCCCCTAATCTCTGAGCATCCAATTCATGTCGACGTTCACGGAGCGCAAACAGCATTGCTAACTCTTTAAAAGAACATATGGCTAAAAAAACGAGTTCGAACCGCACTACACACGCGACGATCCGGGAAAGCTGTTCTTAAGTAACAGGCGGTGTCTCCAGTGTCCTTTGGTAGCATATAATGGTCAAATGATTGGTTGGTTGGTAGATTTTTATGGCGCAAGGGCTATGTTTAGCCAAAGAGCGCCAGGCACAAAACAATGGTCAAATGTAAAGCCGTCATTGACTTTTTTTTTTTTTTTTTTTGATGATTGATCAGTTGGTTTAAAACAATAATATTCTTCAGAATTTACTATACTTAGAAATTATTTTTGGTTTAGAAATTTATTTTTTTAAATTTAAATGAAAAACTTATTTAGAGATTATTTTAAGTTTATTGGGGCCAAGGTCGTACTGACAGCCCCTGCAACCACCGAATATCGGGGAGAGGGGCATCACGACTACGAAGGCATGTAGCCTCAGCAAAAATATTTAACAAAACTTTTTGCTGAAACTTCAAACGAGACTGGTTACAGAAACAGCGAGAAATTCAAGTATCTTTGAATGAAGTATTGAAAAGAGAATCAATTTTTGCCTTTTTTTCAGCAAGTAAGTATAATCTTTAGAAAGCATTTCGTTGCTTTAGTTCATAAAACCTGGATGATGGTAAAGCAGCTATTCCAGAGGACTTTGAGTCCCCTTTTCACGGCCATAGCAGAAGTTCCTATGCATGTATATTAGCAACAGAATATGGAAGAAATATCAGTTCAATGGGTGGAATTTTTACACCAATGAGGACAAGGTGTTTAATTCAGAATTTAATTAACTAAAAGATATGACTATACTAGTGATCCTAATTTATTGGCGTAGAATAGAAATCAAAGTTTCCAAGCTTCCACACATCTGCCAGATGAGTTTTTCAAGGAAGGTAGACAGCAAATTTACTGTCTACACAGCAAAAGTGTAACAGATATTTGCACATAACTACGCATCATTCAAAAATATAATGAACTAAAAGGTATAACTATATTAGTGATCGGAATTTCTTGGCGTAGAATAGGAATCAGTTTCCAAGCTTCTGCACATAAACCATATGGCTTTTTCAAGGAATTTAGACAACAGATTTGGTGTATTTTTTTCAAGGAAGGTAGACAGCAAATTTGCTGTCTACCTTCCTTGAAAAAGACATCTGGTTGATGTGCGGAAACTTGGAAACTTTGATTTCTATTCTAAGCCAAGAAATTCGGATCACTGGTATAGTTATACTATTTTGAGTATAGTTAGTGTACAGTTCCTGTTTATTAAGAACTAAAGGTGTTCTTCGCAGGAACGATGAAGTAGTGAGTTTTGTCATTTTTCTCTTCTTTTTATGAGAGAGTCAAGAGAAAACGTTTTACTATGTGCAAAAGTGACATTATGTTAAGTGTGTTTCTTATATTAAAGAGTAAATAATTTAAATAGTTTAAACTGTTTTGTGCCACAATTCTTAATTGTTACTTACTTATGTTTTATATAGGTATGAACAGTAAAAAAAAAAGGTTAGACACTGTCACACGGCAGTTAGATGCTTTGTCTGTGTGATCGTGAGGCATTTCAAAGAGACTGGCCTTAGTTTTCTTAAAGAAAAAAATTTGCATGATATGATTAACTTTGGCGTAAGTGTTTTGGAGTAATTTTGTATCGGCATGCGACTAAGGCAATCATTTAAATTACAATGTGCACATTTGTACTTCACGCATAATAATTTGGGTTTTACGGAAAATACTTGTCACAAAGAATTTGATTTATTAAAATGGCCGTTAAAACTAGTGAATAATATGGAAGTGAAAAATGTTTAGTAAATGAAAGCTACATTAAATTTTTGCAGAAGACTCGAAAAGATTAATTTGCGGGAGAGGGAGGGGAGGAAGAGTGTTTCCGGGAGCCTCTCCCAACCGTAAAATGGGCTAGGGACGCATTGCTTGAAACCCAGGGTCATTAGTTACCCCTACCACTCCTTTTGTAATCTTAGGTCAACGGAAGATTTTGTAATCTTAAAACGTACACTATTACCCAATGTGATGGCCCGGTATCCCCACTCTCTTATCCACAGAGTACAAAACTATTTCCTCTGAGATATTCCGAAATTTGTGTCCCATCACATTTACCATAAAAGAAACCGTATTTTTACAGTAGTGGTTCATGCGTCAAGTTAATGAGTATAGACTCAGAAATGTCGTCAACTAAAGAGGAAATACCAATAAAAAAAAGCGCAGTATGTCGATCAGGGCCCAAATGAATACAAAAATTGTGTTGTAAAAATGCTAAAATGGCATGTGCACATTTTAACTTTCAGAAAGATCCGTGTGGTGATTTAATTGAAAATAGAGGCCATCAACAGACACGTGCTTTTCTATGGGGGTGGAGACACTTGTAGTTGTTTCTCAAAGCTAAATTTTCGAAATAATAATCATCAGATACAGCACTGTTTTGAGCGTGGTTTGATGCCTACATTCATTCATGAGCGAAGTTTGTTTAAAAAAAAAAAAATTACCGTTCCATTCCTTAAAACTTTTTTACGACTAAATTCGTTTTACAAATCACATTTCGGCAGTTGTCTTTCTTGCAAGATCTAACAGATTTTTTTTTCATTATGAGACACCTCGGAACAACGGTGTCCTTCAAACAACGCAAGTTTGGGTTAGAGCCGTTATTTAGAAATTTCCCTGTATATGTATTTAAGCTATCGATGGGTCTTTAGTATCAGTGATTTCAGGAAATTTGCGGTTTCGCAGTACGAAAATGTGGTAAGCAAAATCTAAGGAATAATTATCTTTATTGTTCGGTATTTCGGTAATTCAGAAAAATTAGTATTAAATATTAGTACTTAGATTTAATATTTCTGCTTTCTCATTCCATTTGGTAAAATTATGATGTTCCAATTTGAGCTTGGCTAATCAACACAGAGATTTGAGGCGCGGATTATTCGCAGAAAGCCATGTTTGGGGAAGACAAAAACCAGACTAAAACCCAAGCGGCTAAATTTCAGAACGCACCAATAAATCATCGACGAAAGGACTTGAAGTCAAGACAAGTGAAGGATGGGTGATGGCTTCAAGTGTGTTTATAAACAAACGTGGACTCGTTTCTGCCATCGATGGCCTTGAAGTTGTATTACTTGCTTGACGCGTGTTTCATCCTTGGCGCTTCACATGACAAAAGCATGCTTTGTATTTTTCCACATTTTTTTATTAATGCTTAGTGGAGCAGCAGCTTGTTAAAGCTAATTTGATGAAAGAGATGCCATTGCTGGAAGGAAATTATGATGACGGCGGAAGTGTGTCTGCGCTCTTGAGTTTCGATCCTTAAATCTAGATTCCACCATGGATATATCTTTCGTAAGTCACATATATTTGTTTAATGAAAATATGAGTTTTTAAATGGTAGTAAAAGAAATTTGTGTTAGAGTAAAAAAGAATATATTAGACCCGTTTGAGAAATGCAACTGTCGGAGATTGAAAATGTGTACGCACTGTCAATTAATCGTGTACGAGTGTATAGATCACGTCAGGAGATGAACACAAAGAGCAATGCTGGAACATAGAGCAACTAGTAACTTATAAAGTGCGAAATTTTGGAAGCGCGACAGACATTCTTTCAAGATGTGACAGTCAAATTCCAAGTCTTCATAGAAAAAGCGAACAAACAAAAACCTTGCTGATGTAGTAGATTTCCAAAAATTGGATTAATCTCATAGGTGCCCCTTTATTTACTACAGCTATTCTGACGCGCGTTGTATATCGAAGCACTACATGAAAATTAGGGCTCCACTTAGGCGTAGCGTGAATGAAAAATTGGAGGAATGGGCATTGATAAGTGTAAACTGTTGTTCTCCTTTGGGAGAGGGGGGCAGGAATAAGTATAAACTATTTTGTTTGGGAAGGGGGCACTAATACGTGTAAACTGATGTTTTATTTTTGGAGGTGGGTACAAATAAATGTATAGAACTTCTTTGGGGAGGGCACTAATAAGTGTAAATTGATATTTTCTTTTTGGGCACAGTGGATGAATAAGTGTAAAGTGTGTTTTCCTTGGTAGGGAAGGCAATAATAAGTGTAAACTGTTTTTTGGTGGAGGGGGCACGATAAAGTGCAGTGCTTTCCTGGAGGGGCACGATGAAGTGTAGACTAATATTTTCCTTTTAGGGAAGGCCATTCTTGGAAACAGTTTCTCCATAAATGCCACAGAATTTAGATCTGTTAAGTGCATAGCTAACTTTTTTTGTTGTGCATTATTCTTCAACCACTGCTGATAATGAATGATGACAGACAGTTCAGTGTATTTTTGACAAGATCCTAAGTCTTCTGAAAATAAGGTCCTTTCTTTTATTACAAATTCTTTTAAATGCACTCATTGTCATAAAAATCCCCACACCAAGAAAAAGCCATACAATTAATGCAAAACTCTGTGAATAGCTATGGGGAGGACAGACATGTAAATGATTAAAGTTTTGTTCTTCATGTCCAAGACCGGCACTGCAATCGCCATCCTTGTGGCATATAAGGCGTCTCGTAGGGGACTCTACATTCGTGCCGAAGTGTTCGGTAAGAGTCAGGTGAGATCCCTGAGCACACCGCCCCGGTGGCGCAGTGGTCTAAGCGATAGCCTCTGATCATTCGTCCGAATGGGGTCCGGGTTCGAATCCCGGTGAGGCATGGATGTTGTGTTTGTCTTACGGCACTGGCTCTCTCCCTTTCCTGGTACCAGTGAGCTTAAATTAGGGACGGGCGACTGCTTATAGCCCATTGAGTTGCTCACGGTGGTCGTTAAACCTCAAATCAGTCAATCAATGTATGTTGTGTTTGTCTTATGGCACTGGCTCTCTCCCTTCCCTGGAACCAGTGACCCTAAATTAGGGACGGGCGACTGCTTATAGCCCATTGAGTTGCTCACGGTGGTCGTTAAACCTCAAATCAGTCAATCAATGTATGTTGTGTTTGTCTTACGGCACTGGCTCTCTCCCTTCCCTGGAACCAGTGACCCTAAATTAGGGACGGGCAACTGCTTATAGCCCATTAAGTTGCTCACGGTGGTCGTTGAAACTCCAATAAAAAAAAAAAGATCCCTGAGCGATAGACATGCTGAGGAGCTACCATATATGTGCGTACAGGCAACTGATGGAGTTTGAATGAGGCCGTATCGTCAGGGTGAGCGAGGCAGGAGGGGCCAGTACACTGAATCTGCTGCCATTTGGGCCAGTCGGATAGTACGGTGCGATTGTGTTGGTAGCAATGGACATGGGAAGGAACCCAGACACGGCAGACTGGCTCTGGACTACCCAGACACACCAGCTGCAGGGAAAATGGTGGGATCACGACGTCCTTGTCCAATATCCAGAGATGTGGCTGCTGTACAAGGGACTCCTATGTCTACCAGAACCATTTCCAGATGCCTGGTAGAGGTGAATCTTCTCTCTTGAGGGCCCTTACGTTTTCTGCCATTAACACCTGACCTTTGTTGCCGTCAGTTGCAGTGGTGTCGGCAGTGAGCAATGTGGAATGCTATGCACTGGCAACGTATAATGCTCAGCGATGAATCTCGCTTCCATATGGTAACGGACGACCACCGTGTTGGAGTATGGAGGACCGCAGGCGAGTGCTACAATCCCAGCCTCACTATACAGCAGCACATGTCCCGAACTGCTGGTGTGATTGTCTGGGAAACCATCGCGTATGACAGCCGGACTTCCCTCTTGGTGATCCGAGTGATGTTGACAGCCCAGCTCTACGTACCAAAGATCCTGTGGCCCCATGTGCTGCCTTCCTTGATGGGGCGGCCCGGAGCCATTTTCCAACAAAATGACACTTGTCTGCACACACCTCGGGGTTTCCCAGGACTGTCTATGTCATGCTTTGACGCTGCCATGGCGTGCCAGATCGCCTGATCTCTCACCCATTGCACCTATATGGGACCAGATGGGACGCTAGCTTTCTCCATGTCCTAGTTTACGTGATTTAGAGCATCAGTTGCAAGAAGTGTGGGCTAATCTGTCGCAGGATAACATGGCGTCTCTTGGACTCGTGCCATACCATATCACTACATGTATCCGAGCACGAGGTGGTCCGACATGGTACTAATGCTGACTGGAATGTGTATTGTATATTAATGGGAAATCGTCCTGCTGCTGTAATATTGTAATCACTTTTGTCTTTGGTGTGTACAATCTCACTACTAAAATCTCATTTCAATTCGATGCCTCCTTCTTCGTGATAGGATTTTTATGACAGTGAGTGTATCGCATACTGATTCGTGCATAATGCTATGTAATGAGTTCTGTACATTGATGGCATTTTCCTGTGGTTTTACTTCCTCGGAAAAATTAATTGCAGCCAAATCTAAAAGGCAATAAGAGTGCATGCTTATAAAACTCTTGTTTTTTCTTTCTGTGAACTTCGTAGCAACTCCATTAACCCCTTCAGCTTCATGTACATGTATCCACTAGTGGATACATGCAATGTACAGGGCTATAAACCATGTATTCCTACAAGTGTGCATACATCCTCTGCCACTGGCACACACCCATGATTTTGCTGTTGAAGTGGCCCAAATTATTGAAGATACAAGTAAAACTATCCTGGAAGCAATAATATTTTATAAATTATATTGGGAAGCGATAAAAACATCCTGCCATATTAAAGTGTACTTCCAGTGATTTTGTAATAAAATATATATTTAAAAACATATACTAATGTATTTAAAAGTAGGCAGCTAATAACAAAATGAAAGACCAAGTGATACTTCCTGTAAAGGGCTGGGCCATCCCTGCTGAGTGCATCACTGCTATGCCAGAACAACATAGGATTTATTTTATTGGTTTTGAGAAGGTAACATTATTCTTCAGGCTGGTTTATAACATATTAGTGATTACTGACTAGTTATTTATTGATCGTTATAGATTTGGTTGGAGGCATTTGAGGCGTGGAGTTATAGAAGAATGAAGAAAATAAGTTGGCTTAATAGAAAGACTGATGAGGAGGTCCTGGAGAGAGTGAGAAAACCCAGGAATCTGATCAATATATGTTAGAAAGAAGAAGAATGTTATGGATGGGACACACATTGCACCATGGAGGCCCAATTCTGAAAGTTTTGGAAGGAAAAGTTCAAGGCAAGAGAGGAAGAGGACGACAAAGGAATAGTTTTGTAGCACAATTACTCCAAGACACTAATACTAGGACATACTATGACTTGAAGAGAACTGCAGAGAATAGAGAAACATCTACTGAACAACCAGTCCTTGGACTGAGTAACCAAGAAGATTATTATTAATAATAAGTTTTGGAAGGGAAAATTCAAGGCAAGAGAGGAAGAGGACAACAAAGGAATAGTTTTGTGGCACAATTACTCCAAGACACTAATATTAGGACATACTATGACTTGAAGAGAACTGCAGAGAATAGAGAAACATCTACTGAACAACCAGTCCTTGGACTGAGTAACCAAGAAGAAGATTATTATTAATAAGTTTTGGAAGGGAAAGTTCAAGGCAAGAAAGGAAGAGGACGGCCAAGGAATAGTTTTGTGGCACAGTTACTCCAGGAAACTAATACTAGGAGATATAATTACTCTCTTGTATTGAAAATTTGCTGTCAGTTTTGTCGTTATCACATACACATCACACACACAATAAGACATATTTTTTTTTCCCAAAACAAGATGGCTACTTTCTAAGTGCTATTTCTGTAACTTCCTTTGGAAGTTAACACCACAATTTATCCTTATTGTTCCTGTTGTGTAGCTATTCTGCAAGGCACAGAGAAAGATGCCAATTATCAAAGATTACTTCCCTACCTTTGTCTAATATGTTTTGTTGTAAAAATATGACTCTCTCAGACATTGTCAAATTATTAGTTCCAGGAATGTGTGAGACGTTGTAAATGTCCTTTCCATCATACAGAGCGAAATTGTAAGTATGTCCATGGAATTGTGGATCAGAAGGACAAAGGCAAAATAATTTGATAACAAGTAGAGATCTTTTTGGCTTTTATATGCTGCTTGAAATGAAGGCATCCTTTTTATAACAATAAGCAATCATTCAAGGCACAGGTATCGCCAGTATCCATGAAAGTAGTAGTGATTTCTCGAAGTTCTAAAAAAAAAATAATGTGATAAAAACATAATGTCATAATGTGATAAAACCTTATCACCACACTTTGGATTGAAAAATCGAAGAAATTTCAGATTTGTGACACTGATTTCTACTCGTCATTTTTGGCAGAAAATACCTTTGGGGTTCCACACTAAGTCTTTTCAAAAGTATGAGTGAAATTTAGATCATTATCCCCATCATTATTGCTAAGCAAAGAAATACATGTATTTCTGGCTCAGAAACTTTTCCATATTTGCCCATTTATTCTCACTGTATAAAAATTCTTCTCCAGAAAAAATATTGCCTCTTTTTCATTTGTCCACTTTCATTTGTTATTTACAATAGTGGGAGAAATGAAACTATTGAAGCATTCCAAAGCTGAAGTGTTTTCATCAAAATCCTAAGCAAGCTTAAGTGTTTTATTAAAATCTACAGCACTCTTCTACTTATAAAGATCATCATCGTAATCTATTATAAGTAGATGAGTGTGATGTAACAGATCACTTACCATTTTCCAATCTCCTATCTCATCTCATGGGTTCAGTGTCTTTATCTTCAATTTCAAAACTTGATAAATCTGTATCAGAATCACAATCTGATTCATTGGATCCAGGCAAATAATCAGCATCTGAATCATTCTAACCATTATATTCCATGATGCAATTTGAAGCGCCATCAACCAAAAAAATCACAAAGTACCCAATGAAACAATTACCATAAACAAAAAAGATAGGAGCGTACAAGCATGTATGCATTACTTGTATTTGTATACTGCAACGAAACGTGTGCTGTCACAGCCGAGTTGAAATCTGGTTTTGCGAAGTGTACTTAGCACCATCTGGACTCGAAGGGGTTAAGCCTCCCACCCACTCATAATTGCTGCCCCATCGTAAGCTTTCCCTCGCATCTAAATTCTCTAAAGTTGGGGGGGGGGGGCACATGCCCTTCGGTGCTGTGGTCATGTTATGTATTTATAGTTACTACATACAGCATGTGATTCACCATTCTAGTAACATGCCCGATTTTTGACATTTTTTTGAGATTTAACATTAGTACATTCAAAAGAAAATAAAGGGTGCTGCTTCTACTTTCAGGAAGTAACAGATTCAACTCCTCCATCAGTGGTATAGCCAGAAATTTCTTAATGTGTGTGTGTGTGTGTGTGTGTGTGTGTGTGTGTGTGTGTATTTGGTTTGGTTCATTGGTGAAAACTTCATGTACACATATACACTAAAGTGCCAGAAAAACTGGTACAGATGAGCTTATGCAAAATACATAGCAACATCACCTATGCGCATACTCGGTTGCGTCCGCCAGTGCATATATAAAGCGATAGACGTCCTTGCCAGCTGTCAGAGCTGTTTTCGGCATGAGAGTGACAAGTAATAACGATTTAAGCTATTTTCAACACGGTGTCATAGTTGGCACTCGTGAGATGGGCCATAGTATTTCGGAGGTAGGAACAACCATTGCAAGGGTGTACCGTCACTACAAGAATTCCAGCAAAACCTACGATACCAGTGTGGCCATAAAAAGACATTGGGTGAACGTGACCATCGTCGGCTGTCAAGAATCGTTTCATGCGAATAAGCATGCAACACTCTCGCAGGTATCATCGGAATTCAATGTGCAACACTCGCAGGTATCATCGAAATTCAATGTGCAACACTCTCGCAGGTATCATCGGAATTCAATGCTGGAACCTCAACAAGCATCAGTGTCCGGACTGTGCAACGTACCCTGCACGATATGGGCTTTGGGTGCCGACGCCCAACTCGAGTCCCCTTGATGGGTGCACGATACAGAGCTATGTGACTCGCTTGGGCACGGCAACACCACCACTGGACACTTGATGACTGGAAAGAAGTAGCCTGGTCTGATGAGTCGAGTTTCCAACTGTATCTGGCAGATGGAAGGATTAGTGTGTGGTGCAAACCCCATGAAGCCATGGATCCCGCCTGTCAACAGGGAACTGTACTGGCTGGTGGAGGGTCCATAATGGTATGGGGTGTGTTTAGCTGGACTTCACTTGGACCCCTGATACGTCTACAAACATCTGTGACCGGCCAACGCTATGTGCGCATCCTTTCTGACGAGGTACAGCCGCTCATGTCGTGCATTCATGCTGATGGGTTGGGCCTGTTCCAACAGGACAATGCAACTCCACACAAGTTTTGGGGCACCACATTATGGTTAGAGGAGCATTCATCTTAGTTTGGGGTGTTGCCATTCCCGCCCAAGTCCCCAGATCTGAACGTGTTTAGAGCACATTTAGGATGTGGTGCAACGTGCTATCGAACACAGGAATCCGAGACCTCGGAATACACCCGAATTGTGGAACGCTCTGCAGGAAGTATGGTGTGCATTGCCTGCAGCATATTTCCAGAAGCTAGTGGAGTCCATGCACCATCGTATTTCTGCATTCCTGCGCTCCCGTGGGGGACCTACCAAGTAGTAGACTGGTGTACCAGTTTTTCTGGCACTTCAGTGTATATCACTTTAAGTTCATACTCAATCCATCAACCCTCAATGGGGAGAATTCCGGACCTGAGGACCCCCTTCTCTTTGACTACACCTCTGCCTCCCTTACTGGGAATTTGTTTTTACTTTCTTTTGAAGTATCCTTCATTGGCTTTGTGCATCTTTCTAAAAGAGTCGCATAAAACTCTCCTTTACTACGTCAAAAGAAACCACATTTGGTTTGATGGTAATGTTTTCTTGTCTTTCTATAATGTCAGTGGTAATTTCTTGTTTTGCCCCATAATGGTGGGTGACCACAGGTGTCATGTAAACAAAGTGGAATGACACTTAAAACTCTTTGAAGGGCTGATAATTGGTGACAGCTGACTTAACAACTATATCTTTCTTTGGTGTATTGACTGTCCTTATGAGGTGTTTTTTCCTCAAAAGAGTGTCTGTCACTGTGAGAAAGAGCAAAAGTCAACTGTTGCAAAGGTGAAGGAAGTGTCTGCTAATATTTTTCACACCATGCTACACTAGAAAATTCTTCAGTAGCATTAAAGAATAAGAAAGCACATTATCATTACAGAGGAACTAAGCCAAATTTCTGACATAAAATCCAGTTCTCTCTCTAGTACCTGAACACGGAATTTACTACACACTGGTTGTACTTCAGGATCACATTCCAAATGACAGTGTCTGTAATGAAGGGCAAAACTTGACAAGATGGGGGATGTTCTGAATCAGAACGCTTTTTAAGTAGTTCCCCACTTGGCGTGTATAATTAATTCTGCTTTGTTTGCACGCAACTTTTGCATACCCAGCATGAAATAGCAAAGGAAGTAGTTCACGATATGGATATTTCTCAACTTTTATCACTACTTTTATACTAAGATATCTGTGTAGAAAATAATAATGCATATTTATTTCACATTCAAGATTTATGCATCATAATTAGATATACAGAATTGTAAAGTAACACACTTTTCCTATACAATTAAGAAACTAATTTTCCCGAAGAAATAATTCTTCATAAATACATGGCAAGCAGTGTAATGCTATTATTGGTATGGATTCCTGCTCCAGGAAGATGAAAATTTTCAAGTTTTCTGAAGGAAGTGGTTACATGGAATACAGTGAAAATATGCCAATAATAGCATAACACACTTTTCATTGGGTGAAAGCTTTTCCACGCATGCTTTCCTTCGGATCAGGTATTAGTATTTGCAAACAGTTAAGATCCAAAGTATCAATTGTAGGAACTTTAATGTCATGGAAAAAAGATGGAATTCACTTCACATAAAACAAAAAGCTCCAGATTACTAAAAAAAAGTTTGTAGTACTATTATTCGACAAATTTCCTTCAAAAACCACATTTACAAAAACGGAAGGATCATTAAAATGACTATTATAAAGAAATTCTGAAAGGGGGGGGGGGCATGCCATAAAATTAACGTAAACTACTTCCTTTGCACTTTTATGCTGGTGTAGGCAGGTTTTATGTAAACAAGGCGGAATGTTACCTATGAAGCGGGGAACTTCTTGAAATGTTTTATTCTTCTGAAGACCACTACTTTGACAAATTGCAACCTGTGTGACAAAAAATTGTGATCACGTTTGTTTTAATCTTCAGTTTTGGTAAGTGGAATTTTTTTATCCTTGGTGAAGACCTTGATCTGCAGTTTCATTTCAACATCATCCTGAAACATAGGCATTGGTACAATCAAACACACACACAAAGTTAGACAGGTCTTGAGGAATACATTGCAACTTGAAAGTCTTAAACACCTTTTGTATATTCTTAAAACTGGGTGGGAAAAATTTCATTCATTATGTACAAGATTGCATATAATTTTGTAACAATGTAGGAAATATAAAAATTGATTATATTTTGTTACCATGAACCCTTCTCTGTCTGTTGGTATTCTTGACATTCCTATATTGAGAGTTTTGTATGCACATTGGCACTTTACCAAAAGGATGTAAATTTGTAACATATTTTTAAATAAAAACATTCTTGAAGTATAAAGACCAATTATTTTGTTATTACTATGAACTTTTTCCTTTCTGGTGGAATTCTTATTTTTTCATTCTGCCATTCCTGTGGCAAGCTACAAAATTATGCGTTGTCATCTAAGTATTTCATGCAGTTCTTCATCTTTCACAATCTAATTTGTGAGTCATTTCCTTGTTAATTTTAAGGACCACTTGATTGTCTCCATCCACTAGTTCACGAACTTTAGAGTTTTTGAAGGTTATGCAGTCAACTGATGCTGTGTCTTTAGATCATTTTTAAGGTTATCACATCTTTCTTAACCCATTAAGTGGTTTGCTGGAGACCCATTTGGATAGTCAATATGCACCTGGAATTGGATTGCTCAGGCACCAGTTTCATTTTTCATTTTCTTTTCTGATTTTCTCTTACATTTATCAATTTTGATATTTGTTTAATAGGGCTTAGATGGCTCAATGTAATGTGCTCTTCTTTGCTTATAGCACAAATGTAGAAAAAGCAAGCAATAGGAGGTATTTTTAGAGCCATTTCGTAAAGTCACAACAGCCCTTAATTTTTTTTTTTTTAATATTTTACATCCATTTCGAAAAATGCAAGATAATTAAATATATGTACAGTAACAAAAATATTTTTATATTAATAGTTAAAGGGTTAAATTATTGGGATGCATACAGAATACAAGCATTTCCATAAAAAGTTTTAAGTATTCAATGGAATAAAAGCTTTATCAAAGGTGACAAATGCTTTAAATTTAACATGTCTGAAAAATTTTTAGTTAAAAAAAACATACTACACACATATGTCAACATACATTTCGTGATTTCCTGTTGATAACTTTCTTCCACTTATTTCAAAGTAGATGGTAGAATATATGTGTATATCCCTGCTGTTTGTTTGGGTTACTTATTTTAAGTTTAAACTTAAAATTAAAAGTAGGGTTAAATTGTAACTCCCTATGAGTTACAATTTAATCTGCACTACTTCAAAATGATGTATAGAAAGTTACCTATAGAGGAAATCACAAAATGTTTTGGCATATATAGTGTGTGTTTTGTTGAACTTGAAATTTTATCACATCAATAAAATTATTAGGATTTTAATGCAGCTATTCTGATAAATATTTGCCTATGGGTTTACTTTTTAGTTCTTGTTATTTTGGTAAGTGTTGTTCCTCATTTGAAGTAAATCTGGAATTCCTCTCAATTGAAGTAAATCTGGAATTCCTCTGTTTCAATTGAAAATTTCATCATAAGCACAGGCTTGTGATAGTCATAACATGAACTAAAAGAAGCTGGCCAGAACTAGTGTATGTGCCTGCCTAAACTTATGCAATAGCATCAGTTCTTGAACTTTATTGCCAAAAATCTTGTACTTTTTTGCAGGGGTGCAGGATTTGTCTGAATGTACGAATGGAGTTCGGGGGAAATTTCTACCTGGGGGTAAAACAATAATAATTATAAAAAAAAAAAAAAAGACTTATTTTGTTAACGAATTTAACGTGAAAGATAAGAGTAATTTACTGCACAGTAATCAGGTAATAATTTTGAAAAATGTCGTGCCGTTTTGAATACAAGAGGTTATGAGTGCAGTGACGTACTGCTGGTTGCTACTGGCAGACGATTCACCGAGCCCAAACGACTTTACTAATGCCAAGATAGAGGCAGCGTGGCATGAGTAACAAGTACGACACAACCACTAGTCATGCTAATAAACGTTTCCAAAACTAATGGCAGCGAATGTGTCATAGGCACCGATTTGGAAAATTATTGGGGATTCCGGACATTTTAAAACGAATGAGCAAGGCATTTTTCAAAGGATTTAAGTGTTAATTTAAATTTCATTCAGTGAAATTATCTAGCACAGTTAGACGCCTGAAATGCTAGGATGAAATAAATTATAGTTAATTACAGAATATTTTTAGCTGTTTATTTTTCAGCCTATCTGCCGTGCCACTGTTTTCACCTTGACTCAAAAATGTTTCAGACATTTTGAATCTAAGTTTATATCTAACATTTTGAATCTAAAATAAATATTAGTTTTATTTTTTCTTGCATTTTGAATCTGAAAATAAGTATTTGGTTGTTGTTTTTTCAAATTTTTAAGTAATAGGCTTTTTAAGGATCGTTCTTAATCATCAACATATATACTCTAATAATCGCTTAAACTTGTATGGAAGTCCGCTACAATTTTAGGGGGGGGGGGTGTTGTGGGGAAATATTGGGCACGGAAAATTTTCTGCACCCCTGTTTTTTTTTTTATTTCTCATGTGAATTGTTGCTCTATGTAAAATGCCTACATAGAATCTAAGGTGTGATACATTACAACTTGAAAGTCTTAAACTCTTTTTTTTTTTTTTTTTTTTTGTACTTTGGCTCCGATTTTTTTAGTAAGCAACTTTAAATTATACATGCACTACTTCTACCTAGCAAGTACACGTTTTTTTTTTTTTTGTACTTTGGCTCTGATTTTTTTTAGTAAGCAACTTTAAATTATACATGCACTACTTCTACCTAGCAAGTACACTTGGAAATTATTAAAGTACCAAATAGATGAAAAAGATAAAAACTGCATCTTGTTAAAAATTGCATTTTGTATATTTTTCATTATATTTGTTCATCAGCTCTGCTTCAGTACCTTACCTGGATCCAACTATCATAAATTAGAGATTAGTAATTATTTAGTATCATGCATCCTTTTACTGCATCACTTGTATGGTGTGTTTAGTTTTCTGGACCAGTGTTTCTCATCTGAAGCTAAACTATACACTGGTAACATATCATCAGCTATACCCCAGAACCATCCCATTTATCCAACCCATGTAAAACTTAGAAGATTGGTTTAATAATGGAAACATTGGATAATATGGAATGTTAATGAAAATCCAATGCAAGTATCAGTTTGTCACAAATTCTAATAGAAAACATAAATAACCATCATATCCAAAACAGTAACACAACCAAGAAATGACATTTGCATAGTTTAAACTCAGGCTTCATGTGACAATACTAATGGAAAAACCACCATTCATTAGTTCTATCCTTTTTCATGGATCCTTCTCTTATAAGATGTGTAAACTCTTCAAAACTATGGGCTACACTCTCACAGTAAAACCAAACCCTTCTGCAATAATGTGCTTTGCTTAAAGACAGGGATCCTATCTCCCCTCTAGACACTCCTGGAGTTTATGCTATTCCCATTTCAACTTCCTCTGGTCTCTCAGTGTATGTTGGAAGCACATACCGAAGCATCAATACAAGAATTAGTGAACACAAAAAAGATGTTTCCAATGGTCTTCCAAAAGCAGCATTATCTGCACTAACCCTTGAAGACACCTCTGCAGTTCCCCTTTGGAAAGAGACAAAAAAAAAGTTGCCCTATTCTTCAACAAAGCATCTCTGCATTTCCAAGAAAACATTGAAATTTTGTTTACCAAAACTGCAATTCAGAGACCCAACAGTTCCAGCACCCCAATTTCAAATTGTAGTTCTGACAACCATCTCATTCAGTGGATCACGGGTGATCAAGGTCGTAGGATGACCGAAAGCTACCGCTAAAGGAACCTTTTTACCATACGTGACTTTGTGTGTTTTTGCTTCATTTCTATATGTATGACATTTGCAATTTTGTGAGGTAAAAGTTATTTAAATTTTATGGGTAACTGAAATTTCCTTTTTTGATTTCTTTGCTGTTGCAATAAGATCACACAAATACATATATATGTCATCATCATCATCATTGTCAACCATTATCAATCCACTGCTGGACGAAGGTCTCCCCAAGTTTCCTCCACAACGGTCTGTCTTGTGCCAGTCTCCTCCATGTCACTCCCGCATATTTACGAATTTCATCCACCCATCTCCCATGTGGTCTTTTTCTGGGTCTTTTCCTGTCCCTTGGAATCCAATCTAAAATTTCGGCTGTCCATCTATGGTCTGTCCTTCTGGCAGTATGTCCAGCCCATTGCCATTTCAGGGATTTAACTCTGATCATGATGTCTTCCACTCTCGTCATTTTTCGGATCCACGAGTTCCTCTTCTTATCTCTCCTGGTTATACCAAGCATGCACCTCTCCATGCTACTTTGAGTTGTCTGCAGCCTTTGTATGTCTCTTTTAGTTAAGGTCCACGTCTCTGCACCATACGTAAGCACTGGAAGGATGCATTGATCAAACACTTTTCTTTTAAGACATAATGGCATATTGCTCTTGAAAATTATGCTGTTTCTTCCAAAAGCTCTCCAGGCAAGTTTTGTACGCCGATTAATTTCTTCATCAATGTGACCCTCACTTGATATCTGCTGTCCAAGATAAACGTACGTGTCTGTTATCTCCAGCTTTTCTCCATCAATCGATAAATCTTCATTTCTTGTAAAAGCATTGAACATCACTTTTGTCTTCTGAAAGTTCATTTTTAATCCCACTTCTTTACTCTTGTCAGCAAGTTCCTGGATCATACTCTGCAGCTCTGATGGGGTAGTTGCAAAAATGACTACGTCATCAGCAAAACGAAGGTGGGTTAGATAATCTCCATTAATCTTTATCCCTTTGTTTTCCCAGTTCAGTGATTGAAAGACATTTTCCAATGTTGCATTAAAGAGCTTCGGAGAAATGGTGTCACCTTGTCTCACTCCCTTTCCAATTTTTATGTGTGTTGTATTTTCAAACAGCCGAATCTTTGCACTTGCATTTTCATAGATGTTATTAATAATATTAATGTATGCATCTTCAATACCGCAGGATTTCAGAGCCGTGGTAACTGCTGATGGTTTCACCGAATCAAAGGCTTTTTCATAATCGATAAAAGCCATGCACAATGGAAGTTCATATTCCCTCGCTCTTTCAATTAGTACATATATATGTAAGGAGCAGTAACTCTTCAGTTATGTTGATCCTCAAAAAAAACATCAATCTTCAGAGCCTTCACTATCATGCTCTCTGATTTGTGCTGCGCACTTGCTATAATCTGACGTTTTCATCTTCCACATTTATCATTTTTCTTTATGGCAAGTAAAAACATCTCAATTGCAGTTCTTCTGTAGCAGTTGCTGCTTTCCAGTTTGAATTATTTTCCTATTAACATTATTGAGTAGTGTTTTGAACACACCACGTTAACCCATTTGAGTAAAAAATACAAATAATATCGGCAACAAAAATTTTTTCGAACAAGACAGGATTAGACACCACATGGACTGGGACTCTTTAACTGTCATTGGACATCAATCCAACTTACTGACATGTAAATTGAAAGAGGGACTTGAAATTAGAAAATACCAGAACTTCATCATTAATGACTGTAGGGCATTAACGCTGCCTAACACCTGGCAAGATATATTGCAAAATCACCGTAACCATAGATTGGATGGAATGACTGCCTGAAGGAGAGGAGTTATCTCTGAAATTTGCAGAAAATTGAAACTTTACCTAAATAAATCCCATAAAAAAGTAAACTAGTTTAAATGAGTAAGTTTAACAATCCTCTGTTTTTAAAATGTGTAACCAGATTTTACGAGTCTTAGAATTTAACAGAAAAAAAAAAGCGGTGGTAGTAAATTTAAGATTAGGTCAAATTTTCTACAGACTAAAGTAGCAGTTCAGAATAAATTAAATATAACTTTTACTGTATCCTCAGATGCTCATGAGATAGCCATTTGTTAATTCCAAATTATTGATTATTCATGAAGAGGAGATGGACATTTTTTTTTTTTTTTGGTTCACACAAGTAGTTAATCAGTTGTAACATTTCTCTGTCTTTCTGGTAAAAATATAAAAAAGTTGTTCTACTCTGTTTTAAGCCAGTAGTTTTGAAAATTTTAATTTTCTTTTGTGTAATTCATAATTATTTTACATGTTATTTTAAACATTGATTTTTGTCTGTTATTCAGGATGTCGGCCTTGTTAGACAACGACATGGTGCTTTGCGGCAGCATGCATTTTATCAGTTAGAAGTCCATCTTAGATTTGGAAAAGACCTACAAGCCAGGGATACCTGTGGTATGTTATTGTGTTAATCAATAAAACTTCTTTTTGGCATGATTTGTGTTAATTTCTTTTGTATTATTTATATCTTCATGGGTGGGTTATTGTAATCACTGATGTAGGGCATTTGGTCTGGAACTGAAAATGGCTGTATTCAACCAGTATGGCCAGTGGTGTATTTATGTCTTACTAAGGGCTTTTGGGGGATCCAGGTGTCCATGAATTAAGTATGAAAATAAATATCAAAATTTTTTATACAATGATTGCTCAGTTAATTATAGCCATCTACTTAATATTTTGTAGGCCCTCCTTTCTCCAGGAGAACACCTGCCACCAGTATTGCAATGACTCTACAAGGTGTCTGTATAGCTGTGTGGGGATCTGTAATCAGGCTGTTTGTATTGTGATGCACAGTTCTGGTATGGAGTGGAGCAGTGTGTCCAACTGCCTCACATAGCATTCCATAACATTCAACTGATGCTTAGTTGAGTTAAGATCAAGTGAGTTTGGGGGACATTGTAGATGCCTCATGTTGTAATTGTCTTTCTCAAACCATTCCTGCATGAGGTGGGTCTGATGATATTGGGCATTATTGTCCTAGAAGAACCTATACCCCTTTGGGTGGAGGCAAAACATTGTGGGGTGTATATGGTCCACCAACAGTCTCTGGTAGTAGCCAGCATCCATACATTGGTCCACACGCACCTGGGGTCACAACTCATACCAGCTAAATGTGCTCTGTATCATACAACCCCAACCCCACCAGACTGAAATTCAATGCTATGCATGAAGGAGCCATAGCCTCATGTTGCTAGCATCAAATGCAGACTCGATCATCAGCAGAATGCAGTACATATCATGATTTATTGGACCAGCACACTACTTCCAATCTTCAATCGTCCAATCGACATGCTGTTGGCACCACGAGAGTAGTTTATGTCAATGGACTGTTGTTGTTGGGGAGTAAGCTGTGTATAGGCCATCTGCTCTTGTAGCCTATTTGTACGAGTGTTAAACTCAGTCATGTGTGATATTGGTGATTTGGAAAATATTCATGCACTTTATACTTTGAAAATAAGCGAGGAGCAAGCTATCGTTGCATGATGTATAAAGACGAGCAGTCAGAGATAGATAATTGATCTAAAACCATTTATTTACAATTAAAATGAGCACATAAGATCTTTTGACCACCACTTTGGTGTCATCATCAGATGTCTGACAAAAGCGTGGAACAGAGATCAGCATTAAATAGAGTAAATGTGTAATATGTGACCAATACAATTGCATAGAATAATTTACATAAGGAGTCAAACATTCATAACATCCATAGCTGAGTTTTGTCCTTGAGGGATCAGTGATCTCCAAGTTTGTGATACATAATTAGGCAAATTACACCGGTCAGCGACAGAATATTTTCCTTCTAATTGAATGGTGTTTCTTATGTATTTTTTATGCAGATTTCGGGAAAAATACTAAAAAAATTCTATCACTTACAGTTTCGACAGAAATCGAGAATTTCTGTCTGGAATTTTTGTCACCAGAATATTGTTGTAATATTTTCTTTTATATATTTAAACATGGTGTTGAGTTGAAGGCAAACGTGGGCCTGAAAGGGATAAGGTGTGTGCATTTACGACTGTCATGGCTTCAAGAGGTTGTGTCAATTCTCCTGACAGCTTTTGCTATATCTGTGGCAAACTTGTAGTGAAAAAGCAACAGCGGAAGATCGCGGACTTTGTTGGAAAAGTGTATTTTGCATACTTCGGTGTAAGGGTTGGAGACCAAGACAAGTCATGGTCCCTGCATTGAGTGTGTTCAAGTTGCGTGGAAGGACTCTGCATGTGGTCTAAAGGTAAGGTGAAATATTTTCGTTTTAGAGTGCCTACGATATGGAGGGAGCCCTGAAACCACAGCGATGACTGCTACTTTTGTTCGTGCAACATACAGGGGTACAGCTTAAAAACAAAAAAAAGAAATATACCCGAACCTTAAATCTGCACTACACCCTGTGCCTCACGGGTCTGACATTCCCATACCTTTGCCTCTAGAAAGGTTAGATGATGTGCCTCCACTCTCAGGGAGCGAGTCAGATGACAGTGCTGCTGACTATTTTCAAGTTGACGACTGCAGTGAGCCCCAGCTGTTTTTGCAATCGGAATTGAACAACTTGATCCGAGATGTGGCCCTTCCAAAAGATTTTGCTCAGTTGCTAGGCTCTAGACTCCAGGAGAAGAACTTGTTAACCTCTGGAACTTTTTTCTATTGGTTTCGAAACTGAGTGAAAGACTACGTGCCTTACTTTTCTCAAGACGGTGAACTTGTTTACTGCTCCAATGTCCCCAGTTTGATGCAAATGTTCAAAATTCAGCATGAGGCGGAAGATTGGAGACTCTTCATTGACTCATCACAAAGAAGTTTGAAAGCTGCACTTCTTCACAACGGCAACAAATATGCCTCTATACCAGTTGGACGTTCTGTTCATTTGAAAGAGAGGTATGAGAATTTAGCCTTGATCCTGACCAAGCTTAACTACAAGGAATATGAATGGACCATCTGTGGTGATCTGAAACTGCTCTCCATGGTCCTTGGTCAACAGAGTGGCTACACCAAGTACCCCTGTTTCCTCTGCGAATGGGACAGTCGTGCTAAAGCCATGCACTTGACTCAGAAAGTGTGGCCAAGCAGGACGGTAAAAGTAGGAGAAAAGAATGTGCAATTCGAATCTTTGGTGGACCCCAAAAAGTACTCCTGCCTCCACTTCACATCAAACTTGGCATCATGAAGCTGTTTGTGAAAGCCCTGCAGAAAGATGATGATACTTTTAAGTACCTGGCAAGTAAGTTTCCATGGCTGTCGGAAGCGAAGCTAAAAGGGGTTTTCATCTGTCCTGACATTCGAAAACTCATGTAAAACAAAATCTTTGAAACCAAAATGGATGACATTGAGAGATCGGCTTGGACATCCTTTAAAGAAGTTGTAAAAACGTTTCTTGGCAACCAGAAAGACCCTGACTTCAAGAACATTGTAGGAAACATGCTGGAGAACTTCAAAAACTTGGGCTGCTCAATGAGCTTGAAGCTCTACTTTTTGAACTCCCATCTAAGCTATTTCCCAGAAAATCTAGGCGCTGTGAGTGAAGAACAAGGAGAGAGAGATTCCACCAGGACATAAAAAATGGAACGGAGGTATCGGGGTCGGTAGAATGTGAACATGATAGACTACTGCTGGATGCTGAATAGAGAGGAGCCGCAAGCAGTGCACAAGAGAAAAAGTTCCAAACGGAGCTGTGAGGGGAAGAAGAAGAGACATTATAAATGTTTTTGACTTTGTGGTAGCTATAACAAACATAACAAATTAATAAAATGTAAAATAAAGCTTATTTTTAAGTTTTTTGTAAATAAAGTTTTTTGACTCTGCTAGATCTTCTGTGTAATTTACCTGGATCTTCATCCTCGCTTTGTGGAAAAACCTTACATGATAGAGGGGAAAGCTCAGCATTTCTGAACTCAACATATCAAAAAGCATTAGAAACACCTAAAATGGTGAAGAAAAAAATAGTATTATTTCACAGACCTGTGTTATCATTACAGCGAAAAAGGGGTATTGGCTATAATATGTAAACTTTTGCACAAAAGTAAGGAATTATTATTAAATGTTCTTTGTAGAATAGCTGCTTCCTTCCATTGTGGGTAATACTGTCCTTCCTGAGCACAACGGGCTAAAGCTGTAGTTATAACTTACCATTTTTTAGATCATACTTGTGTTCATTTTTTCTAGTCTTTAAGGTCCTCCTGGTGGAACTGATGTATAATTTCTTGGTTTGCAATATTGTTTTTTTGAACACTCTCAGGCCACAGCATTTTTCTCAATTTCTTTCTTGTTGTATATGATAGTAGATATTGTAGAAGTCACCATTCCAATCTTTTTTTTATTTTGCCAAGTTTGACTTTCGTCAGCTTCAGATTTATATCATATTCTTTAAGAACATTTAATTTTTCTTTCAAAAACGAACACTTTCTTTTTTGAGACACCATCATTGAGTTTCAAAAGGCAAAGAGGGTCAAAAAATTTAATAGCTTGTATTGTACAGTAAAGGCAAATATACTCTTAGATTGACAAGTTCTTATTCCACATGAAGTGCCCTCTGCGCAATATCACCCTTCCAGTTCTTACCTGTGCATCAGAGACATGGACCTTAACTGAAAAAGACATCCAGAGTCTTCAAACATGGAGAAGTTGCATGCATGGTGTATCCAAGAAAAATTAGAAAAGAAATTCATGGATTAGGAAAATGACAATTGATAACTTCATGATCAAAGTAAAGACCCTCAATTAGCTGGAAATATTGCTATAAGAACTGACCACCATTGGACAACTGAAATACTAGACTGGATACCAAAAGACCAAGAAGAAGACCACATGGGCAGTAAGTGGATTAGATTTGAAAGTATGCTATAAGGACATTCAAGAGAATTTCTCAAGACTGTGATTTATGGAAGAGACTTGGGGAAAACCTTCATCTAGCAGTGGATTGAAAATGGTTGATGGTGACACAGAAGTTATGATTGGTAGCTAATGCTAAGATTTTGATGTGAAGTTGTTAATATTGATGACATGGCTATTCCTGGACTCAATATACAACAATTTTCACAAAATTGTTTTTTTTTTGTTTTTTTTTTTGTTAAGGAATAAAAGTATATTACTTGAAGTTAAATTTTTGCATAGTATTCCTATCCTTCCTTAAGACTGCAGCAGGTGTTGCCATTCAAGCAATAAATCCAACCTTTCAAATCATTTAATGTCATACCTCTTCTCTCTATTTCCAGTCCTACCAATTTTATTTTGAAGAGGTGCTGTTGGTGTGTCAGAACTTCTACAGTATCCCAAATCACTTTGTCCTGTATTTTGTACATGTCTGTCCATACCTATTTTGCTTGTCATATTTTAATTGCAGCTTTATGTTCTCTGCCAGTCTAGTTTTAAGCTGTGTGCTAGTTTCTCCCACATAGCTGAGACCATACTCATGTTTTATGTTGTAGACCACACCTTCCTATAAAAGGATGTTTTCTTCCTTTTTGCTTTAATTTTGGAACATAATTTACTAACTTTTTTTTTTTTTTTTTTTATCCCATAGCCAGTCTGACCAGAGACCTCTCACTAATCCTCAGCAAGTTTTCAAATAATCCTCTGTGGAAGTCATTTTTCTAGTTTCTTTAACCCTTTGAACCCTAAGCTCCCCTTACCCTTTCATTCACAATCCCTAACACCAACTATTCCCCTACCCTTTCATTCACAGCCCATTATACTGGGCCGTACGGTAATGATGGTCAATGCAGAGGTTGGTAAACCAGCCATTCGGGTATATGCGTCACTTCTAAAGGCCGGTTTACAATCCCATTGGGAGCAAAGGGTTAAACATAATTTTTGACTTCTGTTTCTTTTCTTTTGTACTAAGGATTTTTGTGTCTTGTAGGAAAGGGTAATTCTTTTCTTCCAAAACTTTCTTTAATTCAATATTTTGAACATTTTTAAATATTCTGAAGAATTTAGAGCATTTGTTTTTTTCCAAAAATTTAGTGGCCACTTTTGCTTTTAAATGTAATTCTGATGATTGACTGACAGTCTGTTGGTAGTTTTTGTATAATAGTTTCAATTTTTCCTTCTTTTACTAATAACATTAAGCCCAAAAACTTTAGTTGATTTATCTTTTTTGCAGATTTTTACTCTTTAACTAGTGTTGCCATTTAGTAGAAACTAAATGTTTTGAGGCTGGATGTCATTTTTTTTTTTTAATTTGTAGTTTGCCGTAAAACTGTGTGATTCCAATTTTCAGACTTTTTTTACTTTTCAGGAACTAGTGATCCATATGTAAAATTCAAAATTGCTGGAAAACAGCTGTACAAAAGTAGAACAGTATCAAGGACTTTGGAACCTTATTGGGATGAATTCTTTAGTATACCAATCGAAGATGTGTTTGAACCTCTGCATTTGAGAGTGTATGATTATGACTTTGCCCTACAAGATGACTTCATGGGATGTGCACAAGTCGATCTAACCCTGTTGGAACTGAACAGGTAATTGAAAGAGGTAATTAAAATGGCTTCTAGTTATGTATATATTTTAACAAGGTAGCTGTGAACCTTAATCTAGGAGTAGCTATTAGATATTTTTACATTAATTATAAAAAATGCTTTTTTTTTTTTTTTTTTTTGTGATTTTCTTTTATTGATCCCTCATTCAGTAGATACTTATTTAAAAAGTACTCAGTGATGTTTTGGTATGGCCTAAAAAAAGAAATAACTGTATAAAATATTTTAATTTACCTTTCGATATAGCCTCTCCTTGACAAATGTCAACCCCGCCTTCTCGTGGTGCATCCTGTTCCTACTGAAGGGGCTCTGATGACCGCCAATAGCGGTATAACTATACCATCGGGATTAGAGAAAATGCTATCCCACACTCACCAACCCACTTGGCCAGCGTGGTGAGTTATTGCCAAAACCCTCCAAAAGGACTCCACAACTTAAATCATCTTGGCCCTCAGTCTCCGGAAGCTGGAATGTACCTGGCCAAGGCAGCGGCCAGTGCGACATGAAGGCAGAGGATGCTAAGAATCCCCGGAGGACCGGACTAGGCTGCCATCTGATGCTGACCTTGGCTACGTATAACGGACGCTCCCTATCTTCTGATTCAAGGCTTCTTGAATTGGAAGAGGAACTACAAAGGATCAAGTGGGACATCGTCGGGCTAAGTGAGGTAAGGAGAAAAGGAGAAGATCTCATTGAACTGAAAAGTGGACATCTCTTCTACTATCGTGGGACAGATACTGGCAGAACTAGTGGTGTTGGATTTATAATAAACAAGAAACTGAAGGATAAAGTTGTAGAAGTTGAAAGTTCCTCTGACAGAGCTGCACGACTCGTTATCCAACTCTCAAGAAGATACCAGGCTCAGATTATTCAAACTTATGCACCCACCACAAGTCATCCTGAAGAAGAAATTGAAGAATTTTACAAGGAAATTCGTCACCTAAATAATAAAGGCAAGCAGCACATGAAGATAATTATGGGAGATTTCAACGCAAAAATAGGGCAACGGCAACAGAATGAAACTTCAGTAGGTCAATTCGGTCACGGCAGCAGAAACCAGCAAGCATGGAAATACTCTTGTAGAGTTTGCAGAGGCAAAAGGGTTTTTCATCATGAACTCCTTTTTCAAGAAAAAGCCACACAGGAAATGGACATGGAGACATCCAAATTGGACAAGTGAAATTGATTTTATTATGTGTAACAAAAAATTTGTCATAGAATACTACAGTGTGCTAAACAAGTTCAACACAGGTAGTGACCATAGATTGGTGAGATGTAAGATGCACCTCAACACTAAACTTGAACGTGGCAAGCTCATAAGACAAACAAAATCTATTGACATAACCAACCTTAAAAAACACCATAATACCTTCAAGTTAGAACTGAAGAACAGGTTCTCTGCTTTAGAAGGCCTAACATCGGAAGAAGTGGACATCTCTGAAGTTAACAGAAAAGTAACCAAAGCTCTTATGGAAACAGCAACAAAATTAGCTGGGTCTAAGAACAAGTTGCATGTGAACAAATTATCAGGAAAAACCAAAATGTTGATGCAAAAAAGAAGAGAGATGAGGACAACTAGAGAAGACGTGACTTCCAAAGTGGAATATATAGAGCTATACAAGACAGTACGAAAAAGTATCACTGAACATACATACATACATACATATCACTAAGCTGTTCTCTGAGATTTAGAGGTTAGCAGCAAAAAGAAATACAAACTACCAGATATTTTTACTTACTGTTGTCGTATCAAACTTCTCCATTTACAGCGATCTTGACATACAACTTGGGCTTCACTGATATCCATTACACACCATACAAAATATCTTTTATACTTCATACTCGTAATCTTTTTCTCCTGCAGACACTCCTGAATCTGATCCACTCGTGTCTTCCTTGGCCTTCCTCTGCCTTTCCTTCCTGCCACTTGGGCTAAAAAGATTTTCTTAGTAAGCAACTCATCACTCATTCTTTCAACATGGCCAAACCACCGAAGCATATTGGTCTCCACCTTGCTAACAACATTTTGCTTCACATCACACAACTGCAACACATCTTCATTCCTCACACAATCAGACCATGTCTTGCCACAAACCCCATGTAAGCAACACATTTCTCCAGCACACAAGCGACTCCTATGTTTCTTCTGCAGTACCCAGGTTTCACTGCCATACATCAGAGTAGGAACAATTACAGTTTCATACACAGCCATGCAGGACTCTCTAGAGAAGACTTATATTACATTCAATACTACCAGTTGCTCTCTCAAAAACCATAAATTTGGGTTTTCCCTTATTTATACTCAGTTTGAATTTCATGCAAACTTCGTGCATCCGAGTCAACATACTCTGCAAATCACTTTTGCTCTCTGCCAACAGGACAGTGTCATCAGCATACAGCAATCTGCACACATGGATATCACCAAGACATAAACCACTATCATCTATTTTGGCATCGTGCATGCACACGTCCATAAATATATTAAACAACCATGGTGACATTACACAACCTTGTCTAACTCCTTCACCAATGGAAAACCATTTCGATAAAACACCACTCACTCGTACACAAGCTCTACTACCAGCATACATGGCTTTTACACTATTAAGTAGATTCCTAGTAACACCATATTAATTCAATACCTTCCACAAAAGTGTCCTATTTACTTGGTCGTAAGCTTTCTCTAAATCTATGAAGGCAGCAAAAACTTTCTTGCCAACAGCCAGATACTTTTCAATCATCATGCGTAATGCAAAAATCTGGTTAGTGCAGCCTTTACCAGACATAAAACCACTCTGAGCACTTTTTCTTATGTAAGACCCCGTACTTTTTCAATAACAACCTTACCAAACACTTTCCCTGGCACACTCAGTAGGCTAATACCACGATAGTTCTTGCATTCAGTCTGATCACCTTTTGCCTTATACAAGGGAACAATAATAGCATCCCTCCAATCCCGAGGGACCATTCCTAACTCCCAGCACAACTGGCAAATTTCAGTTAACCAGTCAATTATAGAGTCACCACCATATTTCAACATCTCTGCAGTTATGCCATCAACTCCCGGAGCCTTACCATTCTGAAGAGATTTTAGAGCTTTACACACTTCTTCTCTTGAGAATCCCTCCTGTGCTTTCATCCCTCATTGTGACATCATCTGCATCTGTCTCAGAATCATATTTGCTTTCCTGATCTAATAACTCACAGAAGTATTCACCCCATCTGTCACTTAACTCATTGGGCTCCCATATCATTTCCCCAATCTCATTCTTCACCCAACTTACAACTTTGTTTCCCCTATTTTTCCTGAGTCTCATGTACTTCCAGAAGGACTTTCTGTCTTTCCAAAAAGCCAGTTCATGCATTTCCACTTTCTCCTTCCTATCTTTTGCCTTACTGTGGCGAACCAGCTTAGCAGCTTCACGCTTCTTACAGCGATATTCATCAACAGAGACTCTACCTTGCAACATCCCCAAATAGGCTTCCTTCTTTTTCTTTACTGCCTCATCAATCTCACTATTCCACCAAGCATCACCTCTATTGTTACCCACTGTTGTGTTGCCACAGACCTCTAGCAGCAGTGACAACACAGTTCTTAAAACATTCCCACTTCTTTTCTACATCGCTCTCACCAGAGTTCAGATCCTTCAGTCGTTCTCTGAGTAAGTCAGAATACCGCTGACAATCTTCAAGGAGCCTATCAACCTTTATTCTTTCTATCCTGGGTCTCTTCCTATTCCTTTTCCTCCAACCAACATTAAGTTTCACTCGTGACACTACCAAGTAATGATCAGAGCCAACATCCGCACCTCTCATCACACGGGTGTCAAAAACTAAGTGTTTCAAATGCTGATCGTAAACAACAAAATCTATCGCACTCTTTTGACCAAGAGTACGACTTTCTCAAGTATATGTGTGTATATACTTGTGGTTGAAAAATGTATTAGATACACACAAACCATTCTCAATGCAGAGTTCAATTAATCTTTCACCATTATCATTCACACAAGGATCATTAAACTTACCCAGAACATTGTCAGAAATTGCATTCTGCACACCTACTGTAGCATTGAAATCCCCTGCTATTATAACTTTTTCTTTAGCACCAAACTGGCTCAAAACAGCTTTTAGCTCATTCCAGAAATTGATCTTTCTTATCAAAAGGTTCCAAGTCATAAGGAGCATACACTACAACAATTACAATTCTCTGAAGTTTCACTTTCAGATGAATCCAGAGAATTCTCTCACTTACGCAACTATAGTGAATCAAGTTGTTCTTCGTCTTTTCACTTAAAATCACACCTACACCAGCCTATCCTCTCACATTATCCAATACTCCACACCACACTCACTGTGCCATTTACTTCTTCTATCCCAATTTCCTTCTTTTTGGTTTCACTTACACACAGCACATCCAGTCTATACTTATTCATCTCCTCAATCACCTCACTCATCTTGCCATTTATAACTCTAGTATTCCATACACCAATCTTACATTCACTCAGCCGAGATCTCTTTCTCATACGCCGTTTAGAAAGTCCAGGTCGATTCCATGGTGGACAGTCCTTCTCAAGTGTGGTAGGTCCACCATATCCCACACTTGAGTCATTCTTAATATTTCTTTTTGTCTTTTTAATCAGGGAAGTACATCAGTGTGGGGGATTAGCCCACAGCTGAGAGTTCCAGTTAGTCATTCAACCTAAGGATTCTGGAAAAAAACCCCCAGTGAGTTGGGGTCTTTTCGCCACTGTCACACAGAACTAGCTTGCACCTCTCCAAAATTCACAGAGGCCCTAGTTGCTGTTGCGTGTGCCATTAGTATCACGAAGCGCCCCGAGGAGGCAAACCTATCACTCACTACGACGTACGGAAATTCAACTGTGAACTAGTGAGGAAAGCAATTGAAAACAACCAAAGCCTAAAGATAATAAAGGGACATCTCAGTAAGGGAAGAAAACAGATTATGGCACTGAGAAAAGAAGATGGTTCTGTAACAAGAAATAGAGGTGAAATTTTGGCAAGAGTGAAAGATTTCTACTCAAAACTATATGAAAGGGATGATACATGTACTCCAGAAATTACAAAAGGTACCAGTACCAGAGTTCTTCCAGTCCTCCCAGCAGAAGTTGCACATGCAATCAAGAACATGAAGCGCAGAAAGGCTCCAGGAGAAGATGGAATTACTGTAGACATCATACAAGAAGCAAGTGGAGAAATTGAAACAGTATTCGCCCAAATTTTCTCTCAATGCCTTAATGAAGGGAAGATTCCTGAGGATTGGAACAATGCTACAATGATCCTGCTACATAAAAAAGGTGACATTGGGGATTTCGGGAACTACAGAACTATCAGCCTCCTATCAGTGGTTTCTGAAATCTTCACTAAAGTTCTTTCACCCCGCTTGAAGGTAACACTGGACATGCCTCAACCAAGAGAACTAGCTGGATTCAGGAGTGGCTACAGCACTATAGATCATATCCACATACTGAGAGAACTAATTGAAAGAGTGAGGGAATATGAACTTCCATTGTGCATGGCTTTTATTGATTACGAAAAGGCCTTTGACTTGGTGAAACCATCAGCAGTTACAATGGCTTTGAAATCCTGCGGTATTGAAGATGCATACATTAATATTATTAATAACATCTATGAAAATGCAAGTGCAAAGATTCGGCTGTTTGAAAATACAACACACATAAAAATTGGAAAGGGAGTGAGACAAGGTGACACCATATCTCCCAAGCTCTTTAATGCCACATTGGAAAATGTCTTTCAATCACTGAACTGGGAAAACAAAGGGATAAAGATTAGTGGAGATTATCTAACTCACCTTTGTTTTGCTGATGACATGGTCATTTTTGCAACTACCCCATCAGAGCTGCAGAGTATGATCCAAGAACTTGCTGGCAAGAGTAAAGAAGTGGGATTAAAAATGAACTTTCAGAAGACAAAAGTGATGTACAATGCTTTTACAAGAAACGAAGATTTATTGATTGATGATGAAAAGCTGGAGATAACAGATACATACGTTTATCTTGGACAGCAGATATCAAGTGAGGGTCACATTGATGAAGAAATTAATCGGTGTATAAAACTTACCTGGAGAGCTTTTGGAAGAAACAGCATAATTTTCAAGAGCAATATGCCATTATGTCTTAAAAGAAAAGTGTTTGATCAATGCATCCTTCCAGTGCTTACGTATGGTGCAGAGACGTGGACCTTAACTAAAAGAGACATACAAAGGCTGCAGACAACTCAAAAAAGCATGGAGAGGTGCATGCTTGGTGTAACCAGGGAGAGATAAGAAGATAAACTCGTGGATCAGAAAACTGACAAGAGTGGAAGACCTCATGATCAGAGTTAAATCCTTGAAATGGCAATGGGCTGGACATACTGCCAGAAGGACAGACCATCGATGGACAGCCAGAATTTTAGATTGGATTCCAAGGGACAGGAAAAGACCCAGAAGAAGACCACATGGGAGATGGGTGGATGAAATTCGAAAGTATGCGAGAGTAACATGGAGGAGACTGGCACAAGACTCCTCCATGTTACTCCCGCATTCTTTCGAATCGTTGTGGAAGAAACTTGGGGAGACCTTCGTCCAGCAGTGGATTAATAATGGTTGACAATGATGATGATGATGATAGCTCAAGCTTAGAGTAAGCCTGTTGCTGGACTATGTGGTAAAATTGTTAATAGCATTTTTTAAGAATATACTTTGCTCTTCTAAATTTTTCTGTTTTGAACATTAAATTCTTAGGTTCTGACCATGGAAGGCAGTGTGCACAATTATTTAAGTGAGTAGTATTATAAAATCATTTATACTAATAATGCAGAATGTCAGCTCACCTTTGTTCCACATGAATTTGGTGCTAGTTGTTTGCTGTTCCTGTTAAAACATATCGCTTATTCAATGATATTTGTAAAAGCCAGATGAATAAATACCCCTTATTCAGTGATATTGCCAAAAAACCAGAATGAAGTAAAAACCTTTAAAATTGAAATAAAAGTCGAAATAAAACTGGAACACAATCGAATTTTTTTTTATTTTATCGTAATCTTATTCAGTTTTTTATTCTGATCATGTTCCAGTTTTATTTCGAATTTTATTTCAATTTTAAAGGTTTTTACTTCATTCTGGGTTTTTACCAATATCATCGAATAAGGTATACTTATTAATCTGGCTTTTACCAATATCATCCAATAAGCGATATGTTTTTAACAGGAACACCAAACAGCTGGCACGAAGTTCATGTGGAATGAAGGTGAATTGACATTCCGCATTATTAGTATATAACTGATTTTATAATACTACTCCCTTAAATAATTGTGCACACTTCCTTCCATGGTCAGAACCTCAGAATTTAACACGTGAAACAGAAAAATTTCGAAGAATGAGGTATATTCTTCGAAAATGCTATTTGAATTTACTTTGGCACTCTTTTAAATTTGCCTTTAATTAGTTAGAGATTCTCCAAGACCTAGCTAGCCCTCTCTATGTTTGATCACCAGGTGCTATTAAACAAATATTTTTCTGGTTTTCATAGTCAGCTTAACATAGTTTATTTTAATTCTTGTATGTCTGGTTATATCATGGGCTTCATGTGAAGATTAGTTCAGATGTACATGTATGTAGTCTGCTGTAATTCAAGCATGGAACTCAATTAAAAATCAGAAAATTTTCTCATAAAGGAATAAAGTCAAAGTTTTAACATACGTGTTTCCCCATGAAACTCCAGCTTAGTATCTGTATCAGACTACCAAGGAAGTGCAACAAAGATAAAAACATATCAGTTGTAAAAATGAAACATAAATAGCCTGAAACCCACAAAGGACAAGAAGAAAAGGATAATGCAAAATTCTGTGAATTTTCTAATGGATGTTCCACATACTGTCATTAAAATTTGTTGCAATAAGTCATTTGTGTAATGACCTTTCATTACCTTTACACTTTTTGCATGTTATCTTCCTAGTAAGCTCCATTTGACAAGTCATGGAAGGACTGCCGATTTCATGATAACTTTCTTTGACTATTACAAGGCTTAAAAATATATATAAAGTTAAAATATTGTTAAATTATTGTAATTTCCTTTATCTAGAAATTCATATTTCTTACATACCTTTCATACGGGAACTAAGTAATCAAATGCCCATACTGTCTTCTTTTGTGTGATATATATCATAAGTTTTACACCTAAGGTTCGTATTTTTGAAGAATTCTTGAAGAGAGTATCCTTGTGTCCAATAAAGTCGTATTTGCAAAGAGGTTAAAAACAACGAGGAATATGTACATGACTAGTAATGGGACATATTTCATGTACATATTTCCCATTGTTTTTAACCTCTTTGCAAATACGACTTTTTATTGGACACAAGGATACTCTCAAAGATTTCTTCAAAAATACGAACCTTATGTGTAAAACTTACGATATATATTATGCAAAAGAAGACAGCATGATTATTTGACTACTTAGTTCCCATATGAAAGGTATGTAAGAAATATGAATTTTTAGATAAAGGAAATTACAATAATTTAACAATATTTTAACTTTATATATATTTTTAAGCCTTGCAATAGTCAAAGAATGTGTTATCAGGAAATCGGCGGTCCTTCCACGATTTGTCAAATGGAGCTTACTAGGAAGATAACATGCAAAAAGTTTAAAGGTAACGAAAAGTCATTACACAAATGACTCGTATTTCGACAAATTTTATAGTCTAAGCATGTTTATATAACTCAAATATTTATGTGGGTAACATTGGATACTGCCATTAATTTGGAGCGATTTTCTATGGAACCTACGTATAATTATGCCTAGGTGGTTGCACATAATGGTAGAGGAGCATACATAGTAGGGTTTTTTTTTTTTTTTTTTGGCATTTTCTGTTACATGTGGAAGTTACTGACTGTCTGAAATTGCTGGCTCAGTATGAAGATCTGAGCTACTACTGGGAATGAAATTCTGTCTTTGAAAACTTTTGAAAACAGAAGTTAGATATAAGAGTGAAGATTTGTCCCCTAATTGTAATTATGGAGAAATCTTCAAAGATCTGCTGGGGACTGATAAGACCCCAAAGGCCATAGGAAGGCTAATGAATCGTTGATTTGTTCCACTGCTGACACATGTGCTTTCCAGACACCTTTCAGTGCATAACTTTTTTATTAGGTATATACACTACATATAACTTTTGGTAACCATAGCTTAGTTGTAAATTTTGATGTATGGACTAAGTATGTTAACTTTTGTGACTCATGTAGTGTGCTAATGAAAACTCAGTAAATGGCTTAAGATTTTTCCCTCCTCTTCATGTTTTTCAAATTGACGATTTTGTGGAATTTGAGAAATATGTGGATTCACGCACGCAGTTTATTTTTTAAGTGCAGGAAGCTGAATATGATGGACCTCATCCCCAAATTTTGAAAATACAAGAAATTTCAATTTAGTTTAAGTGTTCATGGTATTTATTATACATCTAATGGAGGAAATAATGAGCATTTTGCTATTAAAATACATTTTAAGCTGCAGTTTACAGTGAGTTTTGATAAGATGTGCTTTAAAAATCTAAAAAAATTATCCAAACCCCACCCCATGCATAAAGTTTTTCATTCACACAGGTCAAATTTCAAGCATGTACAAGAAGATTCCCCAAATACCCGATATATATGGTTAATAATTTTTCAGTCGCTATGCGTTGTTTAAAAAATAACGTGGAAAGAGTGATGACATCGTCCATTTACCCGATATATATTTACTTATTTTTTTTTTATTTGTAATTTTTTTTAAATGCATGTGAGCATATCTTTTATATGCTTTTCACTCGAAAAACAAATTCTGCTCATGGTACAGTAAGATTTGTGCCTAGAATATTAGCTACAGGCACGATTTTGTGCATGCCAAAGTTTTCTAATTTCCAACCCTGGTGGTCATACTTCAGTGATCACTCAGTGTATATTTCAATGCTTTCATGAAATGTAAAGCTCTTTTGTTGACAAAAGGAATGATTTTCTCATTATTTTTCTCTGGACAAATACTGTACTTAGAAAAGCCCTACCTAACAAATGCTTTATGCTTTGGTGCATTTACCACCCCTGGTGGACAAAAAACTGATTTTCAATATTTGTTATAACTGCAGAACTGATTTTCAGGTGATTTGATGCATGCTGACTAATTTATCTGAAAAGTAGAGGAGTTATTTATAGAATTCTGGATGTGATACTGGACAAATGACTGTATTTTCTTCATTCCATTTCCATATACACTGCCGGAAAGTGAAAAAAGAACACCGAGAAGGAATTGGCGGACAATCATGAAATTTACATATGTTAATGGGGTAAAGTTAACGTAAGTTGTGATGTTAATTTCGGGACCAACCAGTGAGCACTTATGCCACAGCACGGCATAATATGCAAATTATCGTCTGTGGTATTTAAGGAGTACGGCGAAGTGAATGTAATCAGTCGTCGGCGTACGGACACGTGCGAAGACCCTGAAGAAGCTGCAATGCCTGGACATGGAAGATGTCTACGATTTCAGCAGTTATCGGACTTTGAGCGAGGTCGTCTAGTCGGACTCCGCGAGGCCTGGTGGTCGTATCGTCGTATTGCTGAGTGAATTGGACGGGAAGTATCGGTGGTGGTACGATGGTGGCGTAGATGGTCCGAGGAACATTCCCACACGGGAAGATGTAGAACCAGGAGTCGCAGACGGACTGATGAGCGGACCGAGCCGACGCATAAGAAGAGTGGCGTTGTCAAGCAGAACATCCACTGCGACGCAAATCCGAGCTGCCGTTGTCACCTGAGGTAACTGTGCGAACAATCCGCAACCATCTACTGGATGCAGGACTACGTGCACATGTGCCTCTGGCATGTGTACCTCTGACTCCAGCCCACCGTCAGGAACGGCTGCAGTGGTGTTGCCAACGTCTGCACTGGAGAACGCAATGGCGATCTGTCGTGTTCAGCGATGAAAGCAGATTCTGCTTGGGAGTCTCCGATGGTCGTATGCGTGTTCACAGATACACAGAGGAGCGTCTCCACCCCTCTTGCATCCGCCAGCGACACACAGGGCCTACACCTGGTCTCCTGGTGTGGGGAGCAATCAGCTATCACTCCCGTACACAACTAGTGTTTGTGCCGGGTATGTTAAACAGCACCACCTACATCAACATCATTCAGCCCGTTGTCGTGCCATTTGTAAGGTCGGTCCATCGTGGTGTTTTCCAGCAAGATAACACACGCCCACACCCGGCACATGCACCGCAACATGCACTTCAGGGTGTGAGACAACTTCCATGGTCTGCACGTTCACCGGATTTGTCACCCATTGAGCACGTGTGGGATTTTATGGGACGACGACTTATCCAGTCTCCAACGACCATCCACGATTTACGCGTCCAGGTTGAGGATGCTTGGAACTCAATACCCCAAACTTACATCCAACATCTGTACGACAGACTCCATGCCAGAATTGCACAGTGTGACGCAGTTGATGGCGGTTCAACCTCGTACTAACCATGTTACATGGAAATGTTATTTTTCAGTTTACCAGCAAATACAGCTGTATTTTGCCATAATGTTTTGATCACGTTATCCTCTACATTCCGTTATTATGCTGTATAATTTTCGTTGGTATCAGACGTCTCCTTCTTGTTGTTCTTTTTTCACTTTCCGCCAGTGTATATCAGTTTGCACCTAAAAAGTTGCAAAATGTATGCATCGAAACCATGCATACTGATGTAATTAACTGGAATAGCTGTTTAAGCAAATTTCAGTTTCAGGCTGTAGATAACCTCCTTTTATGTGAAACTGATCTCTTTTGTGTCTATCTAATTTCATGTAATGCATCTAATTGTTTATTTTATTTTTTCACTTTGGTAATGTGTTTTTCATTGTAGTTTTCAGCTTTTGTTTGTGTGCTTCAGTTTTGATTAAGTGTTGTGTCCTGTGATTCACAAGGTTTGATCAATGGGCATCAAGACTGAATTTGTAAACAGGAAGATATTTTACTATCAGAGATGGTTGAAATTAATGCCATCAAGTTAGCAGAACAAACATTTCTATGGCCAACCTATTTACAACTTATGGTAACTCTTTTCAAATACAATAATTTGAAATTATCAATGTAGCTGCTAAGTTATTTAATTTAATTAAAAAAAAAAACATTTATGAATGCAATCTTCACAATTTAAAGTCTAAGTAGTTTTGTTGAAAGATATGGTTGAGCTTTAAATTGTAAAAATTGCATTCATAAACGTTGTTTTTCTGAATTAAATGAAATATGTATAATTATGCAATGCCTGTAGTTCAATTATTTCAATGCTAAGTTATTGTTTGTTTCCACATCATCAAAACTTTTGCCCTTTTTATGACTTTAAAGTTTAAAAAGTCATAAAACCTCCCCTTCCCTTTTTCTTCACCGTTGTGCTACTCAGTAAGCTAGCTTCCATATGTGGTCCATGTGTTCATTTGTTTATCCAATTTTTGTTTACTGAAAAGTATTGGATTACATAAAAAGTTCAAGTCAAAAACTTTGTAGCTGTTTTATACACATTGTTTTACACCACCTTTTTTAAGTACCTCAGCTGTTTCGGTTGAATATCTGCTTATTTTCTTGTTTCTTTTATGTTACCTGCTTTCAGTGACGGATGAACTGTTGCCATGCTGTTCTTTGCTGTGGAGAAAGTTATTAAGTGTGGGTTCATCATACCTGGCACTGCCATTATTAAGTCTAGTGATTTCAGGTATACTGGCAAAAAATCAATAACCAGGAACTCAGAATTATGGCAATATCAGCTATGAGGAATCCAAATCAACTGAAATCTTCAACAAAGCTCAACATAGCAATAGCTCATCTGCCATATGAATAAACTTAAATGAAACCAGGCAACTAATTAACCATTGTGACTTACAATGTACATAAGTTTGTGCAAAAGTACCACACAAACAGTGGTACTTGCACACAAGGTTGTGCCAAGTACCACTGTTTCTCAATCTTGTGTATATCACTCACATTTAAACAACAAATGAAACAATATACAACTTTTTTTATTTATTTATTTAGCCAGCTTTTTGTGCATTCACTGTTATTAATGTTCAGATAGTTGGTTTAAAAATTCTTTTTTCATTTGGGTAGTTTCAGAGATGTTCTTCACTTTATTGGCATTGTTAGTAGAGAAATTGTTTTGGTACTGTAAAAACTTCTGTGTTTGTCAGTTCATTTTTCAGGTTGGAGTGCTTTCATACTATCATGTGTGAATCTCCAGTAATGTTAAACTGGATATTTACGCATGATAGTATAAAAGTATCATACTTTCATGTGTAAATCTCTAGTGATGTTTATCACGTGTGTATCTTTAGTGATGTTAAGACTTGCTGTATAATTTGTGTGAAAATGCTTTCACTGAAAAAATTAGCAAATTTTAGTCACCAGCATGTGAAAAAGTATAAATTTCTATACTTGAAAAATGTTTATCATGTTGTAACAATATACTGTATTTCATTTAAAACAGCCTATTTCCTATTATGAATTGTTGGTTATGGAAGTAGATTTTTTTCTATGAAACATTCAGAATAATTTACATGACTTTCAAAATGTTAGAGTGCAGAATTTAAAAAATGCAGTCCATGGTTAGAACATCCGTGGCTGGGAATTGTAACACTTGTTTGATAGACTTTTCAGTGTGTATCGTGTATCTTTATTTAGTAGTGGTTAAGATTGTTGAATGAAAAGTATTAAATGTTTTTTTTTTAATTTTAAGCCAAAGAAATTGATTAAATTCCAGACATATACTAAAGCAGTGGATATGTTAGTACAGTGTGTCAGTTCCCCTATTTAAAAAATTTTTTAAATTTTAATTATATATATATATATATTATATACAACATATCCACTGCTTTAGTATATGTCTGGAATTTAATCAATTGCTTTGGCTTATACACAATCTTTTGCAAGCACTTCATCTTAGACTTCAAAACATTCCATTGTTGATCACCAATTTATGAGAGTCTGCTAAGTTGAAATGCTTTTAATGTTTGTTTGCTATTGAAATTATATGACAAAACATTGCGTGTAAATCTTTTCCATAGAGAGTTTTTTTCTCATATTTTGAGATCTAATCTTTGTTATTCATTGTGTTTAATGGACACAAGTGTATGTTGGAGGCTATAATGCTGTTCCGTATGGAAGTACACAAAAGAAGGTATAGAGTGAACTGTTCTATTCAAAACATATATTTCAGTTTGTTATGCTGCTTTTTATAACTTAGAATACCATAACGGTAAGATCAGGCTGTGGTGGTCAAAATAAAAGAAGTACAGAATAGGATTAATACTTGTGTTTTGGATGTCTGATAATTCTTTACCATGTTAGCTTTGACTGAACAGGCTTGTATTTGTGATGTTTCTTTGTCATTTTCTCATTATTTTTCATTAGATCAATTAAAGTCACTGTTCTTTTGGTTCTACGTGTTAGTTGCATTTGCATGTTCATGTGTTTCTCAACACTTTTTTATTTGGTTTGTATCTGCATGTTCTGTTGTTAAGAGCATGTTGATTTGTGTGTTACATGTTCTATTTTTTTAATCCAATTTAATGTTATTCAACTTACATCTGTTCCTATTTTCTGCATTTTGAATAGACCTGGTTGTCTAATTATAATTATAATTCCTTGTGCTGCAGATTTTAAATAACTTTAAAGAATTTGAAAGAAATACAATGTCAGCAATAATTACAAAAAGGATAACTGAAATTCATCCATAAAAACTGAATAATTATCTGTGGTTGTAACACAAGGTTAGTAGATGAAGGCTATGCTCATCCTGCACTTCTGGCAATTGCCTTTGTGACATCACTGTCCGAATCACTATTGTAAGACTACCCAATTGCCATGTTTCTTTGTATCTGCACCATAGCAGCATGTTGGAATTATTATTCGTAAGCCAGCTGAAATAATCTTCATAAATTCTATCAGATTTTTTAATGCGTAATGTTTTCAATTTTTAATTCAAAAAATTTGGTGAATGTTGCAGATATAGTTTTCCTATTCCTCTTAAAGAAATTCTTTATTATATGAAATATGTCCTGCTGTGCATATTCCTTTCTAAATTTATATAAAAACAGCAAAAGTTCCCCTTACAACTAAATTAGCATTTAAAAGTATAACCGTCTTTCCACCCTTTAGGTAACAAAATGTGTGGGAGGTATTTTTGAAATACCTCCCACACATTTTGTTACCTAATACTAAAATATTCACATGACTGTAAATTTCTTCTTGCATAAGCTTTTTTCTTCTGTGTTTGAGTTAGAAAAATTGTGGACAAGACATCTTCCTCCATAGCTACAGTTCAGATCTATGATTCACTTGTTAGGACGATGACTTCATTCGGTGATGTCATGATTATTTGTCTGCCAGGAAGGCTGGATAAACAAACCCTACTGGCTATTAACCTTGGTTGTAACATGCTGCAGAATTAGTGGTTTCAAACATTATCCAAGTATGTTATGATAAGATGCAGTTATGCATATTTTTTTTTTTTTTTTTGAACATGTACCCTGTCCGTTTCATTTTTTTTTTTTTCATTTCTTTGGAGAAGAGGTAAACATATCCTTATTTCAGCAAAATTTTTGTTTCTGAAAAAGTAAAAATTAGGAGCAGGATATCATGGTTGGATAGAGCAGCAGATTTGAAAAGAAACTGTAGGTGGAAGCTTCCTGGTTGGAATAAGTAACAGAATAGTGAAGAAACTGCAGATAGAAGCTTTCTTGGTTGGAAAGAGCAATACAATATTGGGAATAATGAAGAAACTACAGATGGAGGCTTTCTGGTTGGAATTAATAACAGGATAGTTAAAACACTGCAGATGGAAGCTTCCTGGTTGTAAAGAGCAACAGAATGGTGAAAATAATGCAGTTGGAAGCTTGCTGGTTAAAACGTCCAACAGAATAGTGAAAAAACTGCAGGTGGAAGCTTCCTGGTTGGAATGAGTAACATAATGAAGAAACTGCAGATAAGCTTTCTGGTTGCAATGAGAATAATGAAGAAACTGCAGATAAGCTTTCTGGTTGCAATGAGAATAATGAAGAAACTGCAGATAAGCTTTCTGGTTGCAATCAGAATAATGAAGAAACTGCAGATAAGCTTTCTGGTTGCAATCAGAATAATGAAGAAACTGCAGATAAGCTTTCTGGTTGCAATCAGAATAATGAAGAAACTGCAGATAAGCTTTCTGGTTGCAATCAGAATAATGAAGAAACTGCAGATAAGCTTTCTGGTTGCAATCAGAATAATGAAGAAACTGCAGATAAGCTTTCTGGTTGCAATCAGAATAATGAAGAAACTGCAGATAGGCTTTCTGGTTGCAATGAGTAACAGAATAGTAAAAAACATATAGATCGAAGCCTCCTGGTTGCAATGAGTAACAGAATAATGAAAAACCTAGAGATGGAAGTTCCTGGTTGCAATGAGTAACAGAATAGTGAAGAAACTGTAGATGGAAGCTTCTTGATTAGAAAGAGCAATAGAATAAAGTAAAACTCTACAGGTGGACGAATAATACAGTAAACCATTGGGAAGGAGCATGAGACTCTGTTAAAAGTTTAAAGCTTCTGCATGTCACATTTGTAATAGAACTGCAAATGAGTAATTTTTTCAATGAATTTATATGTCTGTATGAAAATTAAGTGTTTTTTCACCTTTCTCATGAACAGCTATCTTTTAGAAAAGGGCCAATATTTAACAGAGGGAAGTTTTTCTCCTAAGAAAAGATGGTAGTTGCTTCGTGCAGAAGAAATTTCATTATTAGTGCATTCCAGCTGGCAAATCAGTATAGCTCTCAGTTCATTGGACATGTGTTGTTCTGGGTGGTAATGGAGCTAATGGCCAGCATAGATAACTGGGAATCATGAAATGGAAATTCATTCTGCATTACAGAAGAGTGTGATTTTCAAACTTTTCTTAGTTCTGAAAAGAGGTGGCAGTTGCAATGCCTTAAAGTAATACTCACTGAATTATTGTTTTCTTGGAGACAATAAAAAACTGTTATGATGAGCATCACATAAC
Organism: Macrothele yani; assembly: GCA_039090855.1. NCBI lineage: Eukaryota > Metazoa > Arthropoda > Arachnida > Araneae > Macrothelidae > Macrothele > Macrothele yani. Next base: position 52,684,562 of record CM077006.1, read on the forward strand.
CAAACATTTGCTTGTTATGGCTAGATTTTGAAAAATCCAGTAATTTTAGGAAAGGGAAAATGTAGATTTTGAAATGCTAAATGCAGTATCTGATACTCTAATAAGCTGTTAATTTAGTTTTCAAAAAAGTAAATTACTTTGCAAGCTTGAGCATTATTGTTTTAAACCAAATGTTAATGAACCAATATAAGTCAAACTAAACAGATTTTAGCATTTACAGTATGCCCTAAACACCAAGTTGTAATTTTGTAGCTTAAGTTATTTCAGCATTATGAATTATACAGACTGGAAAAGGATCGTACCAAAATCACATTTTTGTCCTCGCAAAGTACGAGTAATATGCATTTCTACTGAAACATTACTTTCAAGTTATGATGACAGTAATTCGTCATCAGTTTATCCAAATCATTTTTTATTTCACTTCCTTCCTGTACCATTAATTTGAAAGATGAACCTCTCCATGGTGTTCCCCAAAATTGGAATTAAGAATTTCTCCTAAAATGTTGTACAGCAAGCTTTTACAGCCAGATCACCTTCATGTTATCAACCTACTGGTGTGTCTATCCCAGAGTGGTGAGTGTGTCTTTATGTTCTTATGTTGTACCACTAATACTGATCTGTTAGATTTCCTTTTAGAAAACAGCCTGTACATTAAAGTCAGAATTGACTGGTGACTAGAATAGTCTATATACGTTCTGCATCACTAGCCCATTAACAGAAATAAAAATGATAAATAAAAATGGTAGAATTAGAAATGAGAGAATAACTACAACAGTTAAAATAATGATCTGAAGAAGCAAGATTACTTGGGGATGGGCATAAATATGCAAACCTCTTACAAACTTTTATAAAATGAAAAATTCATATTTACAAACATTGCGTTTATTAATAAATTGCTGCAACTCCCCATTCATTTAATAAACACACAAGTCCATGCTTATGAACATTTTATGAACCATGACAGAAAATGTTTAGTCTGGTAATTCTCCATTTGTGTGCCATATTGAATGCTGTTATGTACAGTTCTTGTACTTCAGTAAATCCCCTTTCTGTACCATACTGAAAACATAGTGTTAGAATTGGAAAATGAGATTGATACTAAAAAAAAAAAAAAAAAAAAAATGGTTCAATGGGAAAAAAACTAATCTCTCTCCATAGTTCTGCCGTCTGCAAAGGTGTTAATAAAGAGTTAGCTTGCTACAAAAAAGTGAGAAAATCAAAAAGAGAAAGTGTTCTATGCAACTTTGGCTTAAGAATTTCTTCAAGAAACTAGAGAAGAACCTTAGCCTTATCAAATCTGGTAATCCTGGGCACAGTTCTGTGCAATAGTAGTGTGTGTGTGTGTGTGTGTGTGTGTTTTATAATAAACTTTTTTTCTAGAATACATAAATTAATTCTTAAATTATGGACTTTTACTGTGTTTGTATAAAGTTATTTCACAGAAATGCATTAATGAATTCAATCATTTATCTAATGAAAAAAATCAGTTCAATTGACAAGCACATTATGTTTGTAATTTGGGGTTTTCCTGTATTGCGGAGTAATTACAATGCAATGTAGGGTAATAGAGTCCCAGAAAATCAGAGAAGAGGGAGACCTAATATGAAATGTATGAACTATTTGGAAATAATGATATGATGGAAAAGAATTTAAAGAGTGGCATGACACTAGGCAGAACTGAATGGAGATGGAGGAGCTGTAGCAGTGACTCACATAACTGTAAGACTAATGATGCTGTCTGAAGAGAATGTCATTACTTCTGGAAAGTTATGTGTGCCTAAAATAAAACTGAGATAAATATTTTTAAGTAGATTCTTTATTTCAATATACAGATTTAGCATAAGCAGTGAAAGATGTGGACTGGGAGACAATTCAGTTACTGCAGCAGCTTTCTCTTGTTAATTGATGAAGATAATTTCATTTATTTCCATCTAATTCATGATAAAATTTTCTCAAAGGAAATTTATGAGATCCCTCATAATGCTGTTTACATGAAAAGGCATTTTAAATAGGGCTGAACAGGTTCTTGCATTCATTAGTGTCTGCAATGTTTTCTTCCCATTCAGAACTAAAAATTTTGATATTCATTTGCATAGCTTTCTCACATTGACTGTGACATCATACTTAAAAAGAGTAATTAACAGAATTTGTGTATTAGTAATGATTATAGTAAGCAGAACCCAAGGGGGATATTTAGAGGGGTCACCAAGGAGGCCTTGACCCATCAAAAGTGTTTTATTTTTTATGTTTGTGGCTGAAATGCAACTTAGAAAAAAATAGCTTAATTTAATGAAAATGCATCAATTTAAATTTTAAAAAATGCTTTAGTATTTTTTCCCACTTTTCATTAACTTTTATTTTGTTGTGGTGAATTTCAAAACTTCCATTTTTTTGTCGTCATCCCCCGCCTGGATATATATATATATCTATATATATATTCCTACAGAGCACACATAGATCACTTATCATGCAAACAGTCTTTTTGGTTCACGGGACTTTGCTTCACTGCACTCCTTTTGTTGCAGACTCAGAATGTGAGGTCCAAGTTTTGCACACCATGTTCTGTTTTTTATATAGTGACACTAATATTTTCAGAACAACACCCAGGTTCAGGTTTTCATAAACATTTGCAAACTGCCACTTTAGTCAGTATGTTGTTTATCTGCACCAACGTATAATCCACAGACTGAAATTTACACGAACTTCATATAATCGCAGCAATTGACATTCAGAAAAAAATCGCCATATAATCTGCTCATCAGATGTTGATCCGGAAGTGGAATTTCTGACAAAAAAGTTAGTGTCCCAGGAGTCCAAAGAAGAAAAAAGAAATCTATCTTATTAAATAAAGAAATTCATTTTTAAAGGTTACTTTTTTATATTTTTATCTCCAGACACATATAAAGCTCAGTGGATTGGCATCCATAGATCATGCCAATGCAGCTTCAGAGTATTTCACTACACCTTGCCAATGACGAAATGCTGATACAGAACAAGTTGTAGAAATATGCAGAGTAGCAGAATGTAGACGTACACGTGTACGCGGATAATTTCCAAATTTTTAGCAGATTTTGCAGGTAGTTTTTGCTTGTAGATTGAAAAAAAAAATTATTTACAGCAGTTATAACACTTACTGAAGGATTTACTTAGATTAATATACTTAATTCTATTTTAACTTGAACTTTCAATTATTTTTCACATCTTCTGAGTTCTTTTGCTTTTACAGATATTTCTAGCCTCTAGATTTGATCAAGACCTGTTCTCAGTGTATAGAAACTGTATCAAAAGTTTCATTTACACCGAAAGAATTTAAATTTTATTGCCAGGTTCCTCTTGCAGTTGCCAGTTATTAAATTAAAATCTTTCCTTATGTATTTTGTATGTCTACTATTTGTGAATTAAGTTGTTGAAAATGCTATTTATAATTTTTGAAGATTCATTAATGGAGCTGTTTTTCTAGATATAAAAGCTTTCTTAAATTAGTCTCTTGTTTTTATGAGGTTCATATAGTCCAATATTTTGCCCCTAAAGGTTCATTTCACACACATTGTTGCACATTCAATCGTAATGTACTTATTTTATCCTCACTGGAATCTGTAATGTTCTAATAATAAAGTATTTATTTTTTTATTAATTTTTATTTAAATTATCTTATTTCATCATCGTGATTCACGGGTTTGCAGCAAGTTTTTTCTTTCAATGGTTGTGTACACAAATACAGTTTAATTTTATACTACTCTGAAAATACAACATGCACTCTTGTATTATAAGTCAAATGTTTTTGGAATAAATCATGCTTTCAGAGTTGGGGGATTAGCTTATACATGGGCCAGTAAAAAATAGGGCTGGACTTCTATGAATTTTCCCGCAAAATTTACCAATGGATTTGTTTACATTTTAGACCGCAGCGTAGCGACTTTCCGCACATCACTGCATGATTATTTTCTGACTTTAAAACTATCACACAGTGAATTGCTCATATCCTTAACTGTGCCCTGTGTCCCCCCCCCTTCGAAACAATGTAACTAAAATGTTTCCTTTTCAAAGACATCATGAGTATCAATGAAGTAAAATATCAGCAGCAAAGACATTAGTCAAAACGGTGAAGGATGAACTCAACACAAGGCACTGCACCCACAAGATCTGAAACAAGAAACTTGGAAAGGAGGCATGCATAGGTTCATGCAGCAAGCGCTGTGCTTACATCTTTGTTAGCTGGTTGACAAAAACAGAGACGGCACAACAATCAGAGTTGTCCTCAACAATACAAAAGGACCCCTGCTGTTCCCTCCCTACAAATTCCCTGATGACACCCTTCATTATGACACCCCTACTTTCTGCTCTGTACAATCTCCTGAACTAAGAAAAATTTTCTGAGGGAGTTTTTTTCCAATTTCACCCCCTCTCCTGCACAATTACCCTGCAGATTTTTTAAAAATCAAAAGACCACAAAAACTTTTTTCTTTTAAATCTGCATATTATCCCCTATGGCATATAATACACAGAACCTATATTTCTAACTATTTTAGCAGATAATCCACAGATTATATGTTGAAAATTACGGTAGTTTAAATGATAATATACCTTGACTCGATGTGCCCTTATGATATGTCTTTGCAAGGTAGTACAGGACTCGTGTTCAAGAAAACCTAGGTCAGACTTTTACTGGAGAAATGGAGTTCGTGTAACTTAGATTTTTAAATTTAAGTTTCGCATATACGATGGGCTCTGGTTAATTGGGCCATCGGTTAATCAGGGCAGCCGTTTATTTGAGACAATTCTTAAACATCTCAAATTAGCTCTTTGGGATAAAGCTTCACATAATTGGGGCAGCCACTTAATTGGGCCAAAGTATTCTAGCTCCAATATGTCCCAATTATCTGGAATCTAATGTATATATATTTTAATTTTATGCAGTGCTTGAAACGGGCTGGTATATTCCGGTATGCCATACTGGCACTTCATTTTCTTTAGTATTTCATACTGGCACTTCTTTTTCTTAGTATTCTATACCAGCACTTTTTTTACTTGGAATTAATGTACAGGCACTAATTTTAGCAGTGAGAATTGCAGTAGTGGGATGTGCACATTCTTAAACACAGAAACCTCATGTGCCTCACATCCTTGCAAAATAGATGTGTAGGAACTATAAAGGGTAGATTAATGGTGTTCACATAAGCCATAAATTCAATCCAAGGATGGAAATGAAGCTACCCATAGCATGTGATCACATCTTGCTCCAGATCATTCTGCTAAATATGTCTGTAATTTTTATTATATCATTATTTTAATATATTCTATTTGAAGAGCTTCTTCATGGAATGAAGAATTGGGAGTAATAGATTAAACACAAATTTTAGTTTTAGTATAAGCTTCTTCCACTTCGGATGTTTCCTTTTTCTGTTTTTATTTTTTTTATATTTGGTGGGGGGTGAGTTTGCTGTTAATTAAGACTGAATTTCTGATTGTAGCGATTCCGATTGCCTATGTTTCTGCTTCCTGAAAATCATTATTGGAAGGGGGCTGTCTTCTCAGCTCTGGACCTCAAAGTTCTGGGTTCAAGTCCAGCTGAATTTCTAATGATTAACCGAGGTTTGGAAATCTCATTAATCCATTGGTCCCGGGGTAGAAACCCCTCGTTATAAACAAGTCCCAGTCCTCAGTGTAGCATAAGTAGTGCAGGCTGGATCCACAAACCAACCACCTGAAATTGACTGCCATCGCTTCTGACTTGTGGTGCTACAGTATTCCACAGAATTGTCAATTACATTTTCACACAAAGGAGTTTTTCTTCCAAGAATTTTTTTTTTACTTTTTTAGTTTGAGATTTTCTGCGAAAGTATTTTTTCTGGATGATTTTTAGCTAAATATGAGCATATCGGCACTTCAAAATTTCCATTTTGAGCACTGATTTTATGTAAAATTTGAGGACTCAATTTTTTTTTTTTTCTGAGCTACACTTGAAATACTTGTGAACTGTAGTAACTTAGAGTAGTTACTGCTGTCCTGCAGTATCAGAGTAAACCTGTAAGATGTACTCTAAATGCTCAGATGTCATAGATAAATATTTTTGAGTAAATTATTTTTGGTCAAATATTTGAAGTGAAAAGCTGTGTATCTGGCTTTGTGCTATGATTGTTTACCTTTTCTTTTGTGCAATGTTTTGGTGATTCCATTATGTTGCGTGTTTTGATGATGTTTTTTTTTTTTTTTTTTTCATCTTTAGAAATAACTAACGTTCGACATAAAATTTATTCTATTTATTAGCTGAAAAAAATTCGATGTTATAGGGAACACTCAGTAAGACTTGCAATTGTGCTGTCATTGTTGCTACGTGTATTAGCTTGTTAATTTATATAGAGCAGCTTAAACATCTGATGTGATAAATGCATGCTTCTTCTTTAAAGTACAGTAATATGTAGATATTGCACAATGATGAAAAAAGATTGCACCATGCAAAACAAATGTAAAGTACTCACAAATTTTCTTTAGCATTCATGTGATCTAAAAGAATGGCATTGAAGGGTCAGATATTTGTAGCAGTTTGTCTTCTGAAAACCACTTCCATCATAGATATTATTGTAGGCTGAAGTAAGTTACTTTAGTGTAATGATTTGTAGATTGTATTAGAATACTTTCTATCATATATGATGGTAGAATGTAAAACAATATCTTATTTTTGTATTATCACATTGCATTAGTCACTGAAGTTTCAAACAGGTTTTCCCTCTGAAGTAAATCTTCAGTTTTTTTTTAGGCTGAGTGAGAAGCCGGGCAGGTTAGTCTTTTGTCTGACTGAACTACTGAAATAGCAAAAATTTCCATGTGGAAGGATTATCCAGTTTGATCTTTAGATCCTCAGTTGCATTAGCCATTGACTTAATGTGATGAGCTTAAACTATGACTAGCAGTAATGGAGATAGTAATTGTATTTAAAGGATGTCAAGCAATCTGATTGCAAATTAATGTGAGGGAAAAATGGTGGTATGAATTTTAATAAGATTTTTTTCTAGTAATTAATGACTTCATGGCTTCCTCTTATTACTTTCAGTATTATAAATATTTAACGGGAATTATCGATGATAAATTTATTAGGTACATTACCTCTCAAATTTTCGATCTAAACACTAGATCTTCGTCAGGAGTTCTCGCTTCCTTCTACTTCCACAGGTCTGGTGACCAAGCCTGATGGATTTTCCATCCAGCATGGTCATTGATGTTGCCACCTTGTGTCTTGTAAATTTCCAGGGATTCCTCTAATTTCCAGATATCCCATGCAATCATCCAGAAATTAGGGAATCCCTGGAAATTTACAAGACACAAGGTGGCAACATCAATGACCATGCTGGATGGAAAATCCATCAGGCTTGGTCACCAGACCTGTGGAAGTAGAAGGAAGCAAGAACTCCTGACGAAGATCTAGTGTTTAGATCGAAAATTTGAGAGGTAATGTACCTAATAAATTTATCTTCGATAATTCCCGTTAAATATTTATAATACTGAAAGATTTTTTTGTCTCCCATCATTGGATTTGCTTGTAATGCTGAAAGTAAAATCAGGTATTTCAAAACTTTTTATTCAAAAAATTTGAACAAGATGTTGTAGTTTCTGAAAACTTTTCTAAATGTTTTCATATTTTGCAAAGTTAGACCTAAAGTTTTCAAAGGTATAGCAACAGAAGGACAGAAGGGCATTTTCCCCAGATGCACTAGTCTGTGGAAGTGCCAAAAAGTTGGGATGATGTTGCTGCTAAATACACCATGGCAAGTAATTTTATTGTTTGGAAACATATTTTTTTCACATGTAGAAATTTCCTCAAAATTGAATGTTCACCACCATTTTTTTCTTTTGATGACTGCAATGAGCAACTCTAAGAGCTATAGGCAGTTATCTATCCCTAATTAAGGGTCACCCGGCTTCAGGGAAGGAAAAGAGCCTGCACACCATCGGGGAAAATAAATACACCACCTATTCCTCAACCAGGACTCGGACACAGGCCCATCTCAGGCAAATGGACAGAAGCCAGCACATCAGACTGCTCAGTCACTGGGATGATAATAAATTTCCTATTTTAGGTTTTAATTTGCCATTTTGTAAGGAGCTATGTGTTTTTGGTGATTCTTGATTCGACCCTGCACTGAATCATACATATAACCCCTTCTTCACTGTCTAATATAGGCTAATGTTTTCAAGCATATCATGATATGAAATTAAATTTGCTTTGAAAAATTCAATATAGAAATAGAATAAATTTTTCATAGGTAGGTGCTTACCAGCACTCAAGTCCCTTCCCAAAACCACTTTCTCAGATGTCTGTGTTGTTATTTTTCAAGAGGTGCACATTATGTATTTTGCCACACTTAGACAAACGCAATAGGCAAAAATCAGAATACTGTTCAAGTTATGAGATTTCAATATGCATGCTGTGTAATTGCTGATTAGGCAAGAAATAACTGTAATTGCCAACACAGCCCTGAAAAACATTTTAACAGTTTCCCTTCACCAGTGGAAATTCTGCATAGTAACACATTTAGGTATCTAAACAGCTTAATAACAGCAACGTCTAAGTAATATGCAAAAGTTCTGCCACCTAAGTAATTGTTTATTTTTAAATATGAAAGCCATATTAAACAGTGGGACTTAATTCTGACATTAAAAGTTGCAAATTGTCAGAAAAAAAAAATATATCTTCAGGTACACCTGCACACCTCAGTTTATAATGTGAGTTAAGTTATATGAATGGACATGAATCACTTCTGATTTGAGTTTTACCTTCTGTAAAGTTGCCATTAATTCCACTTCTTTGACTCCTTCTGTAAGTTCGAGTTTTGCATTTCTAAAGATTTGTTTTTAAAACAAAAAGTGTAATTTAAATTGTATTAAGATGAGTTAAATGTGTAAATTAGCATTCAAAATGTTTTTTGTTTTGTTTTGTTTTTAAAGACCAACTGATCTGGCTGTGACTCTAACTGAATCGGGTAAACCTGAAGTGCCAAGTCCTTCCTGGGGTCAGATATTTCTCACACTTACGTTGATTCCAAAAACACAAGAAGATAAGGAACAGGTATGAGCTTTTTTTCTGTGTGTGTGTGTGTGTGTGTGTGTGTGTGTTTCTATAGCAATATTATAGATGATGATCACATTTTGAAAGAATTATTTTGGGCCATACTTTGGTATTGTGAAAAGATTAATTCCTTTTTTATTCCTGTTTTTTACGCTTTCCGACCGTAGGTTGAAGAAGCGTATATGCTCCAGCTTTTTCCGTCCGTCTGTCGGCACGATAACTCACGTAAAAATGGTTCGATTTCGATGAAATTTTAGTATGTGGTAAGGGACCGCCAGGGATTAACTCTTTTGAAAATGGGTGAAGTGGGGTCAAAGGTCACAACATAAGAGCGGAATTCATTCAGTTGTCCTTATACGTCATAACTTGTGTAAATATGGTTCGATTTCAATGAAATTTTAGTATGTGGTAGGAGACCACCTGGGGATGAACCCTATTGAAAAATGGGTGAAGTGGGATCAAAGGTCAGGACATAAAAGCGGGATGCATTCCATTGCCCTTATGCATCATAAGGTGCGTAAAAATGGTTCGATTTCGATGAAATTTTAGTATGTGGTAGGAGACCATCTGGAGAGTAACCCTTTGGAAATGGGAGAAATGGAGTCAAAGGTGAGGACATAGGATCGGGATCCATTCCATCGCCCTTATCCCACACTATTAAGGTGGATGTCAAGTAATTTTGCTTTCTATATTTCCAATGGAAAACCTTTTGTACACATTTCCTTCACAATTAGTGTGTTCCCATGGATGGAAATTTGAACATCGATTAAAATAACTTCATACTATAACTTGGAATACTTAACATTTTGTAAAACATAAGCATAATTATATTAAAAAACAATAACGTTTCCTTTGGTGGTGTTGAAACCAGAAAAAAGATGGCGCGACCTGTGCTTTGATGAAGTCAGTGGACAAATAAATGTTGGATTGCATAATTACAGTTATGGTTTAGAAAATATTAAGTATTCCAAGTTATGAAATGAAGCTATTTTAATGGATGTTCAAATTTTCATCCTTGGGAATGCATTAATTGTGTAGAAAATGTGTACAGAAGTTTTTCCATTGGAAGTATAGGAAGCAAAATTACTTGACGTCCACCTTAAAGTAGCAATTCTTGTATGTGTGTATGTACATTTTATTTTGAAAACGGCTCTAAGAATTTTGATGAAAGTTGTTAACCTACCGTTTTCTGGTACTAGAAATCGATTTAGCTTGATCTCGACTTTAGGAGAATTCGTTTAGTGGGTTAAATAACCTCCCCGAATTATAACGTTTTTAGTGATGGCATTGTTCCATTAATGTTACCAATGCTTAGAAATCTTATGACGTCACAATCTCGCATTTGAGAATGTTGGCGTGCGGTCACGCCATCTGTCTCATTACGTCACGCGTTGTTTGTGGATCCTATTAAAGTTTTATGACGTCACACTCTTGCGCCAAGCAGATGGTCGCGATTCCCATCTGCCTCATCACGTCACGCGTTGTGTGCATATGTCCGTCCGCAAGATAACTCGCGTAACAATCTTTCGATGAAATTTTAGTATCTGGTAGGGGATCACCTGGGAAGAAACCCTATTTAAAGTGAACGAAATGGGTCAAAGGTCAGTACATAGGAGCGGGATCCATTTCACTGCTGTTATGCGTCATAACTAACGTAAAAAGGTTCAATTTCGATGAAATTTTAGTATGTGGTAGGGGACCACCTGGCGACAAACCTTATTGAAAATGGGCGAAATGGGGTCAAAGGTCAGGACATAGAAGCGGAATCACTTCCATCACCATTATGTGTCATAACTTACGTAAAAATTCTTCGATTTGGATGAAATGTTAGTATGTTGCCTGGGGACGAATTAAATTGAAAATGGGCGAAATGGGGTCAAAAGTTAGGACACAGGAGCGGGATCTATTCCATAGCCCTTATGCATCATAACTTACATAAAAATGCTTGGATTGCAACAAAATTTTATCATGTTATTTCGGAGGTATACCAAACCGGTTCTGTTGAATATCATCGGTCAGGGCACAGGACCGAGATTTATTCCACAGCCATTATTCTCATAATTTGAGTGATAACTTGAGTAATGATTTCTGGTATGTTGGATAGTGTATTATAATCAATGCATTGCATGATTTTACTAACTTGTTTCAGTTTTTATTTTACTCAGCTTGCCCAGTTACTCTGAGGAATATACACTGGCGGAAAGTGAAAAAGAACACCAAGAAGGAATTGGCGGACGATCATGAAATTTACATATGTTAATGGGGTCGAGTTTACGTAGGTGTGATGTTAATTTCAGGACCAACAGGTGAGCGCTTACGCCACAGCACGTCATAATATGCAAATTATCGTTGGTGGTTTTTAAGGAGTACGGCAAAGTGAATGCAATCAGTCGTCGACGTACGGACACGTGCGAAGACCCTGAAGAAGCTGCAATGCCTGGACATGGAAGACGTGTACGATTTCAGCAGTGATCAGACTTTGAGCGAGGTCGTCTAGTCGGACTCTGCGAGGCCGGGTGGTAGTATTGCGGAGCGAAATGGACAGGAAGTATCGCTGGTGATACGATACGGTGGTGGCGTAGATGGTCCGAGGAACATTCCCACACGAGAAGACGTGGAACCTGGAGTCGCAGACGGACTGATAAGTGGAACGATCGACGCATAAGAAGAGCGGCGTTGTCAAGCAGAACATTCACTGCGACGCAAATCCGAGCTGCCGTTGCACCTGAGGTGGCTGTGCGAACAATCCGCAACCATCTACTGGATGCAGGACTACACGCGCTTATGCCTCTGGCATGTGTACCTCTGACTCCAGCCCACCGTCAGGAACGGCTGCAGTGGTGTCGCCAACGTCTGCACTCGAGAACGCAATGGCGATCTGTCGTGTTCAGCGATGAAAGCAGATTCTGCTTGGGAGCCTCCGATGGCCGTATGCGTGTTCGCAGACGCACATGGGAGAGTCTCCACCCTTTTTGCATCCACCAGCGACACACAGGGCCTACACCTGGTCTCCTGGTGTGGGGAGCGACCAGTTATCACTCCCGTACACAACTAGTGTTTGTACCGGGTACGTTAAACAGCACCTCCTACATCAACAACATCATTCAGCTCGTTGTTGTGCCATTTGTAAGGTCGGTGCATCGTGGTGTTTTCCAGCAAGATAATGCACGCCCACACACGGCACGTGCAACGCAACATGCACTTCAGGGTGTGAGACAATTTCGATGGCTTGCACATTCACCGGAATTGTCCCCCATTGAGCACGTGTGGGATTTTATGGGACAACAACTTATCCGGTCTCCACGGCCAGCCACGACCATCCCCGATTTACGCGTCCAGGTTGAGGATGCTTGAAACTGAATACCCCAAACTTACATCCAAAATCTGTACGACAGACTCCATGCCAGAATTGCACAGTGTGATGCAGTTCATGGCGGTTCAACCTCGTACTAACCATGTTACATGGAAATGTTATTTTTCAGTTTACCAGCAAATACAGCTGTATTTTGCCATAATGTTTTGATCCCGATATCCTCTGTATTCCGTTATTATGCTGTATAAATTTCGTTGGTATCAGACATCTCTTTCTTGGAGTTCTTTTTTCACTTTCCGCCAGTGTATTTAAGAGGGGGTCCATGATATCTAGACCCCCTCCTCACAGGCCCGTGAGCACTGGTCCAATTTTTTTTTTTTTTACTTGTAGTTTGATTGTTTTCATATAGTCAATTCACATTGCAAACTTTCTTTTATAGTATAATTATTACTGTTCACATTCACAATGTCATTTTGAATTCATAGCTCTGAGTTATAATTTGGTATCCATGTGATGAAAATTAGGGAGTTTTCTTAATTATTCTTTTTATTCGAATCTGTGTGAATTCCTTTTACATTCTTTTTTTTATTCATATATATATGTGTATTCTTCTTACATTATTCTTTTTATTGAAACCTATGTGAATTCCTCTTACATTACTCCTTTTTTTTTTCAAATATATGTGAATTCCTCTTATGTTATTCTTTTTATTAAAATCTATATGAGTTCCTTTAACATTGTTTTTTTTTATTCTGATCTATGTGAATTCCTCTTACATTTTGCTTTTTATTCAATCTTTATGAAGTTGGTGGTAGGGTGGTTAACATTTTGCTATAGAAAGTTTTCACATTGTATAGGGAGAAAATGCTTGCTTGTCTTATTTACTGTACCTTTCATATATTGACTGTCATTTTGAAATATTTCATCAATATTCTTTCACTGCATTTTTCTTTGCTGTCAATTACAAACTCTAACAGATATTTTAAGCCATCCATTGCATTTGTTATGAAAATGTATTGCTTGTCTTTTCTGTACAAAAGTGGTACGTAGGTCTAGTGGTTGATATAACTACTTTCTTTAATATATATAATATGACGCCCAAAATATTTAAAAATTAAAATATAATTTCACTGCAATAAATGAAATATTAATAAATCTTTTGATGTGACGATGATAGGCAAAACACGTAACAAGAATAACAAATAAAGGTAAGACGATCACGCTAGTTACATTAAAATTAGAACTTTTATAAAAAAGTTCGTAAGTTGGGAGTTTTCGATCTTGTCTTAGGTCTTCATCAAGCCAATGGAGGACTAAGATTGTTTCCAGATTCTACATTTGAATTTTTGTTGCCAGATCTTAGAATCAATCTCCAGATCATCGTTATGTAGAGAGGAGATTCGGAATTGCAAGTGTAGAATCTGGAAACAATCTTAGTCCTCCATTGGCTTGATGAAGACCTAAGACAAGATCGAAAACTTCCAACTTACGAACTTTTTGTGAAAGTTCTAATCACTTTACAAAACTAGCGTGATCATCTTACCTTTATTTGCCTTTTGTGATGTTGCAGCGAAATATTTTTTTTCTGTAGGTTTTAGCAGTCATACTTAATAAAAGCAATTTTTTTCTCTGTGAGCTGATTGTGTTAGTTATTTTCCATGCACAAATCAGTGAATCTTAAATTTTTAGGTATGCCAGCACTTTGGAAGAATATAAATCTTACATTTTCCTAAGTATAGTATTTTGGCTTCTCAGCACAGCTGTGTTTTAGTCATGTTACAGAATGTGGGAAAAATAAAAGTGCTAAATGGAGGAAGGAAAATAAATCAGCATTTAGGGAAGAAAAAACAAATTTATGCAGTTGTGTGCATTGTTTCATTTCATAATTGTTGGCATTTTAGATTTAAAAAATTGCTGGTGCGTTATGAAAAGTTAGATTTCAGTTTCTTTTCATTGTGTTCTGATTCTGGCAAATCATTTTCAAGTAAAGAGTGGCTTCAGGAAAAACACTTTTTGGCCATTAATCATTTCCGGTTTTGATAAGTGTTTTGTAAGTATCAAAGCTTTATCAGAAAAATATTGTAAGGGAATAAAAATTTTTGTATGGATCTTTTTTTCCTTAATCCCTTTTATGTTTCATTTCTGTGTTTTCAAAATTTCACTGTCATTGTGAGGGACTTGATAATGCATTTTATTATGAGGTGAAAATCCTCATGCCAATTTATTTTCAGGGAAAAACTGTTCCAACTTTAAGCTTTATTAAGTCAATATCAGTTTAGCCTGTTTTTCAAATTTTCATTTGTCATTAAGCACTGTGCGTGTGTTTCTGACAGGCATGTTAGTTGAAAATCTTCAAGAGCAGAGCCTTCTCGAATGTAGAGAGGTCATCTTGAAAAATGACAGAAGGTCGGCACCCAGGATATCTGCGATATATATTGGGTTGGTGCAAATGAAATGTCTGGCAAAGGACCAGCGCGCATGGACAGCGAGAACGGAAAAGTAGGACAACTTACCTAGGCAAAATAATCCCCCTATGCGTCGACACATAGTTGCCATCTGTCTGGCAAAGCCATGATCTCGGAACGAAAAAGTCTTATGGCGGGAACCTGAAGAAGTCGTCAACTGCATGTTGAACCTCGTTGTCTGGCATGAACTGTTTTCCGGACAGGAAGTGATCCAGGCGATGAAACAGATGATAGCCTGTCGGAGACAAGTCTGGGGGATAGGCAGAATGAGGCAGTCCTTCATAGCCCAAAGTACTTAGCGTCAGCATCGTTCATTGTGTGACATGAGAGTGGGCATTGTCCTGGAGCAGAGAAAACACCATGTCTGTTGACTAAAGCAGGTTGTTTCAGAAGCAATTCCCGGTGCATCTGGTGTAATTCAGCACAATAGCTTTCTGCGGTGATGGTTTGGTTTCTTGCCAAGAAACTCTGACGAATTATCCTGGCTGTGGACCGACCACCAGACAAGGAGCATCAACTTCTTGGTGTGTAGAGGTGGCTTAGGATGCTATCCAGCAGGCTGTGCCTTGTTTAACCATTGGCCAGATCATTTCTGATTATCATAAAGCACCCACTTCTCGATGCAGGCGAAGATTCTATGCAGTTGAGGTTCCTGTTTATTCCTGGCAAGCACTGGCATGCAGACTTCCAAACGCCTAGTCTTGTTGGCAGTTGTCAACTCCTGCGACAGCCACATTTCCAACTTTTACCTTACCCAGCGCAGCCAGATGCCGAACAACCGTCGTGTGGTGGACACCTACCTCAGCTGCTATCTCACAACACGTTTTTTCAGAGGTCTAGCTTCAACCACATGTAACAGGACATCGTCAGAAACAGCAACAGGTCGGTGACCACGTGCTTCGTTTTGCAGGTCGGTGACCACGTGCTTCGTTTTGCAGGTCGGTGACCACGTGCTTCGTTTTGCAGGTCGGTGACCACGTGCTTCGTTTTGCAGGTCGGTGACCACGTGTTTCGTTTTGCAGGTCGGTGACCACGTGTTTCGTTTTGCAGGTCGGTGACCACGTGCTTCGTTTTGCAGGTCGGTGACCACGTGTTTCGTTTTGCAGGTCGGTGACCACGTGTTTCGTTTTGCAGGTCGGTGACCACGTGTTTCGTTTTGCAGGTCGGTGACCACGTGCTTCGTTTTGCAGGTCGGTGACCACGTGCTTCGTTTTGCAGGTCGGTGACCACGTGCTTCGTTTTGCAGGTCGGTGACCACGTGCTTCGTTTTGCAGGTCCGTATCTCCGCTCCGAAACTTCACAAACCATCTCCGAATGGTTTGTTCGTTTGCTTTATTCTCCCCAAACGCTTTGTTAACGTTTCAAGCTGCAATTCCTGCAGAATTGGCCCAGTTTAAATTCATACAGGAAGATGACTCTCAAATCCCGCGTCTGCATGTTTCCTTTGCAAGCCACGTTATGTCCAAACAAACCATGCCTGAACCCTGTTCTTCACACATGTGCTAGCTATTTGTAGTAACTCTGTGACATAACACCTGCAACACCTGTGGGTGGTTCCATTCCACGGTGGCTAATGCCTGTCTCCACTGCTCATTTGCGCTAGACATTTAATTTGCAACAACCCAATACTTCAGTAGATCTGTGAAAAGGTGTAGAGAGATCTTTTTTGTACTTTCTCGATTTAATTTATTTGTGTTTTGAGACTAGGACTCCAAAATGAAAGTCTGACCATAGTCTCAAAAGTGTATATAAGTGTCTGAGAATTAGAAAAACACTTAGAATATTTCATAATGAATCCAAGACTTCTACCAGGTAAAACGTACAATTCCCTGGATATGGCCTTTAAAGTTCAAGTTAGGATCAAATATAACTTCCAAGTCCTGGACATTGTTTGTCTAGCTCAGTTATAGTCTCTAGTTTTGTAGACAAAAAGAATTGGGGTTTCTTTTCCAATGAAAATGAAAAGAAACCAAAAGAATTTGTAAGAAAACAGCAAAGCAAAACTGCTAATGGCATTTTAATATGCATGGATAGATTTGTGAATTAGAATAATTGTATATCCAAATGCCAATGAAGGTACTAAGTGGTACCATGGTTTCAGCCATTACATCGCGTACATTGTTTTGGTTATGATTAGTCTTCGAATCTGTTGCTGTCTTGTGCCGCCATCTTTTGGCTTGATCCTACTGAATTTTGGAAGATTTTGATTGATCACATTTATTTTGGCAGAATGAGACCAATCCAAATTTTCCAAAATTTTGACAGGATTGAGCTACAAGATGGCAGCACATATGCAACCTAATGACTGGGAACAGCCCAAGTGGCTTTAACCATGATATCATTTAGTAACTTTTGCTGGCATTTTGAAAGTGAAATAATTTTGATTCATAAAAAAATCAATGCCAAAAAAATTGGTTTCTTTTCACTGCAGTATGGTGTCAAGGGCTACGCTATTTTTTTTCTAATTTTTAAAATACTGTGTGTTCCACTTAGACTTATAATAAAAGAAAAATTGGTAACATACAAAACAAAATTAACAAATAAATTGGTAACATACAATGTGGTTTGAATGACAGAAAGTGGGCACCATTGTAAAGAGCAGCTGTGAAAGTTATGAACCAGGCCAATTTGGGTGTGCAGCACATGTGCAAAAGCTTTCTACTTCTGTCACATTGTGGTAGAAGTAGATTGTATCATGTATACAGAGTGGAAGAAATGTTTCTCATAATACGTGGCAAATATGTCATGATAATTAACACAGCAATCGGACATCGCTGAATTGAGTAATTACTGTTTCACACGTGAATTCGATCACATCAGAATACTTGAAAATTTCATCGCCGTGTAGCAGGAATCGAACCCGCATCTCACGATTACCATTCGAGCTTACTATCCTTTGCAGCACCCACGACGGCGAATTCGCAAGTATCTGAGTGTTAAGAGTATTGGAATATTCTCCGACCGCATTCTTAATGCAAATTCTGCTGCCATCTAGCAATTGTTAAGCATACTTAACAACATTACTTAACAATGTTGTTAAGTATGTCTGATTGTATCAGTCACCATGTAAACTCCACAGCAGGTGTTCTGTGTGCTATCACTTGTGGAATTGTAGACCATGACACTTGTACAGTGCTGTTTCCACTGTGTGTACAACCTCAGAGCAACAGCAGATGTTCTGACTTACATGTCCATTATGAAATAGGACAAGAAACTTGGAGAAACAAGAAGTTTAATACCGATGACTGGTAAACATGCTAAGTGTACGGTGTCAGAGGAAAACATTGAACAGATTCAAAATTCATTGCAGTGAAGCCTGAGGAAATTCATCTGAGAGGCTAATATGCAGCTAGACATCTCCAAAATAACAGTGCATCGGGTATTCCCTAAAAGGTTGTTTTACATGCATACAAGATTCAACTGCATCAACAAGTTAAGCTACATGACAGGACAGTATGTAAAAAAATTGCAGAGACGAAGTTTGTCAAAATTGATGCTGACTATACATTCTTAGACTGGGTATGCTTTTCAGACAAGTCAACATTCCTTGTGTCTGGAAAAGTGAATAGACATAACTGCCACATCTGGGGGGGGGGAGTTTCCAAAAAGTCTTCATGTTGTTCATGAACATGAACAGGATTCTCCAAAATGTAATGTTTTGTGTGGGATCATGAAGGAAAAAATCATCAGTCCTTTTATTTTTGTGGGAGGCCACGTTAACTGGACTAACATACCTGGACATGTTATAGAAATACGCTGAGCCTCATCTGCCCGAAGGAACATTTTTCCAACAAGATGGGGCTCCCCTGCACTTTGCCAATGACGTCTGCACATTGTTTGATGAATACTTCACTACAGGATGGATTGGAAGAGGATTAACGTTCATTTCATGCCCCCGTCCCCCAAGACCACCAGACCTAACTCCACCTGACATTTTTTCTGTGGAGGTTTGTTAAGGACTAGGTGTGCACTACACCAGTGTGTAATCTGGAAGACCTGCACCTCAGAATTTGTGCTGCAATCAAGAACGTGACGCCACAAATGCTTCTCAACACATGGGCTGAGGTAGAATACTGGTTGGAAATTTCCCACCCCACCAGTGGAGCTCATGTCAAAGTTTATTAGACATGCAAAAAAGCATTTCAGTTTGTGTATCTGGAACAACAACATCACACATGTCACTAATACACTGAGTGTCCACTTTATTATGACCACCCCCTCAGTACTTCGTTGGGCCACCTTTTGCCTTTAATACTGCGCCGATTCTTCATGGCATGGACTCCACGAGATGGTGGTTTGTGGGATCTGAGACCATGCTTGATGAATAACACTTTAAAGGAGTGTGAGATTTCAGGGTTGTGGATCCAGCTGTCTGATGGCTCGTTCAACTTCATCCCACAAATTCTCAATGGGGTTGAGATCTGGAGATTGTGTGGGCCACCTAAGCAAAGTAAACTCACCGGCATGTTCCTGAAACCAATCCTGTTCAATACGAGCACTATGGCAGGACGCATTATCTTGTTGAAAGTAGCCATCGCCATTGGGATAAACCATCCACATGACAGGATGCACTTGGTCCACAACGATGTTTAGATATGATGTGCCAGTAAGACGTTGATCAACACTAATTAAAGGGTCCAAAGCATGCCAGGAAAACATTCCCTAAACCATAACGTTGCTTCCACCAGCTTGAAGGGTTGTAGCACTGCATTTGGGGTCCATGCTTTCGTGCTGTTTCTGCCAAATTCTCACTCGGGCATCGGCATGGTGCAACTGAAAATGTGATTCATCGGACCACATAATTTGTTTCCAATTATCCACTGTCCAATCCTTGTGCTCCTGTGCGAACTGGAGACGTTTTCTTTGCTAACTGCAGACAGCAAAGGTGTTCGAACAGGCCTTCGGCTGCCATATCCCATCCGATGCAGTGTATGGCGAACAGTGCGTGCAGAGATCATTTGAGGGGATCCTTGATTAAGATGGTCTGTAATTTGCTGCACTGTTGCCCTTTTGTTGTCTGTTACCAGTCTGGACACTCTCCGTTCCTCCTGAGCAGTCACTAGTCGATAAAGACCACACGTTGCACGTAGAGACCCAGTTTTTTTGGCTGACAGTCCAGTCTTTAAACACTTTGACAACAGCTGCTCTGGAACATTTCACGAAGGCTGCGGTTTCTGTGATACTCGCTCCATGGCTCCGAGCTCCTAAATCATCCCACGTTGAAAGTCCATCAAATCACATATTTTACCCATCTCGTCACCCAAAAATAACTTCTACTACTGTCGCAAGCACTAAGCTTTCCCTTTTTATACTAGCCCTGCCCTCTGGTGACAACAGCGTACAGCCATAGCTCATTTGCTTAAAACTGTCAGGTGGTCATAATAAAGTGGCCACTCAGTGTATATTGTGGTAAGTTCAAAATTTATTATACTTCCTTTTATTATACGTCTAAGAGGAACACCCTGCATTTATGAACGTTGTGCATAAATTTCACTTTATATTGCTTCTGTAAATTCATATTTGATTATGTATTTGGACTTACATTATGAGAGATTTTTGAGATTTATGTTAAGTATTTTAACAAGGGAGTATCTGACCTCGGATCTTAAACGATCCTTAGGAGATTTGCACTAGAGTGCCTGATAAGAAAGTCACGTGGAAGTGAAGAGTGGATAAAAGAGAAGACTCCTTTATTTATAATGGGGGGGGGACATCCTTTCCGTGGCAGTCAGAAACATCAACCAATAGGCTATCTGCTGCTCTTACACTATGCATTTTTTCACCAGTATTTTAACTTCAGCTTTGTCATATGTTTGTTACAGTTTTTTTGTTATTCTTTAACTATAGTGTGGATCCAAACAATTTTTTAGATCTTCAGTAACTTTTATTATTGTTTTGTTGTAATTTTCTGTGGCTGCAGACTTTTTAAATCAATTTAACAACCCCTTGTGAGAACTATGAATATGTTGAATGTTTATATCTCTGGGAATACATGAACATATTCTTCTTGCCAAAAATATATTTGTCTATTGAACCAAACCATGTACATTTCAACCTAAATATTTTATTATATGCTAGGAAGCAAAAGTATATTATTGTGCCAAATGTTTTGGAAATGCTTTTATGCTGCCATCATGGATGAGTGGTCAGACAAATGGGTTTCTGTTGGATTATCCTGGATGGGCATGTATGCAAATCCTGGATGAAGCACAGGGAGTATGTTTGTCCTATAGTGATGTTTCTGTCCCCATCCTGGAATCGGCAACTCCAAATTAAGGATGCTCGTGCAGGCATTCTCTTCGTAAATCATCTTGTAGGGAATAAGCATATGTGCACACTCCTTCCTTGTGTGTTTTTAAATGTGGCAGTGTCTACTGTATTGGTATTTTTATTTTTAATTGCGGTTCTGCGACATTTTATACGATTGTGAACTGTTTTGTCACAGAAAACAAAATATTAAATGTAGTTGTATTTCATTGCTTACCACTAAAGATTCTGTTATTAATGTACTGAATTTAGTTTTTGTGTTTTTTTTTTTTTTTAGTTCTTTAGTAGAGGTCCGCTTAGGTTAGGATTTAGCAC
Organism: Macrothele yani; assembly: GCA_039090855.1. NCBI lineage: Eukaryota > Metazoa > Arthropoda > Arachnida > Araneae > Macrothelidae > Macrothele > Macrothele yani. The sequence continues at coordinate 52,705,986 of CM077006.1, forward strand.
GGATGCCAGTCACATTGCTAAGAAACAGAAGACCCAAGTATGGGACAGTGTTGTTACGATAGTTCTCGTGGAAGGAAAAATCTTCTGCCAATGGATGAAAATGGAACCAGTGATCCTTATGTAAAATTTCTTCTTGGTACAGAAAAATACAAATCTAAGGTACATCTGTAAAGCATTTGTTATAAAAAAAAAAAAAGCTTCCCAATGTCAGCTTTATATTGTGTAAGCACATGAATATTAGAATATTTGTTTGTGAACAACAATTTTAAAGTAAACCATCTGTATCCTTAGTAAAGTTGTGACAAATTGTTCATTATTTTTGCACTTAAACTGCTAATACGAGTTCTTTTCTAGGAATTTTTTTATTTTAATTTGCGAATTTTTGGTGAAAACTCTTCTTCATCATGAAGTCACTTTTTGTCACCCTTTTTTCCCCATCACTATCACAGTTACCATTAACCTTGATGGTTATGGTTATTTTTCACCAAATCTTGTCTGATGTTAGGCAGTGACAGAACTCTGCAATCATTGATAACTGAATTCCTATTCTTCTCAATTTCTATTCTTTCTTTTAATTTTCTTTTTAGAAAGTTGTTTTCAAAACTGATTACTTTAAGGGAATTCAAATCCGTGTTGCGACCAGTTTCTCTAACGTGCCTATGTAAAACCTGTCTTGGAGCAATTCTTTAAAGTTGCTTTATGTTGTGCTATTCGAGTTTCTTCCTGTCTCTCCTATGTAAGATAGTCTACAACAACATTTTACTTCATAAATTACACCTTGCATTTTCAAAATATCTTCTTCTCTTTGAACTAGTTTAGGGATTTTTTTTTTAACTTTGTTCTCTAAACTTGGAGCTGGTCTTGTATTTCTTGCTAATTCTCTTTAATGATTTGAATAAACCTCTGCGATAAGTAATTTTTCTAGTGAATTTTACATGTTGCTGATGAGTGTTCTTTTTAACAGAACTATTTAGAAGCTTATGGGTTTCATTTTAGGATAGTTATTTTCTGTAAGGATGTCTTTCAGTTCTTTGTGGGCTTTTTTCATGTCTGCTGTGGATACCATTTTATTTATTTCTTCTAAAAACTGACTTGCCACATTTTTCTCAATGGAATATGGATGGTAGGAATTGAAATCTAATAATATATTTGCAGCGTTCGAATTACCCAGTGGTCCGCTGGCCATTGGCCAGTAAAACTTTCGTCGGTCATCTGAACTATTGATTTTACTGGCTTGGATGTATAGTAATTTTTTTTTTTTTTTCTAATTTGTCATAAGTTAAAAAATGAATTTCTATTTCTTTTACTCTGCTGTATGGTTTTCTTTTTGGGCTGCAAACTAATGGTAGGTTTAAAAACAAATATTGGAGATAATTCCATTGAAATGATACATTTTCTACATGTATTGTAAATGTATTTAAGTTTTTTTTTTCATTATTTTTTTTTATGGACTACTGGTTTGCAAATTGTAGTGGTCTGCTGAGCCACTTGAAAATTTATTTCTAACTCTAACACTGATTTGTATTCAACCTTTTTATGCAATTTTGTAAGGAATTTTTCATCTTCATAATAGATGGTAATATGTAAGAAGTTAATTTCCTTTCTTTTTGAAGTTTTAATATGAACTTGAGGGAATAATCTAATTCATTGACAGGGTCAAGAATTTTTTTTGGAAGTTCTTTTTCTGAGCTATCTATTATAATTAAAATATCATTCATATACCTATAGGCAAAACCATGTGGGTTGTATAAGTATTTACGATGTGGGTTTTATTAGGATTTTTAAATATCCTAATACAACCCACAAATTTTTGCTTGTACTGTAGATATTTTTTGCTTGTATATGGATGACATTTTATTTTTACTTTATTATGCTCATCACTATGGTGAAGCATCACTGGAGACAACATTGTATTAGGATACACCGAAAGTCAGTATTTTTTTTTTTTTAGTTTTACCATCAATTAGGCATATAATACTTGCTTTCTTTTAAGTAGCCTATAATGCTGTGTTCACTATCATTTGTTCTGCGATGCTGTATACAACAGCTGTATCTACAGAAATAATTGGAGCCATTTCCAAATTGATACCCATGTTGGTTAAGAACATTTAAAACCACATATAGATATAGTTTTACAAGGCACCAAAAGAAAAAAATCCATGTAGTTCTGATGACCCTGTAAGTTGTTTTAAAATAGCATTGAAGTCATTTCAACAGTAATTTTAGCTTCATTCTCTAGACTAATTCCTCTGAAGTTAGTTTGCTTGGGTGTTGGTGTGGCATCGAACTCTCTTCTGCTGGATAATAAGAATAAAGCATTATAAAAGGCTATGTATGACTGGTTATTTCGATTCTTGCCATTTGGTAGTTAAGTTTGCTGGATTTAATGAAGTTGAACTGAAATAATAAGGCAGGGGTTATGTATTGATTATTCAGTGTTTGTTGTTTCTAGTTGCTGATATGTTTTTTTTATTCTTTGCTACCTTTTTCTTCTTTAAATCAATGAAGGAAGAAATATTCCTCATAATACATGGGAATTTGATAGAATATTCAAAGCCAACATAATATAAATTCTAAACAAAATTTGCTTGTAACATGACCAAGTAAGTGTTACAAGCAAATTTTAGAATTTATATTCTATTTGCTTTGAATATTCTATCAAATTTCCATGTATCATGAGGAATATTTCTTCCTTCATTGATTTATCTGTGGTACTGGTGATTTCCGACCTACATTCGTTTCTGGATGGGAGATGGGTCAAAACGCTATGATGAAGCAACGATGCTTGATTAGCGAAAATCTGAAGATTTTCAGATTCCTAAACTAAGTTTGCTTAGTCTCAGTTGCTTGGAACTTCACTGTCCTGGGTGGTGTAATGGTAGCATACTCAAATGGAAATCGGGCGATGCAGGTTCAATTCTCGCTCCAGGGCGATGAAATTTTCAAGTTTTCTGAGAGGTGGTACATGGATGACCAAGTAAGTGTTACAAGCAAATTCAGGATTTATATTCTGTTTGCTTTGAAGATTTTTTCTTCTCTTTTCATTTTTGATGACTCCCAAAAATAAGGGATGTTATTGATGGATATCACAACTACTATTTTTTTTTTTTTTTTTTGTCCAGTTCAGGCTTTGATTTTTTTTTCTAAGCAGTAGCAACACTTGCTAGTGGCCTTATTTTTACTAGCAAATTGTCTTATCTACTAGCAAAAGTTTATTAACATTATACAAAAGAAACTTTAACATGTCCAGAATTAGAAGAAATTTTATTGTGCATATATGAAAATAACATTTTTATGTTCAATAACAAGATTTACAAACAAAATTATGGTGGACCTATGGGGTCACCATTGTCAACTTTATTTGCTGAAATAATAATGTGTGACATAGAAACAAAAATAATAAGTAAACTAGAAGATCCACCACTGATATTCTGCAGGTATGTTGATGACATTTTTCTGTTGTCCAGGCTAAAAAATGAGGAACTTGAAGACTTGACAAAAAAGTATAATGATATTTATCCATCTATTGAATTGACAGTGGAACAGGAACATAATAATACATTGGCATTTTTGGATATTATGGTAATCAAAACAAATGATAATATGCATTACAGAGTGCATAGAAAATTATCATATATTCCTGTATTAATAGCTTTTCAGTCAGTACATGATGTTATAATCGACATGCATGAAGTGTAAAGAAAAAAAAAAGTGACCAAGAACTTTCGGGTAAGTAATTGGCTTTTTAATGATATGTCCCCCTCCATTAGTCAATCATGACAAATTTTTATTTCACCCCTGTAACTGTCACATTGTAATGCTGAAAAGATTACAAATATTTAGATATAACTCGCATTTTCATGACCTGACAGATTAATTCCAACAATTTAATTCGAATGCAAATATTTAAAAAACATGTTTTTTATTTAACTTTATTCACAAAATTCAAGAACACTATTCAAAATCTTAAGTTATTTTCCATGTGGTTTATGATCTGGGTTTCGGGTCTTTTCATCATACTACTTTAAAACAGCAGGCTTGGGGTCAAACTTGTCTTTGGAGGGACCTTTTATTTATTGATATTAGGTAACTTTCTGGATGAACGAATTTTGTATTTTTAAAATTTCAAACCTGTATGAAATGTCAAATATGTAGGGATTTGCCAAAAGATACACAATGTGTTACATGTGGTTTTACGTGCTTCAATTCTCATTGTTGATAGATTACATTTTGTTTCTAAAGTTTCTTGTACATGGCATGTAGCTGCAAACTGTCCAAATTTAATTGGAAAATTCCCCACTTTCTGATTTCCTGCCATTTTATCCGGATTATTAATTTCATTTAAAATATCCCTACGATGCTGGTAAAAGTGTTTTTTATTCTTCAATATAAAGGGTTTTCTTTTGAATCTACCCCCCCCCCTCCCCACTTCCCTTATTTTATTGCTACAGCAGGATGTCTAAACAAAACCAGGAAGTCATGGGAATGTTGTAAAATGAGGAAAAGGTCACAGTTTGGGCAGGAATAAGAATGTTCTGTGGTTTTCTGCATTTTGAATTTTCCTAAATTCTAAGTTCCACATTTTTTAATTTTATTTCCTGATATTCCTGATTTTTTTTTTTTTTTTTTTTTTTTGGTAATAGTGCAAAAAAAATCTGACTTTGCTTTTTAAAAAAAATTAATAAAGTGCATGTTTTTTTTCTTCTAATAGTTTTTTTCAAATTCAATCAATAAAGCAAGATTTTTACTACATCCACTTTTTTTTTAAGTGAAATTAAATTTTAGCATCAGTACTTATTTGAAACCAATTGTTCAAACAACTTTGAAATTCTGAAAAAATATTTTTTTTTTTTAATTCATGATCCAAAGGAGCATGATGAGATAAAACACTGTGGTAAAAGGAGAGATGGAAGCCCTTCAGCTGATCTAATGGACAACCAGCAACCAAAAATACCCATGAACTGAGGTGCAAACCTCAAAGAAGTAAAAGAAAAAAGCCTAAAACACACAAAAATTACATAAGATGTCAAGCAAAGGACTTTACCAAGAAATAACGAATATGCAATTCACTTCTAAAATAGATGGAACAACCTTAAAAAATAAAACATAGAGTATTGATAGAAAAAGATAAACTATTTACAAAATATTGTTCTATTCAGTCAAATAACAGCAAGAAGGCCCTAAGCCTAAAAGGTAGTGTTACTTGTAACAAAACGTGGTTACTGCAACAAAGGAACCCAAACACAGACCAAAGAACCAGCAGAAAAAACCAAAAGTACCATCAAAATGTAAATCAAACTTCAAAAGAGGTAGATGAGTAACCCAAATAAAGAAGAATTAAAAAAATGATAAGTACAAACTTACCAAAACAAGGCTTCTTGCTGAGCTACAAATACATATATAATGTTTATTGGACACTACCCTAAATTTTTTAATTTAAAAATGTTTTGCTGTGCAGCATTCAAATGTTTTCCTTCCTTATAATTTATACAGATTGCTCTGAAAACTCTAGATCCACATTGGGCAGAACAGTTTAATCTTCACATGTATGCCGATCAGCCAAAGATTTTAGAAATGTCTGTGTATGACAAAGATTTTCACGGAAAAGATGATTTTATGGGCAGGTTAGTCTGAATGCTTGTATTTTTTTAAACTTTATTTTGATAGTTTTTCTGAGATTTATATACTCTTTACTGTAGACTGCTTCAACAGTTAATTTTAATGTGTTGTGCAACTTTAGTTTCTAGTGATAAAGATATGTATGCAGACATGCATTATTTTATAAGTAATCTCCAGAAAAGTACCAATATATAGTCAGATGTCCGTGAACTAGAGCCAGCCAACTGCTAAATTTCAGGTTTTGTGTGTTGTTGTAGATATGTGAAGTATAGTTACTTGGTGATATTTGATGGTATTTGCATAGTAAATATGCAGTAAATTATCATAGTAAATGCATAGCTGATAAAGTTCTGCATGACACATCAGGTAATGCCTGATCAGAATATTCAGAGTTGAATAAGTGAAATGCTAAAATAAAACTTATATAATAGGCTACGTCTGTCCCTAACACTCTGATGGCAACAGTCTGATGTCAACTCTGTGATGTCATTCAGTACTTGCAATGCCATATGCTTTTATCCGGTGGCCAAAATCGGAACTAAGCTCACCGCTATTGTACGATACTTAAAATCAAGGAGAAATACGAAGAAAAGAAAAGAAAGTTAGTAATACAAACTATTTCATCTGTGGCAACATGCACAGGCTCAAACAACTGTCTGCGATGTTTGTTCTGTTACGTAGGTATCAGTCGTGTTTTATTTCATTTTCTTTGTATTGCAGAGTAATTTCATAAAAAGGAATAAAATGACAGAGTAGTTTCATAAAATGGAATCAGCATTATTTTATTTCATAAAAAGGAACAAGTGAAATTGTAAGAAAGTAAACTGTAGGCGCAGTTTTGATTCACAGTGATGGAAATTTAAAAATTATTGGTTCCGTGCAATTTTTTCTTTGTAGTACAAAATGGAAGAAGATGATAATACTGAAAGAAAACATCACTTAAATAAAAAATGACTGTGGCAATGGTGTAGAAACCAGTCTTCTAATACTGTGCATAACTTGAATGAAGGTAGGACTAATCATAGACAAAATGAAACTTTTGAAGAACCTATCTTATAGACTGCCCATTAACAATTCAACCATTTATTATAGTTATGCATATGTATTTTACTATTCGTGTTATAAGAATTTCAGTCACAGCTTTTTCACCCATGCATGGCACCGGCTTATGAGCTAGTCTGTATATAATAGTAAAATGGGCTGTCTTTCTGTTGGTTTCTTACAAAGAAAATTTCTGAACATTCAGTTACCTGCTCATATGACTTCAGAGCCCTATTTTTGAAAATATAAAATTTTAGTTTATTTTAAAGTAATCTCCATTGAAACTTTGAAGAATTAAAACAACAGCCACCTATAGATGGCACTACATTTATTTGCCAGAATACAAATATAATTTAAAGCAGGTTGTTGTTTTTAAAAAAATAGCTTATTTTACCATACAAAGCCAAGTTACTGAATGAAGGAACATCGCCGTTGAGGGTATGGCTATGAGTGTCAATCACAGTTCAAGAGAGATAATTGCATTGAGGCTATACAGATACCAGCATTGTTCTGACCTGTGTCTTGGTAATTTGGCATTTTTATGTGTGTGTTTTCTTTTAAGTTTGTTATTTTTGTAAGGCAAAATCTGTCATTGTGAAATGATAACTTAAGAGTTTCAGTGGGAAGAGTTTTTATGGCTGTAATTGCCCTGCATGGAGATGTGTGTTGTACTGCAAGTGCATTTTTGACGCAAGCTGATGATTGTACTCACTGCTACAGGCAGGAATTACTTCATTCAGTAGTGTCATACTATGTGAATAACATTTCATGATTTGATTTTAATAATTTTAGTAGCTTTTTTTTTTTTCTATGTGTAAGATTTATGTGTGTGCGTTTTTTTTTTTTTTTATTTACTGTTTGGAACCATAAACTTGCATGCTTCCATCTTGTTTTTGTGCCAAAAAATAAGTGGGTTTCAAGACTAATAAACCATCAGGAGTATGAATAAACTGTTGGTGCCATATCAGGTGAATAGGATGGATGATTCAACACAGCAACACAGTTCCATTAGCTAGAAATATTTTACTATCACTGCTGAATGGGACAGCACATTGTCACACAACAGAACCACCAACATCTTACTGTGCAAATTGTGGCTGTACTCAATGAATGCTCCTCACAAGGTTTGCATGGACCCTCGAATCCTGGAAAAGTTCTGGAATTTGGTTTCCTTCTTTCCAGGCCTGAAAAGTCCTTCATTTTTCACATTTTTGTGAAAGGTCTGGGAATAGTCCTGGAATGTTTGACGCAATAATAATAATAATAAAAAAAAAAAAAAGAATTGGTCCATGTGCTTGGATTGATTATGTCCCCTTGTTCTAGCTCCCTGTGGCATCTGCTCACAATGATCTCCACTTCCTTCCATGGAGTGTGGAGATGTGATATCATCTCATGTGACGCTGCCAGTGCTGCATGTTTGAATGCCATATTTTCAGTGACCTTTGTGATTATAACAGTTGTGTGCAGTTGGAGTCACAACAGCATGTGGAAATCTTCCAGCAGTCCAAGATGACATTTCCTTTTTAGCACGTTCTTTCCTCACTGAAGGAAATCCCATGGCAAAATTGTTTTGTATTATCATCATGTGCTAAGTTCCAGATTGCTTCATATAATTTTTTTACAGTGCAGCTTTTAAAAAGGGTAATTTGGCCACTCCATTGAAGATGTAACACACACACTCTGAAGAACACTGTAGCAATGGAACTCATAAGACTTCATTAAAATTCTAAATGCATTGTAAATTTCACCTTAATTTGCAAAATATAAACCAGAGCACTATGATTCTAGCAAAAATTTAAGTTCATGGAATTTTTTGATGAATTGAAAAACTCCTGGAATTTATTTTATACAAATTAATGTGTAAACCTTGTCTTCAACAATTATGTCAGAACTTGAAGGTGGAATTTAACATTCACAGTTTCTCCTCTAGAATGAATTCTTCGTGGATGATTTCATCTCAGTAAAAAGAGACAATGAGCATGGTCTTCACCCTTCATTTTTGGAGACTAAGCTTATGCAACTTTGGAGAAATGGAGCTCTGTCATTCTGTGCTTTGTCCCTGAATCACATTGGAAGCATTGTCTCAATCGATTGTAAGAATAAGGGATCATCATCACACATACTAATGAAATTGCTGCATGCTTCAAATCGCTCATTTTTGCTCTGTTGTTAGAGGTGTGGGACACTTGAACAGGTTTTGTGCTTACCTAAATCCTCTTTTAAAATCATACAGACTGTTTCATGATTAAGACCCAGTTCTTCAGTGATCATTCACACAGTCAGTTGACAATCGTTTCCTACAAGCTCACTCACCTTTTCAATGTTTTCAAGGCTTTTGGAGATCGCAAGCCTTTCACTCCAGGGGGCATCTTCAACAGAGTACTCCTCTTTCACAGAACTGCTTGAACCAGTCCAAAACTCACTTCAAGTACTGCTTCATCCCCGTAAATTATTATTCAGTATTGCATGCATTTCTGATGCAGGTTTTTTCAATATAAAGTAGAATTTGATATTTGTTCTTTGAACTATTTTTGGCCACTAACACTGTGCACCTACATCAGCTGCCAGGACATGCTCTTTGTGCTGTACAGTTGTTTACAGCTTCATTGTGGCTATGGACATGTTTGCTCATGAACAGTACTTGACTGTGTCATGCAAGGTACCACACCATTCATAGCCTTTCCTTTTACATGTTAAGATAGCATTCACTGAAATTGACACATCTTGTATATGGATGTGTAACATGAAACTTTCTATATATTTTGCAGGGTATAAAATATTTTTCTGTGCCCAAGTACATTATTATTTCACCATTCAACAGGAAACATCCTTCAGAGATGCAGTTTTTAAGTTCTCTGAAGGATGTTGCATGTTGAACTATGAACTCATAATGTACTTACAACAGCAACCTTTTTCGATGCATTATTAATTATTACCTTTTTTAAATGAAATAAACTGTAAAAGTTTTTGCATGAGCATATCTTGGACTTTCCAGTGCTTCTGAAGTCATCGGGGAGCATATTCTGATTTCTATGATGAACTTCACATTTTCAAATTGCATAATGCTGTTTTAAGTTCTTCAGGAGGCTCCAATTCTAGTACTATTTACATTCGTAGTTTATGATCAGCTACCAAGGCCGGCGTTGGATAACCATTGCAGTGTACTCGTAAAATGACCAGCCGATGCTACATTAAAAAACATGGAAATTTGGCTGACTTTGAATAATAAAAACATTGTTTTCACCAATGTTGCCAGTGGTGTATAATGATATAAAATTTATTTTGGGCTAAATATTTTTAAAATTGCTCTCAACCTTCTTTTCTCTCTGTACTGTGAAATATAATTTCAGTGAATCATGAGGTTTCCAAATGAGACACCTGCTGAAATCATTAACCACATAGAATGAAGTAGAAATTTTATCTATATATATGCAGTGCTGTATAACATAAAAACAACAGTAGAAACAAAGTAGCAAACAGCAGAAACAGAGCAAAGTGTGTTTGCTTCCAGTTAACCAGGATATTTTGCTATAACCCCACGTTAAAAGTTCTAGACTGATTCTTATGTTTCTGCACCAAACATATATTTGGTTGATGTGCACCCAAGTCTATGACTTTATTTCTTTATCCCTTAATAAACTAAATGGGTGTTCCAATAAAAAGTCCTTTTGTTCATTTTACTTGTACGAATGAACCTTAGATCTTGCTTAACTCCACAAATGAAAATCGGCAACTCACTATCTGACAACGCGGAAGCAGGATTGCTACTGTTAAACAGAGACGCAACCATCCCTGAAAGACAGGTGTACACATGCACAGGTCAGCGTGCATCTGCTCATTCATTATTGTTCTCCAAAGCTTTGCCAGGGTACTCGAGCTGATGGATGTTGCCTCTACTACCATGCAGTATTCATTGTGCTCTAGTGAGTGGATATGGAAGTCTGTAATGTGTTATCCAGTTACTCAACTATTGTAGTGGCTCACATTTCCATCAGAAAATCTGGGAACTGGTTACTGATATGGATTTTCTTTCAAAAATTTTCCAATTGAAAGACAAAAACATTTTTTTTTTTTCATGTGGGGTTTAGCTTCAGATGCCCACAATGACCTGACACCACTGAAGAATGCACTTTATATGAAAGTTGAGTTCTTTTAATTGATGTGTAGTTGTAATGCAAAGTTTTAAATTTTAAAATCTTTGTCTAATAAGTGCAGAATGTATATATTTTCTTGAAGTTGTACATATTCTTATTATTGCAAATCTATTAGGTGTACTATAGACTTGAGTGGACTTGAAGTGGAAAAAACCCATTCAATTTGGAAAGATCTAGAAGATGGTGCTGGTTCCATTTTCTTACTGGTTACCATATCTGGTACTATGGGAACAGAAACTGTCTCAGATCTCAATTCATATTCTGTGGATTTGTGCTCACAGAGAGCTCTGATGAATAAATATGTAAGTTCATTTTGTAGTGCAAATATTTTTTCTCTGAGATTCAAAGTTTTAACTTTTAGACCCCATGATTTCTTTCGGAAATTATGGCAGGCACAATTCTGTTGTGACTGCCATAATTCGATTCCTGGACTGCAACTGTAGAGCAAAGTATGTGTATTGCATACCCACAGTGATTATTGGATTACATTATGACACTATCACTCCTCACAGGAAAATTGGTTTCATGCATCTGTGTCACATACTCACTGTGGTACATCATAGTATTGTGAGCAACTTACGCAGTGTTCGGTGATTGATGAAAATTTATGAGCAGAGAGTTAACATAAAGTTTTGCTTTCATTTGGGCAAAAGTCCAACAGGAACTTACGAGATGTTGAAACAAGGTTATGCTGAAAACACCCTCTCACAGTCGCCAACATTCAATTAGCAGCAACGTTTCAGAGAAGGCAGACAGGAGGTTGAAGACGATGAACAAAGCTGGCAGCCAGTAACAGCTCACACAGGTGAAAACATTTTGAAGGTTGCTGCCATTGTACGCAGCAACAGATGATCAGGCAAATAGCAAAGGCTGCTGGAACATTGGAGGTTGTGTCAATGGATACTAACAGATGATCTGAAGATGCACCAGGTGTGTCAACACATTGACCCATGCACATTAACTGAAGATCAGTTGGCCATACGGATGGAAAATGGCGAGCAATCTCATAACTGCTACTAACCTAGACCCACCTTAGAAGAATTATTATGGGGGATGAAAAATGGTACTTCCTCTTCTACCCACAGACTAAGCGGGCATCAACTATGTGGAAATTGCTATCGTCTCCACACAAGCAGAAATTCCACCAAGATCGGAGCAAAGACAAGATCATGCTAGAGGTCTTCAATATTCAGGTATTGTTCATCTTGAATTTATCCTTGAAGGACGCTCTGTCAACAAGGAGTTCTATATGGACATTGAGCGACGTCTATGTCTGCTAGAAGAGGCCTCAACTGTGGGGTGATCAGTCATGGGTACTGTTGTACAACAATACACTTGTACACAGGTCACTCTTTTTTTTGTGAGTTTCTCGCCAAAGCAAGTACTATTGTCCTCCTATGCCCACCGTACTCACCTGACCTTGCCCCCTGTGACTTCCACCTCTTCCCTGAGCTGACACGTCAACTTCAGGGTCGACAGTTTTTTGAGCACGGAAGTGAAGGACGCATCCCTGGTTCCACTGAAGGACATTGCAAAGAATGGGTTTCAGAAGTGTTTCAACAAACTCTACAGCCACTGACAGAAGTGTGTTGGTGCAAGATGGTCTTATTTCGAAGGAGGATGTGCTTCAACTTTATAACTCTAACTATCTATGGACTTACAGACCAAGTCTGGGAACTTTTAGATCCTACCTCATATAAATGAAACTATGTATATGCCCCAATTTCCATAAGCTGCCCCAATCTGAGTTTTGTGAATCTGCATTTTCCTCTGTTTGTCCACAGAAATAGCCTTTCATGTATTAAAATTTCAAATGCTATTAGAGAAAGAAATCGTGGAACTAAAGAAGTAAAAGTATTACTTTCAGTTTGCTTCATTCCACATATCTTATTATGTGGGCATATACTTTTCTATGAGAAAACTTCCCCCTCTTCCAGCCTGAGAGTGTAAGATAATTGAAATTTATTTTTTTATTTAGTTTACTGTGAATTATAAAAATGTAATCCCAATAATATGTATTTTTTTTAATTTTGCATTTGTACTATTGTAACAATATGTATTGTGACATATTGTTAACATGGTTTGCTAGTTTCAATTCAAATTATTAAAATCACATTAACTTTTAAAACATTATTGTAATTTAAAAATACATATTTACATTCATTTAAAAACACAAGGCTAAAAGTTTCATTCAGCTCCATCTTCATATGCAGATGTTTTGCTTTCACAAAGCACTATTTTACATCTTCAGGTTTTGGTTGTATGTGCTGTGCCACCTGAAAATATTGTCTTTTAATTTCTGAGGTTATGTTAATATGATACTGATAGGGAAATTGTATAGTTTAAATTGTGCCCTCGTGCATTAATTGTATGCCTTTCATGCAATTTTTCAGGCTCTGCTAACATTTTGTATTTAACAGAGAGCACCAGGGATACCACTTGCAGTAAGTTTTAGTTAACAATGTTTTATGTGCAGCCTATGTAGAACATTGTTTTTTTAATTGTCATTTTGCCAGGCATACTGTATACTATGTAATCGGATAAAGGACCCTTTCTGACTATATACTGTTTGCTGAGCAAAGAAAAATCAAATTGATTAAAAGAGAGAGAGTACTTTTATTTTTATCGTGCTACTCACAAACAAAAAAACTCAGCAGTCTTACACACGATTAAAAACTTTACTATTAAGTATAAAATACACTTAACTCTATTAGATCTTTCAGGTATACATTATACCCTTCCTCAGATGAAACCTAACCTTAAAATCATCAAGACAAGACAATTTGTCAACTCACCAGTGTCTATATATGTACATAAACACACACCTGCATATCCGATGCATTCACTATATTATGTACGCATGTGTCAACTCTCGTCCAATGTTCTCTCATGCACTCTGTACTCTTGCTTGTGTTGGCTGGTGCTTTTCGCTTTCATGGGGCATCGACTACATGCCGGTTTATAAGGCTGCCAGTTTGTGCTTGCAGCACCACCACAGGGTGTGCGGTCATGCGCAATCGCACCAAACGTGGATCATTTGCATACCAGCACGCACTCTAGCTATTTGCAAAGTTTCACGGTTGTAGCATGTTTTCTTCTAGGTGCCCAAATTTCAATGTCCATGAATGTAAATTGTAAAGAAAGATAAAGGAAATTAAGGAAGAAATAGTCTTCAGAAACACAATTGGAAGTTTGGAAGTACATTATTTTTAGCAAGCAGAGGTGCTGAATCTCTTTTAGTTCACAGTTCTTCATGTGAACTTAAAAATAATTCGGTACTGAAATCTGATTGCTGAAAATAATGTGCTTGTGAACTTCCAGTGTGTGTGAGTAGAATATTTCTTCCTTAGTTTCTTTGATATCTAAGGTACTTGGGTGATTTGTGATCTATATCTGTTCCTGGATTTGAAAAAGTCATCGATGCTGCAAATAAAGATTGAATTGCTTCAATTAGGGTAAATCTGAAGTTGTTCAAATTCTAAAGTTATATGTAATTGCTTACCTTCACTTACATGGAACTTCATTGTCCCTGGTTGTGTTATGGTAGCATGCTCAAATGGAAAACGGGAGCTATGTATTAAATTCCAGTTCTAGGGTGCTAATCAAAGCATTTTTCACAGGTCTGAAGCATTTGTTCTGTGTATATTTTTCTTTTTGAGCAACTAGCAGAAATGTTTGGGGCTAGGATAAGTCAGACATCCATAATTTAGGGTAGTGAGTTCCAGAAAAAGAGTAATACTGGTACATAAGAACAGGCACAAAATCTGTCTTACATTTGATTTGAAACTGGACCTAGAAGGACCCAGCCATTAACTACTCTGTGTGGCAGCAATCTGTGTAATGAATGAATTGAAGAATCCTGATGTACTAAAAGAGAAAACAACCATTTAAATAAATTGCTAAACTCTGTGAAGAATTAAAATTATGTGGCCTTTTATATCAGCAGTGGGATAAAAGTTATTAATTTAGCAGTGAGATAAAGTTATTAATTTAGCAGTGAGATAAAGTTATTAATTTAGCAGTGGAAAGTTTTCTTAATGTGGATTCAAAATCATTTAATCATCCATAAGCTATAAGAATTCAATTACTATGTTATTTTCATAAATGAAGTTTCTAATGCCCATGTAAAAATTCCTAGCAGACTCAAATACATATCGGCAGCAAATTGAAAGTTTACATTTTGGCATGTAACATGCTCTTACTTGGGGAAATATCTGTTTGTTGTTTGTTTAGTGTTGGTTTTGAGCAATTTCTTTTTTGCTCAAAACTAAAATAGCATTTTTAAACTAATCTAAATAGCATTTTCTTTATTGTTTCCACTAGAATATTAAATATTTAGGAACTACTACGACTATGAAATATTTTCGAACTGGAGCACTGTGTACTATTTTGCATGCATGCTGTATGCAATGTAATACGATTTTCATTTCTATATACCATATTTTCCAAAAATAACCCACAATTCCATGTATTTCATAGGTTTGCTATCAGAAATAACTCTGAACTCTGTTTAAGGCCACAGGTAAACTCACCACAAAGGAATTTTTTTATTTGATGGCCATTCCAAACCACCTCCACTGACATGGTAGCAGAATACATTGTATGACCTTCATTGAAGGTAAATGATGCATTGAAGGGATGCGTTATGAAAAATTTTATTTTTAATACACTTTGAATCGCCTGTGCCACTTACGTCAAATAATGTCGGAGGTAAATGTTGGTGCTCTATTTTTAGGTAGATGTGTAGAAAGTTATGCAATAAGTGGCAGTAGTCACTAATGCTTCATTGTTGTGCCTGTGTTACTCTTTCTTCTAATATGTAAAAGACCTGCTTACAGACAGACATCCTGTTTGTGGGACAAGAGAGAGAGAGAGAGAGAGACTGTGTTTCACAGCTGGGCATTTGTTATCATCCCTTCCTGCTGGGAGATGAATGTCATTCAGCCTGTGGTTAATACCTACAGTGGTTTATTTGTTCAGAAAGAGGGAGACAAACATTCTAATTTCTCCTACAATTGTTATTTTTTCCCTGTTGTTGGCTTACTGACTGTATTACGGACAAAGCAGAGAAAAAAATCGATGTTTTACCTTCCCCTAGTGCAAGATAAGACTAGGACAAGCTGCCAACGCTAACCGATAACTCGGGTACTGTTGGCAAATTTCGAGCGAAGCTATTGCAAAATCTAAGCTCATTAAGGTGTCTATTATAACAAATTCTAAAAAACGAACGAGTAAAATTTATGACTTCCAGAACAAAAGTATGAAACATTCTAAAAAAGAAATGCCTAAAATTTATCATGAACTACTTTCCTTTTACGCCTTCACATTAGTTGTGATCAGGTTGCATGTAAACAAAGTGGAAAGACACTAAGATCGGGAACCACATTTTTCATTTTGTATTGCGAAACATAGACACACACACACATATGCAAACTTCCTTTTATTATTATTATAGATTTAGCAAGTGTTGAGCTAACGGACGGAGTCTTTCCATTTCTTCGTTTTTCAATTCAAACGATTTTTTTAAATTAATGTTAGTGAGCTGACTTTCGTGAAACGGTTCAAAGTAAAAGGCCATCTAGTTTTAATTGAAATTCCTCAGTGACATGGAATTTTGGGAATTGGAAGGCGTCAAAACCTGACCATGGATGATGTCCAATCGCATGCCAAAAATCACGGTGATCGGATGTGTCATGTCGTAGCTATGCCTGAACAACTAATTTTCCCGAGTCTTGTATAGAGAGCAGATTTTTTCAATTATTATTAAAATTGGTCAGTTTTTTAATGGTCATTATTTTTATACGACACAACCAATCACCACGATACCAACCCCACGTCACTCATCATGTCCTACCCTTTCTCTGTGGCAAGTGTCATCGTGATTGACTGAAGATCTTTGGAGGAGATAGGTAACAAACGACCCCTTCTCCAAACCCGGAAAAAACCCTAAAAATGCCAGTTTTGGGGACAATGAATTCTCAATGACATGGAATTTTGGGAATTGGAAGGCGTCAAAACCTGACCATGGACGATGTCCAATCGCATGCCAAAAATCACAGTGATTGGATGTGCCATCTCGTACCTATGCCTGAACAACTAATTGTCTTGAGTCTCGTTAAGAGAGCTCCACTCAATAAGAAAAGAACTCGCTGAATGAGAAAGAAAAGATGTTAAAGCAGAATTCACTAATTACAAATAAAGGTTTCCAAACCATAAATCTTAAGCTACTTAGGCCCAAAACCAAAGGCCAGTTTGAATGCTTGCCGTTCTCCAAATTACCTATGTTCACGCAGGTTTTAAGACTTCATCTATGCACTGCTAAGCTCCCATGCTAGTAATCAAGGACGAGTTGGCATGCCAAATTCTTTATAGCTAGGGTGACCATATTTCCTTGAGACAAAAACGGGACAAAAAATTAAGACTATAAAAAAAGTTTTATTACTTAAACATATTGGGCTTACCATTATTCTTCAGTCAACAGTGACAGTACCCATACAAAAACGTAGGTACACTTAGTGGGGGACTGTATTTCACCACAATCGTACCATGAATATTTCTACGATGAAGTAATATTACGCAGCATATTTCGGTCTTTCAATGCCGTCTCATAAAACTTCTCACACTCCATGACACAATTTTATTTTACAACTAACATAGCTCTCATTGTCTCCACACTTAACCTAGATTTCTCCTTTGACCACATACTGTTCATAACAGAAAATATTCTCTCAACAGCACTGTTTTTTCAGCACTGTTTTTTCCTGGAAGACAAAGAATAAACTCTACAATATTACAAAAGACCTGAAAGTCTAGGCGTTTTTCGCTCATTTCAGAAAAAATTTGTACCCATCTTAAAAAAACAGCTAGAATGTTTTCTAGGCGTTTTTGCTCATATCAAAAAAAAAAAAAAATTGCTCGACCAAAATACAATTATATTTATAGTTTTTATGAAAAACGTGACAAAACTGACATTTTTATTAAAACGACAGGATGGCGGGAAATATGAAAAAACAGTACGTGTGGTCAGCCTATTTATGGTTTAGTGACTGCCTTAAGAGATTCACAAAACAATCTGTTTTAATATCGTGAATGACTGGGTTGAAATTTGTTACTGAAAACGGTTAGAAGCCACAAATAGTTAAATGCAGCATTTCAAACCTGTATGTTTGTAAAATTGAGTTTAACACTGTGGCATTATAACCAGAAAATATATGGTAAATGGTTTTCCAGTCTGAAGGTTGAAGGTCCCAAAGTATTCATATGTAAGATTGACCAACTGTCTCCTTCATATCAGCATTCTCTAATAATTTTCCCAGAGATAGTAAATCTCCATTCAATAAAACTTTTTGCTTGATAAATTTAGTAGTTGAAATTAGTATGTTGTGCATGCTTTTCTTGTGCAGTATATTCGTGTAATCTACTGTATATGTGTATTTCTTTGTTTGTTTTTTCAGTCTTAATTCGTAAATATTTTTCCATAAGTCTTATTCGTGATTTTTTTCCCTCAATATTTAGGGTCTTGTTCAAACTTTCAATGACCTTTCAGACATTGGCCATTTAATTGTGAAAGGTAAGTGTCTTGAACTTGAGATGAAACTTCTGAAAGTTATAAATAAGACTATGAAATATTTATAAACTGTAAGAATAGTCAACCTACCAAGGTTTACAGTTTACCCATTAATTTTATGGAAATTCTACTTGCCTTACAGTTATTTTACATATTTCTGTTGTTGTTTTTTCCATAATATAAAATAGAGCAGATAACATTCTCTCTCTTTTTTTTTTAAATGTTTCCTCATGATGTCTACTTCCGTATTTGCTACTACAGTGTGTCCCACTCACTACCGAACTCGGCATTTCTTTAATAATATTAACACCATTGAAGATATTGCAACGAAATTTGAAGTGGACTTACCTCACCTCGTGCAAAATGTGATTACATCACAATATGTGGTGGAAGTGGCCACCATTTGCCTCCAGACAGCATTAAACTCGGTGCACCATATTGTAGAAAGTCCTTGCCAGTACATCCTCCGTCACTGCCTGAATTTCTTCGGTGATGTTTCTTTCAAGGCATCTATGGTTCGAGTTTTTTTTTTTTTTTGTAAACTTTCCTTTTTAGATATCCTCATAACAGTAACCAGGAGACGTGAGATCAGGCGAGTGCAGTGGCCATAAACCCTTCAAAATGACACGGTCACCAAAAAAGGACTGAATTTTGGCCACACTGATGTGTGATGTCACTCCATCATGCTTGTAATACTCAATGGAGATTTCTTCTTTGTCCATTTGATTTACAAAGGTGTTGGAAGATTTCCATATATGCAGCTGTTGTGATCGTTGTATTGAAGATAATGGGACCAATTTCTTCGACACACCAAACACCAATTTTCTGTGAATGACTTATTTTCTCTTCATGTATCGTGTTAGGATTTTCACTGGCCCAAATACGGGAATTTTGTGAATTGACGTATCCGGACAGGTGAAACCACGCCTCATCTGAGAGCCACGTGTAGTCCAGAATGCCCAGATTTTCCTGAAGAAATGTCTGAAACCATCGACAATATGTCACTCGTTTCACGTGGTTCAGTTTGTGAACCACGGAGATACGGTACACATGAAGCTTCGCTTTTTTCCCAGCACGTTGACAAGTGCTTTCGGACAACCCTGTTTTCTGTGACAGTTGGTGAAGTGACTTCCTGGGAGACGCAAGTAGTCGGCACTTTACATTCTGGATATCGTTTCCTCGGTCATTTGTGGATGACCTCCTGCATGGTCGTCTAATAAAGTCCCCTTGGTTTCCAATTTCTTCGACAATGCCCGAATGGTGGACTTGCTCGGCAGATGTGTGCCTGCAAACCTCTCCAGGAATTGCTGTTGACAAGACTTTATCGATTCTGTTTTCCAATAAGTGTGAACAATAAACACTCGCTCCTCCAGAGTGTACCGATACATTTTCACGTGTACGCGAACAGCTACGAGCACTCGCTATCAACAACCGTATTGTGTAGACACACTCAGCAAAATGGCATAACAAAGCAGCAGAGAAGTGCGTTCGGCTGGCTGGCTGGCTGGCTGGTGGACTGCTCCTCAGTGGCGCCACACTTAGGAATGTGTCTGCCACTACGGAGCACTCTGGCTGGCTGGCGGACAGTGCTGGGTTCAATGCTGTCTGGACGCAAATGGTGGCCATTTCCAGAATATGTTGTGATGTCATTATATTTTGCATGAAATGAGGTAAATCCGCTTCAAATTTCATTGCAATATCTTGATTGATGTTAACATTATTAAAGAAATACCATGTTCAGTAGCAAGTGGGACACCCTGTATTATGTATTCATGTAACTGCTTATTTTATTTTAATTTTTACTATTGTTTTTAATTAAATCTTTCAAGCATATATAATTGTTATGAATATATAATATAAATGTATGTATATCCATATTATCATGTATGCTTATTTTTACATGTGATTTTTCTCTCCAAAAGGAATTTAGCAACGATTTCCATCATCCCAAGCTACTCATTATAAGCGGATTCTACTGTATTACAAATATAATAATAAATGTGTAGTAATAAATATCATAATGAATATTATTATGTATTATGGTATATAAATATAATAATAAATATATCTGATAAAAAAATTCACATATTCATAAAAGACAGAACAGCTGAAAGGAGTCTAGTTACGATTTTGATTTTTACAGGATATGTTCATTTGGTAATACAGAACAAATGGTTTAGCATCTTGGTGTCATACATACCAGGTGCATTGATATAGCTAATAATATAATTGGTGTGTCTTCATTACACCAGTGAAGGACTAAGATTGTTTCCAGATTCTACATTTGAATTTATTCTATTTTTGTTGCCAGATCTTAGAATTGATCTCCAGATCATCGGGATGCGGAGAGGAGATTCAGAATTTCAAGTCATTGGGTTGAAAATAATTTCCAGGCTTTCACGGTAATGGAGGGCAAAACGATTGTCAAAAGAAGCAATACGTTTTGCTTCCTTCCATTTGCTTCTTTTGACAATCGTTTTGCCCTCCATTACCGTGAAAGCCTGGAAATTATTTTCAACCCAATGACTTGAAATTCTGAATCTCCTCTCCGCATCCCGATGATCTGGAGATCAATTCTAAGATCTGGCAACAAAAATAGAATAAATTCAAATGTAGAATCTGGAAACAATCTTAGTCCTTCACTGGTGTGACGAAGACCTAAGATAAGGTCGAAAGCTCCCAATTTACAAACTTTCTTGTAAAAGTTCTTTCCTTGTAATGTAACTAACCTGATCAAGTTACCTTTATTTGTTATAATTGGTGTGGCCACATCTAGCTTGTATCACCTGCTCTGCATGCTGAGGCATCAAATCAGATAATGTGTGAATGGTGTCTTGTGAAATAGCCATCTAGGCTGTATTTACCAGTGTCCAAAGTTCCTCAAGAGTTGCTGGCGGACAGTCATACTACTGCACCTGTTATTTGGGCATGTCTTAGACATTTTCTATGGGTAATAAATTTGGCGAACTGGCTGGCCACAACAAAAGTGGAGCATTGTTATCCCTGAAGAAGGCACATGCTGTCACTGGAACATGTGGTGTGGCGTTATCCTGCTGAAATATGGCCCTGGAGACATCCTGCAGATACAGAAGGGTGACCGGCCATAGAATGTCATTGATGTAATGGGCACTTGTTATGGTGGTACGCACTCCCACGAGAGGTGATCTGCTTTCATACCCGATAGTACCACTGCCATAATGAATAAACTGTTCCCAACACCTTTCCCCTGTTGTCTACAGATGTGGCCATCATTTTTGCCTTAATAGAAGCTTGTTTCATTTGAGAACATGATATTGTTCCCTTAGTCAAGCCACTCCCTTCAATTGATGTGGCCATCATTTTTGCCTTAACAGAAGCTTGTTTCGTTTGAGAACATATTGTTCCCTTCGTCAAGCCACTGCCTTCATTTGATGCGGCCATCATTTTTGCCATAACAGAAGCTTGTTTCATTTGAGAACATGATATTGTTCCCTTAGTCAAGCCACGCCCTTCATTTGATGTGGCCATCATTTTTGCCTTAACAGAAGCTTGTTTCGTTTGAGAACATATTGTTCCCTTCGTTAAGCCACTGCCTTCATTTGATGCGGCCATCATTTTTGCCATAACAGAAGCTTGTTTCATTTGAGAACACGATATTGTTCCCTTAGTCAAGCCACTCCCTTCATTTGATGTGGCCCTAATTTTTGCCTTAACAGAAGCTTGTTTCATTTCAGAACATGTTGTTCCCTTCGTCCAGCCACTCCCTTCATTTGATGCACCTTTGTAGCCTGGTAGTCTGTTGTTGCAGTGTCAGAGGTTACGTAAGGAGGCGCCGATGAGGCTGCAGTCTGAACTGTAATAACTGAAGACGTAATGTTACAGCTGACATGGAAGAATGCATCACAGTTCACTACTGCTGTGCCAATGGCATTAGTGATGCAGAACAGACACTTAAAGGGATCCTCGTGAAATGATGTTTGTCCCTCGGTGTTTGTGTACGACATCCAGAATCTTTGCTTCATGTTCCTCACCCTTCTGTGTACCATTCCCTGCACACTCTTGCCACGATGAACACGTTGTGGCCCCCAGAGGGAAGCATTGCAGTTTCTCATGCCAATAATGTGACCTCCGTTGAACTCACTGATGTGACTGTGTACAATTGTCTTGCATGATAAGGCATCCTTACTGATTGTTGATCAAGCACTGACATACTGGCCAAGCCACGTGATGCTCATAACAAAAAACAACCGGTTTTTGGTCTGTGGTGTTGTGTGTTCTGATTTGTCTAGATGCAGTGTGCATGTCCCTATGATACCAAAATGCTAATCCTGTCTGTGATATTGCCTAATTAGCATATCCTGTAAAAATCAAAGTTGTATGTATTTTGACTCCTTTCAGGTGCTCTGTTTTAATGAACATGAGTGTATTATGATTGTATATATACATATTATAAAGATAATAAATGTATCTAATAAAAATATGATTGCATGTATATTATAAATATAGTGAATGTGTCTAATAATAAATATCGTAATAAATATGATTACATATATACTATAAATATTATAATATATGTAACTAATAGTACATATTTAATGAATGTCATGATTTTCATATGAATTATAAATATAATAATAAATATTGTTGATTACATGTTACAAAGATAATAAATATATGATAAATATCATGATTACATATATATTGTAAATATAATAACAAATATAATAGATGTTTGGATTACATATATATTATAAATGTAATAATAAATATTGCTGATTGCATATATTATAAAGATATTAATAAATATTATTACATATGATGCAATCATAGTGTTTTGCGCATGTCATGTATAGTGCAAGGCTTTCACTTTTTGCATTGAATTATGTATTTTTTTATGCTTTGAATCTTTCACTATTTAAATTCAAAATAACATTAAGTTGTGACGAAGCGTAACTTCGTTGTTCTTCTGTTTCACACATTGACTTTACAAACTGTACTATACTAACAAGGAGTAGTATGTAGTTTTACTCCCTGTACTATACTAACAAGGAGTAGTATGTAGTTTTACTACAAGGTCAACCAAAACCAATATAACTGAAAAACAATTATCTGAAAAGGACTCACTTTTTAGCCTCTGTTGTTTTGTGGTAGGTGAACAAACTGAATTCCACTTACACATGGGAAGACTAAGCTATACACTAACAGACTGAAGCATTTTAAAAAACATTTGAACTAATTAAAATATACAGGTTGATAGCTGAAATCTTAGTGACGAACAATGACGACACTCTTTTATTATCTTCTACCACATAGTGCAGCACTGGGATTCAAGTAGAAAACATTGCTCAGCCAGAACTAGCCAGGGGCAAGGTTAGTTATTGCAATAAGAAAGAAAATCAAGACCAAAAAACAAATGAAAAAAAAAAAAGAATTAATCGTGAAAGAAAAGCACTAATGGAGTTACGAAGAAACTGTACCATTTAAGAATGGTAGCTTCTCACTTGTAGCTTCTCACGATGTCAGCTTCTCACTTCATGCCGCACGATGTCAGCTTCTCTTCCAATTCCACTCGATGCTCATTTTTTGACTTCAGCTCAAACTTGCTGCCGCTCATCACTCCTCACAGATTTCCAGCTTTCACTTTACCTGGAGGACAGCCATGGGATGGTTATCAGTTCATTGTAATCATGCGCACTTACGGATACAATGATATATCTTCCCAATGTTTACCTCATTGTGTTTTTCTTATATTGCATTTCTCCACTTTTGCTTTCACTTGGATGCTCACTCATCATATCTTGGGTGTGCCAGCCTCACTTTTCCAACATTCTCTGGTGGATGCTTCACTGCAATATTTGACTTCTACTTACATAAGGCGTAACTCCTCTGTTTTTAACTTTTCATTATTTGGACGTTCTGACTTTACCAGGCCATTGTAGGAAATCATTAGTTTTTTTTATGTCACCATTTGTAATATGCAGTGCTTTTTTCTGGAAAAAAGTGTACCGGTACTCACCATGAAGATGTTATTACAGCAACTTCCACACTTCTTACATATCCTCCGATATACCCTCATCGTCTCTAGATCGCTTCTTACTTTTGGTATCAACTGCAGAATGATGACCTGGGAGCAGCCATGAGTCCACATATTTGCTAGGGCTGAACTGAGTGAGAGGAGGTCCTACTATCCTGATAAACATCAGTGCAGAAGTTGTCTGTACAAGCAGAGATGACCTCGATGAAGTTACTATAAGATTCATCTGAGAGAAACCCCTTTCACATTCACTGGAAGATATTGCAATTGTGCTCAAAGTGTGCTTTAGATAAAATAGTATGTCTGGGACTTTATTTACTTGAAGATACTCACAGAAACCACGAACTGCTTCTCTTTCATTTAAACGGAATTTGCGTGCAAACTTTCTAATTTCAGCTTCACCAAATGTCAGATGCTTCCCAAAATTTTCGGGCCAATACTTGGAATCTAAAATCTTGGCACATTCAGGCAAATCAACATCATCATCTTCAAGCAGACACTTTCCAACAGCCTCTTTCAGACTTTTATAAAAAGCAGATTAATTTATTGCAGGACTGTGTTTACCAGGGGCGGTTCGTCATTAGTGGCCAGAGGGGCCGGGCCCCACCTAAAGATTTATATTTCTAGAATTCTTTTTTTCCCCCGATTCTTATTTTCTCTCTTAACTACATGGTGATAAACCTTCCCCTTCAAAAACCATTACCTAAGGGAAAAGTTTCCTTCAAAAACGAAAAACTATTCACTGAGGAAAGAGATCACGTTCAGAGTGTGAGGTTATTGGGGCCAGCTCCAACAGGCCCCAGTAACATCACTACGCAAGCGACGGGGAGACTATTTCCTCCCCGTCTCATTCAGTATGGTGATCTACATACAACACTGCCTTAACCGCGTGTGCAGATGATCTGGCCCCATGCTGATTTGATTGGCCGGGAGAGTATCTATTTCCTTAACGCCGTGGGTTGACAGAGAAGCTTACCCCAACCAAGCTCAAGGGTGGCAGCAGGGTTTCAAATGTCGTAGTTTCAGTTGTTTTTTCTGTGTGTGTCTCTCTCGGTGATGTGTTGTTCCTTTGTGTCGTGACTCTTTTACTTGTCGAGTACAATGAATGGAGTGGATATTTTGTTAAAATCTCCGTTCTTTGCTTTAAATCTGGAAGAAAAGCTTCACTTAAAAAACTCGGTGCTTATCACCCCAAGAATTTTTAGTTTGAGCTTCACTTAAAAAAAATACAGTGCTTATCAGCCCAAGAATTTGAGTTTCCAAGAGTATGAAGTTTACAAAGTGCTTTGCAGAACTAATTTCAGTTTTAACTAAGATGATTTTCTATATTAAAAATAAATAAATAAATGAGAAAACCTGTAAGTATAATTTGCACGAGTACATATATGTTTTAAGGTTTCACGAGTTCTTTAAAAAAATGGTTAAACCTTTCAAATAATGCAAATGGTACTCATTCTATATGGGACGAAACTCATGAAACATTCCCTCCCTGCATATATTTGGAGTTATTATTTTTTCACTGCATTTTTATCCTGTGAATCCTGTGATTATTCCTCAGTTGAGAAATCTGAAGAAACACAAAGCACAACTAACATAAATTAATGCTCATATGTTTTAAGGTAAAAATTTTATTTAAGGAGTTTTAACATTTTTCTGTTAATAGTTATGCATTCTATTCTGAGGAAATTTTTTTCATGTGCAATATAATAGTTGACACATTCCTGCCTGATTTGGGCATTATTGAGTCAAGGGGGTAAACAGAGGCAGAATAAAGGAATCTTGGGGGTGGGGGGTGGGTCTGAATAGTTGGCCTAATAACGACAGTTATTTTTATTTCATTGTTTGACTTCGGCTACTGGCCCCACCTGTTTCAGTTGCCACGAGCCGCCACTGGTGTTTACTTATTGCAGAATCCCTTTGAACTTCATATTATTCTGACTTTGAAGAGACATACTGTAGTATGGACCAGGATTTTCAATTCTTTCCTCAAAAGTTGAACTGTATTCTTTATCTTCGTGTCTGCTTTGTACAAGTCAATATTTCTCTCTTGTAAATCTAGACTTAGTTTCACATGTAAGGCCCAAAACAAGAAGAAACTTGCATGACATTATTTTTCTTAAAAGGCCCTCATAAAGACAGCGATCTGTTTTGCTTCTTCTGCTGTCTTCTTTTGCTACCTGAAAGTGATGGACGAGGTCTTCAGCAGAAATAGTGAAAGCTAGATGCAACCCAGCAAG
Source organism: Macrothele yani (assembly GCA_039090855.1). NCBI lineage: Eukaryota > Metazoa > Arthropoda > Arachnida > Araneae > Macrothelidae > Macrothele > Macrothele yani. The sequence goes on from CM077006.1 coordinate 52,732,617, forward strand.
TGCTTAAAATTCTGCCAAATTCAAGAAGTTGAAGTTCTAGAGTCGCTGCACATTCCTGTAGTTTCCTAGCATAAGTCATATAAAGTTTGTCCATGAAACTCTTAGAGCGATTCACTCCTGCTACATTGTTTACTGCTGTGTCACTAACAGACAATTCAAGGCGATGGCTAGCACAATGCCGGAAAATAACACTTGTCTTGCATTAGATTCAATTCGTGATCACTTTGTCTTGCATTAAATTTAATTCGTGATCACTTTGTTTTGCATTAGATTCAATTCTTTAACACAGTACCATCTGCCGTAATATTTATAATACATTTTGCTGTCAATAAATCGCAATTTTTTAACTCCTTAAGAAAAAGGGGCCGGTACTGTGTACCGCCAGAAAAAAAGCACTGGTAATATGATCTTGGTTTTAATTAAAAGTTACAAAATCAATATCATTGTAGCAGACAAGGATAATCAATTAGTGATTTTAAATAATAGTGAATATGGAGAAAAAATTAATAAGGCAATTCTTGAGATAAATATAGAGAACATCTCTAAAGATCCAACTGAAAAAATAATACGAAAAATGGCTTGGTTAAAAAATTAGTTCATTACCTGATGAAATAAAAGAGGAGACATACCCACTTGTCAAAACAACTACACCAATTATTTTTGAAAAAATTAAAATCCATAAACCAAGTGAACCCATCAGACCTATAGTTGCTAAAAATAAATTGCAAATTATGAATCTAGAATGAGCACTTTTTAAATATTTAAAGAATTTGTTTGAAAACCATGCATATACCATAAAAATATCCCAGAAGCAATAGCTGAAATTGAACCGTTCCAAAAAAAAAAAAAAAAACAATGCACTTTTAATGGCAAGTCTTGAAGTCATATCACTTTGTCCAAACTCTCCAGCAGATGCTGCTATTGAAATAATAAGTTAAATGTGGAAGACATCTTACCATTAACAGAAATGTCAAGTGTAATATTGACACTAAAATACATAAATGATAGCAGCCCCTTTCTGTTTGAAAAGAGCATTTATAGGCAAAAAAGTAATGAACCAATTGGGTTTCCACTATCCAAAATGCTAGTTGAAGCTATTCAAGAAAACAGAGACCAAATTTTTCAATAACAAGCATATTAAAAAAAATACATGTCTATTTATGAGACACATTGATGATATCTGAATTGTTTGGCAGCATGGCAAAAAAATTGATTTCACACATACACTCAAAAATATCCAATTATCAAACTTAGTCTGGAAAAGGAAGCAAATTGTATTTTACCATATCTAGATACCCAACTTACCAGAAAAGCAACCTGAAATTGAATATAAGGTCTACCATAAGCAGACTCATAGCATCTATCATATCAGCAAATTCATATCACCCACTGAAATATAAATATACTGCATTCAGATGTTACATCCAAAGAGTATTCACACATTTATCAGACAACCAAAATATAACCGAGGAAATGAACTGGATAAAAAAATGTAGCCAAAAATAATGGATACAACAAATAAATAAATAAACATCTTGATAAATATGAATCAGATCGATCTACTAAAACAAGTCTAAAAGAAAACCAACCTAAAAAATACGGTGGAACTCTTCTGTATAATACAAAAGATTACTAGCATTGTCATAAAACTCTGTAAAACAAGTTTTTTTTTTTTTTTTTGCTGCTATCGTAATGAATACCAGACATGAAATATCATATAAAAAAACACAATATTCCGAAGAGCAGGTGTATATCAATACTTCTGAAATCAAAAAATGATAAAGATATCAAATATTATATAGGAAGTACTAAAAGGAATCTTAAAACAAGGCTTCAGGAGCACCAATAGGATTGGAATGACAAAAAGCCAAGAACCTCAATGATTCAATACTGTCTTAAAAGGGATTTTGCACCAGTATGAAAAGAAACAAATCTCATTTTGGAATACATGAAAAAGTACGAAATCATTGTTGCAGAATCAATCTGTATCGAAAAAACCTCTGAGAACTGCATCAATCATTTTCCTATTAACCTCTCACAATCTTAATGCAACCTAAGAAAAGAAAAGCATAAGGATTAAAAATGAAAAACACTCAATGGTTAGCCCAAATTTAACCATAACCTAATCATTAAATAAAAAACTTGATTAGAACCTGACAACAAATCATAATGGTAAGGAACTGACGTAATGCTCATGCGCACAATAACATATAGCACAATGAAACAACCAATAGAAACACAAGATGAACTGCGTCATGTGAATTTCTGTAATCTGTGCTCACCATGAAAAAAGTGATTTCACATTACTTTATAAAAAAATCCTGCAGATGATGCCTGGTCTAATCCAGCAGAAATGCACACAGGTAATTTATCAAGTTTAATGTTTTAAAATAGAGCCTATGATGGAAAGATAGAAATATCCTGATCCCAATGGAGGCACCCAAACAAGATATAGTTATAGATCTGTTCCTGGCTTTGCATTAGAAGAAAGTAAGCAGATGGACAAGAAGTCATTAGACCACCGATCCTGAGAATGAAATGTTAGTGAGATTGTATTCTAATTTAGTGTGCAGGATGGTGTTTGTAACTAAATATCATAACAAAAGCTCTAATCTAATTCATAAAACTTATTACTGAAACAAAATGTGAAGAACATAAACATGTTTATAAGATATTTATACCAATGCACCATGTAAAACTAACAGTACAATTATTGATTATCATTTTCAAGATTCGTACAAAACAATATGGTAAATTTTAAATTTTCTTTTAATTTCTTTTCTAGTAGCTGGTCACACTGCTTTCAACTGCAGTGTTCCAGACGTGATGCTTTTACCTACTACAGAAACAATGAAATAGTCTCAGAATGTTTCATTAAGTTGAATTTGTCAGCAGGCATCTCTCTTAAATGATTTAACATACACAAAAAATGAGATAGGTTTAATAAAACAATGTTGGCATTGATTTTTGATTTGCTACATTGTTAATATAACAGATTAAAAATATATTTTTTTTCCAGTTTTGTGAATTTTTACCAAATGAACAGCTATTAACTTTCAAAAAGAAGTTAACAGCTGTTCTGTGTTTAGTAATAAAATGACAGATGCCATTATTGTCAAGCACATGCAAACATAATTATCTTTTGCTTTTCTGCTGCAGTATTCAAGGCTCAGGGTTTAGCAGCAGCCGATCTTTGTGGGAAAAGTGATCCCTTCTGTGTAGTGGAGTTGATCAATGCCAGGTTACAAACACATACAGAGTACAAAACACTGTCCCCAGAATGGAACAAGATTTTCACTTTGTGAGTATTCTTTGTCAATTTGTCAAAATCTAGAGTGTGTGTTGAGTGTTTTCTCATTAAAAATAATTAAGCCAGTGTTCTGTGTTTGGAGTTGGATCAAATTACTGCTGTATATGTTCATTCAGAAAAAATATGAAAATGTTCAATGTGTGTGTGTGTGTAGTTATTAGTTTTTATTTCTGTCTGTGTTTCCACAAATTTATCTAGCTAATTTATCAATGAATTATTCTAACATCACATAATATAGTGCATAACTTACCAAAGTCTGTCCATGTTATTAAACAATTTGGTCCATGTGTCTTTCATCTCTTACACACTGTCCAAATACAACAGATTTCAAGTTGTCATTGCGATATAAAATTTATTTGGTCTGTATTCAGTTTCTTCAGACAGTTTGCTTCATGTCTTGTAACATGGAGCAATTAGTCACAATGATTGAATGCACTCCTGCTTGGAAAAGCACATCACATGAGAACCAGCCAAACAATGGATCAAAGCTCTTTGTTGGTTGGTTCTCTTGCAACGTGTTTGTCTGAACAGGAGCCTATTCAGTCATCAAGCTTTGTTGCATTGTGTTAGAGAAAAAAGGAAAACTGAAACTATTATCAACTGACAGACTTCATGGTTCATACACTCCTTGAAAAGTCCTTGAATAAAAAAGTTAATTTTCAAGTCCTTGAAAAGTTTTAAGGCTCCATAAATAGTACTTGAAATATTTTGTTTTTTAAGTAATGATATGAAAGAGCATGTGTTAAATAACTGTTTATGCTAAAAAGATATATAGGAGATTTCTGTTTAGTTCTAATAAAAAACACCAAGCTGATCACATAGCACAGAAAGTTTTTCAATCCAGAGGAGTGTGTGGACAGCTGGTGCCTTGGCTGTGATATGACTACAGAGTAAAGCGTCAGCTGTGCGAGTAAAATAAGTGGAATGGTGTATTCGCAAATTGCGATGGGCTTCTGTTACTGGGATTAGGGATGCGTTCTTGCTGGAGGGTGGAACTTCCAGGAATTACTTGTGCTTCATGCATGGATACTTCATGTCCTAGCTGCATCAAAAATAAAAATGTAAGGTAAACAATAAAAGTCATACCAGCAGATGAATATGAAAATAATGCACCCTTTCAAAATATTCCACAAAATAAAATGATTTTGGGAAACTGCAGACAGGGGGTAATTCAAAGTTAATAAAATAAACCAACTGGGATCAAGGGTTAATAGGCAGGTCATTGAAGGTGTGCCCTCCCCAGCTAAGATTAATGGTCTGAACTTACTAAAATACCTATCTACTGACTGATTGACACTACCCACACATGATAATTCAGGTTTAAAAAGTCCTTGAAAAGTGCTTGAATTTATTTTGCTTGGAAGAGTACGAACCTTGGACTTTTTCTTCCATGTGAACTGTTTCTATGGGAATATATTAACAAATTCTGCATTGGCAATGTACCACTCAGGTTCACAAAAAGTCAAGGAATTATGGCACCAAAAATAATGTTCAAGTGTTTAGTTTAATAATAAAAAAAAACCCAGCTAATTGTGTGAAGATCAGTTGTTTAACAAAAATTAAAGGTGTGTGTTTTGGTGAGTACTAAATGAAAGGGTGGAAAGAACTCTATCAATTCATCACAGCTTGGTTTGAGTCATTGCTCTGGAAAAACTTTTAAAACCACCTGGAAAAGTAAGTGAATTTTCAGGTAAATTTACCCTGGGATATCTGCATGTCACACACATACACCATTCAGCAACATGTTTATGTGACATTGCTTGTTGCACATCCACTTCAACAAGCAATCAATATCAACTGACAAAATTTTTCTTCCTTTACTTCTGGTTTAAAACTTGGGCATCATGCGACAATAACACATAAACATATAAAACCAGCGAAACACACAGTCATGTACGGTAAAAGGTTCCTTTAGCGGTAGCTTTCGGTCATCCTACGACCTTGATCACCCGCAATCGACTGGATGGGCTGGTTGCCAGAACTACAATTTGAAGTTGGGGTGTTGGAACTGTTGCCAGATTTTAGCAGAGAGATCCGAATAAATAGGATTTGTTGAGGGGTCTCTGAATTGCAGTTTTTGGTGAACAAAATTTCAATGCTCTCTTGAAAATGCAGAGATGCCTTGTTGATGAAAGAGGAAACTTTTTTGGTTTCTTTCCAAATGGGAACTGCAGAGGTGTCTTCAAGGGTTAGTGCAGATAAAGCTGTCTTTGGAAGACCATTAGAAACATCTTTTTTGTGCTCAAGTCTTGTTTTGATGCTTCGGTATGTGCTTCTAATATACACTGAGAGACCAGAGGAAGTTGAAATGGGAATAGCATAAACTCTAGGGGTGTCCAAGGGGGAGACAGGATCCCTGTCTTTAAGCAGGCACATTATTGCAGAAGGGTTTGGTTTCACTGTGAGAGTGTAGCCCATAGTTTTGAAAAGTTTACACATGTTATAAGAGAAGGATCCATGGAAAGGGATGGAACCAATGAATGGTGGTTTTTCCATTATTATTGGTGAGAGAGCAGACAGACTTTTCAAGTGGGAATTTTGGAGGAACTTTTGAATTGTAGAAGGTGGGAACTGATGGGCTTCAGCAATTTCCTTTATGGTGCCAATTTCTTCATTGAAGGAAGATTCAGTGTCGCAGACAATCGTGGCATGGTTGACATAAGTTTTAAAGGCTGCAAATTTGTGAGCAGTTGGGGAGTGGGATGAAAATGGGATTATGTTTGCTATTGCAGAGGGTTTTCTGTAGACAGATCTGTTGAGACGATTCCCTTGCCTTGCCAGATGGACATCCAAAAAGTCAATGCCTTGCTGTGATTCTTCATTGATGGTGAATTTTATTGATGGGAACTTTAGGGAATTCTTTTCAAGAAGAGATTCAAGGTCAGTTCTATTGTGTGGCTTAATTACAAAAATATCAACATATCGAAGCCAAATGGAAGGTTGTAGATTGTGTTCCATGACTATGTTTTTTTCGATATGTTGCATGAAAACTTCAGCCAGAAGTGGAGAGAGAGTTGAACCCATCGGAAGTCCTTCTTGCTGACAGTAGTATTTGTTGTTGAACTTGAAACAATTAAGATCTCTTCGAGTTCGAAGGCAGTCATACAGGTCTTTTGTTAGTGGGCCAGAGAGTGTTTGGTTTTCTTTTGGCAATTGTACTAGCAGCATATGAGAGTGGAAAAGAGAGACTACATCCAGAGTGAACATTTTGTCAGAGGGTTCAATGCAAGGAGGGAGTTTTCTAGTGAACTCTTTAGTGGAGGAAATTGACAAAAGATGGCTGGATGTGAGATGTTTACATTTTCCCACAATCCTCCTTTAAAATGAAACCTCAAAACACTGCAAGAAATTTCAGTTTCTATTCAACAAACAGTGTCCTGCCAAATCTTCTCTTATCACAGCTGCAAGTCCGTCATCACCTCCCCGCTTCATGAATCTCTCGGATATTTCACTTCCTCCAAAACTGGAAGCCTTCCTTTCACTTGGACCTAAATTCACTCCTGAAACTTATCTAAATCTAAAAGCCACGATCTCCATGCTAGAAACAGCAGTTCACCGTACTAAACCCGCAGCTCAACCTGTCCTCCATGCCAAGGCAGCACTCTATCTTGCAAAAGTGGAAAAGAAACCCCTGCAGTATTCTTCCTCATTCCTCAAAGAAATCAGCAATCTAATGAATGAAAAGAATCTTGCAATCTGTAAAGCTGATAAAACTGGCTGCTCTGTCATTATCTCCAAAACTGTTCTCAATGAAAAAGCTGAATCATTTCTCTCAACTTCAAATTGTAAGGTACAAAAATCTGATACCACTCCCAAACTAAAACCTGCAGTTGAAAGACTCAACAAGAAACCCACTCTAAAGACCTTTCTTGGAGATTTTACACCACCACCATATTTCCGAACTCCACACTTCTTCTTGCAGATTAAACTTCATAAAACTGGTTTCCCTCTACGACCACTCATGGAATATACTTTCTCTCCCACCCGTAACCTTGAAAGGAGGATTGTGGGAAAATATAAACATCTCGCATCCAGCCATCTTTGTCAATTTCCTTCACTAAAGAGTTCATTAGAAAACTCCTTCCTAGCATTGAACCCTCTGACAAAATGTTCACTCTGGATGTAGTCTCTCTCTTCCCTTCAGTCGCTCTTTTCCACTCTCATATGCTGTTAGTGCAATTGCTAAAAGAAAACCAATCGCTCTCTGGCCCACTAACAAAAGACCTGTATGACTGCCTTCGAACTCTGAGAGATCTTAATTATTTCAAGTTCAACAACAAATACTACTGTCAGCAAGAAGGACTTCCGATGGGTTCAACTCTCTCTCCACTTCTGGCTGAAGTTTTTATGCAACATATCGAAAAAAACAGTCGTGGAACACAATCTACAACCTTCCATTTGGCTTCGATATGTTGATGATATTTTTGTAATTTGGCCACACAATAGAACTGACCTTGAATCTCTTCTTGAAAAGAATTCCCTAAAGTTCCCATCAATAAAATTCACCATCAATGAAGAGTCACAGCAAGGCATTGACTTTTTGGATGTCCACCTGGCAAGGCAAGGGAATCGTCTTAACAGATCTGTCTACAGAAAATCCTCTGCAATAGCAAACATAATCCCATTTTCATCCCACTCCCCAACTGCTCACAAATTTGCAGCCTTTAAAACTTATGTCAACTGTGCCACGATTGTCTGCAACACTGAATCTTCCTTCAATGAAGAAATTGACACCATAAAGGAAATTGCCGAAGCCCATCAGTTCCCACCTACTACAATGCAAAAATTCCTCCAAAATTCCCACTTGAAAAGTCTGTCTGCTCTCTCACCAATAATAATGGAAAAACCACCATTCATTGGTTCCATCCCTTTCCATGGATCCTTCTCTTATAACATGTGTAAACTTTTCAAAACTATGGGCTACACTCTCACAGTGAAACCAAACCCTTCTGAAATAATGTGCCTGCTTAAAGACAGGGATCCTGTCTCACCCTTGGACACTCCTAGAGTTTATGCTATTCCCATTTCAACTTCCTCTGGTCTCTCAGTGTATATTGGAAGCACATACCGAAGCATCAAAACAAGACTTGAGCACAAAAAAGATGTTTCTAATGGTCTTCCAAAGACAGCTTTATCTGCACTAACTCTTGAAGACACCTGCAGTTCCCATTTGAAAAGAAACCAAAAAAGTTGCCTCTTTCATCAACAAGGCATCTCTGCATTTTCAAGAGAGCATTGAAATTTTGTTCACCAAAAACTGCAATTTAGAGACCCCTCAACAAATCCCATTTATTTGGAGCTCTCTTCTAAAATCTGGCAACAGTTCCAACACCCCAACTTCAAATTGTAGTTCTGGCAACCAGCCCATCCAGTCGTTTGCGGGTGGGTGATCAAGGTCGTAGGATGACCGAAAGCTACCGCTAAAGGAACCTTTTTATCATACATGACTCTGTTTGAGTGGATGGTGTCTCTAAAGACCCACAGCGAGCTGAGTTCATTGGACTGTGGTCTGCAATATGATCCTCAATGGGCCTGCATTAAATGCTCTATCTGGCCAGTTGTTCCCCTGTGATCAACGTGTTGGATCGTACTAATTGGGATAGTCGTTGGTGTCCACAATCGTCAGTGCTCCACAGGTATCCACTATTACCCTGATTACTGCAGGTGTTGCTGGTTTCCTTCCATTCTTGGAACACTTTAACAACTGTACCTTGTGAACAGCCCACAATATCAGCCATTTCTGAACCCTTCAATTTGTAGCCAACAATCATTCCTTTTTCAAACTCTGTTAGGTCACGTCCTAAACAGCATAAGAAAATCGTGACTTTTGCATGAATTCATCCTTGTAGCATTGTTTTGTCAGTGCTTCAAAAAAGCCACTGTTTGTTCAGAATTCTAAATGAAATGCTACCAGTTTTATATTTTAAGCAAAGGTGGAAACACATGATGTGGTTTTAATTCAATCATTATAAATTAAAATATCACAAATATTGAAATGGGCAGCAATCTCTTTTTATTTGTTTCATAATTTGTTATTACACTATACCACAGATGTTTATGTTTAACATTCTGATAAACATGCAACACCCAAAGAATTAAAAGAAATGGTAGAAGCAAACTGTTAATAGAAATCTTTTTATCTTTGTTTTGTCCAACCTCTTTTGTGATATATTGTTATTTAATCCATCTTTCACATTATTCTTTGATACAAATTTCTGAGTGTATTGTTGCAATATGACAGTTTTATGTCATTCATTTTTTCAGAATAAAAATATTTTTCTGATTTTAATTTTACAAAGAAATTGGGTGATGTAAATCTTCAAGTACCGTATTTTTCAGCGTATAAGGTGACTTTTTTTTTTTTAGTTGTCCCGGCCTCAACTTATATGCCCCATCGATTGTTTATTAAAATTTCTCAAACATCATAAAATCGCTGTAACCAATTTGGAATGGCAGCTGTTATGTTGATAGCATCCTACTCGTGATCTCTTGAAAACTCCATGGGTGGCATTCACCCCTCATTTTGCCAAGTCACCAGAACAGTAATAGGTGCAGCACTTTTATATCATGATGATTATACCTGTGAAACTTGTTGCGGCCATGCAATTCACTGGCTGATGACATTTGTGTTTACAGCTGGCGGCATTTACACTTTAGGAACAGCAATAACCAGCAGTTAGTGAAAACAATTATTTTTTGCTCTGTCAATCTCATAAGTATCTCTCTCTCTCTCTAAATGTAGAAATGGAATGCAGAGCTATCTGCCTGTTTCTCCCTCATACTGCCAATCTCTTAATTGTATAACTCAACTGAATTAAAATCACCCATAACTGCCAATTATTATGCATATATTAATTAATTTGATGTTTCCAATTGAAATCAAAAGCTCTTTGGTTCCTGATTTCAGCTGGGTTCCATGAGAAAGCAGTGAATGATAACTTATGTCACAAACATTGCTCTGATTTGGCACACTAACGTGACCTTGTATATATACACTATCTACCAACAAGTAATTGGACACCTGTGATAGCAAAGGAAAACGAAGTTTATTCACCTTAAGTCGACGCTCCAACTCTTCCCAGAGGTGCTTAATAGGGTTAAGGTCCGGGCTCTGCGCAGGCCAGTCCATTCGATTAACCCCATTGTCACCATACCAAGCCATGGTGGACCTCGCAACATGACAGGTGGCATTGCCATCCTGAAAGTAACATGGGTCCACCCCGTAAAACTGCCACAAAGTAGGAAGCGCATGGTCATCCAAAATGGTGCAGTAGGTCTCGGTGTTGAGTCTACCAGGAATTGCGACCAAGGGTCCCAGTGCCATACCAGGAGAAACACCCCCATAGCATAATTCCACTGCCGCCGAACTTCACAGTTGGCACAATACATTCCGGCAGGAGGCATTCTCCAGGCAGACGCCAAACCCAGATCCTGCCATCCGAACAGTAGAGGGTGAAACTTGATTCATCGCTCCAGAGAACCTGTTTCCACTGTTCAACGGTCCACTGTCGACGTTCTTTGCACCACGTTAGCCAAGCAGCGCTATTGGACTTTGTGATCAAAGGCTTGTGGGTGCCAGCACGTCCATGATAACCGAGCAGATGGGCTTCCTTACGGATGGTATTCATCGAAAGAACACTCCCAGATGCCTGTTGAAACTCCTCGCGGATGTGGCCCATCAATTTGGTGCGGTTCTTCCGAATTTCTCTGGCCAGCACCCGTCTGCCTCTAACTCCCAGTTTTGTGGGTCTGCCGGGTCGAGGCACATTCCGACAGTCACCTCTCATCTACCACTTGCCAATCACGTAGGCCACTGTCGATTTTGGGTACTTCAACTCGCTGGATATGTCACTTATGGATCGGCCATTTCTGTGATACCCGACGATTACAGCTTTCTCGAAATTGGAGAGCTCCGAACTGCGTGGCATCTTGCCTGCGACTGGTTGCATTGTTTCCCACACGATATTTAATGGCAGCAACCGTGACGTGTATCAGGACCGCAGATATCGTAGATTGCAGGGATGTACAATTACTTGTTGGTAGATAGTGTATATAGATATATTTCCCAGCTTTGCACGGTGGATTCTCCAACTAGCTGATCAATGGAAAGGAGTCCAAGTAGCATCAGTTTATAAGGAAAAAATAAACTTGTAAAATTCAACTTTTTGCTGAAATGGAAAATGCAAAAATTACCTCGTTTTATCTTCTTTTCATATTTATTGAAACATTAAAAATATTGTTACAGAATTTTTTTTTCATTTTTGCATGGCAGATTTTGTGACTGTTTGGTCAGAGGGAAGAGATACAGATGTGTCAGTTCATAAGAAAAATTTAGCTTACAAAATTCAACTTTTTGCTGAAAACAAAACTGCAGAGTACCTCATTTTCTCTTGCATTTAATATTTACTAAAACATTAAAAATATAGTTGCAGAATTTCAGAACACTCACTGTGTTCTAGCCTCGTCTTATACTCAGGATCGACTTATCTATGAATAAAAATAAGAAAAATGAGAAATTCAACGTATTCAACTTATAGTTCATACTAACCTATAAGCCAAAAAATATTGTGCCTATTTTAAATTAAGTGTTGTATGCAGTTCCTAAACCCTCACAACTTCTTGGACCATGCTGTGAGAAGTGATGTATTTCATGAATTAATATAACTGACGTATATAATCTTGTATAAGCCTGTTTACATATAAGCTGCAAATTAAATAAAACTGCAAATTTTTAAAATTGGAAGCTTGACAGGAAGCATTTTACTCACTATTAGAGTTTCCAAATAGTTCCTCTAAGTCTGCTTCCATTAAAGTTGCATCATCTGTTATAAACACTGTCATCTCGTCAAAGTAGTGCCTATTTTTTTTTCATCTGAATTGTAAACCAAATAATTTTCTGTACCATCTATCATTGCATTACTTATTTAGCATTATCGGAAAGGTCACCAGTCACAACTTTGCACTACCATCTCAGCTAGCTTTTAGATTATATCCTGCTTTTATGTCTCCACCTGTCAGTTGTATTTAGAGCTGTGCAACCCCCCTCCCAATGAGGTGCCATAACTACGGATAGTAACTTGCATATATGGTTAGAAATTTTGATAATTTTTGTACAGGAGAAGTTTTGCACTTTGCAAATTAACTTTGTGCAGTACTACAAAGGAGAAGGACACACTTCAGTGGTGCTGTTACTCTCTCCAAGATCGAACAGTGACGCCACTATTCTCTGAAGATGATACATACCACTATTCTCCCCAAGATCACAGTGACATCACTGTTCTATCTCAGGGAGAACAGTGATGCCACTATTTTTCTCCCATGACATCACAGAGAAAAGCCACTCTTTCCATCAGCCAATGCTATACGTGAACTATAGGAGACTGTGATATCACACCTTTGTACATCCAAAATGCCTCATCATTGGCTAAGATGGTCATTCTCACTGTATGGTGGATGCATCACCATCTATTGGTGTTCTGTATCATACAAACAATTCAAGTGACCGGGGTATAATCTAAAGCTTTATCTAACTTCCTTTTCAGGAGCAAGAAATTCTGTGGTTGGAACAGGATTCATGTGTATGGTATTATCAACAATAAAACAATATCCCATCCCATTATTTATTTACATTTTTAACTGATTCACATATAAGCTGACTTGAAAAAAGAATTTCTTCCAAATGTTTGGGTTTATTCCTGGGTATGCGTAGTAGGTTTTTCCCTCTACTATGTTACTTTCCATAATTATCATAGGTGCATTTTTTAAATTTCTGTTTGTTGTATTTAGTATGTGCTACATTCAACAGATTTAAATAAGTTTGTGATTTACTTTTTCTTTGTTCATTGAATTTGAAATACACCTTTTACTTTTCAGTCAAGTAACAGACATCCATTCAGTCCTCGAGGTCACTGTGTACGATGAGGACAGAGACAAGCGCTGTGAATTTTTAGGTAAAATTGCCATCCCATTACTCAAAGTAAGTTGGGCAAAGTAATTTCTTCTTTATAATTTTTTGATATCATGTAGGCTTTGATTTTTACTGCTATGCAAATTTCAGAATAATTCAGCTTCTGTTAGCGATATAAATTATTTTAAACAGGATATGTAACTTGCATAATGTGAATGTTGTGATATATGAATGTAATTTCTTTCATTTTGAGCCATCATTACAAAATTAAGTTCACATTTCTCAGTAAGACTTTAAATGTGGGTGCCTTTTTTTGTGTAGTGTCTTGAATATGGAAGTGTTACCTAACATGAATTTCTGAAAAACTGTTCAAATGTTTTTGTTAAAATGTATAATTCAGTTATGTTTGCCCATGCTTTAGTGAAACACTTCTGTATGTAAAACTCTGTTAACAACAAATTAACTTTTTTTCTTGCCCCAAAGCAAAAGTAGGTGTTTTTGACTAATTAGCATGCCCTGTTTCCGAATCTGAAATCCAAAATGCTGTATCACCTACTAACTTTTGGGAATTCAAGTTAAAATTTTGAGGAAGAAATTGAAAATTAAAAAAAACTGCAATTTTATTGCAGTTCTTTTTACAAATTTTTTACCAAATTAAGGGTTGAAAATTGGTCATTCCAGCTAAAAATGACATGCTGAATCCAAACATGAGGTCAGAAAAGCTTTATAAATACTGGAGATTGCTATTATATAAACATGCTAAAAATATAAACAAATTAAGTGTTTTACTCACATTTTTAAAACATTTTCCTGGAGGACTTCTGCTTATAACTGAACTTGGAAATGTTTGTAATAAGAAACCAGCAATAGTCAACAAGCATGTGTGGTGACCACCTCACCGTATATCACCTTTCCAGTTCAAATATATCGTGGTGGAATCTTTCTAAACATTGCTCACCGCTCCTAGGTTTAGTGGAAAAATTCCACATACAATTGGAGAAAATGGAGTCTAAGGGACAAATTGTGTACCCCATAACCTTGTATGCCTTTATCATAGTTTCCACTGGTTCACAATAGTTTTCTGCTCTAACATTTTCTAGAAAGTTCATGCAAACCACACTGCTTTTTCAATGAGTTTTCCTGCAAATAAAAAAAAAAGGGATCCTCTATGATAGGCCAGATTTTTAGTCCAATGAAAATACCCTCCTTTAATTTTGTTTCGCTCGATCTATGAAACTTTTCCTTCAAATACTAAAATCGACTGCCCCATTTGTTCATAGCTTTGGCAAAATTTTTCATCAAGCCCAACTTGACATGTAGTGGGGCAGTAAACTTTTGTCAGAATCAATGAGCGATTTGTAGTTCACACTTTTTCTCCTGCACTAAACTTTTTGTTGAAGGCCACTCTTTGACCTCATAATGATATTTCCTATACTAACTGTCACACACACACACACACACACACACACACACACACACACACACACACACACACACACAATTGGTATACCCTTATTGTATTCCTGTTAGAAGTCCAATTACATAAATGAGTGGTAGGCAATGCACGTAAACTAACTAACAAATTAAGAAGGTAGTGTAGAACACGCTAAGTCATGTGTAAAAGTTTAATGCAAATATATTTCAGCCATTACTATCGCCTTCATCAGTGCGACTACGATTGGTTTACGTTGCCAGATTGGAAAGGTAAGTTTTGTAATGGTAACTCCGGGTGACGTGATGCAATGAGGGATTTCCAGATGTAAGGAACGAAAATGGGGAGCTCAGAGTTGCAATTTTTAGAAAATAAAATTTCTGAACTTTCTCTAAACCTCAGAGCATACCGATTTTGGAAGGGAGCCAACTTTTTAGTATCTGACCAAAGTGGAATAGCAGAAGTGTCATACATGGTAAGAAGAGATAAGGCAGATAAAGGTTTTCCAAATTTCACATCAGATAAGTGTTCCTGAAGTCTTCAGAGAATTTTCCGGAATGAACTTCCTATGTACGTGGCTAATCCAACGTTAGTCTTGATCCCAATTTTATACCCTCCAGGCGAAGAAAGCGGAGGTCTTGGGTCTCTGTCATTACGGAGTATAACAGAAATTGAAGGGGAAGAACGAATGGCAATTCTATATCCTTCTCTTTTGAAGATACTGATGAGTTTGTTGGCAGAAGGTTGGTGGAAAGGGATTGAGCCAGCAAACATTAGTCCCTTTTTTGGTGAAACAGGTTGAAGAGCAACAACTAGTTTTTCTTAGCATTTTGAATTAATTTAGAAACCAGAGGGTGGGGAAGCCATGTTGAGTAGCGATCAAGCGGATGTTTGCTAATTCATTTGTTAGATTAACTTCAGTGTTACAAACCAAATGAGCTTGATGAATGAGAGACTTGAGGGCTGACAGTTTATATTGGTGGAAGGTATGAGAATTGAAAGGAATAATGCTATTGGTAGAAACTGGTTTTCGGTAGACAGAAGTGGAAAGAAGATTATTACATTTTGAGATGCTGGAATCCAAGAAATTTATCTTGCCATCAATTTCTTCATTAATAGTGAATCTAATGGGCGAGAATTTTTCAGTGATTAAATTTGTGAGTTGCAATAGATCTTTTTAGGATGAGGCCAGATGACAAAAATATCGTCGACATAACAGAGCCATAAGGTAGGTTGATGGTCATGTTACATCACTATTGATTGCTCAATATTTTGCAGATATACTTCAGCCAAAAGTGAGGAAAGAGGGTGACCCCATCGGTACACCTTGGTTTTGTTGATAGCATTAATTATTAAAAACGAAGAAACTGTGTTGACGAAGAGAATACAGGAAATCAGTTTCTCCGTTTGTAATAATCAAATGCTATCAACAAAACAAAGGTGTACCGATGGGGTCACCTCTTTCCCCACTTTTGACTGAAGTATACCTACAAAATATTGAGCAATCAATAGTGATGCAACATGACCAACAACCTACCTTATGGCTCCGTTATGTCGACGATATTTTTGTCATCTGGCCTCATCCTAAAAAAAGATCTATTGCAACTCACAAATTTAATCACTGAAAAATTCTCGCCCATTAGATTCACTATTAATGAAGAAATTGATGGCAAGATAAATTTCTTGGATTCCAGCATCTCAAAATGTAATAATCTTCTTTCCACTTCTGTCTACCGAAAACCAGTTTCTACCAATAGCATTATTCCTTTCAATTCTCATACCTTCCACCAATATAAACTGTCAGCCCTCAAGTCTCTCATTCATCAAGCTCATTTGGTTTGTAACACTGAAGTTAATCTAACAAATGAATTAGCAAACATCCACTTGATCATTACTCAACATGGCTTTCCCCCTCTCCTGGTTTCTAAATTAATTCAAAATGCTAAGAAAACCAGTTGTTGCTCTTCAACCTGTTTCACCAAAAAAGGAACTAACGTTTGCTGGCTCAATCCCTTACCATGGACCTTCTGCCTACAAACTCATCAGTATCTTCAAAACAGAAGGAACTAACGACTTGCCATTCGTTCTTCCCCTTCAATTTCTGTTAAACTCCGTATTGACAGAGACCCAAGACCTCTGCTTTCTTTGCCTGGAGCGTATAAAATTCCGATCAAGACTAACGTTGAATTAGCCGCGTACATAGGAAGATCCTTCCGGAAAATTCTCTCAGGACTTCAGGAACACAAATCTGATGTGAAATTTGGGAAACCTTCATCTGCCTTATGTCTTTTTACCATGTCTAACACTTCTGCTAATTCCACTTTGGTCAGATACTAAAAAGTTGCTCCCTTCCAAATTCGGTATGCTCTGAGGTATAGAGAAAGTTTGGAAATTTTATTTTCCAAAAATTGCAACTCTGAGCTCCCCATTTTCGTTCCTTACATCTGGAAATCCCTCATTGCATCATGTCACCCGGAGATACCATTACAAAACTTACCTTTCCGATCTGGCAACGTAAACCAATCGATTCGCACTGATGAAGGCCATAGTAATGGCTGAAATATATTTACATTAAACTTTTATACGTAACTTGGCGTGTTCTACACTACCTTCTTAATAAGTCCAATTACTTTGAGATATTCACATGTTTGCCAAAGGTGTTTGGAGTAATCGATAGATTTAAGGAGAAGATCCATATTCTGGTGAGTTTCTTTCATGTGTGCAGCATAGGCCAGTGATACTGGTGGATAAATGTTTCGATTGTGTAATAGCACCACCTTTAAACTTAGTTTGGAAGAATCAGTAAAGAGACTCTATTCTTCAGGACTATGGTAGGTAGCTCCCTAACTCGGCAAACAGTCCATTAACATCATTGCAATAAGCATGATTGCCACTCTTGAAGAAAAGAGGCAACAGATGCTCATAACATTTTCTATAGGTTGTGACTTTAGTGCTAGGCTGAAGAAGATGCCACCCTTATAGCCAAGAACCTAATAATTCAGCTTAGTTTATCGTGAGGTTCAGGTCTCTCACTAGGCCGTTCAGCTCGTACTGTGAATTTTAATGAGGCTTTTCTGATTCAGATAGGTATTTGCTATCAGTAGAATAGAATGGTCCAGCTTCGGAGGGATGAGTTTAATGTTTGTATTACATTTTTCCAGAAGTTTGGGAATTCATAGGGTATCGTTGTGCATAACAGGTCTCGTGGCTGAAGGCAAATTTGGGTAAACTATGATGCATTTATTTTTCAAGGAAAAGCCAGATACATTAGTTAAACAGAAATAGCAGTTGTAAATGTAGTCCTTAGTTTCTCTCCAAATGATTGGGATAGCAAATGGCATTTTGAAGGGTGCGTGCTGTGTAACCGACGTCTTAAATATCGTGAACATTTGCTGTGACATACATACATAAGGTGCCGAAATCTTAACTTGATCACCAAGTTTGCAACCAAAGTAACACTCGTACACCTTCTTAATCACCAGAGAAATTACTTTACTTTGGGCTTTTGTAGTAAATTCACTGCATGCATAACAAGAGAGATTTGTAGTGTTTACGCATTGGGGCTTCTGTGACATTGTAACTATGTAGGAGTAGTATGTAAAATGCTCTGAACAGCTCCATAAAAGAAGATAAGTTAACTGCTTTTAGTTCTCACAAACAAAACAAGTGAAAGATCTGCCCGACACAAGTGAATCATTACAATGGGATGAGTGCATTCGACCTTTAGCCGAATACCAGGAATTTCAATCGCACGTGCATCCCAGGTGTTCCCGTTTTGCAGGAGATGACACGCAGCCTACCACAACAGTGTTAGGTGCTTGGAAAAGAATGAATTCATTTTCGCTTTTAGCACATCCTAAAACGTAATATTTGCAATGTTTTGAGTCAGGGCAGATTTCAGTGCTATACAGTGAATGTAGAAGGGGCTTTGTGAGCCTTAAGGCACTTTTCATGGATAGATGGAAAGGAAAGCATTGCAAAAGATTTTTTTTTTAACAATCATATATGCAGTTATACCTTAAATGACTGTTCATATTGCCAAGATGGTCACCCTGGTGGACGAGTTGTCCAAGGTTCTGACCATTCACTAGATATGGTCTCCAACTCGAGTTCCAGATGAGGCATGGCTGTTGTGTTTGATGGTGCAGGATCTGTCCCTTCTCTGGAACCAGTGTCCTGAAATAAGAGGAGGGAGACTGCTTATTGCCTTACAAATTGCTCATGGTGATCATTAAACCTAGAAACAAACAAAACAAAAATGCTGTAGAGATGAGACAATACAGTTAGATCATGCAGTAGAACATCTCATGAATCATAAGGGCTCTTGTGTGAACAGAATATGAACGGCTTTGTCTTGATAACAGTCAAAATAAAATTAGGAGGTGGCTATTCCTTAGGGTTATGATTGACTGTGGGAAGAGAAAACAATAGAGAAAAATTAAAACAATCAAGAAGGCTGAGTGAGAGGTTTTTTTTTTTTTATGGCAACAAAGGGCATCATACCTGCTTAACTGCTGTCCACCACGATCAGCAAAAAAAAAAAAAAAAAAAAAAAAAAAATAGTAATCCCCTGATCTCACTCTTTGATTCCTTCTGGGGAACACAAAAGAAATTTTGCTCATCTGCCTCATAATATTATTAAAACCATCATATTAGCTTATATTAGTTTCACCTGTTAAGTGTACTAATTTTGTATTATTCTTTTAGTATAGCAATCTTGTAGAATGACAGAGCAGCATTTAAATAAAAATTTGATATTCTCAGCATATAACTATCACGTAACATTCTTCCATTTATTTAAAACTGCCAAAATTGAGCAATTTTATTATAAATTTATAAAAGCAATTTATTAATGTGAATTTAATAAAAATGCTATGTAAATAATAAAAAACTATAAATCAGATTTAACAGGACTTCTGGAAATTTAGATCTGGTGTTCATCCCGATTAGTTTTTTCTCAGTCCATTTACTACTGAGGCACTTTATTATTTTGAACTACATCACTGTATGCAATCCATTTTGTCAGGACAGCTATTTTTTCTGTTGTTAAGTTGGATCTTATAAAATGCAAATGTCTTGCATGTTAAGTGTATGTGTGTGCCATATGTATGAAGTGCAAGTGGTGAAAGAGACCTAAAGAGAATATTTACTTTTTCCCATGTCTTAATCTTTTCTGTTGATTTGTACAGATTGTCCTTTTCCCAAGGCTTTACAAACTTGTCATAAAGCTCGAGTGATCTCTAAGAGTGGTGACAATCCAGTAACATACTACTCAAGGATGAGGCAATATGTATAAACACAAAGAAAACTAGTATTAAAGAATATCTGTTGTTTCACTTGTTTCTTCTACGGGGAGTATAGGGCTATGTCAGGCCATTTTGGCCTTTTCCCTCGCCTTCCCTGTTGTCACAGTTTATGTTCATCATTTATGTACTGTCAATTTTTTTCCCACTCGTTTTTTTCTTTCTTTTAAGAGCATGTAACAACAAAAATAAATAAATAAAATAAAGAACTCATAGATTTTTGATAAATATGGAGTTTGTAGAACATCCAACCTGACATTAAAAAATAATTCATTCACATACATAGATGGCACAAAAAAATCACGTAAAATAAAGATTACAGTAACATATTTCCAATTCTAATAACAGACAAGAGGGCACTGCTTTAATTCAGTTCTGCAAAACCAAAAAAACTACACCCAGATTTGAAGACGTTAAACAGTTTTGGCATTTCCAAAAAGAAAAAGATATCAATATTAGGAGAGGCTGCCATTATAAGAAAAAATCGAAAGAGTACCATGGTACAGCTCTTTGTAGATAATTTATGCAGTGCACCTTTCGCATGCCAAGATTTTTGTGGGTGTTAAATAAAATGAGTGATTTGAGAGTATACATTTATTTACATACAACATATTGCATTTATTTGCATCACTCATGACCCCACTGAATAACAGTCCAGTACATCATACTAAGTGGAATTAAATCAACAACAAACAATAAGGGTTACAAATTCCTGACATTGAGCAGTTGGTAGGTGGATTAATGAAGGTTATTGTCGTAAAACCATTGAACGATGATGTGTGTCATAAAAGTAAATGTTTACTAAACTATGGCAGTGACAACAGTAAGTATTATGACTGTTTAGTTTTTCAAAAACAATATTTATTTTATTATTATATGTTATTAAACAAACAAATCATCTAGCTTTGTAGAAACATGGGGAGTAATCTTGTTAAAGTGGCTGGCAGTGCCACAAAATGACAAAAAAACAGGGTTGCTTGAAAATGACTGAAGGCAAGGCAAAAAATATGTTGCACAACAAAAAAGCATTTGGGACTCTTGGGGATCGCCAGAAACTCCAACCATTTTCGATTTCGATGTACGATAGCTATCAAAGATCAAGGAATTTTTATGGGACTATTAATGCTCTGTCTATTCAAATAGCTAAAAGATGAGTAAATGAGCCTAGGAGCATTTTGAGAAGTTTGAAAATTCCCAGAGTTACTTAAAAGAATGACAGATTTATATCAGTGTATTGTTTCCCAGGTCTGTACTGTAATCACTTGGATTAAAATAATGAAAAGCTATGATTCAGCAAGAGAGAAAGCAAATTGTTTGAAATCTGTTGCTAACTGTTCTGTCATCAGTATTTTCTTTAAACATTGTGAATCGGGCACATATCCAGGAATTCTGTTTGGGGAGTGGTGCAGAAATTAATTGCATATTGTATATACATTTGTTAACAAAAAACAACAGTACAGAACCACAGTGAGATTTTTAAAAATAATTGTTAAGGCACAATTTTTGCACAACATATATCTTTGTACTCAAACCCATCCCAATCAGTACAGGCCTCTACATCAAACCATAAATATTTACATCAGTTTAGTAATTTTCAAAATCTCGTACTTAAATTCATTTGTTTTGTGGTTATTCGAGAGTAATGTTTGTGCTATTGCAAAGAATTATCTATCTATAAGATGCATATTTAAGCATTTCGGGGAAAGAGGGTCCGAACCTCCAGGTCCCTTCCCCCTAGGTATGTTCCTGTTGTGAATGATCATAGACAGGACAATTCATTGATGAAGGCATTTCTGCATACCTCTGGTGTTACCTCATTCCCCTTAAACTATTTTAAAACTTTAAACCTCCTGGTGAACTATATTTTTTAATCATTCAATTGAGAACATAAAAGTAGGATTCAAATAAATTCTGAGGTTACTCACCTTTCCACCTAAAATCATTCAGCAAGTTTTCATGTCGTTCACAAACATTTCTAACAGGTAAGTTTTTTTGTTTTTTTCTACGGTGTGGTTCAAAGCTCGAATTCATCATTTAAAAAAAAAAAATTGTGAAAACTATTATTTTATAAGCATGTGCTAAATCTCATGTACAGAAAGCTTTTCTTAAAAAGCCATGAGACTCAGATATCTAATTAAAATGCAAATCATTTAAGAACCTTTTAATACACAATTCCTTAAAATATCCATGTTAAAAATCCCTTAGCCATAATTATTTACACATGAAACCTATTGATTAACGAACATACCCAAAAGAACAAACACATCTGAACATGAACAAAATACGACCCGCTAGCAAATCCAACCCTCTCCCCACACGGCAACAACATTCTCTCAGAGTACTTTCTGCCTCCGCCAAGGCCATTATCAAGGAGTGCCCACAACAACCTGCTGCTCCAGGGGCGGATTTATGCTGTAGGGGGCTCGTCATTTTGAGACACATTAAGGTTCCGGGTATATTTACTACAATGTTAAATGGACTGTAATCAGTTTCATCATCATCAAATAATTTTATTACTACAAATTTTGAATTGGGTGTAAATATGGCATGGGCTGGTGGTATGTCAGATAATATCCGAAAACTTGAAAATTTCTTCATCCTAAAGTGGGAATCGAACCCGCGTCTGCCGGATAGCAGATCAGATGTAGAGGATTTTAGGAAAGGAGTGTCTGACCCCAGGTCTTAAGCAACCCTTAGGAATAGGAAGTTAGGAGATTTGGGCTAGAGTGCCCGATCGGAAAGTGACACAGAAGCGAGGTAGAAAGGGGAAGATGCCCTTATTTATTACAGGGGGGGCAGTACCCGGGTTCCGATGGCTTAATGTGCCCAACCGACGCACGGCGAGTATTTAGTGGTTCGAACGTTCGTACCTGTCCAGGATCGAACCTGAAGTTGTCTCCATGGCAGTCACGAATGCTGACCACTAGACCACCCGCGGCCCATCTCCCGGATAGCGCCCGAGTATGCTAACCACTACACTACCCAGAACGACCAAGTTTCAAGTTTCCGATTAATTTGTATAAGCATCACAGGATTTGCTAGTCGAAGCAACTGGCATTTATGTTTAGTGAATCTGGAGGTTAAGAATTATATCCCATGATTTACCCGGGATAAAATTTCGTTGCTGCAGGATGACAAAATTTTTAAGTTTTCGGATATCATCTGACTTACCATCCATGTCATATTTACACCAAAAAACGTATTCACATCTTCAAAATTTGTATTGTATGGTGTAATCTCGTATTCCATTCATAATTCTATTATTCTACATATATGAAAAGGAAACTGAAACCACAGCTATAATGATGCCGATTTTAAGGACATTGTTAGGTGTTAATAACCACAATATTAAATAATTAACACTATAATACCACAACGTGGAGATCGAATGGCAATACAGATTACTGGCGATATTTCAGGTTTTGCTGCGATGTTAGCAGTGGTCAGTGTCTCCACCATGCACAAATGAAATTACTTTACAGTTAGCAAAATTTTACCTGCTTCACAAGCAGGATAGCCAACTTTAGAACAGACATCAAACACTATATTAAGTTTGGACCGCGACTGCTTTTCTATGAATCCACAAAATGTTGTATTCATCAACATAACTTTCCCCCTCTGTTTTCCTTTTCTTTGTTTCCTCTTTGCTTTACTTCTCTTTTTACAGTGAATCGGGGGCCTTTCACGGTTGCGACCTGCACGATCCCATAAATCTGCCCCTGTGCTGCTCCCATCGCCCTCCGATGCAGCGAATTTTCTAGTTCTCGAGTGATATCGTCTCATCTTGTTCTTCACAGATCTGCCGAGGTGGCACCATATGTTGGAGGAAAAGGTTGCAGCTTAGTCATCCAACAGATGGCACCACCGCAGCAGATCTGTGAAGAACGAGTTGAGACGATGCACGTTAGGACTAGAACATTCGCTGTGTTGGAGAGCGATGGGAGCAGCAGGTTGTTGCGGGCATTCCTTGATAACGGCCTTGGCGGAGACAGAAAGTTCTCGGAGAGAATGTTGTTGCCGTGTGGGGAGAGGGTTGGATTTGCTGGCGGATCATATTTTGTTCATGTTCAGATGTGTTTGTTCTTTTGGGTATTTCGTTAATCAATAGGTTTCATGGGTAAATAATAATGGCTAAGGGATTTTTAACATGGATATTTTAAGGAATTGTGTATTATAGGTTCTTAAATGATTTGCATTTTAATAATTAGATATCTGAGTTTCATGGTTTTTGAATAAAAGCTTTCTGTACATGAGATTTGGCACATGCTTATAAAAAAAAATAGTTTTTACAAGTTTCTTTTTAAAAAAAGAATGCGTTAGAGCCTCGAACCACGCCATAGCAAACGAATTTGCGTGTTGGAAATGTTTGTGAACGACATGAAAACTTCCTGAATGAAGATCATGTTGCAAAATGGCTTCCTAGTTTCTTCATTTAATTACTAATCAAAAACAACTATTATGGGAATTTTACTAGGAATTTTTTTATTTAAATTGCAAATTTTTGGGGAAAACTGTTTTCTTTCTTCAGGCTGTCTTTTTGTTGTCACTTATTCCCGTCACCATTGCGGTTACAGTTAACCTTTGAAGGTTAAGTTCATCAAATCCTGCCAGATGTTAGGAATTTTGAAATGCTTACCTTCTCTTTGCAGAACAACTACTTTCAATTTGAGAAAAAAAAAATTCATTCAAAAATCTGGTCTAGCTATGAGCTCCCCACTCTTCCCACTCTTAGCTAACTATTATGTGGGAAAACTAGAAGAAAAGATACTAGTACAACAACGTACTTCTGCCTATATAGCAGATACATGGATGACATCTTATTATAATAGATAGCTCAGAAGTTGTTCCAGAAAAATTCGACTCATTCAGTGAATTAGATGATTCCCTTAAGTTCACTATTGAACTTCAAAAAGAAAGAAGAATTAACTTCTTAGATATTACTATCTATTATGAAGATGAAAAATTCCTCACTGGTTGGTATAAAAAACCAATTAATACTTAATAGACTATTGGATTTCAATTCCTATCATCCAGTTTCTATTAAGAAAAATGTAGCAAGTCAGTTTTTAGAAAAAATTAATAAAATAGTTTCTATAGCAAATAAGAAAGAAGCCCATAAAAAAGAACTTAGTCATACTTGCAGAAAATAACTATCCTAAAGAAAAAATTGAGAAGCTTCTGAATTTTAATGGTACGAAGAACTGCAAAAGCAACTAGTAAAATTCACTAAAAAAAATTCTTATCACAAAGGTTTATTTGAGTCTTTAAAGAGAATTAGTAAGAAGTACAATATTAGGCTAGCTCCAAGTTTAGAGAACAAAGTTAAAAAAATGTTTCCCTAAAATAGTTCAAAGAGAAGAAGATATTTTAAAAATGCAAGGTGTAGTCTATGAAGTAAAATGTAGTTGTGGACTATTTACATAGGTGAAACAGGTCGCAAACTAGAAACTCGTATAGCAGAGCATAAAGCTGCTATAAAAAAATTGCTCCAACAAGACTGGTTTAGAGAGGCATGTTAGAGAAACTAGTCACAGCATGGATTGGAATTCCCTTAAAGTCATGTTTCCAAAGCAATTTTCAAAAAAGAAAGCTAAAAGAAGGAATAGAGATTGAGAAAAATCAAAATTCCATCATCAATGACTGCAAAGGATTTTCCCTGCCTTAACATAACATCTGGCAGGATTTGATGAAAAATAACTGCAACCGTCAAGGTTAACCGTAACCACGATAGTGACGGGAATAAGTGACAACAAAAAGACAGCCTGAAGAAGAAGTTTTCTCCGAAAATTTGCAATTTCAATAAAAAAATTCCTAGTAAAATTCCCATAATAGTTGTTTTTGATTAGTAATTCCTGAATGATTTTAGGTGAAAAGGTGAGTAACCCCAGAAATTATTTGAATTCTAAATAGCACGCTAATATTGAAGCAGCTAAGTGAAATATCGACATTAGCAATGCTGTGTTGATATATAAAAGTAGGAATTCCCCAACTCACAAATTTAGAGCTACTGGTTCCAAGAAAGGAAGAGAATAACATCCACCTTTCCTGGGATCTGAACCCATGTTGAAGTAGGCAAGATGCCAAAACATGTACCCTAGATCACTACCACTTGGTGATGTGAACTTTATTCTTTGAAAATTAATAGAAGGGAACCAGTGGGGTTTTTATTTTTTCTGCATTGGTAATTATTTAACAAAATGGATGTTGTTATTTGAGAAAGGTGGGTGTGATGTTATAGGGAAGTTCCAACAAGAATTTTCTGTATCCCATGAATGTAGAGGATTTTAGGGAGAGAGTGTCATACCCAGGTCTTAAAACAACCCTTTAGAAGTGGGAAGCTAGGAGATTAGGGCAAAAGTGCCTGACAAGAAAGTTGCACAGAAACAAGGTAGAAATGGGGAAGACGATGGCCTTATTTATAACTGGGGACCATTGCCCAGGGTCTGACAGCTTAATGTGCCCATCCGACACACTGCAAATGTTTAGTGGTTCTAAAGTTCATATCTGCCTGGATTGATCCTGAGACTTTTTCGCGGCAGTCACAAACGTTGACCACTTGGCCATCTGCTTCCCACTTATAAGGTTCACTAGTTGTAAGACTCAACCTCTTGTATGACTCAGAAGTGGAAATTCCAATTTGAGTAGACTTTTACAAGTAAAAAAATCTCTGCTTGTAAGAATAATTTCTTCCAGGTATGAAGCTGAACAGACAGATTGGTTGTTTGTAAGATTTGGCTTTTCAACTTATGTACATTAGGCATTTATTTTTTTCCTGAATAAAACTATTTTCCATATATTTATTGAGTTCTGCTAAAAGCCCAGTGTTTTTAACTTTTCTAGAGGATAAATTAACCTGATTTAGACATCTAAATGTAGGCTCCGGGACACATGCATATAAAGCTTTGGTTGTCTTAATGTGTTCTGTCTTATCTTTATTGACATTTAACTATAAATCAAGTCATACTTAGAAGTAAAGGAAGAATGGTGGTTGAGAAGATTTGGGAGAGAGGGTGTTATGGGAGTCCAATTTTAATAGCAAAATGTTCTTCCAGTACTTAGTTCATGTAACTAGAAATCTCATAATTTTCAGGTATAAGACATGTGGACCTAAGAACATGGGTGTGCCTTTATTCTCTTGAAAGAGAGCAAAAATTCACTTGCAGTAAAGTAATTTTTTTTATCTACGGCTAGTCTAAAACACATTTCATAGCAAGAAGGTGGCTTAAAATGTAGGCGAAAATCTAATATAATTAATCTTATGACATCGAAATTTGAACTGGATTATCACATGTACATGAACAGTACATGCATTGTTTTATATACATAATTTTTTGCATAACAAAGTGGAACCTGAGATATAAGTCTTTCATTTTTATACTTAATTCTGCATTTGTCCTGATATTTGACTGTAGTTTCTATCGAAATTTTTTATCTGGTTCATCATAATCATCATTGTCAACCATCATCAATCCACTGCTGGACGAAGGTCTCCCCAAGTTTCTTCCACAACGATCTGTCTTGTGCCAGTCTCCATGTTACTCCTGCATACTTTCGAATTTCATCCACCCATCTCCCATGTGGTCTGCTTCTGGGTCTTTTCCTGTCCCTTGGAATCCAATATAAAATTTCGGCTGTCCATCGATGGTCTGTCCTTTTGGCAGTATGTCCAGCCCATTGCCATTTCAGGGATTCAACTCTGATCATGATGTCTTCCACTCTTGTCATTTTTCGGATCCACGAGTTAGTCTTCTTATCTCTCCTGGTTACACCAAGCGTGCATCTCTCCATGCTACTTTGAGTTGTCTGCAGTCTTTGTATGTCTCTTTTAGTTAAGGTTCACGTCTCTGCACCATATGTAAGCACTGGAAGGATGCATTGATCAAACACTTTTCTTTTAAGACATAATGGCATATTGCTCTTGAAAATTATGTTGTTTCTTTCAAAAGCTCTCCAGGCAAGTTTTATATGCCGATTAATTTCTTCATCAATGTGACCCTCACTTGATATCTGCATTCCAAGATAAATGTACGTATCTGTTATCTCCAGCTTTTCTCCATCAATCGATAAATCTTCATTTCTTGTAAAAGCATTGTACATCACTTTTGTCTTCTGAAAGTTAATTTTTAATCCCACTTTTTTACTCTTGTCAGCAAGTTCCTGGATCATACTCTGCAGTAGTTGCAAAAATGATTACGTCATCAGCAAAACGAAGGTGGGTTAGATAATCTCCATTAATCTTTATCCCTTTGTTTTCCCAGTTCAGTGATTGAAAGACATTTTCCAATGTGGCATTAAAGAGCTTCGGAGATATGTTGTCACCTTGTCTCACTCCTTTTCCAATTTTTATGTGTTGTATTTTCAAACAGCCGAATCTTTGCACTTGCATTTTCATAGATGTTATTAATAATATTAATGTATGCATCTTCAATACCACAGGATTTATACATAATTATATGCTTTTTGCCATTATATGTTAAATTTGAATTTCAGATTATCAAAAAAGTACAGTTCTTTGAGTCTTTGATATGCAACACAGTATGTTATAACTTTAAGAGAATTGTGACAGTCTTGCTGTGTTCCTTCTCAGCATAGCCAAAGTTGAACCTTGAATCCTGTTAGAGAAGGTTATGTTGTGTTCTTTCAGTTTGGATAAAAAATTGGTTTCACATTTTCACGACTCGCACACATATGTGCTGTTTAAAATTTGATAAATTTCTGGTACGTAACTTTGTGTCTCCACTATTTCATGGCGTAGTAGAATAGAATGCCCTAAATGCATTCTCAACATTTCGCAAATTGCAAGGCATCAATGATTCACAAGCTGCTGTTTTTTTTGCATAATTTTTTGTCCTTAAAATCTTTCAAATGCCATTTTATTTTTTCTTATACATTTTTCTCAAAAAATAAGGTTGCATCATATATTCTGAAAAATACAATAATTATTTCTTTATAAAATTTCCCAATTTGCAAAAAATTCTGACATTGTACACAAATTTTAATTTCATTTTTGAAATCACCACCAAAAATAAACAAATTTAAAATTGCCTATTAGTTTTAAAACACCAAACAACTTTTTTTCGGAATGCAGACCAGTGTGATGCTGCCGTTCTCATAAATTTTAGTTTTACTCTCAAAGCCATTGTAAAAGCAATTGAATATTATAGGTTTTTATTCAAATTGAACTAATGGTAATGCTAATCATAGTGCACATGAATTCCACTGTGACTCCTTTTTGATTGTTGTCTGAGAAGTCAAGCAGTGAAGTTTTTAACTATGTACACTGAAGAGCAATTGAATTAGAGATACCTGTCTAGTAACGTGTAACACCACCTTTCGCCCTGATGACTGCAACGATTCGTCTCGGAATGGACTCGACAAGACACCGGAAGCGTTGGGGAGCCATACGGATCCATGACCCCTGAACAAGCTCCCACAGTTCATGAAGATTTGATGGAGGGGGGTCAGAGTCTCAAACATCTCTCTCAATGGCATCCTAGATGTGCTCGATGGGATTGAGGTTAGGTGACCTAGCTGGCCAAGGAAGCGAGGTCACGTCAGTGGAGTGTTCATCCAACCATTCGGATACAATTCGGGAGCGATGGCACGGTGCATTGTCTTGTTGCAGGATGAGGTCCCCAGTGGGATGTTGAAGATGCACAAACGGGAGCAAATGGTCTTCCAGGATATCCCGGTAATGTGACCTGTGAGGGACGATGTCACACGTGCCAGGGGTCCCATTTCAGTCCATGTAAACAGTCCCCAGACGAGAATGCCACCCCCACTAGCTTGAAGAGTACCCTGCTGGCAAGAAGGATCCATCGTTTCATGTGGTTTGCGCCATACTTGTAGCCTGCCATCCACATGTACCAACGTGAATCTCAAGTCATCAGTCCAGGCAACATTTTTCCACATGTCTAGGGTCCAGTGGCGATGTTCCCATGCCCATGTTAATCTTTGCACCCTGTGATGTGCGGGCAGCAGCAGTACCCACGTGGGATGATGGTTTCTGTACCCTATGCGAGGAGATGGTTCTGGATGGTGTGGCTGCTTACACGTTTTTGTGCACCAGCATTAAATTGCAGAGTGATTTCTTGCACTGTGGCTCGTCTATCTGCTGTTACAATGCGAACTGCCGTGGACAACAGCGCGTGGATGACCCCGCTCATCCACGCGCTGTTGTCCACGGCAGTTGGCCCTTGCGTGGATGGTTTTACCGGATTCGATGCACTCACGGTGCACCTGTGACACAGTGACTCGTGGAAAATCCCAGTGCCTGCACGACTTCCGAGATGGAGTGACCCATTCGTCGGGCCCCGACAATTTGCCCACGATCAAATTCGCTTAGATCCTTCGTCTTGCCCATACTGCGTCTGGCTCTTACCGATCCCCGTCGCATCACTCCTTATATTGTCGGATCGCTGCATACGTCATGTCGTTTCCGTTTACAGGGCCGCCCACAGGGCCACATTTGCATAACGCCAGCTGTCCCTAATTCAATTGCTCTTCAGTGTATAAAGCAATCCATTTCGTATTCAGATGAATGCTGTTTTCATTCCAGGTAAAAAATGGTGAGAAACGATGGTATGCCTTAAAGGACAAGAAGCTTAAAACTAGAGCAAAAGGCCAGATACTTCTGGAGGCTGATCTATTTTATAGTCCAGTATGTTTCTGAATACCTTTTTAAAAAACATTTCTGTTATTCAGAGTCGCAAAAATTTTGAAAATGTTAGAATTTAAATTGTGTGAATTTCTGTTTTGTTTGTGATGAAATTTTGTGCAAGTATGTGGAAGTCTTTTTTTAAATGGTATCCAAAAATAATCAGAACCATATATACTGTAACGCAAGGGTTACACTGCCAATCACATTCTTCACAATTTGCGGAAAAAAATTGTGTTGGCGATGGGGACAAAAATTTTGGCAAAAATATTGATTTCCTTTTTTAATGGTATTACCTTTTTTTTAATAATATTTTGCTGCTTAATTGTAAGGAATATATAACCTATTGGTTTTGTACTATTATAACATTTTGGCACAGGGGCTGTTGGCACTGATAGCACCCCACACCATGATTCCACGTTGCCGGGCTGTGTGGTAGACAGCACAATGGCAGAGGAATCCGTCTGTTGGCCACGTTGCCTCCAGACTCTCGCACGGTGATCGTCCGTGGTGAGACAGAACTGCGATTCGTTGCTGAACACCACACTGTTCCATTCAGCACCCCATGCAGCTGTGGAGCGATACCACGCCAAGCAGTGGCTACAATGGCTCACTGCTAAGGGTACCCTTTGCAATGGATGGCTAGACAGCAAACCAGATGCAGCCAATTGGCACAACACTGTCCGCGTCGATATTGGAGCATCCAAGCCTTCCCGTACACTGCAAAATGTCGCCCATTGTGGCCTGTGGGTCCACCATGACATGACGTTGGATGCGACGATCGGTGCTCTCGGACGTCCGTCTCCATGCTCCAGTCCCCGTATGACGTTGCGCAGATCCTTCCTGGGACCGCTGTCTCCAGATGCAACCGGCGGTTGTGGCATCACATTGCGTTTCTTCTGCAATATGATGCAAGGACCATCCTGCTGTATGAAAGCCTATAACGACACCTTTCGTGAACTCATCCGTTTGATGAAATTGCGTACGACAGCATCTTAGCAGCATTGCACCCCTTGTTCATTCCCCAAACACGGTTGCAGCAGAAACACTCGCTTCTCGTGGCCGTGACGTCTCGACTGATGACCTCACAGGCTGGTTGTCCACTTATATACCTCATACCATTTGTGCAATTGGCCTGCAAGTGCAATCATTTGCATAACTTGTATGTGTGCACCCACCCTGCAATTTGCAAGGCTCTGTGTTCACGTCTTTGTGGTGTGGCATTTTCTCTGTCAGGCAGTGTTATATGAAGTCATGCATAATAAGCGCATTAGCATTTATTGTATGTTTAAAATACATAGCATGTTAAAAGGGAAGGATAAATGATACTGTACTTTTCTCACCTTTAAATTCTTGACCTGTCAAAGTACACCATGGATTATAGTTAAGGAAGTGTGGATTTCATATGGGAATGCTGGGGGAATTATTCTTTATAGGGGATTTGGGGGAAGTTCTCATGTAGTGGAAGACACAAATTGAGACTTTCAGGAAGACTGAATAGATCCTGTATTCATCAGCTAAAATTTCAGTGATGCAGATACTGCTGGTGGGTTCGCTGCTTGCTTAAAGAAAATGCATTCGAGATTGCCATCTTTGTTGCTTTCTTCTTGTTGGTGCAAAGCATCCTGTGGGAAGTTAAAACCTTTTTAGTGTTTGTCTATTTGTAATGTAAAAAAACAAACAAAAAAAAAACTTCCTTCTCTCCCTCCTGTCCACTGGTGCTTAAAACATAAGACTTTCCAAACATCAGTTGCACAATAGAAATTAATGAAGAATAAATTTCATTGTCACATGATATTCTCATAATTATTTTTCACATAAAAATGCAATAATTCACTGCTCGTTCTTATGGAAAGTTTTTCTGACTTAGATAAACACTGAATTACCATATTTGTATGCCATAAGTTCAAATTATGAATCAGATAAAGTGTATGGATTCTTCTCATAAGAGGTGGTAGTTTGCTGGGTGATATAAATAAGTTTAGAATTTGGATGGAAAGTTTAATATACAAAGTTACAGTAAAGTCATGTGCAGTGGTGGTGAAAGTGAGTGAGAACGGTGTTCCCTTAAAAATTGGTAAGGGGAACTGCGTTTCCCTAAATGGTGGTGAACAAAAGTACACAGTCAAGACAACAGTATAACTATACTAAAAATCCAAAATTTCTTAGCGTAGAATACAAATAAAACTTTCCAAGATTTCGCACATCAACCAGATGGCTTTTTCAAGGAAGTTAGCTGTCTACATTTCCTTGAAAAAGCCATCTGGTTGATGTGCGAAAGCTTGGAGAGTTTTATTTGCATTCTACGCAAATAAATTTCAGATTCTTAGTATTGTTATACTATTTTGAGTATAATTGGTGTACAGTTCCTACTTATTGAAAAGTACACAGATATTTGAAAGAAAAAAATTGTGCTGGAAATTTTGGCTCACAATTTATTTATATCTGCAAATTCTATTCATAATTTGTGTAGGACTTTTATGTTTGAAAATTTTGTCTCTGATTTTGCAGTTTTCAGAAATTTTTCCTTGAGACGATAAATTTTGTCCTTTGAACTCTTGGCTAAAAACTTGTAATCAGAGAGTCTCGCATTCAACTATTTTGCTTTTGTATCTTCCAATACGTTATTGCGTATTGTTGAATCTTGAACAAGTAGCAATGTTGTCAGCTAGATTTTGAACAAAGTTACTAGAGTGAACTAATGGCTTTAGAATACTAAACTGAAATTCATTCATAGTAACAGTTCGGTACATAGTAGCTGACAGAGACTGCAATGACTTCAGGAAGAGACAGCATCCTCTAATAGGTGTCTAATAGCAGTGGTTTCTCTGGTGTCTAATATCAGTGGTTTCTCTGGTGTCTAACAGTAGTGGTTTCTCTGGTGTCTAATAGCAGTGGTTTCTTTGGTAACTTAAAAAGGAACACTGTCTGAGGTGTTCCTCTCTAAAGTTAAAATTACTGGGGTGTGTAGATTTTGTAGTTTTGATACTGCATGACGTCGATGAACTGAATATACTCATTTATTGCGGTAATTATTATATACAGTTAGGCAACAAAACAATTGGTGAATTCCAAGTGTTTTCACTGTTTTTCAGCTGCGCAATTAAGAAAAACGAAAGTTCTTCAGCTGACACACAACCTTCTCTTTGTTATAGGCATGCTGAATTATAAATTTATTAGGTTTTACTTTTTTAATATATTTTCTTATGGGGTATGTAAAAAGAACACAGAGGTATAAAATGTAAATCTGCCCAGAATTTTAACAGTAAACATTCCGTTCCTCCAAAACGAAACTTCTAGTTTCACCAATAAATAAACTCCAATTAAAGAGATTGGGTAGAGATACACCTTGACTAAATGACTAAACAATCGGACAAATCCGTTTAATAGACATAATGCTCTACGACTTTAACAGTGCTTACCTATCACATACCACCTGTGCCATTGTTTTACACATTACTCTGTGCATTTAAATGGAATTCTTTGTTTATATTTTATAGCATTCGCCTGAGGAAACCAACCGTGTTTGCTGAAAGCTTGCGGTTAGTTACCTTTGTATCTACATTACACCTATTAAACGGATTTGTCCGATTGTTTAGTGATCTAGTTTCACCACTAGTCATGCACCAGCCACTTCACTGGTGAACAGAGGCAGATAACAATGTGCAAACACAGAATTGGTGCGACAGCGGGCAGATCCTATCGGTTCAACATCAGTGCATTCTAGTGGCAAGTTCACAAGCTTTGTTTAGCGAACTTCGAAAATATGATAGAGTAGAAATGTCAATTTCCAAATTAGAGAGCATCTTCTGTTCGCTACAAATCAGTCATAAAAAATTGGGGGGTCAGTTGTCAAATTTAAGCCGTACACTAAGAGAACAAAGTTTCATTAGGGCATTTCTAAGCAGTGCAGTATGACTCGATTGCTGTCTAGAGATGGAAGGATCCCTAAATGGAGGAGAGAATACAAAAGACACTGGAATTCCACTCTCTCCCCATTGGTACAAAACTGTGATTGCAACATGCAAGTGGATGGAATTGCAACCATTGATTGACCTTACCTACAGGTAGACTAGGAATGACATCACAATTTATGGCTCCGACATCAGAAAGGGAAATGTCACGTGATAGTAGTAAAAAATGTTAAAAGAAAATTCTACAACTTGTACCCAGTAAGAAACGAATTAAATTATTTAGCAGATTCTATGCCCCTATGGTAAGAACGTGATTCCAATCTGCCGTAAATTTTTATTACGGCTAGTATGAGCCACCATTTCACCTGAGTTTTCCATATTTGCAGTAATGATTATCATACACGGGAAGAAATAATCAATATTCAGGTTCAATTCCCAATCCGGAAAACGTGTGCCTATTAAAGAAATAATAGTCTTTCGCGTTAAAAAATGAATCTACGTGCTTTAAATTTTTCACAAATATTCAGTGCAATATTCTAATCATGGCCTATAATCAAGTCTACCTATGCACATAGGTACATATTTTGAGTAAACTTACTCTGAGTACAGCAACATCATTTCCGTATATTTTACGTAGTAATATGTACATAATATCTAAGGTATTTTACCTGATATTGTCAAAGTATTTTGCACATTGTTTGCTCAGTGAGGCACGTGCTCCTGGCCCAAGAGGTCCCTTCGTTACGGACCTTTGGTTAGTTATAAAAAATTTGGCAGAAATAAAACAGTTAGGTTATATATTTTCAGTTCCACATTCATTCACTTGCACAATCAAACGTTTAAAATTTACTATTAATTAAAAGATTTTAGTAGAAAGAGTTATACTCATCGGGTCAGGAATCGTCTCACACGGGGTTCATTGTTACGGCGAGTGCTTTCAGCGGTGTTCAACCGCCATCTTCTGGCCACTGTTACTACACGAGGGTTCCTCGCGTGTATGTGGTTTTTTTGGAGTTGCATGTCGGGAAGCATGAGAAGGTTTTGTTGCTTGTATGTGTTAGATGATTTTGTTTTCAATGTGTCGCCATCTATTGGATGAGTTGGTAGGTATCGGCCGTAAGTATTGTGTAGCCCAAAAATAATAGCCCAAAAATATTGTGTAGATATTTTTGGGCTATTATTGTTTGTTCGTAGAAACAGGGTTTTTTTTTTGTCTTTTTTTTTTATTGGTGTGATTGTAATGTTTTTTTTTTCTTTTTTTATGATTTTTTTCTTTTTTAATAAGTGATTTCCAGGCTGTGTCTAGTGTGGTGGGGTCTTGTAAGTTGCATATTTTATCTTTTTTTTGTTCAATTATAATGCTTTCAGAAATCCTTAATGCTTTTTCGTTTGGGTGGGTGGTTAGTAATTTAATATTTTCAAAATCTGGGTATTGTTTATGTTTAACACAGTGTTGGATAAGTGCAGTTTTTTCTTCTTTTTGCTCCAGTTTTTTATATATTGATGTAGTCTTTTTATTAATCTATTTTTTGTGCTGCCAATGTATGAAATGTGGTCTTCAGAACTCTGTGAAACAATAGGAATTTCATATAGGCCTGCTGATTGTAGTATATTTTTGTTACTTTTTTCTTTTTAATTAAGTCACCAATATTCTGAACTGAATGTCCAAAAATTATGTTGTTTCTTCATTAATCTTAGAAATTTCCTCTTAGTCCACTAATAAAAGGGAAAGAACCTGAAAATGTGTATTTCTTTTTTGGGATGTTTTGTCTAGACTCTTAATTTCTTCTTGTATTCAAAAATCAACTTTTTAGCAGTTCTTGTGTTATATCCAAATTGTTTGGTTTTGTTAATAATCCATTGAATTTCTTCTTCTCTGTATTTTCTATTTGAGGAATGTGTGAAGGCTCTTTTTACCCAATTCCTAATACCATTTACTTTGAGTTTTTGGGTGTTCTGATTGATATGGGATCATTATAGGTACATAGGTTGGTTTTCTAAAAACTCTGTATTCAAAATTTAAGTCTTTTTATTATTTCTATATCTAAGAAGGAAATTTTTTCATTTTGTTCAAATTCTAAAGTTAATTCAATCTCTGGGTAACAAGTGGTAACTTTATTCTTCAATATTTCAAGTTCTTCTTGTTTTAATTTAGATAATGTAAAAATGTTGTCGACATATCTACAATAAATGATGGGTGGGTTTGGTAGTTTTTTAATAATTTTGTTTTCTATATCACTCATGATTATGAGTGAGTGATATAGAAAACAAAATTATTAAAAACTACCAAACCCACCCATCATTTATTGTAGATATGTTGACAACATTTTTACATTATCTAAATTAAAACAAGAAGAACTTGAAATATTGAAGAATAAATTTACCACTTGTTACCCAGAGATTGAATTAACTTTAGAATTTGAACAAAATGAAAAATTTCCTTCTTAGATATAGAAATAATAAAAAAAGACTTAAATTTTGAATACAGAGTTTTTAGAAAACCAACCTATGTACCTATAATGATCCCATATCAATCAGAACACCCAAAAACTCAAAGTAAATGGTATTAGGAATTGGGTAAAAAGAGCCTTCACACATTCCTCAAATAGAAAATACAGAGAAGAAGAAATCCAATGGATTATTAACAAAACCAAACAATTTGGATATGACACAAAAACTGTTAAAAAGTTGATTTTTGAATACAAGAAGAAATTAAGAGTCTAGACAAAACATCCCCAAAAAGAAATACGCATTTTCAGGTTCTTTCCCTTTTATTAGAGGACTAAGTGGGAAATTTCTAAGATTAATGAAGAAACACAACATAATTTTTGGACATTCAGTTCAGAATATTGGTGACTTAATTATAAAGAAAAAAGTAACAATAATATACTACAATCAGCAGGCGTATATGAAATTCCTATTGTTTCACAGAGTTCTGAAGACCACATTTCATACATTGGCAGCACAAAAAATAGATTAATAAAAAGACTACATCAATATATAAAAAACTGGAGCAAAAAAGAAGAAAAAAACTGCACTTATCCAACACTGTGTTAAACATAAACAATACCCAGATTTTGAAAATATTAAATTACTAACCACCCACGCAAACGAAAAAGAATTAAGAATTTCTGAAAGCGTTATAATTGAACAAAAAAAAAAAGATAAAATATGCAACTTACAAGACCCCACCACACTAGACACAGCCTGGAAATCACTTATTAAAAAAGAAAAATTCATAAAAAAAGACAAAAAAAAAAAAAAACTGTTTCTACGAACAAACAATAATAGCCCAAAAATATCTACACAAAAGGATTATACTTGCGACTGATACCTACCAACTCATCCAATAGATGACGACACATTAGAAACAAATCACCTAACACATACAGACACACAATAGAATTATACTTACAACCGATACCTACCAACTCATCCAATTGATGGCGACACATTGAAAACAAAATCATCTATCACATACAAGCAGCAAACCTTCTCATGCTTCCCGACATGCAACTCCAAAAACCACATACACGCGAGGAACCCTCGTGTAGTAACAGTGGCCAGATGATGGCGGTTGAACACCGCTGAAAGCGCTCGCCGTAACAATGAAACCCCCTGTGAGACGACTCCTGACCCGATGAGTATAACTCTTTCTACTAAAATCTTTTAATTAATAGTAAATTTTAAACGTTTGATTGTGCAAGTGAATGAATGTGGAACTGAAAATATATAACCTAACTGTTTTATTTCTGCCAAATTTTTTATAACTAACCAAAGGTCTGTAACGAAGGGACCTCTCTGGCCAGGAGCACGTACCTCACAGAGCAAACAACGTGCAAAATACTTCGACAATATCAGGTAAAATACCTTAGATATTATGTATATATTAATCAAAAGCACGTTTGTAACATAAGACAACCCATAAGGTTGCCTCATGAATTGGAATTTTCGTAATTTTTTACGTAGTGTTTAACTGTGTACTTCTGGATTTTTCACATTTTAATACACTGGAAATACTGTAGCTCTGCATCACAAATTATTAATGGGAACACCACTTTACATAAAGACTGAAGTACAAACATAGCCAGTTCATACAAGAATGGACACTAAACAAATGACCTCCTTCGTCCTAATGACTCATTATGTATTCTGAAATGGTTGCAATTGAATTTCTACAAATGACAATATCTTAATGAATATATTCTTAGATTTATTATTCCTAAAAAACGCATATTTGATTTAAAATATTAAAAATATATTTAAAAGTAGCCTGTCAGGTCATAAAGAAGGCACTGAAACTGGATAGCAAGAAATCACTTCAGCCCAATGTCACATGATCTGAGGGCTCTCGTGCTGTGACCACGGCAGCTCAGTGGCAGCTACTACCAGCGTGCGGTCTATCACTATATATGGTCGAAGACTGCAACTGACTAAAGCAACCTGGCAGTTTCATATGAACAGGGAGGGGGCAAAATCCAGTGTCACAATGTATTATTTCTTTCATTTAGCAATCCAGTCATATTGCACCACGTGAAGATGCACCTGAATACTTTTACCCTCTTATAGACTAAATTTATCCACTGAGCCCAATTTTTTGACCGATAGCAAATGAAAGATGCTCTCTAACTTTTTAGTGGGCATTTTTGGACTATCCTATTTTCAAAGTTTCATGAGCTAAGTTTGCATCTAAGGATGCTGATATGCTGGGATTCCGTGGTACACCAGCATCATTTGTTCCATGCCATTATCAACCTCCATTTGTTTATGATATTTACATTACTCAGAAATTCTCTTTGACACTTTTACTTCAGTATGCAGCATAAATTCTCCCATTGACCTGCACTTTTTATTACTGCTTTGTAGCAAATGAATGCTTTTCAGCTTTTAAATTGATATATTTACTCTTTTATATTTCTGTAATTCAGTGAGCTAAGTTTGCAAATTTGCTGCTAGGGACACTGACATCAAGCTGCCAGGATCATCTCTGTGACATTTGCATCACACAAGATTCCACATCCTTATCTGCCTCTTTTTGCCTATGAAGCAACTAGTGTGCTACTTTACTATACACCATGTATATACTATGCAAATAGCCAAGCAAAATATTGTACTATTGGCTGTGATATCCTATTACTTATTAAATTGGCATGCCTTGCTTTATAATAAAATTATTCTTATGTAATAAAGGAATGGATGCATAAATATTTCGTTGTTAGTACATTCTGTTTATTTTGTGCCTTAATTTTAAATGCTGTTAATACCTAACACTTTTTTGTTTTACATTTTTCTCCAGATGAGAGCCAGTATACGAACGTTCACTCCTAAAGAATCAAAGTATATGCAACAAGACCAAAAGTTTAAGCGTTTGGTAAGTACTAGCATCATTGTTAACTAAATTTATATTTACTAAATTAAAACAAGATAATTTTGCACACAGTTAATTTTTTATATTACAGGAGACTGCAAGTACATCTACAGGACAATATCTGGACATAATTAAAAGTTATTAACCTTGCAGTAAGCTAAAAATACCACAGATTTCTATATGAAGCATGAATGTTTGATTTATATTTCAAATTACAGTTTTATGTATGGTGTAAATGGAAAAAGAAATAAGAAGAATTCAACCATGTTCTCAAGTGTAATGAGCTCGCCTGTTGACAAGTTTTCAAGGTTCTTTAAATTGGTAGTTTACGAAATACTCAAGATTTCCAAGACAACAGGTGGATAAATTTAGCCTTGTTCCTTAATGTTTGATGTGAAAAAACATTTTTTAATTTTGCTGCTAGTAACAAAACCTTTGGAAGAGGGAAGAACTTCTCCTGTCTAATTACTAGAAGAAAATCTATTGTGCCTAATATAAATATACATCTATGCCACCTAGCAGAACAGTTTCCCATCAGGTACAGCTGAAAAATAACTTTCAAAGAGAATTTTTACATTATGCCTAGAAACCAAAATATTGTGTCAAATACAAATCACTATTACAGCACCTAGTGAGAAAATTGAGCACTTAGAAGCTGAAAAGTATCATGAAGAATACAGCTGATGGTAAAAACTATCGTGTGAGAAAAGGATTACTCTAATCAGACTTCTATAGGTTGAATTTAACATGTTCTTTTTATGTGTTATGTAATAAAACACACACACACACACACATATGAAAATTTATGGATAATTTTGGCCATAGTATGAACTATCACTGAAAACAAAACTCCTTCCCTCTTCAAACGGAACTTCTGAAAACACAGACACAAGGTATTGTTATGCCACATAATGGGAACATCATGCTTGTGGAAATGTAGAAATGTGTGGGAAATAATAATCGTTGCTGTTACAGCTTGCCAGTCTTAAAAGAATTTTTCTAGTTCAGTTCAGCCTGTAGAAGAAAGATGAAACATTATTTAAGTAGAAGTCTACATTTATGCCACTTAGTGATAGAATTTTGAATATATGAAAGAAGTCTTGTTGGAATTACAACTATCAAATTGAAAAATTATTTTTAAAATTGGACATTTAAAAGCAGAATTCAGATTCATGCCACGCCAACATACCAAAGATGGTATTCATGCATGTTACTGACGCAGAGCACTTAACGAAAGAAAAACTATTAATCCTGATTTCCAAGAAATTCTTTTGATCTCTTCAAATGTATTGAAAGTTTTTTTTGTTGTTGTTGTTGTTGTTGTTGTTGTTGTTGTTGAATGAAATACAAGATTACACTATTGTACAATACAAATTTGGAAGATATAAATCCGTTTATTGGTGTAAATATGACATGGATGTTAAGTCAAATTAATCAGAAACTTGGTCGTTCTTGGTGGTATGTATAGTGGGTAGCATAATTGGGCGCTATCCAGGAGACGCAGGTTCATTTCCCGCTCCAGGACGACTAAATTTTCAAGTTTATGGATTTATCTGACTTAACTTCCATATCATATTTACACCAATAAATGGATTCAAATCTTCCAAATTTGTATTGCTCTTTCTTTTTTTTTTTTTTGGGCCCTAATATATTGCTAATGATGGATTTTATGTCTTGAGTCCATTTTGTTGCTGCCTGTCCCTCAGTTTACAATCTACAGCTGCTTTTCTTACCCTGAATTTTTTCTCTGAACAACTGCTCAGCAAGCAGCAATTGTAAGTTTGTGTATGATGTCATTCTCACAGTAAATAGTTATGAATTTTCTCCTTTTGCCGACCCATACATTTATCTCTGCTAGGTTATTAAGAACAAGAGGGAGGCCTATCCAGCTATCACAGCTACGTTTTCCCAATGTCTTGTCCAGGCACGTGAACTTTGTAGGATCTCTCAGTAGTGGCAGGCTAAACTCTCTCGGGAGTGGCAGTCAAAACTCTCATAAGTGGCAGGCCGAATTTGGCTATCTCTGCTTTTATGGGTACTTTCGTTTTCATTGTCCACTAATGCTCTATCTTGTTGAGCATCCAGTGATTTTCTCTTTCATCCCTTCCATATTTGAGAGGTTAAAGCCAAGGACAGCAACTACTATTCATGATGGAGTTGGAGGACATTTCTCTCATATGTCAGCAGTAACTTAAAAGCCAAGCATATATAACAGAAATTTGTAGCAATAATCCCACATTTCTGTCATGTCACAATCTGCAGCACTTTTAAGAATTTAGTGTTGTTCCAGAAAACAGGGTTGGAACTTTTACCAAAAAATGACATTTGTAATTGTTTCAGATGCAATAAAAATACTTGAAATTAAAAACAGAATTGATTTTTATTTCTTCTCCTGCAATGTTTCTGCTTCATTCATCCATACTTGTTTCATAAACTTTCTTACATAACAAATATCTGATTACTATTTTAATAGCTGTTTCATATTTAGCATACTCAGGTGCAAACCAGGAGACGTGGGTTCGATTCCCGCCCCAGTACGATGCACATTTTCAATTTTTCAGATGTTATTTGACTTACCATTCTTATCATAATTTACACCAATAGAAGGAATCACAACTTCAAATTTGTATTGTATGCCGGTGTAATCCCATATTCACGATTATTCACTTTATTTATTTTTTTCAGATATTTTTGAGAACACAGATCAATCTTTTCAACTAAAAGTACCACTTGTGATTCATTCCGTGAAAACTATTTACAATGAGCTGTAATTCATACCTTAATATCACCTTCTGAGAATAGTGATTAACCGCAGAAAAAAGTGACATAAAGGAAAGAAAATTCGTAATTTTCAATGCAATCGCCCATTTCATTTTTATATTAGCTCACTAAATTACTTAAAATAGTAATTTAAAAAGTTATGAATTTATTAAAAATAGATTTTAAAAATATTCATGTAGTTCAGATAGCAATCCAAATGTGTTACAAATGTTATTTGTAATCGATGGCTAAGGGATTACAAAATTTGGGGGTGCAGTGCTTATTCCAATGTAGCTGTTGTAACAAATTTGTTTCCTAAATAGCAATTTTTGTAGATGTGACTTTTATGCCAATGAGGTGCTTATCTTATCCCAAAAATGTTTATACTTTGTTTTAAGTGCTTAACAACAAACAAAATGTGTTACCCTCTACCGCAAAGTGATTGAAAAACACATTAAAGGTTCATCTTTCATTTTGTATATCCTGAAATGTTCATAGTAATGTAATAAGTTCAAATAAATGGTGTTTTTGTTATCTGTAATTTATACATGTTCTCAGTAAGCTCAAAATTCACCAGTTTAACTATTTTCTACATAAATGTAATTTTTATTTCAGATATTTGTTCGAAATGTCAACAGGGTGAAATCAATGATCATGGATGTGGTTGATATAGCCAAGTTCCTGAATAGTTGCTTTTTGTGGGAATCAACATTTCGTAGTATTACTTCCTTCATTGTAAGTATTTTTTTCTTCAGCCTTTTCATTATGTGCAATATTTATTGTTATAAGTGAAAATGAATTGACTAAAGCTAAATGATCAGGGTACACTTGGCTCAGTTTAAAACTAGTACTCAATAAAATTGTCTTCATAAATAATTCGTTAGTCTAAAATTTTCTTTGACAATGCTCCTTCTTTTCGTTTATTCTTGGCAATAAAAAAAGTTAAAACTGAATAAATGAAAAGAGCAGCACACAGGACCTTGATGTGAATGGCACATAATGAAATAGTGTCCAGTAATGTGACTTCGGAA
This sequence comes from Macrothele yani, assembly GCA_039090855.1. Lineage (NCBI taxonomy): Eukaryota > Metazoa > Arthropoda > Arachnida > Araneae > Macrothelidae > Macrothele > Macrothele yani. Next base: position 52,776,299 of record CM077006.1, read on the forward strand.
AAAAAGAAAATCACTGAATGCTTTTGAATTTGGTCCTGCACAATATGAAAATTTAATTCTGTGTCTATGTTAAATTGTGAAATTTTTAAAAAGTTTTACTTTTAATGATGAGTGATCATGTGTATGCTTTAGTTAAGTTTATTGATTTTTTATATTTTTTTAGAAATGGGATGTTTTCATTCACTTTTAGTTAGAGTGGTATTTACAATATGACTGCCTTTCTTGTTTATTTTTTAGAATTTATTTTATTTCCTGTTGTGGAAGTGGCTTTTCCAGATCCTTGCTTATACTTACATTATGTGGTGATACCAGTAAACAGTTAAGCTCAACTGGAGAGACACTACTATGCACACTAATTGTTTGTGATTTTGACATTAGGCAGGTTGAACTCTTGTTCCCAGAATCTATGCTACCTGGTCATAATGCTATTCCTCACGTGCATCGTTGTGATATGAAGACCTTTTCCACTACAGAGACAACTGGTACACCTTTTCACTACAGAAATAACTGATTTAGTGTTTTTTTTCTTTCTTAATTTTTCTTTAACCGCACATAGACACAGAGTAAGGTGTGCCATTGCCCTGTGTCCTGAATAAATATCTTGATGTACCCCCCATAAGCTGAGTGTATATGAAAATGATTCAGCTGTTTCTGTGTGCAAATTAAACTTTCTGATAAGCCAGAATGTTAAAACAGGTGAATCATCTTGTTAATATGTAGGACATGCAAGTATAGTTGTGTTAGTCAGAATCAATTAACTTCACTGACTACTGATATTTGATTTTCTACTGTATAAACTGTTCTTATAAAATGCTAATTCACATGTAAACTTTTTTTTGTAACTTCCTAATCTCTGTTTTTGTAGGTATTCCTTGTTATCACATACACATTTGAAATCTATATGTTGCCTGTGGCCTTGTTATTACTTTATGCAAAGAATTATGTTTTGTATTGGATTTCTGGGTTTCAACTTAGTAGTCGAGAAGAGGAGGAGGTAAGTTTCCTGATTAAATCTTCTAAGTTTTCTGAAACTTTAACGTATGATGAAATTTTAATCTCTTTTTGAAACATAAATACAGTAAAACTTCTAAAACTCGAACTTCTGCGGGTCAAATTTTTTCTATAACTCGAAGAATTGTGGCATTTTACATAAAAATTCCCTTTTTTTTTTACATTTTTTTCTTCTGTAAGTTGAATTTCTTAAACACGAATTTTTCCATAACTCGAAATGTTATTTCGTGTTTTGTGAAAAAAATCGCGAAATCGTATTCTAAAACTCGAATTTAAAAAAAAATCCACCTGTTGCTAGTCTTGTAGGTGCTGGGGGTCAAACAAGGTTAGCTGGATAAAAGGGGATCCTCTCTCCAGTCCACCCTGTGAAGGTGTTTTAATCCCTTCTAGGTGGATGATTTTCAGGGATTTAGCCCTTAGCTACAAACAAGGCCTGTCCAGTAGCACACCAGTAGAAATCTTTTGCAAATTATTTCAGTGTGGACCCATTTCAGGCAGTCTTTTCTTATCCTTCTGAAGTGTGGAACCATTTCAGGCAGTCTTTTCTTATTCTTAAGTGTGGACCCATTTCAGGCAGTCCTTTTTTATTCTTAAGTGTGGACCCATTTCAGGCAGTCCTTTTTTTATTCTTAAGTGTGGACCCATTTCAGGCAGTCTTTTCTTATTCTTCTTAAATGTGGACCCATTTCAGGTAGTCTTTTCATATTTCTTTTGGACCCATTTCAGGCAGTGAGTGCTGTGCACCTTGCCAGTTTCAGGAAAATCCAAGTCTATCATCGTAGTGGACATTTTTGTGATGTCTAAAAGAAAGCTTAAAGTGTTATCCCTGCAGGAAAAAATACAGCTGATACAAGAAGTAGATACTAGGGGAATAAAGAAAAAAGATATTGCTGAAAAATATGGAATACCAGCTTAGTACTGTACCAGCAGCAAATAACAGTATAAAAACTTTATGCACAGCAGTATTTTTTAAACAATTCGTGAAGTACTGGAGTAGTTAAAATATTTGTAATTGCATTTAAATAAATACAGTAATTATGATAACCTTAGGTCCAAGAAATATGTATTGCTTTCTTAGGAAAATTTAGAAAATTTAACAACAGATGCCACTTGTGGATTAATTCTATAACTCGAATTTTCTACAACTCGAAGTTAATCATAGTTCCCTTGAAGATTCAGGTTATGGAAGTTTTACTGTATTGCATATACTGAATGCTTGTAAGTACAGTATTTCTGAAAACTACTACATTACATAGCATAAAATGGGAAAGAAAAAAAAATACACAATTATCTTTCACCATGATAATTGGATTATTTTACCATGTGTGATTTGTTTTAGATATTTAGCATTATGTGTTTTAAAGCAAAGCAAAAAAAATAATAAACAAATTTAAAAAAGAAAAAGGAAGAAAAACCATCATTCACAAGTTTGCTGGTTTACATATCCCTTATCTCAGGTGCTCTGGTCATCTGCTAAAATTACTTTTTTACATGAACTGTAAACAAATAATTACAACAACTTTTAATAACTGGATGCAAATTTCATATATTATCATGTTGATTTACTTAATTAATGGTTCATGAAAAATTAATTTATTTTTATTTTAGTATGACCCCTGAAACTGTGACATTTTGGGGTACAACATAAAAATTGTGACAAAGAATTTTTGAGCACATAAAAACTTGGGGTGACAAACAAATAGCAAAGCTACTTTGATTCACTATTTCTTATAAAATAAAAGTCCTCTGACACAGTTGGGAAAATATAGAATTAGCTTTTGAACAAAAAAACAACAACAAAACGTTGCAGTTTGTTGTTGGAGTATCTATAGTTGTGTGTGTGTGTGTGGGGGGGTGGTATGTCATTGTGGTGACCCAATGTGCTTGTTGTTTATATGGAAACCTAATTTCAAAGAAGAAGAAATAAATATAAAATGCAGAATATAGTTTGCGAAATACCATGCACAGCATCAGTAGTTGTGGAGAATAATTAAGGATAAGAATTATGTTACTGATAACCTGACAACTGTGTTGTTCCCCTGGCAAATTAATACATACATATCATTAAGCTGTTCTCCGTTATTCAGAGGTTAGCTACTCAAAGAAAGACCATCTGACAAATAAACATTTAACAGATAATACAAACCACTAGATAAATTTTTAATTGATTATTTACTTACTGTTGCTGTATCAAACTTCTCCATTTACGGAGATCTTGACACACAACACAAGCTTCAATGACATCCATCACACGATGTACACAAGACCTTCTATACTTCATACTCATAATCTTTTTCTCATTCAGGCACTTCTGAATCTGATCCTCCCATGACTTCCTTGGCCTCCCTCTGCCTTTCTTTCCTGCCACTTGGGCAGAAAAAATTTTCTTAGTAAGCATCTCATCACTCATTCTTTCAACATGGCCAGACCACTTAAGAATATTAGTCTCCACCTTGCTAACAATATTTTACTTCACATTGCACAACTGCAACACATCTTCATTCCTCACATGATCTGAATGTGTCTTCCCACAAATCCCCCGTAAGTAATGCATTTCTCTGGCACACAAGCAACTCCTATGTCTTTTCTGTAGTATCCAGGTTTCACTGTCATACATCAGAGTAGGAACAGTTACACTTTTATACACAGCTATTTGGGACTCTTTTGAGAATCTGTCATTCCTGTGAAAACCTCCTAAAGCATCTGACTTTCAATGAAGAATCCACTCGCTACTAATTCTGCCATCTAATCTGTTCTCTCTGTCAAACAAGCTTCCCAAATATACAAACTCATTCACCTGGTCAATCATGGTTCCATTTAGACTTATATTACATTCAGTACTACCAGTTCCTCTCTCAAAAACCATAACTTTGGATTTTCCCTTATTTATACTCAGTTTGAATTTCATATAAACTTCATATATCTGGGACATGCTCTGCAACTCACTTTTGCTGAGAATAATTAAGAATAAGAAGTATGTCACAGTCAACAGGACTGTGTCATCAGCATACAGCAATCTGTACACATGCGTATTGCCAAGACATAAACCAGTATTGTCCATCTTGGCATCACGCATGCATGCATCCATAAAATTATTAAACAGCAATGGTGACATTACACAACCTTGTCTGACTCCTGGACCAATGGAAAACCATTTTGATATGACACCATTCACTCGTACACAAGCTCTACCACCAGCATACATGGCTTTCACACTATTAAATAGATTCCCAGTAACACCATATTCATTCAATACCTTCCACAAAAGTGTCCTATTTACTCGGTCATATGCTTTATCTAAATCTATAAAGGCAGTAAAAAATTTCTTACCAACAGGCAGATACTTTTTAATCATCATGCGTAATGCAAAAATTTGGTTGGTGTAGCCTTCACCAGGCAAAAACCACTCTGAAACATCCCAATTATTTCTCTGATGTAAAACCTCGTACCTTTTCAATAATGACCTTACGAAACACTTTCCCTGGCACACTCAGTAGTCTAATACCACGATAGTTCTTGCGGTCAGTCTGATCATCTTTATCCTTATACAAGAAAACAATTATACGATCCCACGAGTCCTGAAGTACCATTCCTAACTCTCCCAAGAAATCTGAAATACCAACAATGCAGCAATACAGGGTGAAAATCTGACATAAAAAAGGTATTGTGAATGATGTTGAACAGGTAACACAATGATTGGATTACTTAAATGCTTAGATGGATGGAGCATGTAAGAAATCTACCCAAAAACCAGGTATAAATTTCTGGTGATTCTACCACATTAGTTGTTATTATTATGCACTGAAGTGGCGAATTATTGAGTTGGAAAGAAAGTAATGTTTGCAAACACAAGGCAACTGAAAAGTGCTAATTACCATATCATCATCATTGTCAACCATTATCAATCCACTGCTGGACGAAGGTCTCCCCAAGTTTCCTCCACAACGGTCTGTCTTGTGCCAGTCTCCTCCATGTCACCCCTGCATACTTTCGAATTTCATCCACCCATCTCCCATGTGGTCTTCTTCTGGGTCTTTTCCTGTCCCTTGAAATCCAATCTAAAATTTTGGCTGTCCATCGATGGTCTGTTCTTCTGGCAGTATGTCCAGCCCATTGCCATTTCAGGGATTTTACTCTGATCATGATGTCTTCCACTCTTGTCAGTTTTCTGATCCAAAAGTTTGTCTTCTTATCTCTCCTGGTTACACCAAGCATGCACCTCTCCATGCTTTTTTGAGTTGTCTGCAGCCTTTGTATGTCTCTTTTAGTTAAGGTCCACGTCTCTGCACCATACATAAGCACTGGAAGGATGCATTGATCAAACACTTTTTTCTTAAGACATAATGGCATATTGCTCTTGAAAATTATGCTGTTTCTTCCAAAAGCTCTCCAGGCAAGTTTTATACACCGATTAATTTCTTCATCAATGTGACCCTCACTTGATATCTGCTGTCCAAGATAAATATAGGTATTGGTTATCTCCAATACCTACATTTATCTTGGATTCACGCATGTGAAGAATACCACACTAGTTGTTCATATGGAAATTTTATTCACACTTGTGAAGAATATCACAAGTATATCACAAGTGTGTAAAAAAGATATCACATCTGCCAGTTGCAGAAGTTTATTTATATTCACACTTGTGAAGAGTGCCACATTAGTTAATTCTATGAAATTTCTAATACAGTGTGATGAGTACACTTGCCTGTTGCTGCAGTTCATTTATATTCACACTTGTGAAGAACAACACATTAGTTAATCATATGGAGTTTATATTCACACGTGTGAAGAATATCACATCTGCCAGTTTCAGTAGTTTATTTATATTCACACATGTGAAGAATACCACATTAGCTACTTAAATGGAATTTATTTTGTTTGAAATTGCTAAGTTTTGTTAGCACCACCATAGCTATGGTTAACAGAAAATTTTGAATTGTACCACCTTAGCTATCGTGAGTAGTAAAATGAAATTTGGTGATGGTAAATTTTATAGTAATTTTATGTGGCCTGAACAACAGAAGGTTTAATATTTCTTGTATGGTACAGTTGAAATACCTTTCTGAAAAAATGAGCTAAGCCCCTAAAAAGGCCTTTTTTTTTTTTTTTAATTTTTACTTGGAGCATCTTTAGCTTCTTTCAAACTTACAAATATTCCACTGCTTTCTATTTATTCCTTTTTCCTACTTTTTAATATATATTTGATATGGCTGGAGTCCCTTTTTGATAAATTGACTGAAATGAATATGGCTCTGAAAATGGCCCTTTTTTTATTTCATAAATTTCTCAAATGGAGTGCCTATAAAAAATTCCTTTTGCTTCTCTATATGCTAGTACAACTGGTATTCTTTTTGAGAAAATTACTAAACTGAGGTTAGCCCTGAAAATAACCCTTTTTTATTTCATGAATTTTTCAAATGGGGTGCCTATATAAGTGCATAAATCTTTCTTTCTTTTCAATGCTTCAATTCAATGCAGTGCAAGAGGAAACTGCTAGCTGTGGACCAGCCTACTAGCTAAATGATAGTGGGAATACTAACTGTGAACGGTGCCTTCCAGCTGGCAGTTAAAAGGAAGTGTACTAGAGTTTAGGGCAGATTTTTGAGAAAGTAAAAAGAGACCACTTGCTAAGGTCACTCGTGCTCTCTAAGATGGCTGCCCTGCACAAGTGGTATAGCCAATAAAATTATATTCACCTAATTCAGGAATCACGGAAAGCACACACCTTTTTGCAGAGCTCCAAGGCTGTGCAATGACCAGCTAACCACAGGGTGTCACTGACACAGAACACAATTTCCGGAGGCCCTGCCTCATACACCAAGGATGGTGAAAAGAAATTTCACCAGCAATGATAACATTACATGCGGGTTATGTAGTATTACTTGCTACATGCCACATACTCAGAGAAAGTGTGGAATGTTCAGAGTGGTTTTATGTCTGGTAAAGGCTGCACTAACCAAAATTTTAGCATTACACATGATGATTGAAAAGTATCTGGCTGTTGGAAAGAACCTTTTTGCTGCCTTCATAGATTTATAGAAAGCTTATGACTAAGTAAATAGGACGCTTTTGTGGAAGGTATTGAATGAATATGGCATTACTGGGAATCTGCTTAATAGTGTAAAAGCCATGTATGCTGGCAGTAGAGCCTGTATACGAGTGAATGGTGTTTTATCAAAATGGTTTTCTATTAGTGCAGGAGTCAGACAAGGTTGTGTAATGTCACCATGGCTGTTTAATATATTTATGGATGCATGCATGTCTGATGCCAAAATAGATAATACTGGTTTATGTCTTGGTGATATCTGTGTGTGCAGATTGTTGTATGCTGATGGCAGTGTCCTGTTTGCAGAGAGCAAAAGTGAGTTGCAGAAGAGTATGTTGTCCCGGATGTATGAAGTTTGCATGAAATTCAAACTGAGTATAAATAAGAGAAACTTAAGTTATGGGTTTTGAGAGAGGAACTTGTAGTACTGAATGTAATATGTCTAAATGACATAGTGATTGACCAGGTGAATGAGTTTGTGAATTTAGGAAGTATGTTTGACAGAGAGAACAAATTGGATGGTGAAATTAGTAGGCAAGGGCATTCTTCATTGAAAGTCATGCCTGCTTTTGGAGGTTTTCACAGGAATGATGGATTCTCAAAAGTGTCCTGCTTGGTTGTGTATGAAAGTGTAATTGTTCCTACTCTGATGTATGGCAGTGAAACCTGGGTACTGCAGAAGAAACATAGGAGTCGTTTGTGTGCCAGAGAAATACGTTACTTACATGGGGTTTGTTTGTGGCAAGACACGTTCTGATTGTGTGAGGAATGAAGATGTGGTGCAGTTGTGTAATGTAAAGCAAAATGTTGTTAGCAAGGTGGAGACTAATATACTTTTGGGGTTTGGCCACGGTGAAAGAATGAGTGATGAGATGCTTACTAAGAAAATCTTTTAGCCCAATTGGCAAGAAGGAAAGGCAGAGGAAAGGCCAAGGAAGTCATGGGAGGATCAGATTCAGGAGTGTTTGCATGAGAAAAAGATTGAGTATGAAGTATAGAAGATCTTGTGTACGGCGTGTGATGAATGTCAGTAAAGCCTGAGTTGTAAGTCAAATATCGCTGTAAATGGAGAAGTTTGATACAACAACAGTAAGGAAAAATTATCTGGTAGTTTGTATTTCTTTGTGGAGGTAACCTCTGAATCTCAGAGAACATCTTAGGGATATGTAATGTATGTGTGTCTAATAATTTTTGTCAGGTTCTTAAAGGTCTAAATGTAACAATAGGAAATTTTATGTGGTAATTATTGTGAGTGATACTTTAGAATGTATATTCACCTGACCATTGTGTATTTATCTAGGCTGAAGAAATTGAAGATGATGACGATGATGATGATAAGGATGGGAAAAGTGTAAGTATTTTGTCATGTTATGACTCTCGGCTTTAATTTTATATAGAATTATGTTTTTTCTAAGTGAACATGTGTCTGAGCGGAATTCTGTAAAGTAAACATTTTATTCTGCATTTGCCTAGCTGCATAGAAATTATTTTTACTGTGCATATATACAGTGTGGCTTATAATTTTATGTATTGTTCTACACATTGTACTATACCAATTTTTGGTCAATTGAATCATATGCAGAGTTAACACCAAAATGTAATTATTTTCTCTGATGTTACTCTTTGTGTTTTTTAGGCGTTTGTACTCAACATTTGTTAAATTTTCAGAGATTTCAGCACAATCTAGCATTTTTGTAAACACTGAGAGCTGACTGTTTATTTCATTTTGTACAGCATGAGTTCCAGTTGTAGATCCTAGTTTTTAGTAGAAACCCCTTAGATTTTCAGTTTTTGTTTTTGACAAAAGAATTATCTCACATGGCAAGTTGTTGAAGTGTGCATGTTGATTCAAGGAACTGCTGTGTATTTCCTATAACATTTGTGCTCACTAAAAACTGCTCTTACCAGTAATATGTCCTTAATGTAGAATTAGACAAGCAAGTTTAAGAGGAAATAATTTGCTCTGTAAGAAAAAGGATTAAAATATCAAAAACAATTCATTGAAAAGATTCCTTTAATTAGAAACTGTTAGGCTTTTGGTTTGGAAAAATCATGGCTTCTGATTGAAGCTGAATGATTTAATCTTGCAAAGAAAAAAGCTTCATTGTAGAAAGTCTGTGTACCTCCACTTTTCACACACTCACACATATATAAGGCCTATTCAAGAAAGACATACAACATTTTTTTAAACAGTATAGCTACGTATTGGAACCAAAACATCATCACAGCATACACCCAACTCCCCTCCACATGAATGAACTTTTTCTGAGCTGTTATATTGCACATGACCTTGAGTAGAATGCTGTGAAGAAGCGTCTGTTTGTGCCTGCTTCTCAGTCGAGTCATGGATATCACAGTGGAACAATATGCAGCTTTTGAAGTTCTGTGTTTGTTTTAGGAAAACAAATTCAGGAAAGTGCTAAATGTTGGCGCAGACATGGTGTGTGATGCTACAGCATAGTGGTGGTTAAAAGAATTTTCCAAAGGCCACGAATTGTTTCAGAAACAAGGTGGTGACCTGGGGTGTTGCCAACAGCCATTACTGATCAGATGTCGGCACTGTAGCTGCAATTATTTGCGAGGATTATCTGCTAACAGTGAGACAAATGGCAGAACATTTACAGATTTCAGTTTTGCGTTAGCGATTTCCTGAATGGTTCGGTGACGATCCTGATGAACACACTGCACCACCATTGTAATGTTTTACTCGCTTTGTGCAGTCACAGGTCGACCAGGGCGCTCATTTTCTGCAATGGATTCTCAGCCCTCTTTGAAACTCTGATACCACTCGTACACCTTCGATCGCACCCTTGTAGAGTGACTGTACACCTTTGAAAGCATTTCTAAGGTCTCTGCAGCTGTTTTACTCAAATGCTAACAAAATTTAATGTTACAATGTTGTTCTTCAAAAGCCATGTTTTTCACATCACAAAAGACAGACGACTAACCACAGCAGCAAACGTCCGTGTGCACATTCCAATTACTTTCCGTGGGCCAAACCATTCTGACCACGGAGGGGAGGGATGGCAGAATGTATTTCAGATGCTGTCACTTTAACTGCATGCTTGCGATGTCACAGGTAGACCCTGTCCCCAAACTTTTGGATCCTACTCTGTATAACCAAAGTTTTACTGTAAGTAATAATTCTAAATTCTGGATATTGTGCTAGACTTCTTCAAAATTTGATGCACTCCAACTGTGCCGTGATATGTGACTAAGCATAAAGTACTGCCTTGATAGGTTGCAGAATATTTGTAGTTCAGATGTATCATCTATTCTTGTGGTTCCATTTCAAAAAACAGCAACTCTCTTTTAAGCTTGTGTTTGCAATAACTGTTAACAAGGCTTAAGTGCAATTGCTAAAAGTAGCAAATGTTTGCATCAAGATGTTTTTGCACATGGGCAGATATGTAAGTTATGTCTCCTGGCGAAGTGTGACAAAAAATTTTCACCTCTAGAAGGAAAGGTAAAGAACATAGACAAATTCCTTACAAATAATCTTTTCAATAAGAAACAAAAAAAAAATTGAAGAGACAATAGAGTGATGATTTAAGTTGTCAATATTATGTGATTATTTTTTTTTTTTTCGTGGTGCTGTTGTAATTATGTAGATCTGGCAGATGTCGCTAGTTTGCAGCATGGGAAGAAAATGGAAAGTCAGAAGAGAAAGGTGCTGCACATTGTGGAATTCTAATTGTTTCAGTCAGTTATACACTGGTGTGCAAAATTTAAGGACGAGACAGTTTTTCGAATGTAACGTCGTGCAGAAGTGCTCCACGTCGACTCAAATCATACCATAAGATCCCCAAGATGTAAGAATATGGCACAAGTGAGCAAAACCGTCCAAACAAGGAATCCAAAGGATACAAAGGCACTTTATTGAAAAGGTGGCTTCAAGCACAACTGGACAGAAGACAGAAACGTCTATGTGACAGGCTGCTGCCAAGAAAAATCCAGTCTTTAGTAGGGGATATGATCCCCCTGACTGCGTTGCAGGATTTACAACGTCTGTCCATGCTGACGAGGTTGTCAAGGAGCTGTTGAGGCATCGCGGCCCATTCCTCTTGTAGCGCCAATCGCAGCTGTGGAATCGTTACTGGCGGCTGGTGACATGCCGCCAAGAGTCTCCCGAGAAGGTCCCACGCGTGTTCGATTGGATTTAGGTCCGGGGACCTTGCGGGCCAATCCATACGTTGAATATCTTCACTCTCCAACAGCTCTGCGCACAGATACTGTACGATGAGTTGTAGCATTGTCGTCCATGAAGATGAACTCAGGTCTCACAGCACCTCTAAACAAACGCACGTAAAGCAGGAGAACCTCGGTACAATAGCGGACACCAGTGACTGAACCTCCTTAGAAGATGTGGAGGTCAGTATGCCTACCAAGCATGATACTGCCCCAAAAGAGAACTCCTCCACCCCCAAACTGATCCCTTTTAATGATGTTGGAGGTGTGATTGCGTGTTCCCTGCTCTCTCCAGATGTGTATGCGTCCAGAATCAGAATTGCTCGTCAGCCTAAATTGGCTCTCGTCCATAAAGAGAACTCCACCCCATTGCTGATGTGTCCAGTTCTTGTGTTCCTGGCACCACAGAAACCGCCGACTCCGATGAGCAGGCGTTAATGGCACACACCGTACTGGTCGTCATGTAAATAGACCACCTTTGTGCAGCCTCCTGGCTACGGTAAAACGCGATAATGGACGTCCAGTTGTATGTTGCATGTGCCTTGCGATTTCTCCCGCTGTCTGCCGTCTTGTCTCTTCTTGCCTGTAGGACAATATACCAGTCATCCGCCACCATGGTTGCTCATAGACGACCACTGCTAAACTCTCGGGCAGCTGTTCCTGTCGTTTGAAATGCTCTCCAGGCTCGTGAAACGATGCTGTGAGCGATCTCGAACTCCTCAGCCACACTAGTCGCACTTCGACCTCCTTCCAACTTCCCACTGACGCGACCTCGGGTAAAGTCATCCAGATGTCATCTACTGGATTGCCTGTTGGCCATATCTCACGGTGGCAGCAACTCAACGTCGTTCAAACCGATGTACACCGTGCAATAGCTTTCACCGAATTGCTGAGCGTACACCGCCCATGTGCTTTATACCCTTCCGAAACTCCCCAGTTACGTCATGCTGCATATATGCGCATGCCCTACAGTACCAAACCCTAGTCTATCTCCTGAGTGGTCTTTTGGTCCGTTCTGCCTACTCGTTCCGCTGTTATGCTAATTTCTCCTCTTCATCCTTAATTTTTGCACACCAGTGTATTGTGCAGTGATAACTTCTTCCCTGTGGGATTTCTTTAAAGATAAAGTTTATGCCCCCACCATTGCCTGGAACCATTAATGACTTGAAGGTTCTTATAGCAAAGTCATTCATATTATTGTGATTCATTCAAATATGCTGAAGAATGTTTGGATCATGATTGAATAATGTTTTGATGTCTGCCACACTATTAAAGGTGCAGATGTTGAACTCATTTAGGACGAAGAAAACATACTCTAGTCAGTTGCTCTTTCTATTGGGTTGGTGCTTAAGTTCATGCCATTTTATTTCACAAGTGTTTCCCAGGTCAGTAGTGATGGTGCAGATGGCCAGTTGTATATCAAAATGCAGCCAGTAATCTCAAAATAGTATAACTATACTAAAAATCCGAAAATTCTTGGCGTAGAATAGAAATAAAAGTTTCCAAGCTTTCGCACGTCAACCAGATGGCTTTCTCAAGGAAGGTAGACAGCTAACTGCAAACTGGATAATAATGGAACGTTTCAACACTTTGAACGCGGTGACTTGACTAGCAAACATGATATTTCGAAGAAACGAAGTCACGTTGGTTGGGCACGCGGTACAATGGTAGAGAACTCAGCATTATTTGAAGAACTGATTCCAAATACGTGACAACTCCAGAGAAACGCTATAATTGCAAGCCTCGCAGCTGGTCAAGATTTCCAAGGTTTCGCGAATGGCGGTAGATATGGGTGTGGAGTATGAAGCTAATTTCTTTACATCACTCCATATAGGATCGGCAAACTTTAACTTGACTTCTCTTGATAGGGCAGTGGTTATTTTCCCGTCTCTTGTATCCCTTTTATGTTCGCTGATTCTAATTCCAAACGAACATTTGGTCATTCCGATGCAGTATCGCCTGGAGCCGCCCGGGTATTTTAGTGTGATGGCATAAACACCTGCTTCATTGAGAAGAGGGGGCTTGTCAATATTTCTCTTAAGCATAGTGTATAAAGATGCCGAAGACTTTATGCCGACACCTTGGAAATCTTGACCAGCTGTGAGGCTTGCAATGATAGTCTCTCTGGAGTTGCCACGTATTTGGAATCAGTTCTTCAAATAATGCTGAGTTCTCTACCATTGTACCACGTACCCAACCAACGTGACCTCGTTTCTTCGAAATATCACGTTTGCTCCTAATCATTTATTGTCTATTCAAGTCACCGCGTTCAAAGTGTTGAAACGTTTTATTATCCAGTTTGCAGTTAGCTGTCTACCTTCCTTGAGAAAGCCATTTGGTTGATGTGCGAAAGCTTGGAAACTTTTATTCCTATTCTACGCCAAGAATTTTCGGATTTTTAGTATAGTTATACTGTTTTGAGTATAATTTGGTGTACAGTTCCTACTTTTTGAACTTGTAGCCAGTAATATTGTGTATCTAAATCATATTGCATTGTGTGATTGTGGCTAATTGTATTTTGGTTTTCAGGTCCGGAAGTATGGAGTGTCAAGTAGAGAGGAATGAACATCTCCTACATCTGCTCCTCTACGAGTTTAACAAGGGATCCTCAGCCGCCAAGGTTACTCGACAAATTTGTGCTGTGTATGGCGAGGATGCTATTACTCCGAGAACAGCTCGCAAATGGTTTGAGTGGTTCTGAGGTGGCAATTTTGACATCAACAACTCTCCATGCTCAGGTCGTCCATCTCACTTTGATGAGGATCATTTGAACCATCTCATCCACTTGGATCCGTATCAAACCACACGCGAATTGGCCATTGGGATAGACTGTCATCAGGCTACAGTGGTGCGATACCTGGAACGTATGGGAAAGGTTCGGAAATTGGGGTTTGGGGTGCCTCACACTCTCGCCAAGGACAACAAGAATCAGCGTGTTGCCATATGTGGTTCCTTGCTTGCCCATTATCGCGAATGCTTTCTGTCACGCATTGTTTCTGGAGATGAAAAGTGGGGCCTGTATGTGAATTTCAGGCATCGGAGAAAATGGTTAAGCCCAAACAAGACTCCCACACCACGTCCAAAACATGACCTTCATCCTGCAAAGATCATGTTGTGTGTCTAGTGGGACATGGAAAGCATTATTCACTGGGAAATGCTGCCGAGGAATCGGACCATCAACGCTGCACTCTATTGTGAGCAACTCCGCCATATGAAGGGAGCAATTCAGCAGAAACGGCCAGATTTGTGCCATGGTGTCCTTCTCTAACATGATAACGCATGCCCTCACAGTGCAAGCATGACCAAAATGGCCATTTCAGACATGAAATGGGAGATCCTTCCACATCCAGCCTATTTCCCAGATGTCGCCCCCTTCAGACTATCACCTGTTCCGATCTCAGTCGAATGCACTCTGTGGCAGAACATTCAACAAAAATGTTGTTCTCCAGAATTTCCTTGATGATTTCTTTGCAGCAAAACTAGCATGTTTTTTCAAGAATGGCATTGCATACCTATCGAGACATTGTGACACCATCGTAAACAATGGGGTTGGAGGGGGGGGAAGGATACATAGTTGATTGATTCAGTTTTCCCTTCTGATGTAATACATTCCTGCAGTGCGGTGAAAAAAACAGCATGAACTTATGCATCAACCCAATATTAATGCGTGTATCTTATTTATAGTCTGTATTTTCCCTCATTAAATTCTCGTAATCACCTTGTATATAGCCCAGAGGATTACGATGAAAGAAAAGAGATAATTCTGTTCTACGCTTGAGTACAGTCTTATCATATTTCAGAGTTACACTCTTATCATATTTCAAATTATCACGTGAAAATTTGACTCTCATTTATCAGGTAATGATTAATAAACCTTCTAGCACTCTTAGTGAATGTGTGTCAAACATACAATAATACAGATCCCAGAAAAGCAATTTGGATTGCAAATCCGGGGCGATTTCATGCAAATGAATTGTTCATATGCTAACTTTTTAACTGTAAGGTTTCTGTGGAAGTTGTTCAACATGACCAGGGATACATTAGATCAGTAAAACTAATTACTTAAACCAGGATTTTATGGAGCTTTAGTAGGCTCATGCATTTTTTATAAGTATTCATCATTTAGAGATTATTATGGCTCTGAACCAGCTGTGACTTTTAACTGAATTTTCATTTTGCTGCTCATCATTAGATAAATCTTATTGTGGCATTCAACCATTGATTGGAATTTAAACCAATTGAGGTAAACTTACCTTTTACGGGTTTATTCCTCTAACATTTCGAGCACGTAAATTTTCAGCAGTCTTGTCACTACTCGTAGAGCTCCTGTGGTTGTTACAACTATTGTCCTCATAGCGGCGTGTTTCCTCTGCTGGCCCTGGAGTCTGTTCTTTCTTTATTTCAAAAAAAAAAAAGAAAGACAGAACCGACTCCAGGACCAGCACAGGAAACACTCGACGCTACGTGGACAATAGTTGTAACAACCACAGAAGCTCTATGAGTAGTGACAAAACTGCAGAAAATTTACATGCTCGAAATGTTAGTAAGAGGAATAAATGCTTAAAGGTGAGTTTATCTCAATTGATTTTAAATACAATTGGCACGTTAATGAAGTTCAATTTGAGAATTGTATATTTTTAAGTTGTTGCACTTTTAGTACATTGATTGGAAGTTTTGCTGCCCATCATTAGAAAAATCTTATTGTAACATTCAACCATTGATTGGAAGTTCTGCTGCTCATGATTAGAAAAATCTTATTGTAACATTCAACCATTGATTGGAAGTTCTGCTGCTCATGATTAGAAAAATCTTATTGTAACATTCAACCATTGATTGGAAGTTCTTCTGCTCATCATTAGAAAAATCTTTTTGTAACATTCAACCATTGATTGGAAGTTCTGCTGCTCATGATTAGAAAAATCTTATTGTAACATTCAACCATTGATTGGAAGTTCTGCTGCTCATGATTAGAAAAATCTTATTGTAACATTCAACCATTGATTGGAAGTTCTTCTGCTCATCATTAGAAAAATCTTTTTGTAACATTCAACCATTGATTGGAAATTTTGCTGCTCATCATTAGAAATTTTTTATTGTAACACTGAACCATTGTTTGGAAGTTTTGCTGCTTATCATTAGAAAAGTTTTATTGTAACATTCAACCATTGGAAGTAATGCTACATGTAGCATCTGCATTTACAGTAGTGTGATGTGTTGTGTTGCTACAAATGCAAAAAATGTGGTTGTAGTAGTAGCATGCAACAAAGTAAAGTAGCTCATAGCGGAAAATTATGCTACAAATTGTGCTGCTTTAAAAAAACTGAAACAAAAAAAAAAATTCAAATCATGTGACATTTCAGGATTTCGTGGAACATTATTGGCTGGAACAGGTGGGTTACATGTGCCCTGCATACAGTTAAATACCTGACTTGACTTTCATTGTGGAATTTAGCCAAACTGTTAACCATAGGGTATTGGGTAATCGCCACCACCCCCCATCCCCGCATCGACACATAGCTGCGCCATCTGTCCAGCAAGGCCATGATCCCGGAACGAAAAAGTCTTGGCACCCGAAGAAGTCATCAACTGCACGTTGAATCTAGTTGTCTGTTGTGAACTGCTTCCCGGACAGGAAGTGATCCAGGCGATGAAACAGATGATAGTCTGTCGGAGACAATTCCGGGTATTAGGCAGGATGAGGCAGTGCTTCATAGCCCAAGGTACTTAGTGTCAGCATCGTTCGTTGTGCGGCATGAGGGCGAGCGTTGTCCTGGAGCAGAACACCATGTCTGTTGACCAAAGCCGGTTGTTTCTGCAGCAATTTCCTGTGCATCTGGTGTAATTATTCTGCACAATAACGTTCTGCAGTGATGATTTAGCCTCTTGCCAAGAAACTGATGAATTATTCCGGCTGTGGACCACCAGACAAGGAGCATCATCTTCTTGGTGTGTTAGTGGTGGCTCAGGATGCCGTCCAGCAGGCTGTGCCTTGCTTAACCATTGCACAAATCGTTTTTGATTAACATAAAGGACCCACTTCTTGTCGCAGGTGACGATTCGATGCAGTAGAGGTTCCTGTCTATTCCTGGCAAGTAGCAACATGCGGACTTCCAAACATCCCGTCTTGTTGGCAATTGTCAACTCATGGGGCAGCCACATATCCAGCTTTTTGACCTTACCCAGTGCTGCCAGATGCCGAACAACTGTCATGTGGCGACTCCTACCTCTGCCACTATCTCATAAGTTTTTGGGGGTCAGCTTCAACCACACATAACAGAACATCATCAGAAACAGCAAAAGGTCAGTGACCATGTGCTTCGTTTTGCAGGTCCATATTTCCACTTCAAAACTTCACAACCCATCGCTGAATGGTTTGTTCATTGGCTGTATTCTCCCCAAACACTTCGTTAACGTTTCGAGTGGCAATTCCTGCAGAATGGCCCAGTTTACACTCATAAAGAAAGATGACTCTCAAATCCGGCGTGTGCATGTTTCCTTTGCAAGCCACGTTTCATCCAAACAAACTATGCCTGAAACTTGTTCTTCACACACATGCTTGCTATTTATAGTAACTCTGTGACGCAATTCCCACAACACCTGTGGGTGGTTCCATTCCGCTGTGGTGGGGGGGGGGTCCTGTCTCCATTGCTCGTTTGCACCAGACATTTCATTCCCACCAACCCAATATTTTCTTCCTTACTTTATGCTATTTACAGGAAAGTCTTCTCAGTCAGCCTGCAAACAGCACATACAAGGTGATAAAGCTAGCAATTTGTTGTTCACATGTGATAGCAAGGTTCAATATTCTTAGTAAAGAAAATGAGAATTCACAAATACGTGTTGGTAGTGTTTTTATTTGAATTCGCTGAGCATATCAGCTAGCCTTGAACTTAAGCCACTGAGCATGATAAAATGTGTTGTGTATGATTATCAGAGCTGAAGTAAATGCAAAGGTATATTACTAATGTAATTTGCCTTAGTGTTTAGCTCTGAATGAGAAATGTTAGAATGTACGTGTAACGATCATCTTTCGGATTTGCATTTTAAACTTAAGACATAAATTACATTTATTATTAAGTTAAAAATCGCAGGAATGACGAGCTCTCAAGAGAGTCCTGCCTGGCTGTGTATGAAAGTGTAATTGTTCCTGTTCTGATGCATGGCAGTGAAACCTCGGTACTGCAGAAAAAAGCATAGAAGTTGTTTGTGTACTGAAGAAATGTGTTACTTATGGGGGGGGGGGGCAAGACACGTTCTGATTGTGTGAGGAATGAAAATGTGTTGCAGTTGTGTGATGTAAAGCAAAATGTTGTTAGCAAGGTGGAGACTAATATGCTTCAGTGGTTTGGCCATGTTGAAGGAATGAGTGATAAGATGCCTACTAAGAAGATCTTTTTAGCCCAAGTGGCAGGAAGGATAGGCAGAGGAAGTCCAAGGAAGTCATGGGAGGATCAGATTCAGGAGTGTCTGCATGAGAAAAAGATTATGAGTATGAAGTATAGAAGTTCTTGTGTACGGCGTGTGATGGGTGTCAGTTAAGCCAGAGTTGTATGTCAAGATCGCTGTAAATAGAGAAGTTTGATACGGCAACAGTAAGAAAAAAGTATCTGGTAAATTGTATTTCTTTTTGGAGCTTATCTCAGAGAACAGCTAAGTGATATGTATGTATGTACTTAAGGCTAATTGAAGAAAAAGTAACAAAAGTAGCTACTTTTCAGAAAAAGTTGTGTAGCTAGCTACTTTTTGGAAAAAATAGTTGTAGCTTAGCAATATACTTTTGAAGAATGTAGCAGTAGCTAGCTGCTTTTTAAAAAGTAGCTTTCCAATCTCCCCAGTAAAGTGCAGTGTTAAATTCATTCATGAAGTGTTTTGAACAAATGGTATTTTTCATACTGTTCTTGTAAAACAAAAATGCCTCTTGTTTAAATGTTTATGCCTCTTGTTAAATGTTTATGCCTCTTGTTAAATGTTTAAAAATGCCTCTTGTTTAAAACATATAAACATTTGCTTCTATCATTTATCATGTAGTTCGCTAGATATGTAAATGCATTTGTGTAGTTTAAAATGCCATTATATTTTTACATATTTTGGGTAAACTGCCCTGTTCTCCAAAACAGTCTCCCTTCCTCTTTTTCTTCACTTGTAGTAAAATAGTTTCATATACTGAAACTGTGAGACACTATGCTTATTGTCCAAGTAGTAATTAATATAGTGAATGAAATACTTTGACTTTTTCAAATTGATGGTGTTCAAAATGGCGTTAAATTTTTCTATTCAAACTCTTTTTGTTCTCCAGATACAAATTTTAATGTGTAACAGTTAGAATTTTGTTGAAAACTTTTTCATGGCATCACACTAAAGTATAATTAATTGATTAGGCAATATTTTTTCTCGTTGTGCACTTTAGAATGTTTAAAAAACATTAACAGTTCAAACTCCATGCAGAGTGCACATGTCTATGAAAATCTGAAAAAAAAACCTTGCATTAAAATCCGTTTCACGTTCATTGAATATTCGGGAATTTTTTCTGTTTTCTGATAAAATTCAGGAAAATCGTTGAGAAAAAAAAATGATAATTTGAAACACTGAATCTGGCCCTGTGGCCACTGCAAACAGAAGTATGCCTATCTTTTATCATAGTAACAGGAGCTTGGTATTGCACAAATATATGTAGTGACTCTGTTTTCTTTGGTGAACTTATAGTGTATAGAATCCTCCCTCTTCATACAAGGTCGAATTTGGCAGTAACCTCAGTGATAAATCATTTGGCAAGGTCATTGCCCTTGGCACAGAGAACTTGCTTCTCTGTGAACTTTTTAAAGTTGTAAATATTTTTAAGGGCTGACATTTCACTAAACATACCATTTCTTTATTTCATTTAACATGCTCAACACCTTGTTTAACAAGCTCTGACTCTAAAAGTGCCAAGGTAAAGTTATTATACCCATTTTGTGTGAACTGTGCTAGCAAGCCCACTTATTCTCAAAACCCCTTAAGTTTTCTCCTGTCAGATTTATGTGTATGAGCACTGTTAGTGTCATTAATTTGATTCTCTGACATGGCAAGAATATAATTGAATTTGCTTTATGATTGTGACCAAATTAGATTTCATTTATCTTCTTTTTTCTCAAAGACGGACAAAAAACAAAATTAATTTCTAGTCAGCCAGTTACAAGGTACTTGTGTTTTGATGAAAATGTTCCCCTTTTTTTTTTTCAGGAAGAGAAAAAGACTCTTAAAGAAAAACTGCAGGCTGTCCAAGATGCTACTGCAATGATTCAAAATATTCTTGGTGAAGTAGCTGCCTTTGGAGAAAGATGCAAAAAGTAAGTGCATTCATTACATTCTCCCTCTGAATTTATTTTGTGTCGTTCAGTATTTTTCCACATTTCGTTTTAGGAAGTGTTTTTACAATTACTAACCAAATATATCCATCGAATTCATTAGTACATTCTTCACTTTCCATGTTGTGTATGCATTTAGTGCATACTGAACCATTAATTACCAATCGATGTACTTTGTATAATTTATATCAATGATCTGAAACACATGTTACCTACTGTAGGTATATCCAAGAATTGGTTGTCAACACTACAAGGAAGCATTGGATAGCTTTGACTAGTAAAAATCTAAACATTATTTATGTTTCTAAGCTGCAATTGTGTAGCATTAGTTACTTGGAAGTTCCTTGTTCTGAGTGGTGTAATGGTAGAGAGCTCTAATGGAAAGTGGGAGATATGTAGTATGTTTGATTCCCAGTGCAACAGAACTTTTCTAAAGAGGTACATATGCAGCACAATACAGTTTTCAAGTTTTCTACCTGAGAAATAGAGGGAAATATGGCTCTATGTGCCAGTAATTACATTTATTAATTACATCTATGCATACTTGCCAACTTTTACGTATTTCTGCTTAATTTTACTGATTTACAGATCGAGGTCTTTTTTTTTTATGGATTTATTAATATTTCGATTGCTCAGTCGAAATATTTCAATCCCCTGCAACCATCCACTTAGATTTTCTACCGGACCTTACGAGCGCTGTGTCACGCGATGATGTCATCTTTGACTCGCTGGCTTTGTGACGTTGTGCGGTAGCTCTCTCTCTCCATGAGAGTGCTCAAGTGACGCCGACGCTAGACACATGCGCAGTCTGCATTGGTGGCCGTCGCATTTTGTATTTCCATGACCCATCTTGATCGAGCGAGTGGTAACGCTGATCGAGCGGCCATGGTATTTCAGTCCCTGTAGACGCTAGTTCATTGTAACAGTTGATTGGTCTCCTCTTGGGAGGGAAATCTCAGCCAATGAAAGAGAAGGGTAAAATCTGCATGCATAATGTTGAGCAATGCTGTTGTAGCAGCAAAAGAATGCTTTCTATTCTATGTGTGTTGTTTTTAGTATGTGGTTTTGTTTCTTTGTTGCAGAGTTAAATTACCAGGAGGAGCGAGTTGTTAGTTTAGCTTTTATGCAAATCTATAAAGATGTGTACTAAGATTATACCATCTCAGAATTTTCAAACTTTTAAGGAAGCATACACCGCAAAGTTCCAATGTATCAGGAAATCTAATAAAGGTGTAAAATTTACATTTTGCGACATTTGCCAAAACGATTTTAACATTGCTCACGCAGCACGTGTAGAATTTATAATGTCATACCTCTGTTTTCTGGTAGCAAATTATCACACTGCTTGACATCCTTTTTTTATGTGCATGTATGCGATAAACAAATGTTTTTGTCAGGTAAATGGCTTAAAGCCAAAGTCAATTAACTTACTCTTTTAGTTTTTAGAAGGTTCAAATACTACTAATTAGTAAAAACTGCTAAGATCATTCATTATCTTTGTATATAGAAATAGCATCACCAATTGCCATCTATGTCATGAATTCCTCAAAAAACTCAAACTGAATCATTTTGGAGAGAAAATTTGTAGTTACTTAAAAAGAAATTGGAAATTCAGGTTTGATTCTCATTCCAGACTGATATAGTTTGTAAGTTTTCTGAGGAGTTGATTGCATGGATTGTGTGTGTGATGTTACATAGAATAGTTTGTAAGTTTTCTGAGGAGTTGATTGCATGGATTGTGTGTGTGATGTTACGTAGAAAAAAAATTGCACATTAGTACATACGGTTTGGAAATTAATTATTAATTAATTTTTATTAGGTTTCAAAATTATTTTTGAAACAACTGCTTTGAATAAATTACAGATGCTGAATGATTCAAGATATGACATTGAGGTAAAAAACCCAAAAAAAAACCAGGTATTTAATGTATGACTTGGTTCTTTTATTCATGTTGGGCCGCGGGTGGCCGAGTGAGCAACGCTCGGAAAGGGCCTCAGGTTCGATCCCAGGCAGGTACGAACGCTCGATCCACTAAATACCCGCCGTGCATCGGATGGGCACGTTAAGCTGTCGGACCCAGGGTACTGGCCCCCGGTAATGAATAAGAGCGTCTTCCTCCCCCTTTCTACTTCGCTTCCGTGTCACTTTCCTATTGGGCGCTCTAGCCCAAATCTCCCTAGTTTCCTATTTCTAAGGGTTGTTTAAGACCTGGGGTCAGACACTCCCTTCCTAAAATCCTCTACATATGATCATTTTATTCATGTTTGTGTATTTCAATGGTGAAATTAATATATGTAATTTTTTTTTTTTTTTTTTTTTTACATCACTGTTGGTGAATTGGAGTAATTATGTTAAAAACATGAAAATTCATGTTGTGCCACTGAAACTAATTCGTTTTTCTAGAGAGCAATGCCATTTGTACTAGTAGTGAAATCTAATGCAGATGAAAGATTTTTGGTAAATGTGTAGTTTAGCGTCCTAAATTATTTTGCCGCAAATGAAGTATTTCGAAAAAGTGAGACTACAGATTTTAAAGTATGCAATTTCATGGCAAATGGCGAAAAAATTTCATCTTTATAGTGCATTTTAAAGATTTTTACCATAATATTTATATGCAAGTATGACACTGTGAACAGAAGCTGTGGCAGGCCTAACACAATGCAGTGGCGACGGCGTCAAGCTTTGCTCTGTTGAAATGGTTTGTTGTGGCGGCCAATTCACAGGTGGAAGAGTACAAGAGGTACCAGTTAAGATGCTGCCAGGACAGCGATCCATTTTGTAGTGCTACGGTACAGAAAATAGATCCACATTACCCTCCTTTCTTTTTGTTGTGTCCTCAATGGTAATTTTGTGCCAGCATGACTAAAAAATTGCCAACTTAACAACAGAACTGAAAGTGCACTGGGATGCTGAACGAGGTGCAAACCCAAGCCATTAAAACCAGAACCAAAACTTTGTAAGTTTCTGATTTTCCATCTAACTTCTGTTGGTGAAAACTTGAGAGCTACTTTATCTCTCCTGTACAAGCAAGAAAGGCATCTCCAAACTTTATATTTGGTGTGAGGGAATCATATGTAAAACAATGAAGAAATTGTCAGCATGTGCTTTAAAACAGTGAGAAAACACTGAAGAACTATATTCTCTAGCGTAGCACTACAATATGCAACTCTTTCCTGACAAGAACATACCCAGTTGCTGTTGTAGTCTTCCACCCACGAATTGGCCACAGGAGCAAACATTGGTTTCATCGGAGCAAAGCTTGGCATTGTCGCTGCAGCGTTGTGTTAGGTCTGCCTCAGGTTCTACTCACAGCGTCATACTTGCAGGTAAATATTATGGTAAAAATCTTTAAAATGCACTATAAAGATGAAATTTTTTCACCATCTGCCATGAAATTGCATACTTTAAAATCTGTATATCTCACTTTTTCAAAATATTTCGACATTTGCGGTGAAATAATTCGGGATGCTAAACTTCACATTTACCAGATTTTTAGCCCCCATAAATGCAAAACAAATCTTCAGACTTCTATTGCATTTTGTGAATAGAAAGAACTGAAAAACATGATTGAACTGAGAAATGTCACTTAATTTGTTTAGGTGAATAGCACGGAGTTGCCTCCAGGTAAGATGAACTAATTTAAAATTTCAAATTTATGCCATTGATTCACCTGTGTTTCTACATTGGTGAGAGAGATTCTCCATTTTATTTTTCAACACAGAAGCATTTCACATGTGAAATCTAAATTTTTATCTAGGCAGAATAGAGCCTGCTGAATGCACACTTTACATTTGTCAGTTTAATTCCATGCAGTGTCAGTGCATAAGTAATTCATTTTTGGGAATTCATTCATCATTCACACAAAACTAATTCACTTTGCATCCACTCCTGGACAGTTGTCTCACTACATTCACTGAGCCAATCATTCTTTGCTTCAAAGCACTTGCAAGTGCAAAGCCAAGTGGAAATTGGCAAACTACCCAAAACAGCAGATATCCACCATTCACACCATTAACCATGAATGATTCGTGGTGAGCAAGTGCATCCAAACTGCTGAAAGGAGTGAGAACTTAGCAGATTAATTCACCACTGAAAGGAATGGCATTTGCATTTCATTTCCATTCTTAAGTTTTGCCATTATTTCCTAGCTGGCTGCTGATTGCTTACTTACATAATGGTTGACACATATTAATTCTTGATATTGCTTTTCTTATTGGGAATTTGTTTCCAAATTCATCTGGATGAAAGAAAGTTACAGGTTGAATGATCATTCACAGTGGTGAGAGCACACCATTCATGGTGAAGAGTCATTTGTTGTGAACAAAATTTATGAACGCTCCATCGCTAGTTCAGTGTACCAATGAAATAATGCAATTTCTATCATCTGTCAGGTGGAAGTGGCATTAGAATTATATCTTGCTTTGGTCGTACCACCTTTTACCTTACAAAATTTCACTGCATTTTCTGTTCTTTTATAGCAAACTGAAGTCTTTCAAAATTACCACTGATTCGCTTTGGCTTTAGGTCATATATGTACTACAGAGCCAATTTAAGAGGAAGGACATTTTCAATGAGCCTTAGAATTATGCAGGATGCTTAAAAAATTGACAGAGTTCTAGAGTTGTTGTTTTTTATTTTATTTATTTATTTATTTATTTTTGCAAATAGCACAACAAAAACTAAGAAACTGCCTTGAGAAAATACTTTCTGAAAAAAAAAACCCTAAGAAACTGCCTTGAAAAAAAAAAAACTTTCTATTTCTTTCCGCTTTTTTAGGAGTCTGAAAAAATATGGTTGCCCCCAGTCCATCCTCAAATTTTTCCAAAGCATTAAACAAGTTTTTTGTACACATCTGTAATTAGGGAAAATTCTCATGTGTTAAGAATTCGTTTGAATTACGTATTTTTGGATCATACTATTTTGCCCACTATTTCGATATAATTTCAACAAGCTGAACCCAACCCTTAGAGGCGAGGGGAGATTAAAGCAGAACTGAACTGGTGTCCATTTTTCAAAAATGCATTTTTTCATTTTCTGGAAAACATGATTGAACTGAGAAAATGTCACTTAATTTATTAGGTGAATGTTTTTTTTATTTTATTATAAAACTGTAGAGTTGTTTTATTTTATTTATTTGTTTATTTATTTTTTGCAAATAGCACTGCAAAAACTATAAGAAACTGCCTTGTGAAAATTTTTTTTATTACTTTCCGCAGTTTTAGGAGGAGTCCGCAAAAAAATATAGTCTCCCCAGCCCATTCTCAAGACTTTCAAAATCATTACAGAAGTTGTTTTTTTTTGTACACATCTGTAATTATGTGAAATTTCCACACATTAAGAAGTCATTTGAATTGTGATATTTGATCATATTATTTTGCCCACTAATTTGATATAATTTCAACAAACTGAACCCAACCCTCGGGGGGGGGGGGGGCTAAAGCAGAACTGAACTGGTATCCATTTTTCAACAATGAATTTTTTCATTTTCTTGCTACCACCGATTCAGCCATAAAGCATGGGATACACACTTCAATATGGTGGGGATATTTTTATAGCTTCCTCATCATATTTTGGAAATGTTTTCTCCTGTGTATTTTTATTCATTCACCCATAATGAAATCCTGGATGTGCCACTAATACTGGAACATCTAGGATTTCATTATGGGTGGATGAATAAAAATACTGGAGCCCCAAAATATTGTAAAGCCCCCTGTCACCTTAAATGTGCTCTGATGTACTATGATAAATATTTATGTACAACATGTGAACACACACAGTATTTTCTTTTAAATGAGCAAAATGTTTATTCAGTACCCACTTCCATGCAGCATTTTGTGTTTTTTTCAGTGCATTCAACTATTCTGTCCCATTTTTGTCATGGCTGGCCATTTTGGCGCTGCTTGTAGCTGCTATTGTGCTGTATTTGATCCCGATGCGTTATTTAATTATGGCTTGGGGTGAGTGTTTTTGTTTGTTGTTTACAGAATTGTCATTGTGAATGACCTGATTTTTCATATTGTTCTTTTATGAATAACTAAGACTACTTTGAATGATATATTCATCAACATTAAACATTTCTTGTGATGTTAATTTCCATATTTAATAAAAGAAATTAGACTACGTTCAATTCTTTATTGTTGAAATTTGCATCCTGGAAAATGCTTTATTAGAATTTTACACAAATATCTACTATACATTGAATATAATTTTTTTTTTAATTTTCAGCTCATTTCCAGTTTAGTATAAGGAAGCAAAACAATGAATATGCCACAAAACATTCAGTTGTGATAATTGTGTTTCCTGATAAGAAAGGTTGAATGTCAGTGTTTTACAATATTCTAGAATTGTGACATTTTTTGAGATCAGATTTTCTGATCTAAAAAAGTATTCCAAAGCAGTAAAGATTCAGTGTTGTCTTTGGTCCAGCTGCAATATACACTGCTAGAGTGAGAATTAAATTGTGTAGAAAACTAGAAAATTTTAGTCTTGCAGTCCTTTGTATAAGCATAAAAAAATTAGCTTTTCCAATTCTTATGGATCACACAATAGACACCAGACGTGAACATGTAAATTATTTTGTACAATTTCAGGGACACCTGAAAATTGGAGATACATAAGTTCCACATAGGCACTGACCTGAATCAGCATTAGTGAGGTTGTTAAATGGAGTGACTTATGATAGCATGGAAAGCATGGCCTATATCACTCCAAACCTATGCAAGATGGATCAATGAGCAATAATCCAATTCTTGAATGTATGAGAACAGGAACCCACTGAAATGTATTGATGAATGCAGTCCATGTACGGTAATGCCCGTATATTAAAAATGATGGTAAAAGGCTGATGTAGATAGTTCCAGAATGGTAGAGCTAATTAATCAACAGTGGATTTGCCACAGCCTTTCCCTGCATTGGTTTCCAAGACAGGTGCCACCACTGCAAGAAGAGATACCAAAGTACCACCATCACACGTCCATTAAATACATCATAGCTAAGGTACCAAGGTGAGTGAAAAGTTTATCCCATTCTCAGCTAAAAAGTTTAATGATGCAAGAAAGCCGTACTACTTACCTCATCCTGCAAAGTACAGGCTGTTGTTTTCTATAGTCTTTTGCGCCAACATCCCACCAGAGCTGTAATCCCATAGCAATACCACTTGGCAAGTGTCAAAGGAGAACCTCTCTGATGCCAGATTCCACATCCACCACTGAAGTAAAGTGCCGTCCTTGTGGGAAATGCACCTTAGAGCAAAACAAGTGGTTGATTGTCATATGGGGGCAAGATCTATACTGTATGAAGGACGAGGTAGGATTTCAACCCTGTAGTTTTTGGTGGATCACTCTGGAGGTATGACTTGGGGCATTACTCACTTGTATTGATGTGTGCTAGGCAGTGTTTACACTGAGCATCTTGGACCTGCTGCAGTTATTAAGCATAGAGGTTCCCATTCACAGCCTGACCATCTGGCATCAGTTCCCATTGAACAGAACCCTCACAATTCTACCCAAATGCTTCCTGACATAGCCTCAGCCACTGGTTCCCAATAGTAGATCAACATAGGAATATCCACATTTCATCACCTGTGATGATACGATGCTAAAACCTATTGAGTTCCTAGTGTACTGGGCCCTCACAATTCCACCATATGCACAACATGACTTTCTACTAGAAAACCCCCTCTTTGCACCACTGGCTGTACTTCTTGGCTGGGCCTCAGCTACTTGTATTCAGTGGTAATATAATGTAAGGATATCCATTTTTTATCACCTGTAACAATATAACTGTAAAACCCATCGTCCTATGGACGCGACAGCAATCTGCAACATAATGTCATGTTGTTTTGTTTGTTGGGGTTTCAATTCATGGGGA
This sequence comes from Macrothele yani, assembly GCA_039090855.1. NCBI lineage: Eukaryota > Metazoa > Arthropoda > Arachnida > Araneae > Macrothelidae > Macrothele > Macrothele yani. The sequence goes on from CM077006.1 coordinate 52,804,760, forward strand.
ACAATTTGATGGCACCTGGAGAAGAAGCCAAGCCAGTACAGATGACAAACAATGGTGGATTGGGAAAACCCCACTTCTGCTGCCAGTTGTCATGTGTTGCTACTAGGGTTTACTATCGCAGCTTCAACTAGGGTGTCAGTTTTGGTGGTTCTGTGACCATGATTTACTATTACATCTTCAACCAGGGTGTTAGTGTTGGCCCTGTGGTACCAGGGTTTACTGTCATAGCTTCAACCAGGCTGTCAATGTTGGTGGTTATGTGGTACCAGGATTTACTGGCACAGCTTCAACCAGGGTTTACTGGCACAGCTTCAACCAGGGTTTACGGGCACAGCTTCAACCAGGGTTTACTGTCACAGCTTCAACCAGAGTTTACTGTCACAGCTTCAACCAGAGTTTACTGTCACAGCTTCAACCAGAGTTTACTGTCACAGCTTCAACCAGAGTTTACTGTCACAGCTTCAACCAGAGTTTACTGTCACAGCTTCAACCAGAGTTTACTGTCACAGCTTCAACCAGAGTTTACTGTCACAGCTTCAACCAGAGTTTACTGTCACAACTTCAGCCAGGGTGTCAGCATTGTTGGTGATCTTGTGGTACCATGGTTTACTCTCACAGCTTCACTCAGGGTGTCTGTGATCCTGTGTAACCAGGATTTACTGTCACAGCTTCAACCAGGGTGTCAATGTTGGTACCAGGGTTTACTGTTACAGCTTCAACCAGGGTGTTATTATTGGTGGTCTTGTGGTACCAGGATTTACTGTCACTTATTCAACCAAACTGCCAGTGTCGATGGCCCTCTGATAACAGGGTTTATTATCAGAGTTTCAACTAGAGTATCAGTGCTAGTGCCTGACTTCAGCTTTCCCTAGTATTGAAACACAAACACCAGAACCACATTTTTGTGGTGGGGCTGCCACATTTAAACCTTTTGTCCAACATTGGTGTAGGACCATTTGAACAGCTCTTTTTGGGTAAAAAAAAAGGGGGGGGGCATTGTTGCACTTCAAATGATGAAAATCAAGAAGCAACTCAATGGAGAACATGTTATAGATAGAAAGCACCAGTTTACAAGTCATCCTAAAAAGCTATGAATTTCATTTTTACACAGTATTTTTGAAAAAGTTTTTGGAAGTTATTTCACCTGTTAACCAAATTACTTCAGTGTCAGGAATCTAGTTTTAGAGATACCTTAGTGATTGTGGACTCTTTTGTGGATACTGTGAACACTTTAAGAAATGATGCAGTTTATGCAGAAGTTTTAAATCTGATAAGTAGTGAATTTGACATATTGGAAGAAAAATATACTCCATTAAAAGACAAGAAAAATTTGTGAAAGGCTTGCAGGTTATCCATTTACAGATAGCATAGGGAAAAGATTAGAAGTGGGTCATGAACCAAGTGAACATTTGAAAGCAATATGCTATCAAATCAATGATATTGTGTTATCTGAAGTGAAGCAAAGGTTCGTGATGCTAATGATAAATTTTTAGTTGCTATATCGCTAACGCAGAATCTGAAAGGAACTTTGAAAAATGAAATATATATAGAGTCCCTCAACATCAAACTTCCATTACAAAGAGAAATATCCTTTGTCAGAAGTTTACAAAATAAATGGAGCTGAAAGGAAAATGGACATTATGGCTTTTCATGAAATGTTTGAACCCAGGGTTACTTTTAAAGAAACCTTTAACTAGCAACTGCAAAAACGTTTTTCTGGATGAAGCACTGCTACATGTGAATCAACGTTTTCAACTTTTAACTAGAATAAATCATCCAAAAAGATTGGCAATCCATCACCAGCAAATGGCAAATTTGATTCCACTAGCATTTGAGAAAGAATGTACAAAAACAATCAATATGGTTTAAAACTCAGGCTTCATGCGACGATAACACATAAACATATAAAATGAGCAAAACACACAGTCACGTACAGTAAAAGGTTCGTTTAGCGGTGGCTTTCGGTCATCCTACGACCTTAATCACCCGCGATCGACTGGATGGGCTGGTTGCCAGAACTACGATTTGAAGTTGGGGTGTTGGAAATGTTTGCCAGATTTTAGAAGAGAGATCCAAATAAATGGGATTTGGTGAGGGGTCTCTGAATTGCAGTTTTTGTTGAACAAAATTTCAATGCTCTCTTGGAAATGCAGAGATGCCTTGTTGATGAAAGGTGCAACTTTTTTGGTTTCTTTCCAAATGGGAACTGCAGAGGTGTCTTCAGGGGTTAGTGCAGATAAAGCTGCCTTTGGAAGTCCATTGGAAACATCTTTTTTGTGTTCACCAAGTCTTGTTTTGATGCTTCCGTATGTGCTTCTAATATACACTGAGAGACCAGAGGAAGTTGAAATGGGAATAGCATAAAATCCAGGGGTGTCCAAGGGTGAGACAGGATCCCTGTCTTTAAGCAGGCACATTATTGCAGGAGGGTTTGGTTTCACTGTGAAAGTGTAGCCCATAGTTTTGAAAAGTTTACACATCTTATAAGAGAAGGATCCATGGAAAGGGATGGAACCAATGAATGATGGTTTTTCCATTAGTATTATCACATGAAGCCTGAGTTTAAACCATACAAATGTCATTTCTTGGTTGTGTTACTGTTTTGGATATGGTTATTTATGTTTTCTATTAGAATTTGTGATAAACAGATATTTGCATTGGATTTTCATTAACATTCCATATTATCAAATGTTTCCATTATCAAACCAATCTTCTAAGTTTGCCATTTCAGGGATATTACTCTGATCATTGCCATTTCAGGGATATTACTCTGATCGTGATGTCTTCCACTTTTGTCATTTTTCTGAACCACGAGTTCCTCTTCTTATCTCTCCTGGTTACACCAAGCATGCATCTCTCCATGCTGCTTTGAGTTGTTTGCCGTCATTGTATGTCTCTTTTAGTTAAGGTCCACATCTCTGCACCATACATAAGCACTGGAAGGATGCATTGATCAAACACTTTTCTTTTAAGACATAATGGCATATTACTCTTGAAAATTATACTGTTTCTTCCAAAAGCTCTCCAGACAAGTTTTATATGCTGATTAATTTCTTCATCATTGTGACTTTCACTTGATATCTGCTGTCCAAGATAAATGTAGATATTGGTTGTCTCCAGCTTTTCCTCATTAATCGATAAATCTTCATTTCTTGTAGAAGCATTGTACATCACTTTTGTCTTCTGAAAGTTCATTTTTAATCAAACTTTTTACTCTTGTCAGCAAATTCCTGGATTATACTCTACAGCTCTGATGGGGTAGTTGCAAAAATGACTACGTCATCAGCAAAACGAAGGTGGGTTAGATAATCTCCATTAATCTTTATCCCTTTATTTTCCCAGTTCAGTGATTGAAAGACATTTTCCAATGTGGCATTAAAGAGCTTCGGAGATATGGTGTCACCTTGTCTCACTCCAATTTTTATGGGTGCTGTACTCTCAAATAGCCGAATCTTTGCACTTGCATTTTCATAGATGTTATTAATAATATTAATGTATGTATCTTCAATACCGCAGGATTTCAAAGCCCTTGTATCTGCTGAAGTTTTCACTGAATCAAAGGCCTTTTCTTAATTGATAAAAGCCATGCATAGTGAAAGTTCATATTCCCCCGCTCTTTCAATTAGTTCTCTCAGTACGTGGATATGATCTATTGTGCTGTAGCCACTCCTGAATCCAGCTTGTTCTCTCGGTTGAGCCATGTCCTTCAAGCAGTGTGAAAGAACTTTACTGAAGATTTTATAAACCACTGATAGGAGGCTGATAGGTCTGTAGTTCCTGAGATCCTCAATTTCACCTTTTTTATGTAGCAGGATCATTGTAGCGTTGTTCCAATCCTCAGGAATCTTCCCTTCATTAAGGCATCGAGTGAAAACTTGGGCGAGTACTGTTTCAATTTCTCCACTTGCTTCTTGTATGATGTCTACGGTAATTCCATCTTCTCCTGGAGCTTTCCACCATTACATGTTCTTGATTTCATGTGCAACTTCTGCTGGGAGGACTGGAAGAACTCTGATACTGGTACCTTTCTTAATGTCTGGAGTACATGTATCATCCCTTTCATATAGTTTTGAGTAGAAATCTTTCACTCTTGTCAAAATTTCACCTCTATTTCTTCTTACAGAACCATCTTCTTTTCTCAGAGCCATAATTTGTTTTCTTGCCTTACTCAGATGTCCCTTTGCTCTCTTCAGGCTTTGGTTGTTTTCCATTGCTTTCTTCACTAGTTCACAGTTGAATTTCCTTACATCTTCAGTGATACTTTTCCATGCCATCTTGCATAGCTCTATATATTCCACTTTGGAAGTCGCATCTCCTTTAGTTGTTGTCCTCATCTCTCTTCTTTTTTGCATCAGAATTTTTTTTATTATAATAATTTGTTCGTATGCAACTTGTTCTTAATACCAGCTATTTTTGTGCCTGTTTCCATAAGAGCCTTGGTCACTTTTCTGTTAACTTCAGAGATGTCCTCTTCTTCCGACGTTAGACCTTCTAGAGCAGAGAATCTGTTCCTCAGCTCCAATTTGAAAGTGTTATGTTTTTTAAGGTTGTTCATGTCAATACACTTTGTTTGTTTTATGAGCTTGCGATGCTTGAGTTTAGCATTGAGGTGCATCTTACAGTGTACCATCCTATGGTCACTACCTGTGTTGAACTTGTTCAGCACACTGTAGTCTTCCATGACGAATTTCTTGTTACACATAATAAAATCAATTTCACTTGTCAATCCATTGGGATTCCTCCATGTCCATTTCCTTTGCAGCTTTTAATTGAAAAAGGAGTTCATGATGAAAAACCCTTCTGCTTCTGCAAATTCTGCGAGAGTAATTTTCTCGCTGGTTTCTGTTGCCGTGACCGAATTTACCTACTGAAGTTTCGTTCTGTTGCTGTTGCCCTATTTTCGCATTGAAATCTCCCATAATTATCTTCAAGTGCTGCTTGCCTTTATTATTTAGATAACGAATTTCCTCATAAAATTCTTCAATCTCTTCTTCAGGATGACTTGTGGTGGGTGCATAAGCTTTAATAATCTGAACCTGGTATCTTCTCGAGAGTTGGATAACGAGTCTTGCAGCTCTGTCAGAGGAACTTTCAACTTCTACAACTTTATCCTTCAGTTTCTCGTTTATCATAAATCCAACACCACTAGTTCTGCCAGTATCTGTCCCATGATAATAGAAGATATGTCCACTTTTCAGTTCAATGAGATCTTCTCCTTTTCTTCTTACCTCACTTAGCCCGACAATGTCCCACTTGATCCTTTATAGTTCCTCTTCCAATTCAAGAAGCCTTAAATCAGAAGATAGGAAGCGTCTATTGTAAGTAGCCAAGGTCAGCATCAGATGGCAGCCTAGTCCGGTCCTCCGGTGATTCTTAGCACCCTCTGCCTTCATGTCACACTGGCCTCTGCCTTGGCCAGGTACATTCCAGCTGCCGGAGACTGAGGGCCAAGATTTAAGTTGTGGAGTCATTTTGGATGGGTTTGGCCATAACTCACCATGCTGGCCAAGCAGGTTGGTGAGTGTGGGATAGCATTTCCTCTAATCCCGATGGTATAGTTATACTGCTATTGGCGGTCATCATAGCCCCTTTTGTCGGAACATGATGCACCACGAGAAGGCGGTGTTGACATTTGTCAAGGAGAGGGTGTATTATGTTGCGCATCACCTGACCTTACATCCCGATCTATATATATTGGGTATATAAATAAGTTTTGAGGGATTTGAGGTGAACAAAACATTTTGTTGGAGAACAGAAACAATATTTTAATATTAATCGAAATATGCTCCCTCTGAAGCTACAACTTTACCCCATCTTTCAGACAGTGAACGTATGCCCCAAAGGAAGAATTCCAATTCCTTGGAAGAGATCCAGTTGTCCAGCCAATTTTTGATGTCTTCATAAGAACTAAACCGTTCTCCAGAAAGTGCTGACTGCATCAACCGGAACAAATGGCAATCCGATGGCGCAATATCTGGCAAATATGGTGGGTGGGGTAGAACCTCTCAGTCGGATCCTTCTAAGTACTTTTTCACAGGTCGAGAAACATGTGGTCTTGCGTTGTCATGCTGTAAGATGTCTTTGTTGTGTCTATTCTCCCATTCTGGCCGTTTTCGCTTGAGCTCGTTTTTAAGTGCATTAATTGGGCTTGATACCGATCATCAGTAATAGTTTCTGACTGTTTCAGCAGTTTATAGTAGATCACGCCCTTCTGGTCCCACCAGATACACAGCATTACCTTTGAACCATGGATATTGCATTTTGGCGTTGAAGGACCTGGTTCACCTGGCTTTACCCATGCTTTCTGCCATTTAGGGTTATCATACCATATCCATTTCTTGTCGGCAGTAATAATACGATGCAAAAAACTCTTTCATTTTTGCCTTTGAAGCAGCAATTCGCAAATGCTTTTTTGACGTTCAAGGGCTCTTTCTCACAAAACATGGGAACCCAATTCCCTTCTTTTTGCACCATTCCCATGGCAGCTAAACGTTGTGAAATGCATGGTTGACTAACATTTAACGCTGCTGCTAGTTCTTTTTGGGTCTGGCACAGATCCTCGTCGAGTAAAGCTTCCAATTCAGCATCAGCAATTTTTTTGGGTGGTCCAGAACGTTCTTTATCACTGACAACGAAATCATTCCTTTTGAATCGTCTAAACCAATACTCACATGTTTTTATGGATGGGGAATGTTCACCATAGATTTCTGACATTAAGCGATAGCTGTCGGCAGCACTTTTCTTGACAAAAAGTAATGCACTAACACTTCCCGCAAATGCTGTTTTGTCAGGACGAAAGTTGCCATTCTCCATCGAGTAAAACAAATACGTCTTCGCACCTCAATCGAATGTCGTATACTGACTCTGACAGCTGGCATCTCGTACTGCGATATCGCAGTGTTGCCACCGTAAAATACATGCGAGCAGTAATAAGTACGACACCGAACGGAAATCCCATAAAACTTATTTATATACCCAATAAATATATATATATATATATATATATATATATATATATATATATATATAGCATAGGAAAGTTAAATTTTCACTGTGTAATATAATATGAGAGTAGATTATGAGGTAGATTGCTTGTATGTTAATATTATTTTATTTATATATATATATATATATATATATTCTATTAAGAAGATACCTAAGCAAAAAAAAAAAAAAACAAAAAAAAAAAAACCCATATAATTTTGACTCACACCTAGTACAACATAGAAAAGGTTATGTATCTACCTGTGTGAGTAAAAGGAGAAAAATAAAAATAAAATAAAATAAAACAACTAACTGAATGTAGAAGGTGTCAGATGCAAGTACTGAGCCTTGGTCTAAGCGATGGCCTCTGATCATTCGTCCGTAAGGGGTCTGGGTTCGAATCCCGGTGAGGCATGGATGTTGTGTTTGTCTTACGGCACTGGTTCTCTCCCTTCCCTGGAACCAGTGACTCTAAATTAGGGACGGGCGACTGCTTATAGCCCATTGAGTTGCTCACGGTGGTCGTTAAACCTCCAATCAAAAAAAAAAAAAAAAAATATACCCAATAAATATATATATATATATATATATAGCATAGGAAAGTTGAATTTTCACTCATGTAATATAATATGAGAGTAGATTATGAGGGTAGATTGCTTGTATGTTAATATTATTTTATTTATATATATATATATATATATATATATACATACATACATACATACATATACAGGGTTTGCCGCCCCGGTGGCGCAGTGGTCTAAGGCGTTGGCCTCTGATCATTCGTCCGTAAGGGGTCCGGGTTCGAATCCCGGTCAGGCATGGATGTTGTGTTTGCCTTACGGCACTGGCTCTCTCCCTTCCCTGGAACCAGTGACCCTAAATTAGGGACGGGCGACTGCTTATAGCCCATTGAGTTGCTCACGGTGGTCGTTAAACCTCCAAAAAAAAAAAAAAAAAAAAAAAAACATTAAAGGGTTCATAGGAAAGTCCCTCTAGCCTGAAATAACTTGCAAACGAAGAGAGGTACAGTTATGCAAGTGAGATAACTGTATAGTAAAGCGACTACGCCTGATCGAATGCAACCGATAGCAGCGTAACAGCGCCCCTAGTGTCAAAATGCGGAAGTTAGCCATTGCAAATTGAAAACGAAAAGAGAGAGAGCAAAATTTCCAACTACAAAGTTGTAGAGCGTCAACTATAATTAGTACAAAACAACATTTGTTTTACACGAATAAGATAAATTGTCGCCTGAATACCCTAAGATGTCCGAAATCAATGTGCGACTATTCGAATCTGCATATTCACATTTCGCAAATGTAGCCGTATGTAAATGCAGATTGTGACATTGTACCATACGTCCGATATAAAAACCAGTAGCAGGATGTACCCTGATCAGAAGTTTAGGTCTACGTACGCAGCGTGAGAATGGCGAGCTTCACTCACTCCCAATGTTGCGAGATGGTTCTTATTTACAGCGAATGCCAACGAAACGCGGCGCTAGCTGCACGGGAATATGCCGTTCGTTTTCCAGCTGGGCCACATCCAAGAGCAGTTACCATTCCAAGTGTAGTGAGACGGCTCAGGGAGACAGGAAACACTAAAAGTCATTCTCGTTTGACAGGCCAGTGGGCGCAGGTATGTGTATAATGGCAGAGGATATTTTGGCATATGCACTAGCCCATCCACAAAGCAGTACAAGATATATCAGCAGGCCGAGTGGCTTAACACGGGGCCATGTATGGCAAATGCTGCATGCTCAAGGTGCACATCCCTATCGTGTCACTCCGCAGCAAGAACTGTTACCACGGGACAATGAGCGTCGTCAAACTGTATTGACATAAGTACGCATCTGTGCAATAAATTGTGTGTATTTGCTCATACCTACGCCTGTTCCCTTCAAACATTCACACAAAAGGTCGCTCATCGATTTCTGACATTTTAGGGTATTTAGGCGACAATTTATCTTATCCGTGTGAAAAAAAATTTCGTTTTGTACTAATTAATTGATGCTCTACAACTTTGTAATTGGAAATTTTGCTCTATCTCTTTTCGTTTTCAATTTGCAATGGCTAATTTCCGCATTTCGCCACTAGGGGCGCTGCTATTGCTTGCATTCGATCGGGCGTAGTCGCTTTAGTATACCGTTATCTCACTTGCATAACTGTACCTCTCTCCGTTCGCAAGTTATTCCAGGCTAAAGGGACTTTCCTATGCACCCTGTACACAAAATATAGTAGTATAACAATGTGTGGTGTTTTTTTTTTTTTTTGTTCACACATGGTATTATTACAATATGGGATTATGTATATACAACATATGAGAATTCTTACGTATATTCATCACCATGTTATCTCAGAGAAGAAGCATTCAATGTCCAGTAACTTTTTAAATACCACTTGAATGAAAAATGGTGCATGACAAAATTGTAAAACTCCATAAAGTGTACCAAATGCACTCACATATAGCTGCTTACTAAATTACAAGAAAATTGGTGCTGAATGATATGTTCCTTCCCCATTCTACAAATTATTCAATGAGAATTTAATTTAAAAAAGCAGAAGAAATAAACCAACCAGTGCCGTTTTTTGGACAATATGACGCACCGGGCAAAAATGCCAATATGCGCCCCCACCCCCTCCTACCCATTGTTATTTATTTAAACAGCAAAGATTGAATATATATATATAAGTAGACCAGGTGGACAAACTTCAGTGATATACATATGTGCAGTTCTTCGATAGATATACAACACAAGTGACTGTTTAAAAGTAAAAAGTGATTTGGAAAAAATTGTGATTTGTGCATGGCCTTAATGACCCTCAAGCCTCATCTACACTCGGGGGAGAGGTTGGGTATTTTTTTTTTTTTTTTTTTTTGGTTTCTTATTTTGTGTCACAAAAAGATCCACCTTAACACCTAACTTCCCTCCTGCCTCAGGAAATCAAAGCTACGGGCAAGATTTGGAGGGGGGGACATCCAACTTTCTGCATTGGTATTTCTCCTTTTTTTTAAATAAAAAAAAATAACCTTCTGGTGAGTGGTGAAAGAGTTTGATTTTTGTAAACCCTTAGGACTCTTGGGGCATTGAGGGCCCCAGTTCAGGTGGGGGACCTGGGCACCAGCCCCATTGGCCCACCCCTTAAGACAGCCATGCAATGGAATGATGCATGATGAAGACACTGTATTCATATGTTTTTTTAACTAACACTGGATGGGTGGTATAGGTCTCTGTGTATTGAAATAGGTGGCTTATCTGTTATGTAGAAAGTGGAATTCTGATACCAGTAGCTGGATAATGAAGCACATTCGTAACAAAAAAAAAAAAAAAAAAAAACATTTTTCAACTTTGCAAAAACTGTTTGATTTTGATCTTGCTTGCTTCTGTAGATCCAATGACCATTAATTTCCACATTTGTTATTTTAATTAGTGAAAGAAATGACAAGTTATAAGCTGTTGAAATAACTAAAAAACTGCACTCAGTAAACCTAATTGCAATTATTGCTTCATGATATGTTTTTCTTTTGTCCTAATACCAGCCCTCATGAACTGGTTCAGACTCCATAACCCAGGTTTGCCACCTCATCTTTGGACAATAGGACGAGCCAGTGCAGGGGAAGGGGGAGATCTTGAAATTTCGAAGGCATCTAATGCTTTCAGGATGGGAAAGAAGAATGTAAAATACTGCTGATTCAAGTCCAAGCTCAATGGTGCAAGAAGCCAGCTCCAAAACCACTTGATTATCAGGCAGCATGTAAACTGTACCTTTTAGGAAGGGAAAACGAAAAAAAAAAAAACACCTGGCTTATTAATCACAAAATTCTAAATACAGAAAATCAATTTTTCAAACATGCATTATCAAGAAGTTAAAATAATGAATAAACTAATTTAGGAATTTTTTAGCTTTCCTTCCTGAAATATAGAGAAAGTCTATCATGTTTTAATAATTGCTTTTCTCTTTAGGAATTAATAAATTTACAAAGAAGCTAAGGAGCCCAAATGCTCTTCCAAACAATGAAGTATTGGATTTCTTATCAAGGGTTCCGGATGATGATGAAAAGGTACATATATGGGCGGGTTTTTTTAAATATTGCAGTAAGCTAAACCTTTTCCCATTTATTATTATCATTATTTTAAACCTGCATGGTCAATTTTCACTTTTTTTTATACCATATTGTTATACACAAGTGAAAAATTGCTAAATATTGCCATTGCATGTGTATCTTCTAGCTGTTGTGTGTAGGTTATGTGGTTGTAAACCAAGGTTCATTATTTATCTGTGATTTCACACGATTCCCATCATGAAAATTGCAACAGATTACACTGAAATTACCAGAATGTAAGCAACTAGCATATTTCTCTTTTTGTGTTAGTAATTCTTCTGTGTCATTCACTATCACTAGTCTGAAATTGTTTTTCTCTATTCAATGTGCAATACAATAAAGTGCAATTTTATGTTGAAAGAATTGAATTTATGGGCTTTGTAGAGATAATTCATTTCATATTTAGTGGTCAATTTTTTAAACTATTGGGTGTGTGCAAAAGTTCTACCCGTTTCTGTGGTAGATGCAAATTGCAATCGGAGTAGTTATGTCACAGATGGCGCTTATTGGCCGAAAATTCGGCCAATAAAGCGTAGAGCATATAGAGCCACTAGGTTTGTCCGAATAAGTCATTCATAATGGAAATCACTGATGGTGTAACATGGCGTGCAATAAGGAGCACATTAGACGTTGTTTACTGTAGGAGTTCGATAAAGGTAGTACTGCAGCCGTGGTTTGCTGCAACATCTGTCAAGTGTACGGGGAGGATGCAGTTGATGATAGCACATGTTGCCGTTGGTTTCATAAATTCTGGGACGGAGTCAGAAGCTGTAAAGATCAACCACGTCCTGGACGTCCATCTGTGGTTTCTGGCGAGGATGCGGACCAAGCCATAACAAATGACCCACATCCAACCTTTCAAAAATTAGCAGAAACATTATCAGTACACAGAACAGCAGTCAAAAGACAGATGCATGTGCTTGGGTTCATCACCAAGTTCGATAACTGGGTTCTGCACCAGCTTTCTGTAAAGCAAGGAGAGGGGAGAATCCGTACCTGTGTTTCTTTGCTTTCTCGTCACACAAATTAATCGTTTTGGGGACGAATTGTAACGGGTGATGAGAAATGGCTACTGTACCGTAATGTAAAGCGTCGACGGACTGTGTGCCAAGGTGCGGAGCCTGCTCCATCGACCTCGAAAGGAGGACTGCATCCCAAAGAGGTTTTGTTGAGTGTTTGGTGGGGTGTCCAGGGAATAATCCACTGGGAGGTGTTGGCACCTATCCGAATGATAAATACTGATCTCTACTGCCAACAGTTGGACAGATTGAGAGACAACTGACATTGAAGTGTCCAGCACTCGTCAATCTGAAAGGTGGGATCTTTGATCATGAATAACACCAGACCTCATACTGTTTTAATCACTCGGCAAAAATTACTGGACTTTGGTTGGAAAGTGTTACCTCACCTGGCATATTCTCCTGACCTGGCACCTACGGACTACCACCTTTTTCGATCATTAGAGAATGCCTTCACTCTCCAAACCTTTGATGATGTGAAAACGGAATTACATGACTTTTTGACTCTAAAGCACAGGAGTTTTTCCGGTGTGGGGTTCACCTACTCATAAACAGATGGCAAGAGGTCATACAGAATGATGGCAATTATGTGAAATCCTAGGTACGTTATTTATTGTGTTCTCCTCCTTTCTTTGTAGCCTACAAAAATGGGCAGAACTTATGCACTCACCCAATAGAACCTAGTTCATCAACAGGACTATGTTACTGTAGCAGTTGTTACCAGTCAGTTGGGAGTACCCAAACACAATTATTGTTTAATGTAGTACATTTATCTTGCTATTTCCATCCTTTCTTGAAGTTTCCTCTTTAAACGTGACTGGTGGGAAGAGCATAAGGTAGCTATTAGAAACATTGCAAATAAGCCCAGGTTAGGCAGACATATATATATGGGCAACTGGACACTATAAGCTGGGACTCAGTTAATCACCTGCCAGTCACACTTAATAAAGAGGAAACTTGAAGAAGGGATGAAAATAATGAGAAGCATCACCACTCTAAACAATAATTGTGGGTGGATACTCCCTACTGATTAGCAACTACACCAGTAATGTAGTCTCAATGATTAGCTAGATTCTAGTTTGGAAATTTAACCATCAAATATAAAACAAATCACTTCTATAAAACCCATAAATTAAATACTTTCACAGTAAGATAGATAATTGGAGGTGTTTATGATGTCATTAATTCCTAGGATAAAGTAAAAGTCAAACTAGTGTAAATGGTAAATAGTGTGGAAGAAATATTCATTTAATATGTCAGGGTGTCCACATTCTGGAAAGTCAGGGGAAATCAGGGAAATGCCTGAAGTGTTGGTAAAAGTCAAGGAAAATCAGTGATATTTAAAAAAAGTCAGGGAAATTTCAATCACAGTTAGACTACAACTAGTTTTAACCCCGCGTCGGGGAGTGACGCCCTCATCACCCAACACATTTGCACTTAGTGTTGCAGACAGTCGCTAACTTTTCCTTCCTACTAATGTAACCTTGTATTTCCTACCTATTATTGTATGTTGTGTTACATTACTTGTTAACATTTCTCTTTTTGTTTTAGGTCAAAGGAGTAGAAGAAAATTTGTTATATAAGTTATACCTTGTTTAAAAGGCAATTAAGACTGCAGCAATGTCAAAGCGTTGTGTGTTTAATGAACAATGGTTGGACGAACAATTAAATCCTGAGTTTTCTGGTTGGATAGCTGTTGTGAACGGCGACAATGAATCAGCATTTTGTAAAGTGTGCTCTAAAACTTTCAAGCTTAGCAACATGGGACGTCGAGCAGTCTTCGGCCATGGAAATGGCCCTAATCATTTGAAAAACATCCGTGCTGAAATGTCTCAGCCCAGTCTTGCTTCTTTCACTTTCTCTGTGAAAAAGAACTCTCTTTGTAATAACGAACTCTTGCCATCAACAAGCTCAGGAAATGTGGGATCAGACTTCTAGAAAATATTAAGTCTAATGACTCAAATACTTATGTATACTTATGTTGTGAAAGATGATGTGAAGCCCAGTGACCTTAATGCTTATATAGTGAAAGATGATGTAACAAAGTTGGAAATAATATGGGCCATGGAAGTGTTGTCCAAGCGAATGTCTCTGAACTCTTGTACACAGATTAACAAAACATTTCAGTTAATGTTTCCTGACAATGTAATATCTTCAAAATTTACTTTAGGCAAAAGCAAAGCATCTTATGTGATAAACCATGGATTGGCACCACATTTCAAAGAGTGTTTAATGGACGATCTGAAACACTGACTTTGTAATTTGTTTTGATGAATCACTAAACAAAATTGCTCAGCCTGGGCAAATGGATCAGTTTGTTCGTTATTGGGACGTCAATCTGCAAAAAGTTTCCATTAGATACTTAAGTAGTGTGTTTTTAGGACTGGCAAAAGCTAATGACCTTTTATTGAAATTCATTAAAGGTGCACCTCTTCCCTTGGATAACATGCTACAAGTGTCAATGGATGGACCTAACGTTAATCTCAGCTTTCTTCAAAAGCTGAAAGATAAACTTATAACTGAAAATCCAGATGGTAAATTATTAGTTGACATTGGAGTATGTGGTCTTCGCGTGGTCAATGGAGCTATGAAAACTGGACTTGAAGCAGTGAAATGGGATATAAATCACTTTCTGCGTAACTTGTACTACCTTTTAAAAGATAGTCCTGCTCGCCGTGCAAATTATACTATGATTACTGGATGTAAAGATTTCCCTTTGAAATTTTGCACTGTAAGGTGGTTGGAAAATGTTAATTGTTTTACTAGGGCATTGCTTGTCTATGATCATATCAAGAAATATGTTCAAGAATCATCAGTTTTTAGCAAACAGCTCATGTTTCTTGCATAATTCATGGAAAGTCCACCATTGAAATGCAAATTGACTGCATTTTTAGGACTATAGCTTCAAAGTGTGAATCTTTTTGAGAATTTTCCAGAGCCCAAAGCCTTTAATTCCTTTCTTACACACTGATTTGCTGGATCTGATGAAAAATTTGATGGCTCGAAGCTTGAAGCCTGACAAATTAAGTGATGAAGCTGATAGTGTCTCAAAACTGTTAACTTTAGATATATCAAAAAGTGAAAATCTTCTCTCAATTGAGAAAGTTGATATTGGATTTAGTGCTAAACAGCTATTAAAAGAAGTGAAGTGCTCAGAAAGGGAGAAATTAGAGTTTAAGCTTGAATTTAGGAAATTTGTGACCAGTGTGAGTGAAAAACTTCATGAGAAAGGCCCACTAAAATTTAAGTTTGTCCATGGGGTAACTTGTTTGGACCCAAATATTATAGTGCAACAGCCGAGTCTAGGCAAGAAGAAAGTGGAAATTGTGCTCAAAGTTTTACTTAGTGCAAACAGGATTTCAGATGACTGTGCTGAAAAAGCTAATAAACAGTATGCTTCATTGTGTGTAGAAGCACAATTTGCTTTAAAGTCTCAGTTTGATGAATTTTTAGACAGTCATGATGATTCCATTAGATTAGACAAATTTTACAGTGCTCTACTTGACAACCAAAAACAATTCGGTGAACTTTGGAATGTAATAAAAATTTGTCTCATGTCTCGTGGAAATGCTTCAGTGGAAGGTGGATTTTCTGTCAATAAGTCTCTTCTTGTGGAAAATCTCATGGAAGAATCCCTGATTTGTCAGAGAACAGTTTTTGATGCCATTAAAAATGTGGGAGGAGTAGAACACATTGCCATCAATAGAAGGCTTCTTCTTTCTGTAAGAGCCTCCAGATGAAGATATCAGGATTATCTTGAGAAAAAAAGTGTTCTTCAAAATGAAAGAAGAAAGAAAACTGAAGGAAAAAAGAAAAATTGATCATGAAATATAGGAATTGAAGGCAAAAAGACATAGTACGGAAGTTACTACAGTCAGAAAAAGCAGTATTGCAGGCGAAGATTTCAGATTTGGGAAAAGAAGAAAAGTGCTGTGTAATATAAAAACAGTGACTGTGTTCCTACTGTAATATTTTTATAGTAACTGTTCTTAATATTGTGTATGGGTTTGTTTGAGTGTTTCTTCAATAGATGTAAAACCATGAAAAAAAGGAGTAAACTTAAAATTAAAAAGGTGTGAGTTGGATGGCTATGGGGAAGGTAGAGGCCGATTTAAAAAAAAAAAAAAAAATTATGAATCAGTTATTTGGGAAACTTTATAGGTCAAACGGAAACACATTTAAATAATATAAGTTTCTCAATTATCTAATTCAATTTTATTTATTATCATGGCACATATATTGAAAAACTCAAACTCACCACCAACTTTTTTGAATAATAACCTCTATAAGACCCGTAAAAAAGTTAATTTCACAGTACAATATGAATAGAGGTGCCATAAATTCATTTACAACTCAAATAAACCTATTTGTGTAAGGTCAGGGATTGCTTATATATTTGGTCAGGGAAAGTCAGGAAAATCAGGTTTGATAATTCTGTGGACACCCTGTATGTTGAAATACATCTGAATTATTAACAAAGCAATCGGATATCTCTGAAGTGCATGCATTTTACTATTTCATATGTAATATTAATCACATCAGAAAACGTGAAAACCACATCGAAGATAACTGATTGCTGTGTTAATAATTCAGGCGTATCTCCATGTATTATGTGAAGAATCTTTCTTTCACACTATTTACCTGAGTAACTGGTCTACTTAACTATACTATAATGAAGCAGAATTTGCTTTGACTGGTGAAAATCGGGGAGTATTCTGGTTCTTAACACTCGTATACTTGGGACTTCATTGTCCTGGGTGGTGTAAGAGATGGCAAGCTCAGGCGGGGGGCAGGGGGGTTGGTCGGAGATGCGGGTTTGTTTCTCACCCCAGGGCGATGTGGTTTTCATGTTTTCTGATGTGATTAATATTACATGAGAAACAGTAAAATGCACGCAATGCAGAGCTGATTGCTGTATTAATAATTTCGCATACATACATACATACATATCGTTAAGCTGTTCCCTGAGATTCAGAGGTTAGCTCCACAAAGAAATACAAACTACCAGATAATATTTACTTACTGTTGCCATATCAAACTTCTCCTTTTACAGCAATATTGACATGCAACTTAGGCTTCACTGACATCCATCACAATCTGTATGTACTTCATACTCATAATCTTTCTCTCATGCAGACACTCCTGAATCTGATCCTCCCATGACTTTCTTGGCATTCTTCTGCCTTTCCTTCCTACCACTTGGGCTAAAAAAATTTTCTTAGTAAGCATCTCATCACTCTTTCTTTCAACATGGCCAAATAACTGAAGCATATTAGTCTCTACCTTGCTAACATCATTTTGCTTCACATTGTACAACTGCAACATGTCTTCATTCCTCACACAATCAAAGAGTGTCTTGCCACAAACCCCCCATAAGTAACGCATTTCTCCAGCACGCAAACAACTCCTGCGTTTCTTCTGTGGTACCCAGGTTTCACTGCCATGCATCAGAGTAGGAACAATAACACTTTCATACACAGCCATGCGGGACTCTCTTGAGAACCCATCATTCCTGTGGAAACCTCCCAAAACAGTGATGACTTTCAATAAAGAATTCACTCCCCTACTCACTTTTCAATTTGTTCTCTCTGTCAAACATGCTTCCTAAATACATAAACTCACTCATCTGGTCACTCACTGTGCCATTTAGACTTATATTACATTCAGTACTACCAGTTCCTCTCTCAAAAACCATAACTTTGGTTTTTCTCTTATTTATACTCAGTTTGAATTTCATGCAAACTTCATACATCCAGGACAACATACTCTGTTAATATTGGAGAGGTACCAGCTAGTTCTGTGTGGCATTGGCAAAAAGACCCAATTCACTAGGTTTTGTTCCAGAATCCTTAGGTTGAATGACCAACTGGAACTGTCAGCTGTGGGCTAATCCCCCACACTGATATACTTACCTGACACAATTTTTTGCACTATCACATTATTGAAGTAAAATGCCTTTTAAATTATTAAGAACATATTATCTAATGTTTTGTATTTAAACAAAAAAGCATACTTTGTTTTAAAATGATTTTAAGTATTGCTACTATGGCATCAAACTTTGCCATAACAGCAAGTTTTTGATTTATAGTTGTCAAGAAAGTTTTTCTTTCTTCTTAATCTGGCATCAAAGATTAGGAATAATAGTGAGTTTTTGATTTATAGGTATCAAGAAAGTTCTTCTTTCTTGATACTGTGGTATTCAAATTCTGGGCACAACAGCGAATTTTTGATTTATAGATATCAAAAAATACTATGGTATCAAACATTGGGCATAATAGCAAGATTTTTAATTTATAGGTGTTAAAGTTTTCTTTATTCATGCTGTAGTGACAAGCATTGAGCACAGCAATGAGTTTTTGATTTATGGGTATTAAGAAAATTCTTCTTCCCTCATACTGTGCTGTCAAACATTGGGCATAACAGTGAATTTTTAATTTATAGGTATCAAAGTTTTTGTTTCTTTCTATGAACTGAGCACTTAAAAAATTAAGTGCACACTTACCAAAATCTTCTATCTAATAATGTAGTTAGCTCTATTTAATTGTGTAAATTTCAACATTGACTTAAAAAGATAAATAACTCCACAATATTCTTTGTATATTAGGTAATGTATCGGGATCTCAAGCCAATTGCCATTACAATCACAGAGACCGATAAGAAGAAGAAAAAGAAGAAGAATTAAGGGAACTGAACTTTCATAGTATTAATGTGGTGCATCATTGTGGCCTTTTATGAATGAAAACTTCTTGTGGACATGAAGGCATATTCATGGGGATTGCTGCCTATGCACAAGTACTGTGATTTGGAAGTGAAAATTCAAAGGTCTATGGCAGTCTGTTTAATGTTGCCGTTTCACAATTTACATCATTATCAAACTAATGTTTCAGTGAACGAATGTTTAATGATTAGCCTTTGTATTTACCCACTTGTGTTCAGCATTTATGTATCTCCATCATGGTTTCTAGTCACTTACTGTACATCTCAATATATCTAGTCATTGTTAATTCATGGAATGACTTTAGATTAGTTCAAAGCTATTTTTATACTTCTTGTCAGAACAAGTGTTTCAAATTGTCACCTAGTTTCAGACAGTTTTACATATAGAGCATAGCGTCATCATTTGTTGAATTTAATTGAAATCTAAGGTTTAATGCCAGTATTGCACAATTTCTCTGTCTTGGGGAAAATTGGCCAATAGCAATATGCGTGCAAGCTTCGTATGGAAATGTTAAGTGGTCTGAGATTTTAACTATTGCAAATCGAAATCCTTTAATGTTGATTCTATATATCAAACTTTTTATACTTGTAAAACATTCCATTTTTATAGCTTTGTGTGTCCTTGTTGCATTTCCATTCAATATCATGATTTCTGGACTTTTCCTCATAGCCCTTTCATTGTAATGAATTTTATTTTAAATAATTCTATAATTCTTTTGTATTTTAGCATTTGATATTTCCAAAATATATTTTATCCTTATGATGTGTTTTTGGTCTTTTCTTTTAAATAATTACATCACACAAAATGAATACTTATAAGCAAACTTGCAACTATTTCCAGTTTTAATTCAAAATAAAACAATGCATATATATATTTTATTTTTGGAGGGGGTCGATGTAGGATATTATTTTGGAGTAAATTTTCAAAAGCAATTCACCACTGCAACACACTGTAACAGTTATGGTTAACCACCCTAAACCCCTCGTATTGTGGTTTTTTATGAATGAAAGCAATTAATTCTTATGATTGATGGTGGAGTAATTTTAACTGAATTCCAGTTCATTTTGCAACAGAGTTTTCTTATGTCTGTCTAATCCACTTTTATTAGACATATTTTGAATTGCCAATTCAAGTGTTATGTTCTGCCAAACAAGTTTTCAGTAGGACAAAACAAATTTCTTCTGTGTTTGTCAGTCCACAGCTGTAATAAGCTTGTAAATAATTAACTGTTTAGGTGAGAGATGATTTTCTTGTTTAATGTGTGGGAAATTTATCTCTTTAAGACCTAGTGCAAGTCGCGTTGAACTTTCTAATATATATATATATTTTTTTTTTTTTAGAGATTCAAAGAAATTTCTGTGGTAAGTAATTTTTCTCGGTGGGTTTTAGTGATCAACAGGGCATCATAAAAGACAAATGAAAACGATTTGAAACTGAGAAGAAAAAGAACTGGATCACCAGTAATCACAAGGTTTAGTTGTTACCAGAGGTAACAATCATTGTCATTGCAGCCTGTTAATGTATATGTTCGACCAGGAGGGTAAATGACCTCGCGCTGACCGCGGGGTCTCCTCAGTTATCCTTCAAGCAGCACGACAGCGGAGAAAGAGAGCGAGAGACAGGGGAGAACCCCCCCCCCTTTGCAACTCGCCGCAGGTAGCTACTTCCTTCTTGTGCGTGTATGTGATCATGGCATCCTCGTTCTTTGGCTCCTCTACACCCCAGGGCCGACCGAGCTCCATCCCAGTAAGCTAAGCAATATTTTCATCTCTTGGATTATGCCATATTAGCAGCCCATTTTGTATGTACTTTCTTTATACTTTTATGATACTCATTTTTGGAAGGGGGACCCTAAGAATGTGTGTCAAGGAAAGACTGTGAACTTTGCTGAGCCGATGAAATACCTGCGAACCCTGAACTTTTGCAGCTCCAGGTATGCCCAGCGGTAAAGACCTGTCGCACCAACTTTAAGTGCAGGCAAGGTCTGATAAATGAGGGAAGATCTCTCCCGATTGTAATGCAATAAGATTCACCTCCTGGTAGACAGGGTTTTATCGAGATTAAAAACAGCATTTATGTGTATAACTTTTGCTCCCTGTTCTTTGGCCCTGTTACTGTGTTCCTGCTTTTCAGTATTTGTTTATGCACACCTATGCCAGCTCTTGAATTTTAAAGAACATCACACCCCTAAGTATTAAGTCTAACCGCTCAGAAGTGCTTCAGTAATGTCAAGCTGTGGAAATGTTAGCCTTGCTCGGCACGCTGTTACAATATCATTTTCACAAAAATGAAGTGAATAAAAGGCAAATAGTCTTCATGGCATACTGCTTATTTATCTTCCTTAGTGTATGTGTATGTTAACAAAAACTTGTCCCTCTTTTTTTCTGAAGCAGCATGTATTTCTTTCTGTCCTGTTTTATCTCCATCACTTTTAGATTTAATTAGTTTTCAACCATTCCCTGAAGCCAGCTAAGCTTAGAGGTTCCAGGGAAGGAAATAAACCACAAATAAATAGCACAAGCTTTTTCTTTTTGCCTGGTACTTGAATTTGTTTCTGTGGAGGGATAAATTACCATTCTACACACTCATAGTGTAATTTACATTCATGTTCAACAAGTATAAAAATAAATGTGGAATATTGTGAAATTTCAAACCTTGACAGTTGCAGGTCATGTTCACCTTCACAGCTGAAGATTGATGCAAATCTCAACTGTTGTAGTTTGGATTCATCATCATGACTGAAGCCGAAATATCCGTGAATGAAAAAGAGCAGATTACAATCTTGGATTTGTGTGTGTGTGTGTGTGTGTGTGCATGCACTTACTCACAAGCTTATTTATATGCAGGGTGTCCAGGATGAAAACTACCAAGAAGAAATCATTGTAAATTAGATTCAAAAATGCTGTTTGCGGTAGCAGAAAGAGGAGCTTACAAAATTTTGTTGGTAGCACACAGCGATGCTGATTGGTGATAGTGGCGCCGCTGTTCTCCTGCACAGCTGGTACATATGTTGCAAGTCAGTTGCTATTGAAATGGCATTAGAGTGTAGCAGAAAGTTCCGTGTTGTTACTGGCTTACAGAATTTAAGTTTCCAGTGACTGTGCAAAGGAAATTCCAGTGAATGTATGAAGTGGAACCACTTGAGAGGCACAATAACACAAAAGGTTGCTGGGAACTAGCTCACTTGAAAAGCAGAAGGCACATGGGAAGCACGTGTCTGAAGAACAAGTTGTCATTCGCAGCCCAACTAAGTCCGTTTGTTGTGCCAGTTCTGAACTGGGGATCCTAAGGTTGACAGTCCATGACATTTTTCATAAGAGGTTACATCTTCATGCATACGAAATTAAGTTACTGCAGAAGTTAAAGCCAAATGACATTTCCTTGAGATACCAGTTTGCTTCCAACATGCTGTCAAAGATTGATAGTGAACATGGCTTTCTTCAGAAGATTATTTTTGTAGTTAAATTGTGTATTACGGGGATTACTAGGATATAAGTTTTCACTTTGTCAAATTTTCGAGTTGTACCCCAACCCTTCGTCAGGGCTGACTAAGATAGAAGGTGCTGCCACTCAAGTGGTAATGTCATACCGCTATGTTCGTTAATCGTGGAACCTCTTCTTCTCTCAATGTGTAGACTTTCTTCAAGTTTCCGTTTTAGGTAGTGTTGTTGGTGTGCAAGGATTTTTAAAGATTCCCAGTCCATTGAATGTCCAGTACTTTGTACATGTTTATCTTGCACACCAACAACACTTCCTAAAACAGAAACTTGAAGAAAGTCTACACATTGAGAGAAGAGGTTCCATGATTAACTAACATAGCGGTATGACATTACCACTTGAGTGGCAGCACCTTCTTTCTTAGTCAGTCCTGACAAAGGTTTGGGGTACAACCCGAAAATTTTACAAAGTGAAAACTTATATCCTAGTAATCCCCGTAATACACAATTTAACTACAATAATTCTTCACTAGGATTTGCCATGTCTTCATTAATTCACAAGACTATTTTTGGTGACGAGTACACATTTTGCAACTCCAGGACAGTCAACAAACACAACTGCAGAATATAAGGGAGATCTAAGAAACCACATGCAGTGAGAGAGCTGCAACAAAATAGCCCTAAAGTGTGTTTGGTGCTGCCTCGGTGTGCATAAAATAACCAATCCATTCTTTTTCATTGAAAGGACTGCCACTGCAGATGTTTACTTGGATATGCTGAAAATTTATGCTGTACTGCAGATACCAGATGAATTCTTTTTCCAACAAGATGGAGCTCTCCTCATTATGCAATGCATGTCAAGGCTCATTTGGATGAATGTTTTATGGATGTTGGATTGGACATGGCATACTCTTATGGGCTCCCAGACCCCTGGATCTTATCCCTCTGGATTTCTTTTTTGGGGATCATATCAAAGACATTATCTACCAAACTTCAGTAAATGATTTAGTGGATTCACATTGGAAGATCATCGCTGCTTGTGAAAGTGTCACCTCGTAGCCACTAGAAAACACATGGCAGGAGGTTGAATATCATCTGGATATCTGTTGCCTCACCAAGGGTGCACATGTGGAGATTGATGCCCAACAAAACTTTGTAAGTTCCTCTCTCTGCTACCACGAACAGCATTTTTGTATCTGTGTTTTGTGCTGATTTACAGTGATTTCCTTATTGGTATTTTTCATCCCGGACATCCTGTATAAACTTTCAAATATTAACAAGTATATGAGGAAAAAAAGACATTAGCTGATTATTATGATTAATTGCACTATTCAATTATCAACTGAATAGTCACTTGAGCCACATATAGTCTAAGTCAAAATAGACCAAATCAGCAAAAGAGCCAATATATGTATTCTTTCCTACATTTTGCATGAAGTGGTGTATGAAATACCCCTGAGAGATTACCAGAAATTTAACCTTACAATCATTGGTGTAGCTGCGGGGGGAAGGAGTCACGCGCCCCTCAACTTAAAAATTGGAAAAAATAATAACTAGTCATTTGCCTTTTAAATGTTATAAAGTGTGACATACAGCCAAGGGAACAACGCTACGCAATAGCAAGCATTGCTACGACTGCTTTCCAGAAGTCGTTCCATACACAATAGCATGCATTCATCAGATGACTGCATGAAGTGCTTTGAAAGGCATGTATTTATTTCATCCTCATAAGGGTCAAACGACCAAGCCTGGCACACCTCGTAGTTTTGGATATATTGGGCATGTAAAAAACCTAAGTTATGGCAATTCAAAAGGAGAATTTTTGGAGAAACTATTTCCGGGAATGCCTCTCCAAAACATCAGTTTACACTTATTTGTGCCCCTTCCCCCCATTTTTGCTCACATTACGCCTATGCTTACAACCACTTATGGTAAAAAAAATTTGCGTAATTGTACACCACAGTGATTGCCAATAATTAAGACTCTATAACGAAATTAAGGTTGATTCCAGGTTAAAGGTAGAAAACACACACACACACACACACAAAATAAGTTGAAGTAGTAAACAAATAATAAAGAGAACTAGAAATCAACTAAAACTTTCTGGAAATCAACCATATTTTCAAAGATCAACCAAATCAGAATTTTACCAACTCAGTGTTGTGCAAGATCAACAAGGCCGCCCCAGTGGAGCAGTGGTCTAAGCGCTGGCTTATGATCATTCATTTGTGAAGGGTCCGGGTTCGAATCCCGGTGAGGCATGGATGTTGTGTTTGTCTTAAGGCATGGCTCTCTCCCATTCCTGGAACCAGTGACCCTAAATTAAGTACGGGCGACTGCTTATAGCCCATTGAGTTGCTCACTGTGGTCGACAAACCTTCAATCAAAAAAATAAAATAAAATAGACTAGATGTGTTTTAAATTTATAAGCATAAGAATGTGTGAGTACACATACAGTTACCCTACATTTTTTGCAGGAATGCCACTATTTTCAGTATGTTTACATCAATTCGCTATATGAACATCGTGTACCTCATTTTTTTTTTCATATATTATAAATAAATATACTTTATAATCGATTATTTAATCATTTATTATACAGTACTTAAATAATATTTGTTTATATGGAAATAAAGCTACTGTTGGTTGATTTTAATTTACTTTAATACCACAAGGTTAAAGTATACTTACATCGTTAGTTGTTACACAGATGCCCCAAAATATTTTACTTATATAATTTTCTTTTTTAAAAAATTACGTTTTTACTAATTATAAACATGGGTATAAGATGTACAGAAACTCAACCACAAATATGACTTATTATCACGGAACCAGAGTTTTCAATGCGTCCAGAGACGTTTTATCGCATGGGCGTAGCCGGCGTTCGCTCGGGGCCTCTGTTAAACTCCGTTTTGAACGAACCAGACAAGTTACCTGTGTTATGCCATTTTCCCCCACTCAGACTCTCACTGCAGAGAGCGTATTTTCTACTTCCCTTTTAAGATTTGCGAGGAGAAGAGGAAGGAAATGAAAAAAAAAAATTGCTTTTAGTTTAAAGCAAATTTAAACACAGTGCTTGGGTTTTTTGTAGTCCTACTTAAGATCTCATTCCCGTTAAAAAAAAAAAAAAAATGCAACACCACCAAACTTGTTGCCCCATGGGTAGTTGTGGAAAATAAGCAAACCTGCACGGGGTCACCTGGAGCTCCAAATGATTGAGCGATGGCATCCCCACGGCCCTAGTTGAACATGTAACTGTTTTTTTACTGCACTTCGCACTCTTTGGCCAACCCTGGATCTTGCATTAACCCCAATAAAACAAAGTGACCAAAAAACTAAGTTTAAGGCCATTCTTGAACCTTACATTATTCTCCTCACTCAAAAACCTCATAACTTTAGTCTGGGTCACTAAATTAATCACACCACCGATGTGCCACATATTTGAAAACATTCAGATGCTTTTGAGAGAAAAAAACCCCACAAAACTTAAAAAAACAACAAAAAAAACCCCCTCTGTTCTTCCACTGTTCCTAATCGTTTCAGCTGCCCCATCGTTATTACAACTTTCACTAACCAATCAGTAGGCACAAACTGAGCCCGAGATAGACACTACTGGGGCTCCTGGGACTCGCCCTTTCTCTCTTTATGGGCTTGGCCATCATTTTTGTGACGTCATGCTAAGCGACGGAGTAGTGCACCGAGAAGGTTACAGCACTGTACGTTTCTGG
Organism: Macrothele yani; assembly: GCA_039090855.1. Taxonomy (NCBI): domain Eukaryota; kingdom Metazoa; phylum Arthropoda; class Arachnida; order Araneae; family Macrothelidae; genus Macrothele; species Macrothele yani. The sequence goes on from CM077006.1 coordinate 52,830,750, forward strand.
GCATTCAGTCATACTTAATGCTTGAAGGAACAGCTTAATAAGGTCTATTTCATTTTTCTGCAAATATTATTTTATGATATATTACTTTATTGTAGTAGATCTACCGAAATTTAAAAGAGAGAAAGAACTCATAATTAGTTGTCCTGCACCACTCCAATAATAATCAACACTGAAAGATCTAGTAGATTTTAACTTTTAAATAATATATTTTAATGTAATAAACCTTTAATGGGATCTTGTTAAACCGTATTTTAAATCTTGCAGTGACGTGTTGATTATTATTGGATTATTCGAGAAAGAAAATAAATTTGAGTCTGTTTTACCTTTCTCAGGAATTATGCTTTCTCTGTTCTGTACGAGTATAAACGGTTATACCAAAAAGCTCTGTTAATGCAGTTTTAAACAGACGCAGAAAATAATTGAAACGCAATCTATTATATGTTGACATACTGTTACATTGCAATTTGCATGTGTAAAAGAAAAATTAATAAAACAGCCTCCAAAATTGCGTTTTTAGACTAACTTTTTCTGGTCACATAACATTGCTTTCATCCAAAATATAATAAATCTGAAGAAGCAAAGTATCGCAAAATTATATACTGAGAATGTGTTTGAAAAGGAAATTCATAAAAGAAAAGTTATAATAATGTAGCACCAGGTTAATGTTGCAGTACACCCAGAAATAAATTTAAAAAAAAAAAAAAAAGGAGGGGCCAATTGTTAATATATACTAAATTAATACTGAGAACATATTTGGAAAAGAAAGTGACAAAAAAATCTAATAATGCTACTACAGTCTATATTTTATGTGTGGTTTTAGCAACTTATAAATAAAAGCTGAAGGAATTAGAGATAATCTTTTCTCACTATTTATCTCCATAGTGTTGCAGGGCATACAGATACAAATAAAAAGTTTTGAGGCTGCCAGCTAGACTAAATTAATACTGAAAATGTGCAACTCTCAGCTCAATGTACACAGAAATAAATAAATGAAAAATAAACTCTCCTTGTACTGATTTCATCCCCATGGTTATGAGCATGTGTTAGAACATGCATGCTTGATCATTTTGTCCCACACATGAAAGGAAGATTGAAATATATTTATTTTTATAGGGTTTAGGGTAGTTAAACTGGAACTAGGCTTTAGTTTCCCTGTAATGTTGATTATCAAATGTCTTTTCCAAAATTTTGAGTTATTCCCCATTGTTGTTGAGGTGCACAGGAAGACCAGATTCATAAAGTAGCTGCTGCAATCATAGCATATTTTCTTTTCCCTGACCTGTTATTTAAGCGGTTATTTTTCAACTTTCAGTAGTTATTTAAAAATACAGAAGCACACTCTAGTCCCAGTTTAAATTTTGTTTCATTACATTTTGAACATTTTCTGTTTACCACATTCAACCTTCTTTGCCGCTAATTTTTTTAACACAAATTTTACATTTTGTACATGGAGTAACTGCTCACAATCTTCAGTCAAAAGGAATTTCAATAATTTGAAGCAAATAATGAACATTTTCACATTGATGTCTTCAGCTACCCGTGGACATGACGTCACAAGCAAGTTCTTAATCAGGTGACCAGGCCCGTAAAGATAGAGGAGTCCCGGCGGCCCTGACACTACGCAACTGCCAGATGTCGCCTGCGTTTCCACTTCAGGTTTCTGAAAATTCACCGATGAAAGTGTTTATGCACTTCCTAAATGATCCAATATACACTGAGTGGCCACTTTATTATGACCACCCCCTCAGTACTGCGTTGGGTCACCTTTTGCCTTTAATACTGTGTCGATTCTTCATGGCATGGACTCCACGATATGTTGATAGGTGGTTTGTGGAATCTGAGACCATGCTTGATGAATAGCACTTTCCAGGAGTGAGAGATTGCAGGATTGTGGATCCAGCTGTCTGATGGCTCGTTCAACTTCATCCCACAAATTCTCAATGGGGTTGAGATCTGGAGAATGTGGGGGCCACCTAAGCAAAGTAAACTCACCAGCATGTTCCTGAAACCAATCCTGTACAATACGAGCACTATGGCAGGAAGCATTATCGTGTTGAAAGTAGCCATCGCCATTGGGATAAACCATCCACGTGACAGGATGCACTTGGTCCACAACGATGTTTAGATATGATGTGCCAGTCAGACGTTGATCAACACGAATTAAAGGGGCCGCCCCGGTGGCACAGTGGTCTAGGCGATGGCCTCCCATCATTCGTCCGAACAGGGTCCGGGTTCGAATCCCGTGAGGCATGGATGTTGTGTTTGTCTTACGGCACTGGCTCTTTCCCTTCCCTGGAACCAGTGACCCAAAATTAGGGACAGGCGACTGCTTATAGCCCATTAAGTTGCTCACGGTGGTCGTTAAACCTCCAACCAAAAAAAATAAAATTAAAGGGCCCAAAGCATGCCAGGAAAACATTCCCCAAACCATAACGTTGCCTCCTCCACCTTGAAGGGTTGTAGCAATGCATTTGCGGTCCATGCTTTCATGCTGTTTCCGCCAAATTCTCACTCGGCCATCAGCATGGTGCAACTGAAAACGTGATTCATCGGACCACATAATTTGTTTCCAATTATCCACTGTCCAATCCTTGTGCACTGGAGACTTTTTCTCTTGTTAACTGCAGATAGAAAAGGTGTTCGAACAGGCCTTCGGCTGCCATAACCCATCCGATGCAGTGTGCGGCGAACAGTGCGTGCAGATATCATTTGAGGAGATCCTTGATTAAGATGGTCTTTAATTGGCTCTCCGTTCCGCCCGAGCAGTCACTAGTCGACGACGACGACCACGCGTTGCACGTAGAGACCCAGTTTTTGGCTGACAGTCCAGTCTTTAAACACTTTAACAACAGCTGCTCTGGAACATTTCAGGAAAGCGGCGGTTTCGGTGATACTCGCTCCATGGCTCCGAGCTCCTACGTTGAAAGTCTGTCAAATCGCATTTTTACCCATCTCGTCACCCAAAAATCACTTCTACCACTGTCGCAAGCACTAAGCTTTCCCTTTTTATACTAGCCTCGCCCTCTGGCGGCAACAGCATGCAGCCATAGCTCATTTACTTAAAACTGTCAGGTGGTCATAATAAAGTGGCCACTCAGTGTATACCCAATGGACAAAACATTAGACCTGCTGCGTACCTAATAGTGTGTTGGTCATGGCCGCAGCTAGTGGGAGGGCAGATGGCATCCCAAAATGGTCATGCCAGGGGCGTAAATTCATGCTCTGGGGAGGATGGGGGGGGGGGTAAAAAATAGAAATTGTAATTAAAAAAGAAAGGTAACATCCTTCAGTACTTTCTTTTTAAAGACTTTAGTTAGTGTCATACAGCTGACCAGGGTACAGAGCAACATACACTATGATATCAGCATATTGTTTCTATGCCTCCATTCATCGTTTTGGAAAATTCTCTTCGTGGATACAAGATGTTCACACTGTTTTGTATCCATGAAGAGAATCTTCCAAAACAGTGAATGGAGGCCTAAAAACAATATGCTGATATGCGTAACCTCCATGACATTTCCGAACATGTCGTTGGGATGAAGAGCTATGAATGAATCGTGAATCTGTTGGGATGAATCATGTGTGATCTGTCGCAGAAAGTTCTCTAAGCGTTTAACCTTGAACAAAACTCTTCTCCAAGCCCTAACCCTAAAGCTTACGTTTATGCTTTAGTTAAGATCCGTGGATCCTGGGAATTTACCTAGTAAAATACCAAAAACCATAATAAAATCGTATCAAAAGTGCAGTTTTTGGATGATCATAATACTTTTCCTATAACGGCGATGTGTGAGAAAGCAAAAAAAAAAAAAATGTATTATTTGAGCAGAGCCCATTTCAGAGGGGGTGCTAGGGGCTGCAGCCCTGGGCCCCCACATTTTTAAGGGACCCCAGAATTATGCAGGATGCTTGAAGAATTGACAGTTCTGCAGAACTGTCAATTCAATAAGACAATAAGAAAACTGCCTTGTGAAAAAAAATTATTTCTTTCTCCTTTTTTAGGAGGAGTCCGCAAAAAGTATAGTCACCCCCAGTCCATCCTCAAATTTTTTGAAAGCATTACAGAAGTTTTTTGTTTTTGCACATCTGTAAATTCATTCGAATCATGATATTTGGATCATATTATATTGTCCACTACTTCGATATAATTTCAACAAGCTGAAGCCTGGGGGTGGGTGGTGGGGGGGATGGGGTTATTAAAATAGAACTGAACTGGTATCCATTTTTCAACCATGCATTTTTTATATTTTCTTGCTAACACTGATTTGTTCATGAATCATTGGATACTCACCTCGAAATGGGGGGGTATTTTTATTACTTCATCATATTTGGGGAATGTTTTCTCCTGGGTATTTTTATTCGGCCAATCATTGTGAAATCTTAAATATACCAATACTGGGGCCCCAAAATAATGTCTAGCCCCCGTGCCCCCTGTATTTGAGTGGAACACGAAAGGACGTAATTTTGAACTCTAACAGCAAGTCTCTTCTTCCATGATAAGAAATGGAGTTGGTCCTCCTCTGACGTGGATTACATCCTGTACACACTGAGGCATCTACTCCATCAGATGCCACAGGGTTTCCGGAGGTAATGCCAGCCATGCCTGTTGCAGCATTGTCCACAACTCTGCCAGAGACATCAATCCAGGATCCCTGGATCTAATGTCCCGCTGCATGGCATCACAGGGAGCTTCCACGTGGTTTGAATCTAGCACCTTGGGGGGGGGGGCCCACTGGATGGTTCCAAACTCGGACGAGCGTTCCTAGAGCCCTGCATAGATGGTGACTGCGCATTTTCTTGCTACAACAGACCACAGGACGCGTGAAGGCCATGAAAAAAAGTACGTGATCCGCCAGCACATGCTGGTAACGGGCAGCAGTTAAGGACCTCTCCAGGCACTTAAGGGACATAATGTGTCCCATGAGAAGGCTCCCCGAACAATCGTAGAACCACCACCACCTTTAACAGAGCCGACCTGGCACGACGGGGCCCATGGCCTCATGTTGTCGACGCCTCACCCACACCCTCCCGTCAACTCGTCACAGCTATAAACTGGATTCATCTGACCACACACCGCGGCGCTACTCTGCGGAGGTCCAGTTTTGATGTTCCCGGCACCATGTGAGGCGTAATTTCCGATGACGAGCAGTGAGCAGTATCCCAGGGTATGAAGCAATTCATCTTGTATTTTTCGATGAACGGCTCCAGTATCTCAAGGTAGTGGCGTATCTTAGGTCCGAGACCTGGGCTATCTCCCACCCCTCCCCTCCAGTACTATTTTTAGCACGTCTTTTGTAAAAAAAGATCGTGCTTATGTTACCGGTTTGTCAATCCGTCCGTCTGTACCCACGATATCTCTGCAACTATTAGTCCGATTTGAATTTTTTTTTTTTTTTTTTTTTTTTTTTTTTTTGCATTGGGAAGCTTGAAATATGCGAATGATGATCCTTCATTTCGTTTTTTCTTCGATGTACAATTTCGCCACTAGAGGGCGTAAATGCAGATGTCGAACTCAAAAATACGTTTTATTCCACATATTTGCTTCTAAACATCCGACTGAAAAAATTATCTTATCTTTCGATTCCATTTATGTCGAAGAGTATTTTAGATATAGTTACTTTTCAAATTACGTATAGATTTTCCGCAAGGGGGCGTAAAAGTAAATTACATTTTTCCTGATACTTCTTCTAAAACTCCGATTTGAAAAAAAATTTCTTCAGAGGATACACCTGATGGAAAATCTTTTGCATATAATTTCAAATTTTTTGTAAAGAATACTTTGGCCACCAGGGGGCGTAAGAGTTAATTTTTGCTTCTGATGAAAATCTGAGCTTCTAAAATATCGATTGAAAAAATTCTTTCGTGGACTGATGCCACTCATATAGATAAACCTTTTTGGAATATTTTCTTCTTAAAATATTCCACAGTTTCTCCTCCAGGGACGTAGATGTATATCTTATTTTCGTCAATATCTCTACTTCTAGGAGTCCGATTTGAAAAATTCCTTCTTGGTTGGATAGTGTTTTCAGTGTGACATGTTTTTCATATAATTTCAAAATTTTCAAGTAATTCGTAGACTTTCGGCTAGGGGGCGTAGAGGTAAATTACGTTTCCCCCTATATCTCTGCTTCTAAATCTCCGATTTGGAAAATTCTTTCTGCACCGGATACAGCTTCTGATGGGAAATCCTTCGCACATATTTTCTAATTTTTGTAAAAATGGTTTGGCTACCAGGTGGCGTAAGTCTTAATTTCCGCATCTGACGTATTTACAGCAAAATATGAGCTTCTAAAATCTCGATTGAAATAAAAGTAGTTTGTTGACCGATACTACTCATGTCGTCAAACCTTTTAGGAACACTTTCTTCTTGAAATAATGCATGGTTTCTACGCCAGGGGCGTAAATCTATATCTTATTTTTGTCAATATCTCTACTTCAAGGAGTCCGATTTGAAAAATTCCTTCTTTGTTGGATAATGTTTCTGATGCGAAATGTTTTTCCTATAAATTCAAAATTTTCAAGTAAATCACAGACTTTCTGCTAAGGGGCACAAAGGTAAATTGCGTTTTCTGCGTTACTTTTTGCTTTTAAAACTCCGATTTGAAAAATTCTTCCTGTATCGTATACAAGACCTGATGGAAAATATTTTTCACATGATTTCTAATGTTTGGTAAAGAATATTTTGGCCACCAGGGGGCATAAGGGTTAATTTCTGTTTCTGATGTATTTGAAGCAAAATCTGGACTCCTGAAAACTCGATCCCTTTTTTTTTTTTTTTTTTTTTCCTTGGACCGATACCGCTCATATGGAAAAACCTTTTGAGAATACTTTCTTCCGAAAATAATGCATGGTTTTCCCACCAGGGGATGTAAAGTCACATCTTATTTTTGTCGATGTCTCTGTTTCTAAGAGTCCGATTTGAAAAATTCTTTCTGTGTTGGAGAGCCTTTCCGGTGAGAAATGTTTCTCATATAAATTCTTATTTTTCTTAACGCACAAGTCTGCAACCAGAGGGCGTAAGCTCACGATTCCGTTTACAGCAATATCTGAGGAATTAAAAACCTTATTGAAAAATTTCTTTCTTCCGTCAGATACTATTGTTTTCCATACCGATTCCATTGACTTTGAATTGCTTTGATAAATTTAATTTGCGTCAGAACGGTTTCAAAAGACGTGCTCATTACACCCGAAAATTCGGTGTCATCTTTCTTGTTTTTAATTGAAGTTACTGTTTTTTTTTTAATTGCGAAATTTATTTTTAATTGTTAAGTAATGAAAGTAGCATTTCTTTTTTCAATTGTAAGTACATGCTATTGCCAACATGACACGAAATAATTATGAGGATTATGATTTGAACACTTATTTGTACATGAACTCCATGCTTTTTTCCTTTTGTGTGAACTTGAGTCTTACGTTTTCACAAAAATGTTTCTTCCGAGTACTTTTTTATATTTAAAACATATTAATAAACTAGCCAAGTTGCTCGAATGTACATGTCCTTGTGTGGCTATAAGATATATATTGATGCTTTTTTAATACGGAAAAACTTTTTCGGCAGTTGCAGTTGTTAGTGGAAAGTTTAATATTAGATCTGCTAATTTGTACACCTCAATAAACACTATGTCCAATTATTCAACTTCATGTAACAAGTAATGTCTCTTACTGATTTGTTTTGTGTTCATCAGGGGAATAAAACATCTTCGGTTCATTTTTTAATCGAGCTGTAAAAAAATTCGAAGCATAGGAAATCTTTGGAAAATGTGAAATTAAATCTTTAAGGTCTGATTGTAGATGTTCAGGGAAGCTTTCACAAAATTTATCGAAACAGTTCGAATCAAACAAAGCCACAAATTTAAGAGAAAATATCACTGATTTTAATTCATTGACACGTCATACAAACTGAAACCACTCTCGCGAAACAGTCGCTGTTAAAGGCGGAAGCATGGAGGGACTGAGGTAGTCCGAAGTCTTCTCTTTTCTGAGCGAACCGTTGCGCAAAGCAATGGTCCATTCACCTCCACAAGCTCATTCATGTTGTCATGGAAACGCTAGCAGGCGATCGTACCGAAGTTCTTCGCATCAGAACAGCGAAGACTCTCGAAGACCTGCTTGCGTTATGCCGTTGATCATCGATCGCCAGACTGATTCTCGTAATCGAAAGAAGCGAATCTGCTCGTGTGTTTTTGTTTGTTTTTTTCACACCGAAAGCATCTACATATCTTAATACCGTTGATAATTGACTTTTATTTGTGCATTTTCTGGGCTTCGCAGCTAGCCTCGAATATACGCCACTGTCCCAGGGTATATGTGCTATACCGTGCTCTAGCTGAAACTGCTTGACCCTTCGACATTTAACCGAGATGTGATTTACGCCAATTTTGCTAAACGGAATTTGTGCATCGGGAAAAAGAATGAATACAAAGTCCATCATCATTCGCACATTTCAAGCTTTCCAATGCAGAAGAATTTTTCAAATCCGACTAATAGTTGCAGAGATATGGTGTCCACAGATGGACGGACAGACAAGCCGATAACATAAGCAGGATCTTTTTTACAAACGTGTGCTAAAAATTAAGCAATTGATGCTGTGCAGCTGCAAAGTCAACAAAACACAAATATGAAAATTGCTGAATAGAAAGCAAGGCTTGCTCGCGAAAGAAAACTTGATTTGGTGGAAAGTAAAACAAAACAAGAAAAAGCTGTCTAAGTCAATGTCTTTTAAAACCATTTTCTACATTATATTCTCACTTTTTCGCCGCACATTCTGTTTTTTTTTGTTTTTTTTTTTGATTGGAGGTTTAACGACCACCGTGAGCAACTCAATGGGCTATAAGCAGTCTCCCGTCCCTAATTTAGGGTCACTGGTTCCAGGGAAGGGAGAGAGCCAGTGCCGTAAGACAAACACAACATCCATGCCTCACCGGGATTCGAACCCGGACCCCAGACGGACGAATGATCAGAGGCCAGCGCCTTAGACCACTGCGCCACCGGGGCGGCTCTGTTTTTTCAGCCGTTTAAGGTGGTTCCACCAAAAATCTCTGCTGTTTGTTTCCACTGGTAAAACTTCTTTACATATTTTCTTCGCAATTAATGTATTCCCAACAATGAAAATTTGCACATCGATAAAACTAACTTTAAGTTATATCATGGGATACTTAATACTTGCTAAAACATAACCATAATTAAGCAATCCAACATTTGTTTGTCTACTGACTTCATCAATGTACAGTTCGCGCCCTCTATTAACAAATCTGAACATTACTCAAAGAAAAATGATTGCTTTTTAATAAAATTACGGTTATGTTTTAGCAAGTATTAAGTATCCCATGCTATAACTTAAAGTTAATTTTATCGATGTGCAAATTTTCGTCCTTGGGAATACATTAATTGCGAAGAAAATATGTACAGAAGTTTTACCTTTGGAAACATAAGGCAGAGATTTTAGGTGGAACCACCTTAAAAGTTCAGCTTTTCTTTTTTTCTTCGTTAGTTTCATGTGTGCTCAATCCAAGATAACAAAGTTCCAAGCATACTGAAGCTAACCAGGTGTAGCTTAGGAATTCGAACAGCTTTCCGGATGTGTGTTAGTCGAAGCATACCCGCTTCATTATAGCGAAGATAAATGTTTGCAAATTTTTATTTTATCCATTCATTTATTTGCAACAGACATTCAATATAGTAGCCTGCAGGTCATTTGTGGATATATTCTTAAATTTTATCTCATATGCAGCTGATAGTATGGAGATGCATTTTGTTGTAGCCTTCCCCACCGACATTCTTCCTTTTTGAGCCAAACAAGACTCCTTTTTTTTTAATTGAGCATATGACTTTTCTAAATAAGGAAACATTAATTTCATCATTGACTAACAATAGGATTGTTTTAACTTTGGTACTGGAAATTCAGTTAAAGAAGAATAATTTGTTTCACTTTGAAGTATGCAAATTCTTTATTCTCAGTAAGTCATGTAATTTTCAAGCACAAAGTTTTGTTGACTATTTATTGAAATTGCAGAGGGCGAGACGAAAGTTTGGCAATATTTGGATCGCTTTATCTCTTCATACGTACGTACCTTTATGACGAAAGCTGACTAGCATTCAAAGTTTAGGCCATCGTGTTGCACCGTCTTTAGCCATCTGTCTGCCAGTTCTTCGATTCTACAGAGGGTGAGTCGAAAGTTTTGCAATATTTGGATCACTTTATGTCTTCATACGTACCTTTACGACGAAAGCTGACTAGCATTCAAAGTATAGGCCATCGTGTTGCACCGTCTTTAGCCATCTGTCTGCCAGTTCTTCGATTCTACAGAGGGTGAGTCGAAAGTTGTGCAATATTTGGATCACTTTGTCTTCATACGTACCTTTACGACGAAAGCTGACTAGCATTCAAAGTATAGGCCATCGTGTTGCACCGTCTTTAGCCATCTGTCTGCCACTTCTTCGATTCTACAGAGGGTGAGTCGAAAGTTTTGCAATATTTGGATCACTTTATGTCTTCATACGTACCTTTACGACGAAAGCTGACTAGCATTCAAAGTATAGGCCATCGTGTTGCACAGTCTTTAGCCATCTGTCTGCCACTTCTTCGATTCTACAGAGGGGGAGTCGAAAGTTTTGCAACATTTGGATCACTTTATGTCTTCATACGTACCTTTACGACGAAAGCTGACTAGCATTCAAAGTATAGGCCATCGTGTTGCACAGTCTTTAGCCATCTGTCTGCCACTTCTTCGATTCTACAGAGGGTGAGTCGAAAGTTTTGCAATATTTGGATCACTTTATGTCTTCATACGTACCTTTACGACGAAAGCTGACTAGCATTCAAAGTATAGGCCATCGTGTTGCACAGTCTTTAGCCATCTGTCTGCCACTTCTTCGATTCTACAGAGGGTGAGTCGAAAGTTTTGCAATATTTGGATCACTTGATGTCTTCATACGTACCTTTACGACGAAAGCTGACTAGCATTCAAAGTATAGGCCATCGTGTTGCACCGTCTTTAGCCATCTGTCTGCCAGTTCTTCGATTCTACAGAGGGTGAGTCGAAAGTTTTGCAATATTTGGATCACTTTGTCTTCATACGTACCTTTACGACGAAAGCTGACTGGCATTCAAAGTATAGGCCATCGTGCTGCACCGTCTTTAGCCATCTGTCTGCCAGTTCTTCGATTCTACAGAGGGTGAGTCGAAAGTTTTGCAATATTTGGATCACTTTATGTCTTCATACGTACCTTTACGACGAAAGCTGACTAGCATTCAAAGTATAGGCCATCGTGTTGCACCGTCTTTAGCCATCTGTCTGCCAGTTCTTCGATTCTACAGAGGGTGAGTCGAAAGTTTTGCAATATTTGGATCACTTTGTCTTCATACGTACCTTTACGACGAAAGCTGACTGGCATTCAAAGTATAGGCCATCGTGCTGCACCGTCTTTAGCCATCTGTCTGCCAGTTCTTCGATTCTACAGAGGGTGAGTCGAAAGTTTTGCAATATTTGGATCACTTTATGTCTTCATACGTACCTTTACGACGAAAGCTGACTAGCATTCAAAGTATAGGCCATCGTGTTGCACCGTCTTTAGCCATCTGTCTGCCAGTTCTTCGATTCTACAGAGGGTGAGTCGAAAGTTTTGCAATATTTGGATCACTTTATGTCTTCATACGTACCTTTACGACGAAAGCTGACTAGCATTCAAAGTATAGGCCATCGTGTTGCACCGTCTTTAGCCATCTGTCTGCCAGTTCTTCGATTCCGTGGCGGTACTAGTTCTTGTCCTTCGAGGCGAAAAACTCTTTCTTCCTAGCTGCTACCTCTTCCTGGTTGTTGAAGTGCCATCCGCGAAGGAAGTAGGACATGGACCGGAGCAAGTAATAATCCGACGGTGCGAGGTCCGGACTATATGCTGGGTGTGGCATCAGTTCGATGTCGTCAAGTTCCTGGATTTTTGACCGGGTCGTTCGCGCGGTATGAGGCCGAGCGTTGTCCTACTGCAGGAGAGCGCGCTTTCTGTTCACCAGCACCGGGTACTTCTCTTCCAAAGCAACATACAACCGCTCCAGCTGTTCAGAGTAGAGGTTGGCGTTGATGGTCCGACCGTCTGGAACAAATTCGTAATGGTTGATCCCCTCGAAATGTCACCAGACGCAGTGCAGACAATTCCACCAGACCTTGTGCTCGAAGCGCCCACGTTTGGCAACAGGTTCAGGAAGCTGGCTCTAGCTCAACTACTGCCGTTGTTTGTTAGGATTACGGAAATAGACCTACTTTTCATATCGCATTTAACAACTCTATTAATGAAACGTATATCGCGCTGGTTTTCTAAGAGTTTCGTTCCACTTGGCGGTTTGCTTCAGCTGGCGTCAGTTCGTCAGGTACAATGCAACAGCTCCTATAGACCTTGCCGCGGTCCTGAAGGTGACATGCCACGATGGTCTGTGATGTGCCCAGGATTTGCTTCTACTGCCTCTGAATCCACAGTTCCCTCCCTACCTGACCTTGGCTGATCGTCGAGGTTTCTGTCACCTGAGCGAAATCTCTTGAGCCACCTGCGGTTCTGTGGTCCACGGAACCTTCCCCTTTCCCATGACAAATGTTTCGTGTTGCTTGAGAAGCGTTATGGTCGAGTTCAAACTCATAAAGCAAAGGTTCTCTAATTAGCCGGTTGTGGCTCCTTTTAGGCGTCCCAACCACAGACAGAACGACGACCACTTTATATCCCTTTCGACTGACTGCAGTGCGCGACTTGAACTAGTTTAAACACGTGACATACCCGTCGCACCACATGCGTTTATGCAAATATTGCAAAACTTTTTTTTTTTTTAATTGGAGGTTTAACGACCACCGTGAGCAACTCAATGGGCTATAAGCAGTCGCCCGTCCCTAATTTAGGGTTACTAGCTCCAGGGAAGGGAGAGAGCCAGTGCCGTAAGACAAACACAACATCCATGCCTCACCGGGATTCGAACCCGGACCCCGTTCGGACGAATGATCAGAGGCCATCGCTTAGACCACTGCGCCACCGGGGCGGCTTGCAAAACTTTCGACTCACCCTGTGTATATGACTGACTGAGACCCATCTTTTCCCTAAAAGAAAAGATGCAGAGTGTTTCTCTCAAGAAGTAAAAGATCTGGCAGTTAAGTCAAAGAAAAAAGGTCGAAGGATGGAGGAATCGGTGACCTTCTGAACAATTTTTTTGATTGGAGGTTTAACGACCACCGTGAGCAACTCAATGGGCTATAAGCAGTCGCCCGTCCCTAATTTAGGGTCACTGGTTATAGGGAAGGGAGAGAGCCAGTGCCGTAAGACAAACAACATCCATGCCTCACCGGGATTCGAACCCGGACCCCGTTCGGACGAATGATCAGAGGCCATCGCTTAGACCACTGCGCCACCGGGGCGGCACAAAATTTTTGATGCCCCATACAGAACTCAAAATCAAGGTGGATGAAGGAATTTTTTCATAGCCATTTGGTGAGATGAAATGCCACTAGCTGCCACCCATTATTCGGAATGTGAAAGTCAGTTAGGGACATTGTCTTTAATTTTTAAGTGCATTCACCTCCATTGTAAATGCACTGTAGCAAGAAAATTTTCCGCACAGTAAAAGTTAACTGTCTGCTGTTTCTTGTAATTCTCCTTCCCCCTTCTCAAAAAAAAAAAAAAAAAAAAAAAAAAGGCATAACAGTGTGAAAACACAAGTTTGTCCGCGACGAGCATCGAACCCGTGTCCCCTCATTCCGGAGTAAGTTGATCTCCCAACTGAGCTACGCGGACAGGATGTCTCGCTGTAGATTTGTCGTCTTGACACATGTTTTCACCTGTGTAGTACGTCACATCAGCTAAAATATTTGATCCATCTTCAGACTAACATTGCCATCTTTGTGAATGCCTTACCTTAATTTTTAGGTTAGACTATAACTACAGTCACACATAACCATATCAGGAGAATGAGACACCAAGTTTGATGTGATTTCCTCACCGAAGCATTTTCCTGGTAAAGCTCAAATGTGGAGCTCTTGCAGGTGTGCAGGCAGATATTTTTAATATACCAATTAGTCGTAACCATGGGCCTCCAGAGAAAAGGAGGGGGGGCATTTTCCCTCCCTTAGAAATCGGATCATATCCTTCCTATCATTCGAAAGTACTACCGAGATTTTCGAGGGCGCAGTGGTCTGAGCGCTGGCTTATGATCATTCGTCCAGGTTCAAATCCCGGTGAGGCATAAATATTGTATTTGTCTTAAGGCACTGGCTCACTCCCTTCCCTAGAACCAGTGGCTCTAAGATTACGGACGGGCGACTGCTTATAGTTCACTGAGTTGCTGACGGTGGTAGTTAAACCCCTAATTAGGAAAAAAAAAATAGAGAAGATTTTCAAGATAACACTGGTTCTGATTGCTAACTTTTCTGTACAACTTCTGGATGCCAGCTTATGCAAAAAAATAGGGCACACGTTGGTGATTTCTAGTAAAAAAAGTGCATATTTACAGTGAACGTAACAATGAAATTCCCCATTGCATTTTGAACAACAGCATGCATACATACAAGGGTTGTCCAAAACAATAGGTGTTACACACCTAATATGGTGTGGGAGCACCCTTGGCATTTAAAACTGCTTGAATCCTCCTTGGAATGTACGCATACAAGTCCTGGATGGTGGCAAGTGGTACGTTGTACCATTCTCCCTGCAGAAACTGCTCCGATTCCTTGAGAGACGCCGAAGGAGGATAACGGGATCGCACTCTATTTTCCAACACAGACCACAGGGGCTCAATGATGTTTAAGTCCGGTGATTGTGCAGGCCAGGGAAGGTGTACAACTTCATCCTCATGTTCTTCAAACCATGATGGAACATTTCGACTCCTGTGAATCGGGGCATTATCATCTTGAAAGGTGCAATCCCCTGACAGAAACAATGTCTGCGCCATTGAATGCACATGGTCGGCCAAAAGAGTGACATAGTCACCGCTAGTTATCCATCCGTGTAAGGTGATAATGGGACCTGCTGTAAACCACGAGATCATGGCCTAAACCATTTCAGAACTGCCCTAATGCTTTTCTGTGGGAAGGAGACAGTCTGGGTTGTAGGCTTCTGCGGGCGGGTGTTCTCCACACGTAAACCCGTCCTGTGGTGGGGAATAGTGAGAAACTTGATTCATCGGAAAACAAGACATTTTTCCATTGATCCGCAGCCCACGTTTTATGTTCCTGGCAACACTGTTTCTCCGTTTCATATTCACCTGTGACACCAGGGGTTTTGCAATCGCAGCTCTGCCATAAATATTGTGCTTATGCAATTCCCTTCTCACGGTATGGGTCGACACTGGATTTTGGAGATGTGCATTAAGCTCAGCAGTCACTTTTGTCGCCGTGGTCTTCCTCCTTGCGGTCATAATCCTCTTCAATGTCCTCCTGTCTCTCGCAGTGAGTTTGGTTTTCCTTCCACAGTTGTGTCTCGCAGATGATGTTGTGATGTGAACTTTGTATGCTGTCATGACCTTCGACACGGTACCTCTCGATACCCCCAATACCTGTACCACTGTGGTTACCGACGCACCAACCAGACGGGCTCCTACAATCTGCCCTCTTTGGAACTCCGACAGGTCACTCGTTGTGCCTTCACCTGGAACGAAATTATGCAAACTACAATGCAATCATACAGAGCCTTGAGACTATAAGCAACACTTTTTGCAAAAATATTGTAGCTACATGTTCGTTTTACTCAAAAGGCAGCGCATACCAAAATCACTGTCTTCAGCTAGGTGTTTTCATTATTTTGGACAACCCCTGTAAGTATATTCGCCCATGATGTGGTAACTGTCTCTTCCGTTATTCTAGCTTCATGATTATGTCAAGACCTGTGCTTTTGAAGAAAACTGTACGCATCTCTTTTCTGCATTTTCCCTGTTTGACATTGGTAGATACTCTTGGATCCATACATAGCTCTCTTAGTAAATTGGTGCATCATAGAAAGGATTTTTTTCAGAAGTTTCAACTTTCAAAATACTGCAGTCAGCTGATTTTTGTATGCTTTGTTTGTAAGGATATTATATTGTGCGGCACTACCAAGGAACAGACAGTGCTGTAAATCCTGTGCGAAATGTCTCTTGTATCATTTCATAAGGGCATCTTGCTTTAGCTTTTACAATTGTTTGAATACCAGCAACATTTTTAGGAATGAGATCTTCATCTGCAGAACAAACCTCTGATTGAGACATAGCGTCTCTATAATTTCTAACACCAAAACACGGTTCCATAATCAGTGGCATACCTGAACAAGTTAGTAAAATCATGCAATGCATTGATTATGATACGCTTTCCAACATACCAGAAATCATTGCTCAAGTTATGAGGATAATGGCTGTGGAATAAATCTCTCTCCTGTGCCCTGACCTTTGATCCCATTTCGATGATATTCAACAGAACTGGTTCAGTATACCTCCGAAATAACATGATAAAGTTTTGTCGCAATCGAAGCAATTTTACATAAATTAGGATACATAAGGGCTATGGAATAGATCCCGCTCCTGTGTCCTAACCTTTGTTCCCATTTTGCCCATTTTCAACAAGATTCGTCCCCAGGCAGGCCCCTACAACATACTAACATTTCATCCAAATCGAAGCATTTTTACGTAAGTTATGACGCATAATGGCGATGCAAGTGATTCCGTTCCTATGTCCTGATCTTTGACCCCATTTCTCCCATTTTCAATAGGGTTTGTCCCCAGATGGTCCCCTACCACATACTAAAATTTAATCGGAATCGAACCTTTTTTACGTTAGTTATGACGCATAAGAACAGTGGAATGGATTCCGCTCCTATGTCCTGACCTTTGACTCCATTTGTCTCATTTTCAATAGGGTTCGTCCCCAAGAGGTCCCCTACCACATACTAAAATTTCATCGAAATCGAACCATTTTTACGCCAGTTATCGTGCGGACAGACGGACGAACGGACAAAGCTAGAGTATATACGCTTCTTCAACCTACGGTTGGAAAGCGTAAAAAAACTCGCCCCCCCTCCCCCAGCAAAAAATATCTTCGAGGCCCTTTTGTGAAAATCGATTAGATTTTAATTAATGGAAGTTTTACATTCCATATTACTAATTATCATTATTATTTATTTGGAAAAAAAAATTTAATTCCATATTATTTCAATCATTGAAATTTTTAAATTTCGTATTATTAATAGGTTTTATGAGCATTTTAATAACGCAAGTTCTTTGGAACCTACAGGAAATTTTCGTAAAACCAAGTTTGTTGCACTTTATTTCGTGTAACACAAACGCTCGCGATGTAATTAAAATTATTGCCCTCGTTTTATGCAAATACAAAGTGTTACAAAACACTTCCGCAAAAGTTAAGCACATCTTGCAAATTTTATTCTTTCAGTAGAGAACTAGCCATCTCTTTGAAATGCATCACCATCACACACACACACACACACACACACACACTCAACTGTCGTATGATAGCGTCTGATGACCTTTTCCAATTTATAAGAAAACACAGAACGCAAGTTAGCAATAAGTAACAATTAAGGACTGTGGCGTAAAAAAAAGTAAAACTAGTTAAATTATTTACTCTTGAATATAAAAACCACACTTAACATATTTCCACAATGTTTTGCACATAGTAATTTTTTTTTCTTGACTTCTTTATAAAAAGAAATAAAAAGAAAATCCAAAGAAGAAATAAAAGAAAATCTTTATAAAAAGAAAATCCACTAGTCTCGGTTTCTTCGTCCCCGCGAAGAACATATTTTAGTTCATTAATTCTGAACGATGCGTAGTTATGTGCAAACAACAGTAATGCATAATACCTTATCCTCATTGATACAAAAATTTCATTCGTTGAACTGATATTTCTTTCACATTGTCTTGCTAATACGCATGTACACTGAAGTGCCAGAAAAACTAATACAGACGAGCTTATGCAAAATACATAGCAACGCCACCTATGCGCGTACTCGGATGCGTCCGCCAGTGCGTATACAGTATAAAGCGATAGACATCCTTGCGGTCTGTCAGAGCTGTTTTCGGCATGAGAATGACAAATAATAACGATTTAAGCGATTTTCAACGGGGTGTTATAGTTGGCGCTCGTGAGATGGGCCATAGTATTTCGGAGGTAGAAACGAAGTTCGGATTTTCACGGACGACCATTGCAAGGGTGTACCGTGACTACAAGTATTCCGGCAAAACCTCCAACCTAAGATACCAGTATGGCCGTAAAAAGACATTGGGTGAACGTGACCATCGTCGGCTGTCAAGAATCGTTTCACGCGATAGGCGTGCAACACTCTCGCAGGTGTCATTAGAATTCAATGCTGGAGCATCAACAAGCATCAGCGTCTGGACTGTCAACGTATCCTTCATTATATGGGATTTGGGAGCCGACGGCTAACTCGAGTCCCCTTGATGGGTGCACGACACAGAGCTATGCTCCTCGCTTGGGCACGGCAACACCGCCACTGGACACTTGATGACTGGAAACAATTAGCCTGGTCTGACGAGTCGCGTTTCCAACTGTCTCGGGCAGATGGAAGGATTCGTGTGTGGCGCAAACCCCATGAAGCCAATGGATCCCGCCTGTCAACAGGGAACTGTACCGGCTGGTGGGGGGGGGGGTCCGTAATGGTATGGGGTGTGTTTAGCTGGACTTCACTGGGACCCGTGGTACGTCTGCAAACGTTTGTGACAGGCCAACGCTATGTGCGCATCCTTTCTGACGAGGTCATTCATGCTGATGAGTACGCCCCTGTCCATAAGAATCAACAAAGGCTATTTACAAACTTTGTATTTAATTTCACGCCAATCAAATCTTAAATTGTACAAAATATCACACAATACAATTCTTGCGACACCTCCATGTTAACTGATGGCAGTTTATTAACAGCAGCAATAATTTTTTACGAGGTAATTATCTATTTGAGCTTATTTCTAACTGAGAGAGTTGTTTCTGTTTTCCTTTTGAGCAAAATGTTTGTGAAAGGCAAAAGGGGTTTTCTCATTTCTCCAAGTCAGCTGAGTCCCGCAGGAAGTTGAAGGTCATGGTTCATCAGTTAAAGGAAGAGTTTCGTGCATTTCTTTTCTAATCACTAGGACATATAGTGTATGCCTTAAACATGTGATCAAGAAGCGAGACTGCAGTGATTGGGTAATTGCTTCTCACCTGGAAACTCAACCCTTTTTAAATCAACTTTGTGCCAGTGTGTCACTCGCATTATATCTAGGTTTGAGGTTCTAGCCTGCAGAAGTATTTGAGAAGTAAACTGCAAAGAGGTAAAAGTGTAAAACAAAGTCTCTGTTTCGAATCACAAAGTGGAATGCTTAAATTTGAGGCGTTTCTGGGGAAACCATGAAGCCATTCAATTTAAATATCATGATGTGGACTTTTCAGGTATTTTATTTTGATTTATTATGTAGAATGAGTTAGAAATATGAAGAAATTAACTCGTGCACCAAAAGCTTTTAAATCGAAAACAAATGCCGTCTCCTGCACGATACACTTTAATGATAAAACCTGTATGTAACATCTTAAAAACATATGTCATAAGTACAAACTCAAGTTTGGTGTAAGGTCTCGTACTTTATTTAACACTGTTAAAAAGGACAGAGACTATGTTGAATGTGTGAACCGTCACGGTGTGTATTTGGTTCCACTTAAATCTACTAACCCTGCAGAGTTCGATTTATGTCATGTGGGCTCTACCACTCGTAATTTGGGGCGCCGCATTTACGAACATCAGTATAATCTCAGGACGCATTCTGGTGCTACATCTTTGTCGAGACTCTGTTTAAACGGTTCTTACTTACCATGTTGGAATGACACCATTATTCTGGATTCTTCCAGGAACCGTCGATCAACACTTTTCTGTGAAAGTATTCACATATTCGTCAATGGTGAAAGATGCTGTAACGATGAACCCTCCGTGTTTATTCCCCTTCCTTGGAGAACACTTTTGGGTCAGGTCACGCCCACCAACTATGCTTGCACCCACTGAACTTGATTTGGACTTTGCCGATTATTGCACATGCGCATTAACTGCTATGTGTCTTGTAAAGTACATAGGCTACTCACTTCTGTGCTCGCTGCTTCACTATTTCTGAGGATGACGCCGTTGTGGCGTTGAAAGTTGTTAAATATATTTATTTTAATTGTACATAGTTTTTTATCATTAAAGTGTATCGTGCAGGAGACGGCATTTGTTTTCGTGCTAGAAATAGTTATCGATCTTTCAAAGCTTCGATTATCAAACCTCTGAAGACTGAACTTTCTGTTGTTCCATTGACTTGATTTGATGAATTATTAGCCCACATTAACATCCATAACCTGTGTAACTATTATTGCTAAATGGGACGTACACCATTTTCAGAAATCTTCATCTCCTCCATCTGTACATTGTTGGCAACATTTGACTTAATTTTCACTATCTTAAAAACTTTCTGAATGACCATTTGTACATATGGATCCCAAAAGTTCTCTGCCGTATTATTAAGGAATAGCCATGGGTTCTCAATTTTCTTAGAAGTAATATCGAGTCTTTACATGTTTAGAGACCAGTTTTTTAGCTTTATAGTTATGTTCATCATTTTTTTTTTTTTTGCTGTCCTAGAAGACGACTACGTGAAACAAAGAACAACAAGAAAGATGACAGCGAATTTTCGGGTGTAATGAGCACGTCTTTTGATTCCGTTCTGACGCGAATTAAATTTATCAAAGCTATTCAAAGTCAACGGAGCCGGTATGGAAAACAATAGTATCTGACCTAAAAAAGAAGATTTTCAATCGGGTTTTTAATCCCGCAGATATTGCTTTAAACGGAATCGTGATCTTACGCCCTCTGGTTGCAGACTTGTGCGTTAAGAAAAATTTGAATTTATATGAGAAATATTTCGCCGCGGAAACGCTCTCCAACAAGGAAATAATTTTTCAAATCGGACTCTGAAGCAGAGATATCGACAAATATAAGATATGCATCTACGCCCTCCTGGCGAGAAAACCATGCATTATTTTAGGAAGAAAGTATTCTCAAAAGGTTTTTCGATGTGAGCGGTATCAGTCCAAGAAAAAAAAATTGTCGAGTTTTCAGGAGCTCACATTTTGCTGCAAATACATCTGAAGTAGAAGTTAACTCTTATGCCCCCTGGTGGCAAAATAATTCTTTACCAAATGTAAAAAATTATATGAAAAACATTTTCCACCAGGAGCTGTTTGCGATACATGAAGAATTTTTCAAATCAGAATTTTAGAAGCAGAAATATCGGGGGGTAATGCAATTCACCTTTGCGCCCCGTAGCGGAAAGTCTACGATTTACTTCAAAATTTTGAATTTATATCAAAAACATTTCGCATTGGAAACACTACTTAACAAAGAAAGAATTTTTCAAATCGGACACATAGAAGTAGAGATATTGACAAAAATAAGATATATATCTACGCCCCCTGGCGTAAAAACCATGCATTATTTTAAGAAGAAAATATTCCTAAAATGTTTGTCGACGTGAGTAGTATGGGTCCGCAAACGAATTTTTTTCAATCGAGATTTTAGAAGCTCAGGTTTCGCTGCAAATACATCGGAAGCGGAAATTAAGACTTACGCCCCCTGGTGGTCAAACCATTTTTTACCAAAAATTAGAAATTATATGCAAAGGATTTCTCATCAGGAGTTGCATCCGGTGGAGAAAGAATTTTTCAAATCGGAGTTTTAGAAGCAGAGATGTCGGGGGAAACGAAATTTACCTCTACTCATCCTAGCGGAAATTCTATGAATTACTTGAAAATTTTGAAATTATAGGAAAAACATGTCACACCAAAAACTTTAACCAATAAAGAAATAATTTGTCAAATCGGACCATTAGAAGCAGAAATATTGACAAAAATAAGATATACATCTACGCCTCCTGGAGGAGAAACCATGCAATATTTTAAGAAGAAAATATTCCGAAAAGGTTTATCGACATGACGGGCATCGGTCCGCGAAAGAATTTTTGCGATCGAGATTTTAGAAGCTCAAATTTTATTGCAAACACATCAGAAATAAAAATTAACGCTTACGCCCCCTGGTGGCGAAAGTACTCTTTACCAAAAATTAGAAATTGCATGCAAAAGATTTTCCATCAGAATCTGTATCCGCTGAAGAAAAAAATTTTCATATCGGAGTTTTAGAAGAAGAGATATCGGGGAAAACGTAATTTACTTTTACGCCCCCTTGCGGAAAATCTATGCTTAACTTGAAAAAGTAACCTCATCTAAAATACTCTTCGACATAAATGGAATTGAAAGGTAAAAGAATTTTTTTCAATCGGATGTTTAGAAGCAAATATAAGGAATAAAATGCATTTTGAATTCGACATCATCTACATTTACGCCCTCTAGTGGCGAAATTGTACATCGTAAAAAAAAACGAAATAAAGGATCATCATTTGCATATTTCAAGCTTCCCAATGCAAAAAGAGTTTTTCAAATCGGACTAATAGTTGCAGAAATATTGTGTCTACAGACGGATGGACAAACCGATAACATAAGCACGTTCTTTTTTTACAAAAAGACGTGCTAAAAAATGGAAATGCGAAAGCTTAAAGCTGCGATAAAATATCTGCATGAAAAACAGTTGCAGCCCAAGGACGTCCATGATGATATGGTGGCAACAGCAGGGGAGAATGCCCCTTTACCCAGTACTGTAAACGATTGGGCAGGGGAATTCAAGAATGGGAGCGAGTGTGTAAAATGACACTCGCCCTGGAAGATCCTCTGAGGACATCACTCAAGAAAATGTGGACAAGATGCATAAAGCAGTACTGCAAGATGGATGTTTGACGGTCAGGCAGATTACTAAGATGTTGCGCGTATCAAAAAACAACAGTTAATCGCATTCTGAAAGTACATCTGGCAATAACAATAACAAAGGTTGCTGTCCATTGGGTTTCAGAACTCCTGACACCTGATCAAAAAGTTGATCAGGCGGAACATATCACAAGACAATCTTGAACTGTCTGAAGCCATCCAGAAGAGTTTCTGCAAAGTTTTGTAGCAATGGATGAAACGTGGGCACATCACTATATTCCAGATTCGAAACAATGGAAGCATGGTTATAACGTAATGTGTCTTTCCGCTGTAACGTAGTCCTTACGTCAGTAATTAGGTTATGTGTGATGAAGTCAACGTAATATTAGAAGGTACTCATACTTATTACAAGAAAGAGTTCAGTTGTAGTACTTACAAATACGTATATTTTGCTTGCATGGTTTGTACTCCACATTCACATCCGGTTTATTGGCGTACTCAATACAGTATCAGTGATTTAACATCCAATCGCAGCATAACAGCACGTCTATCATCAATAACATCATTCCCCTTAAACAACCGCTGCATTGCCTTTTTATCTATCGTTCTTATCCGGTCACACTTGTTCCGACTTCAGTGTGTTGTCAACATTGTTCTCTTTGAGGGAAAAGACATAACGTTAAAATTTGAAAATGTCTAATGCAAGAGAACGAACTCAAATTTACATAGAAAAAGAAACTCAAAAAGAAAGTTAAAATAGAATATATGTTACATGGTGACTCACGACTCACATATTCCAAAGAAGATAAGGTCTGTCACTTCTGCTGAAAAGGTGATGGAAATAGTTTTCTGGGATGTGCAAGTGGTGGTGGACTACCTTGAGAAGGGGGCCAAACCATCATCGGAGCATATACTGTGCTAACCTGCTAAGGAAGCTCTGACAGCATTTGAACAATAAGTGCCTAGGAAATCTGACGTTTGATCACGATGTTGCTGCCAGCCGCAAATTAAGAGTAGCTACAGCTGCTATAATGAATGTGGATTTGACCCGTTGACAGAAACCTCCCTACTCACCTGACTTTCCCCCTGAGACTACCATGTGTTCATGGATATCATCCTTTTTAAAAAGAACTTGTCCAGTGTGTATTTTGGGATGGAAGAAAACATTACCAATGCTGTGGAAGCCAATTTCGACCGCCATGAGAAATGATTTTATTTAGAGGATGTAAGAGCCTTGGAGCACTGATGAAAAAGTTTGTAGACCTTTAAGGAGGCTATGTAGAAAAATAAGCCTACCATATTTTCCACGACGATTTCTTCATGGTTGGAAAAAGTGTGTAGACATTCAAGGGGACTTTGTAGAAAAACAGGCCTACCATATTTTTTTATGACTATCCCTTCATGGTAGGAAAAAGTGTGTGTACCTTCATAGGGGACTATGTAGAAAAACAAGCATGCCATATTTTCCATGACCATTTCTTCATGGTTGCAAAAAGTATGTGAGCCTTCAAGGTGGGGCCATATAGAAAGATAGGAAGATAGGTTTACCATATGTTTTCATGACCATTTCTTCATGGTAGGAACAAAATGTGGACTTCAAGGAGACTATGTATAAAAATAGGCCCACCATACATTTCCATGACCATTCCTTCATGGTTGGAAAAAGTGTGTGGACATTCAAGGGGGCCATTTAGAAAAACATGCCTGCCATATTTTTTCACAAAAATACTCATATGCTGTCTGCGTGCGGTGAATTTAAAACCATGTCCTCCAAAATTGCAAAATAAAAACTTTATTTACAATACAAAAGCATAGTTAAATGCAAGAACTTTCGAGACACCTAATGTCTCATCATCAGGAATTATGCGCAAACTGAAACATGGGGTACAAGAGTCTTTATACCAGACACAAAGTGATCAGATTTCCTTGGTGGTGGCCAAAAATCTATACAGGTGATGCCATTTCTACAGACCAAAGTTTACATATAATAACACAGAGATTATAATTAAAATAATCTAAAATTGGAAGTGAAAAAATAAAACTTACAGGGGTTCCTCGTCATCATTATTTGTCCCGGATATGGATTTAAGTAACTTTCTCCAATGAGGTGGTACAAACGTAGGGAGTTCTTGGTTGCAGCATAAGTCCTCATACTTCAAAATGAAAAGGCTTTCAGCAAGGAAGACTGTCTGTTTGTTGACTCCATAGTTCAGCACCTGTACACGCTCCCAGTCCGGAACATATCCTTCTCGGTAAATGGTCGTAGTAAGCGCCGTATTTGCACGGCCTGTGCGAAGAGCATACTTATGTTCAGAAATGCGGATATTAATCGTCCTTAAGGTGGAACCTATGTAGGAGCTAGGGATACCATCTGAGTCTTGATTATTTAATGGTATTCGGTAGACCCCCGGTCTCTGTAAGTTCAGAATCCCGTCTCTGACATTCCGGACCATAGAAAAGACGCTTCTTGTGGTCACACCGAAATTCAGGTCGTGTCTATGACAAGCTTTCTTAAGGATAGAGATATCAGGAGGATAATAGTCAACCTTACCCACATATTTAGTTGAGTTTGGTTCGGTGCACAGTGTGGTAAATTTTAACCTCTGATAGTCAAGCAACAATCTCCGAAAGTAGTTGGTAGAATAACCCGACAGGTGAGCTAAATTTAGGATTTTAGATAATTCTTCATTCCTAAGTGATCTAGAAGAAGAATGTGAGTAGGCTCGTTTTATCAAAAAACGAAATGCTGCAGATTTGTGATCTGGGGGGGTGCGTTGATGATACCGGAATAATACAGGGGGTGAAGGTTGGTTTTCTATAAACCGAAAAACTTAGTTGATTTGAGGTCTGGTCCCGAACCAATAGAAAGTCTAAAAAAGGTAGACGTCCATGTTCTTCAATTTCTTGAGTAAAATTGATGGTAGGAAATTGGGAAGAGAGTAGTTGAGTAAATTCATTCAAAACTCGTTGGTCACGAGGTCAGAAAACCAGCATGTCGTCAACATATCTAAGTAATAGGAGAGGTTGATGTGGAAATTCAGCTAAGACTTTATACTCGAGATTCTGTAAAAGTATCTCAGTCAAAATGGTGGAGAGGGGGAACCCCATTGGCACTCCCTCTAACTGTTGGAAACATTGGCCATTAAACGTAAAGTAAGACCTCCTGGCCACAAGTTTTAATGCGGACATTATGGCCTCAACCTCTATATGAGAAAGAGAACTATTACTCTGTAATTTCTCTGCTATGATAGAATGCACTGTTTCTAATGGCATTTTCGGGAATAGCGACACAACATCGAGTGAAACCATGAAAAAACCAGTTCCCGCTGAATCAAAGGTTTTGATGTGGTTTGAGGCTTGAGTTGAACTATTTATTGAGACTAGTGAGTTAAGAGTATAAGGTTTCAGATAGATGGCTAGAAGCTTCTCGAGTGGACGGGTGGGACTCGCATAGCTTGATACCAACAATCTGAGGGGTTTTTCCGGCTCATGGGTTTTCATTTTACCAATGAGGGACTCTAGGTCACACCGGCGGCTTCATCTTTGAAGAAATCACACTGGGTAGGGTTCCCTCATTTCTTAACTTGCTCAAGTCCTTAATGGTGGCCGAGGTCAGGTCTGACTTGACTGGACGATGTGGTATAAATTCGAGTGTCTGCTGTATTCTTAAGATGTAATCATTTCTGTTAAGAATGATAATTTGTTGAGTTTTGTCAGCAGTTATAATTGACAGGTCAGGGTTTCTATTCTACTATATGAGTTGTTCCCTTTCATAATTCAGGATCGGAGTTAGTGTATTTTGTGTTAAGATTGTTCTTGCCAAGTTGAAGCGAGTTTCGTCTTGCTCCCCCTCAGGTAAATTTTTAATAATGTTTTCAATCTGTGGGAGAGAGGACATAGGTCGAAAGTCAGAGGGAGGAAAGCTGAATTTAATCCCTCTGTTCAAGGCAAATTTTTGGGCTTCGTTCAATTGGTAGGAACTATAGTTGAGGAAAGGTTCTTGAATTGAAAAGTTGTTGTTAGAGGGTTATACTGAAGAGGATCTGAAAAACCTGTGGGTTGTACGGTTGGAAACCAAGACGCAAAGTTTCTTAATATGTCGTTGATTTATTTTTGAAACCTCAGAGTGTAGAGAAATAAAGAAGGCGTTTAGTCTTTGGTCCAGGGTGATTGCATGATTTTGAACAGTCATGTGGGAATAAGCTCTACATGAACTTCGATTTAGAATATCCAGAAGGTTGCGTTTCCTGCGTATTTCCGTGGTTAAGCGTCTCATTTCAACCTTCCGTAAAACTCGAGAGTCCTTAGGTAAAACAACTGAACAATGTACAGTTAAGAATCTTGGAATCACCTGCAAAGACCTGCAGTTTATCAAAAAATGTAGGTGGGTTTGTTGGTAGAAATTTTCTTTCTGATCTTACAGAATGTCCGTATGGCTCGTTCCATGTTTACACACATTTAAAAATAAGCGTATCAAGGGATACTTACATTGAAATTCCTCGTGCTTATAGTAGCAGCTTAAAAGGTATTAAAATGAAGGAAAAATTAGCACGTTACGTTCACAAAAATACTCATATGCTGTCTGCGTGCGGTGAATTTAAAACCACGTCCTCCAAAATTGCAAAATAAAAACTTTATTTACAATCTAAAAGCATAGTTAAATGCAAGAACTTTCGATACATCTAATGTCACATCATCAGGTATTATGTGCAAACTGAAACATGGGGTACACGAGTCTTTATACCAGACACAAAGTGATCAGATTTCCCTGGTGGTTGACAAAAGTCTATACAGGTGATGCCATTTCTACAGACCAAAGTTTACATATAATAACAGAGAGATTATAATTAAAATAATCTAAAATTGGAAGTGAAAAACTAAAACTTAAATCTGATCACTTTGTACCTGGTATAATGAGTCGTGTACCCCATGTTTCAGTTTGCACATAATGCCTGATGATGTGACATTAGATGTCTCGAAAGTTTTTGCATTTAACTGTGCTTTTAGATTGTAAATAAAGTTTTTATTTTGCAATTTTGGAGGACGTGGTTTTAAATTCACCGCACGCAGACAGCATATGAGTATTTTTGTGAACGTAACGTGCTAATTTTTCCTTCATTTTAATACCTTTTAAGCTGCTACTATAAGCACGAGGAATTTCAATGTAAGTATCCCTTGATACGCTTATTTTTAAATGTGTGTAAACATGGAACGAGCCATACGGACATTCTGTAAGATCAGAAAGAAAATTTCTACCAACAAACCCACCTACATTTTTTGATAAACTGCAGGTCTTTGCAGGTGATTCCAAGATTCTTAACTGTACATTGTTCAGTTGTTTTACCTAAGGACTCTCGAGTTTTACGGAAGGTTGAAATGAGACGCTTAACCACGGAAATACGCAGGAAACGCAACCTTCTGGATATTCTAAATCGAAGTTCATGTAGAGCTTATTCCCACATGACTGTTCAAAATCATGCAATCACCCTGGACCAAAGACTAAACGCCTTCTTTATTTCTCTACACTCTGAGGTTTCAAAAATAAATCAACGACATATTAAGAAACTTTGCGTCTTGGTTTCCAACCGTACAACCCACAGGTTTTTCAGATCCTCTTCAGTATAACCCTCTAACAACAACTTTTCAATTCAAGAACCTTTCCTCAACTATAGTTCCTACCAATTGAACGAAGCCCAAAAATTTGCCTTGAACAGAGGGATTAAATTCAGCTTTCCTCCCTCTGACTTTCGACCTATGTCCTCTCTCCCACAGATTGAAAACATTATTAAAAATTTACCTGAGGGGGAGCAAGACGAAACTCGCTTCAACTTGGCAAGAACAATCTTAACACAAAATACACTAACTCCGATCCTGAATTATGAAAGGGAACAACTCATATAGTAGAATAGAAACCCTGACCTGTCAATTATAACTGCTGACAAAACTCAACAAATTATCATTCTTAACAGAAATGATTACATCTTAAGAATACAGCAGACACTCGAATTTATACCACATCGTCCAGTCAAGTCAGACCTGACCTCGGCCACCATTAAGGACTTGAGCAAGTTAAGAAATGAGGGAACCCTACCCAGTGTGATTTCTTCAAAGATGAAGCCGCCGGTGTGACCTAGAGTCCCTCATTGGTAAAATGAAAACCCATGAGCCGGAAAAACCCCTCAGATTGTTGGTATCAAGCTATGCGAGTCCCACCCGTCCACTCGAGAAGCTTCTAGCCACCTATCTGAAACCTTATACTCTTAACTCACTAGTCTCAATAAATAGTTCAACTCAAGCCTCAAACCACATCAAAACCTTTGATTCAGCGGGAACTGGTTTTTTCATGGCTTCACTCGATGTTGTGTCGCTATTCCCGAAAATGCCATTAGAAACAGTGCATTCTATCATAGCAGAGAAATTACAGAGTAATAGTTCTCTTTCTCATATAGAGGTTGAGGCCATAATGTCCGCATTAAAACTTGTGGCCAGGAGGTCTTACTTTACGTTTAATGGCCAATGTTTCCAACAGTTAGAGGGAGCGCCAATGGGGTTCCCCCTCTCCACCATTTTGACTGAGATACTTTTACAGAATCTCGAGTATAAAGTCTTAGCTGAATTTCCACATCAACCTCTCCTATTACTTAGATATGTTGACGACATGCTGGTTTTCTGACCTCGTGACCAACGAGTTTTGAATGAATTTACTCAACTACTCTCTTCCCAATTTCCTACCATCAATTTTACTCAAGAAATTGAGGAACATGGACGTCTACCTTTTTTAGACTTTCTATTGGTTCGGGACCAGACCTCAAATCAACTAAGTTTTTCGGTTTATAGAAAACCAACCTTCACCCCCTGTATTATTCCGGTATCATCAACGCACCCCCCAGATCACAAATCTGCAGCATTTCGTTTTTTGATAAAACGAGCCTACTCACATTCTTCTTCTAGATCACTTAGGAATGAAGAGTTATCTAAAATCCTAAATTTAGCTTACCTGTCGGGTTATTATACCAACTACTTTCGGAGATTGTTGCTTGACTATCAGAGGTTAAAATTTACCACACTGTGCACCGAACCAAACTCAACTAAATATGTGGGTAAGGTTGACTATTATCCTCCTGTTATCTCTATCCTTAAGAAAGCTTGTCATAGACACGACCTGAATTTTGGTGTGACCACAAGAAGCGTCTTTTCTATGGTCCGGAATGGCAGAGATGGGATTCCGAACTTACAGAGACCGGGGGTCTACCGAATACCATTAAATAATCAAGACCCAGATGGTACCCCTAGCTCCTACATAGATTCCACCGTAAGGACGATTAATATCCGCATTTCTGAACATAAGTATGCTCTTCTCACAGGCCGTGCAAATACGGCGCTTACTACGACCCTTTACCGAGAAGGATATGTTCCGGACTGGGAGCGTGTACAGGTGCTGAACTATGAAGTCAACAAACAGACAGTCTTCCTTGCTGAAAGCCTTTTCATTTTGAAGTATGGGGACTTATGCTGCAACCAAGAACTTCTTACGTTTGTACCATCTCAATAGAGAAAGTTACTTAAATCCATATCCGGGACAAATAATGATGACGAGGAACCCCTGTAAGTTTTATTTTTTCACTTCGAATTTTAGATTATTTTAATTATAATCTCTGTGTTATTATATGTAAACTTTGGTCTGTAGAAATGGCATCACCTGTATAGACTTTTGGCCACCACCAAGGAAATCTGATCACTTTGTGTCTGGTATAAAGACTCTTGTACCCCATGTTTCAGTTTGCACATAATTCCTGATGATAAGACATTAGATGTCTCGAAAGTTCTTGCATTTAACTATGCTTTTGGATTGTAAATAAAGTTTTTATTTTGCAATTTCGGAGGACATGGTTTTAAATTCACCGCACGCAAACAGCATATGAGTATTTTTGTGAACGTAACGTGCAAATTTTTCCTTCATTTTAATATTTTTTGATGTTTATTTCTTCATGGTTGAAAATTGTGTGTAGACATTCAAGGGGACTATGTAGAAAAACAGGTGTACCATATTTTTTTATGGCTATCCCTTCATGTTTGGAAAAAGTGTGTGTACCTTCATAGGGTACTATGTAGAAAAACAAGCCTGCCATATTTTCCATGACCATTTCTTCATGGTTGGAAAAAGTATGTAAGCCTTCACAGTTGGGCCGTATAGAAAGGTTGGAAGATTGGTTTACTATACATTTTCATGACCATTCCTTCATGGTAGGAAAAGAGTGTGGACTTCAATGAGACTATGTATAAAAATAGGCCCACCATACATTTCCATGACCATCCCTTCATGGTTGGAAAAAGTGTGTGGACGTTCAAGGAGACCATTTAGAAAAACATGCGTGTCCGATCCTTCAAGAGGACTATGCAGAAAATAGGCTTACCATATTTTTCTATGACCATTTCTTCATTGTTGGAAAAAATGTGTGAACTTTCAAGGGGATTATGTGGAAAAATAGGCCTACCATATACACTGACGGAAAAAAATCCCAACACCAAGAAGGGGTTGTGTTAGATAAACGACAGTTCGTAGGCGGTGAGAGTACATCTGTAAGATGACGTCTATGCAAATTTCGCGCTCGGCGCATACGTGTGGCGCTAGTAGCGCCCATCGGAACATGCAAAGCAGGTTTACTGTAAATACGCGCTGTAACGTTCGTGAGCGTTAGTTATCGTTGAGATTCGACGTAGGGTGTTGATGTTAGTCAAGAATACCTTTAAGAAGCCATTATCAACAGCTCACGGAATTTGAACGAGGTCGTGTAATAGGGCTACGAGAAGGTGGATTTTCTTTCCGCAATATTGCAGAACGACTTGGCAGGAATGTAGCCACTGTGCATGATTGTTGGCAGTGGTGGTCAAGGGAAGGTACTGCCTCAAGAAGACCGGGTTCCAGGCAGCCACGTGGCACTACTGAGAGGAAAGACCGCCGTATACGGCGTATGGCCGTGGCGCATCGTACCGCGTCTGCGGCAGCAATTCGAGCTGCAGTTGCGACCACAGTGACACAACGAACTGTTACAAATCGGTTACTTGAAGGTCAGCTCCGAGCCAGACGCCCTGTAGCGTGCATTCCACTACCTCCAAACTCCAAACCACTGCCGTTTGCGACGTCAGTGGTGTCAAGCTAGAGCTCATTGGAGGACGGAGTGGAGATCTGTTGTGTTTTCTGATGAAAGCCGGTTCTGCCTGGGTGCTAGTGATGACCATGTGTTGGTTAGAAGGAGGCCAGGTGAGCGCCTGCAACCAATCTGTCTGCGGCCGAGACACACTGGACCTACACCTGGAGTTATGGTTTGGGGAGCAATTTCCTATGACAGCAGGAGCACTCTCGTGTGCGTGGGATCCTATGTGTGATCATAGGATCCCACGCACACTGACGGCACAGTTGTACGTCGGTCTGGTGATTCAACCTGTTGTGCTGCCATTCATGAACAGCATTCCAGGGGTGTTTTTCAACAGGATAACGCTCGCCCGCATACCGCTGTTGTAACCCAACATGCTCTACAGAGTGTCGACATGTTGCCGTGGCCTGCTAGATCACCAGATCTTTCACCAATCGAGCACGTATGGGACATCATTGGACGACAACTCCAGCGTCACCCCCAACCAGCATTAACCGTCCCTGTATTGACCAACCAAGTGCAACAGGCATGGAACTCCATCCCACAAACTGACATCCAGCACCTGTACGACACAATGCATAAACGTTTGCGTTCTTGCATTCAACATTTTGGCGGTTACACCGATTATTAATGTACCAGCATTTCACATTTAAAATGGCTCTTCTCGCGCTGACAATAAGCTGTGATCTTGAAACCTTAATCGATTAAATATGTTACCTATACAAATGTATTGCCGCCATTTCATTCCTCTACAACTATTTTTTCGTGGTGTTGGGATTTTTTTCCGTCAGTGTATTTTCTAAGACCATTCCTTCACGATCGGGCTGAGAACTTTTGGGGCATCCCTCATAGTAGATTAAGTGATTTCAATTTGGTTTCAAAATGTTATTTTCTGTGAACAAAAATTGACCATGTGTACTGCACCATTACTTTTAATGTTGAAAATGTTAATGAACATTTCAGTATTACAAATGAAATTCACTCCAAACTGCGGAATAATTCACGAGCACAAAAAATATTTAGGAAGAATAATGTATCAGATACTTATTACTGATTTCCTCACAGAGCATGTCAAATGTATATCCCTGAATTTACACTCTCAGGGTTTACATTTCGTTTTTTCATGATGAAATGTTCATAAACTCATCTTTTTAATAAATTGCATTTCATAAAGATTTGTTTTACAGCAAACCGTATTCGTGTGCCAGGGAAATCAAATTCATCATCTTATTTACATTGCGTTGTACATTATGTACGTGCGCAGAGGAAATAAAGAAACTCAACTCCTCGTCATCTTTTATTCTGAATTTTCACAATGGTTTACAATCATGGACATTATAAGGCTTTTACATATGAGTGGAAGGAACAGCAATTCACGAATTAGTATGAATTTTTTACAGATACTGAGAGAACATTAACAGCATGCATAGAAAAGTCCCTTTACAAACAGACAAAGATTGTGATGATAATAAACACTTACAACATACACAGAAACAGCATTTACAAAGAGCATTTTGTTATATTAAAGGGGTTCTCTACAATTTTTCTTAGTTTTGTGATTATGATAGTTTTTTTAACGTCAAGTGCAAGATAAAGACTACAAGAAATGAACAAATACCATTTATATAATTAGCTGATATTTTGAAAATGTACTTGTCTTTTCACACTAATGTAAGTGCATATATCACAGCAAAGCAGTTTTCTCCATGACAGATCATAGGATTAAGTATGTTTTCTGTCTGAAAATCCATCCTCTCATAAGGCACAGTTTTAACATTGATTGCAATTTCAAAGTTTAGTATGATTAAAATTAATACACCACTCAATGTATGTGTATTTTTTCACATGGAGTTGGAATATGCATGTGATTTCAAGATTTGGCTTTGCCATAGCAAATGCTTCTAACATACTTTGCGACAACACTGTAAAATAAACGATATGGAATAAGCTGAAGAAGTTAAAATGTTATACATAGAATGGATTATTGAGTATCCAGTGCTCTGGTCAACTATGTGTGGATGAGAGAGCGTCAAATAGCCGCCCCGGTGGCGCAGTGGTCTAAGCGATGGCTTCTGATCATTCCTTCGAGATGGCTCCGGGTTCGAATCCCGGTGACGCATGGATTTTGTGCTTGTCTTACGACCTTGCCTCTCTCCCTTCCCTGAAATCAGTGGCTTTAAATTAAGCTGACCAGAAGTCCCGAATTCTTGAGGACAGTCCTCGAATTTAGTGCACAGTCCCCAAAAACGTCTGATGCCTTTGGGGACGCAAATTATCCTCCAAATTTGATGTGTGTCCTCGAATTTACACTTTATCGTTAGATTTCTAATGAAAAGTGTTCTTCAAAATAGTTTTCGTTGTACCAATTTCCCAACATGCTTCTCGTAAAAAAAATAAAAAAAAAATGCCGCCCCGGTGGCGCAGTGGTCTAAGCGCTGACTTATGACCATTCGTCCGTGAAAAGGTCCGTGTTCGAATCCCGGTGAGGCATGGATGTTGTGTTTCGCATACGGCACTGGGTCTCTCCCTTTCCTGGAACCAGTGACCCTAAATTACGGATGGGCGATTGTTTATAGCCCATTCAGTTGCTTACGGTGGTCGTTAAACCTTCAAAAAAAATAAAATGAATGTTTTTTTTTCGAGTTTAACGACCACCGTGAGCAACTCTAAAGACTATAAGCAGTCGCCTGCCCCTAATTTGGGGACACTCCTTCTAGGGAAACGAGAGAGCAAGTGCTGTTAGACAAACACACTACCCATGTCTCATTCAGGACTCGAACCCGTACCAACTTGGACGAAGGTCAGTGGCCAGCAGTAAGAGTACTGCA
Organism: Macrothele yani; assembly: GCA_039090855.1. Lineage (NCBI taxonomy): Eukaryota > Metazoa > Arthropoda > Arachnida > Araneae > Macrothelidae > Macrothele > Macrothele yani. Next base: position 52,865,511 of record CM077006.1, read on the forward strand.
CCACTGGGACGGCCAAATTTCGATCGCACTTGTTCTGAGTTCTTCCAAAAACTTTGGCAAAATGAAAAACTCGCCATGCAATTCTTTCATTAGCATTCAGCTTGATTTTTTTTTTTTTATTGGAGGTTTAACGACCACCGTGAGCAACTCGATGGGCTATAAGCAGTCGCTCGTCCCTAATTTAGGGTCACCGGTTCCAGGGATGGAAGAGAGCCAGTGCCGTAAGACAAAACACAGCATCCATGCCTCACCGGGATTCGAACCCAGATCCCTTTCAGACGAGTGATCAGAGGCCATCGCTTAGACCACTGGGCAACCAGGGCGGCCAGCTTGGTTTTAATTCAGCACATATTTTTTTTTTTTTTTTTTTTTTGATTGGAGGTTTAACGACCACCGTGAGCAACTCAATGGGCTATAAGCAGTCGCCCGTCCCTAATTTAGGGTCACTGGTTCCAGGGAAGGGAGAGAGCCAGTGCCGTAAGACAAACACAACATCCATGCCTCACCGGGATTCGAACCCGGACCCCAGACGGACGAATGATCAGAGGCCAGCGCCTTAGACCACTGCGCCACCGGGGCGGCTCAGCACATATACCAAAGGTAAAGCATTTCACTTTTTGCTAATACGTTCTCGCCGTTATAGCTCTGATTTGTCAGTACAAATTACCAATATTCTTCAAAATATATCCTTCTAAGACAAATTTACATATGTAACATCGCACTTTATAGAAATAATATGGTTTTGTTAAAAAAAATTCATATTAATTTTGAGTATGTATGTGTTCCCAAATGATTTGCCGATGCTGAAACGCCATTTTGTCCTCAAATAAGTGTTCCAATATCTCATCACCTTACCCTAAATTACTGATGGGCGACTGCTTATAGCCCACTAAGTTGCTCACGGTGGTCGTTAAACCTCCAATCAGAAAAGGCGAACGTCAGATTATGAAATGTGCAGGATTTTCGCACATCATTTTCTTTATTGTCTTATTGCTAATGGGGCCTGGCATTTGTTCGGGTTTTACTGAAACTTCATGACACGACTGATGGGGACATTTTCACATTTTCTTAAATTTATCAATAGCCTAATTTTTACCTAAGCATTTAATTGTAATGACTTCGAATAAGATAAAAAAAAAAAAGAACTAGTAATTTCCTTCCAGAACATCTGACACCAATTGGTTTTATATATAATTTCATTAGTTGATTTTGTTTTTTAACCCAACTATTATCTATACCAGGCCGTGCCGGCTCGCAGGTAAAAATTCAGTATGCCGCCATGGTGGCGCAGGGGTTTAAGCGATCATTCGTCCGTAAGGGGTGTGGGCTCGAATCCCGGTGAGGCATGGATGTTGTGTTTGGCTTACGGCACTGGCTCTCTCCCTTCCCTGGAACCAGTGACCCCAAATTAGGGACGGGCTACTGCTTATAGCCCATTGAGTTGCTCACGGTGGTCGTTAAACCTCCAATAAAAAAAAAAAAAATGTTGGTGAGGCAAAGAACCAGCCCATTACATATACACTATCTACCAACAAGTAATTGGACACCCCTGCAATCGACGATATCTGCGGTCCTGATACACGTCACGGCCGCCGCCGTTAAATATCGTGTGGGAAAAAAACAACGCATCCAGTCGCATGCAAGATGCCACGCAGTTCGGAGCTCTCTGATTTCGAGAAAGGTGTAATCGTCGGGTATCACAGAAATGGCCGATCCATAAGTGACATATCCAGCGAGTTGAAGTACCCAAAATCGACAGTGGCCTACGTGATTGGCAAGTGGAAGATGAGAGGTGACTGTTGGAATGTGCCCCGATCCGGCAGACTCACAAAACTGATAGTTAGAGACCGACGGATGCTGGCCAGAGAAATTCGGAAGAACCGCATCAAATCGATGGGCCACATCCGCGAGGAGTTTCAACAGGCATCCAAGAGTGTTCTTTCGATGAATACCATCCGTAAGGAAGCCTATTTGCTCGGTTATCATGGACGTGCTGCCGCCCACAAGCCTTTGATCACCAAGTCCAATAGCGCTGCTCGGCTAACGTGGTGCAAAGAACGTCGACAGTGGACCGTTGAACAGTGGAAACAGGTTCTCTGGAGTGACGAATCAAGGTTCACCCTCTACCGTTCGGATGGCAGTGTCTGGGTTTGGCGTCTGCCTGGAGAACGCCTCCTGCCGGAATGTATTGTGCCAACTGTGAAGTTCGGTGGCGGTGGAATTATGCTATGGGGGTGTTTCTCCTGGTACGGCACGGGACCCTTGGTCGCAATTCCTGGTAGACTCAACGCCGAGACCTACTGTACCATTTTGGATGACAATGCGCTTCCTACGTTGTGGCAGTTTTACGGGGTGGACCCATGTTACTTTCAGGATGACAATGCCACCTGTCATGTTGCGAGATCCACCGTGGCTTGGTATGGTGACAATGGGGTTAATCGAATGGATTGGCCTGCGCAGATCGCAGACCTTAACCCTATCGAGCACCTGTGGGACGAGTTGGAGCGTCGACTTAAGGGGTGCCCCCACCGTCCGAAATCGGTGAAGGAACTGACCTGTCTTCTCCAAGCTGAGTGGAAGAAAATACCGCTAGCCGTCGTACAACGCCTGGTTGAGAGAATGCCCCGGAGGGTCGCAGCTGTAATCGCCGCTCGTGGAGGCTCCACCAAGTATTGAAGGTGAATAAACTTCGTTTCCCTTTGCTATCACAGGTGTCCAATTACTTGTTGGTAGATAGTGTATAAGTTATGAAAGATAACTAAAAACAAATTTTGTAGAGAAGGAATTTAATGTGTATATATGCTTATGTATATTTTATATCTATATCTATATATATATATATTTATTCGACAATAGTTCAACGAAATCATGGGAAGAGATTAAGCACGGCGGAGGGGATGGAGGAAGACTTCAAACATTGGAAGCAGTTTCGGGGGGGGGGGGAGAATAAATAGAGGAGAACTGATTAACCCGTTTTACTTTACATCATCCTTCCTCGGCGTAAACCACATTTCGCCCTCAATTTCTTTATCTAGCGATAGTTAATGATGAGTGGTCATTGCATCATCACGCACAACACCAATCAAACGTCCACCTCCAAACAATTCAAAATAATTTTAATAGAAAAACTACTTTTCTCAAAAGATGCGTCTGAGTCCAGAATAAAAGCTTCATGTCTGTTTGCGAAAGTGCATCCTGCGTGTAGATCACAGTTAATGCCCACGGGACACAAATTAAGGTGCTGACCTGTGGTAAGGAAAGATATCCAGGAGAAATCAAGCTGGAAGCACATTTTTATATATCTCGTCAAAACAGACAGGTAACTTAAACATGGTACGAAACAGGACAGGCCGCCCCGGTGGCTCAGTGGTCTAAGCGATGGCCTCTGATCATTCGTCCATATGGGGTCCGGGTTCGAATCCCGGTGAGGCATGGATGTTGTGTTTGTCTTACGGCACTGGCTCTCTCACTTCCCTGGAACCAGTGACCCTAAATTAGGGACGGGCGACTGCTTATATCCCATTGATTTGCTCACGGTGGTCGTTAAACAAAAAAAAAAAAAAAAAAAAAAAAAAAAAGAAACAGGACAGATAAAAAACCTGTAAAATTTGCTTCCCCCGAACGGAATGCATTCAATCTGCTTTTTATGAATGAGTTCAAATCTAAAAATAATTATTTTTATTATTACTGATAAATCAAAATTTATGAGTAATGATACTAAAAAAGAAACACTCAGCGCATTTCTCGCCTAACCAGAAATTGCTGAAGAAACACTTTAAAAAAGTCAGCACTCAAATATAGAATACAGTGTATACTTTGACGAAAAAGCTGTGTGTATAATAATATACTAGAAATGGACGTGCTTTTACTGAGCTGAGGCGAAATGGATTGCCACCTCAGTAACTATTTTACCAAGAGCACTCTGGTCTGCCCGCTCCCATTGGATATAATCCCTGCCTTCCACCAATAGAAACACAGACGCCAGTCGATTTTAGGCGGCGTTCCAGTTTCGCCTAAAATCCGTAGAGGAAATCATGATCTAGAGAACCGTTTTTTTCCGGTTCTCTAGATCGTATTATGTTTCTTTACTTATCTAAAATACAGTAGCGAACAAAAGTACTTGGCGAAACACTTCTTCGACCATAATTTTTTTTCTGCTGGACCAAATCGGCTCATTTTGGGATATGATGTGTTGATTCGTGGGTTACAGCGCGTAGTTTGTATTTCGCTCAGAGCGAATTGGTTTTTCGAAATGGGCCATATTCAAGAGTCGCCAATTATTACCCATTTGTTTGCTGCATGCATTAATGTTTTTCTTGTGATTTTTGTAGGTTTTGTGATGTGTAATGTGATAATAAGTCAATCTTAGGTTTTCAGGAATGGGTAAAATGGCGGATATCCCTGTTGGAGCTCGCCAGGCGGCCGTGAACATGATGGAATCCGGAATGCGCGTCACCGACATTGCGAGAGCCCTGAAAATCCGACACTAGTCCATTTCAGCTATCCTGCAAACGTTATAAGAAAAGTGGGATCGTCGAGAACAGTCAGCTATGTGGTAGGCCTCGTTCCATGCACTGCGTTGCGTCAGGATAGACGCATCCTCCGTCGATCTCGTGCTGATCCCACCTTGACTGCTGTAAACATCGCTACCGAATTCCGCGACAGCGACGACCTGAACGTCAACCGAATGACCATCTCCCGTTGTCTCATTGCTGGTGGATTGAATGGAAGACGCCCCCGCCAAGAAACCACTCATCGGAGTCAAGAATCGACGAGCCAGAGTAGCGTTCGCGCCCCGTCTTCGACACTGGACCACGGCGGACTGGAGTAAGGTGTTTTTCACCGACAAGTTTAACTTGTTCGGAAGTGATGGCATCCCATACGTACGACGTCCGTGTGGCCAGCGATTCAACCCCCAGTTCATTCAGCCAAATGTCAAGCACGGAGGAGGATCGCTCATGGTTTACGGCGCCTTCTCTCGCAAATGGAATGGGCCCCATCATCAAAATTGACGGAACAATGACCGGCCAGAGCTACACGAACATGCTCATCAACGATGTCTTCCCATGGGCAAACCAGAACATGCCACCCTGATGGATCATGCAGCAAGACAACGACCCGAAGCACACCTCTAGAGTAGCGAAGGCAGCCTTCCAGCAGCAACAGGTCACACTTCTAGACTGGCCAAGCCAATTCCCAGACCTCAACCCCATCGAGCACATGTGGGAGGAGCTGGAGAGACGATGTGCGAAGAAAACCTGCCAGTATAGGGCCTTGAAGTTCGACCAGCTGTCTGCAGAATGGGCGCGAATTCCGCAGGTCACCGTCGAGAAGCTAGTGGACTCGATGCCGGCCAGTTGTGCAGCTGTTATTAAGTCTCGTGGTTATCCCACTAAGTATTAGTTATTGTTTTGTCGTTTTCTCGTACTTGTTTTCTGTTATCGTTGCATTAAATGAATGTGATACACACCTACTTTGTTGGTCAATTTGTGTGATCTTTGCGATTAAGCTCGGTACCTGATCTGTGTTAAGGTTTCCGATCCATCTACATATGGGTCATGTTTACAACTGAATAACACATATCATATCCTGACCCGATTTGGCCCAGCAGAAAAAAAAAATTATGGTCGAAAAAGTGTTTCGCCAAATACTTTTGTTCGCTACTGTATGTAAAAACTTTCTTCATGGACGACAAATTTCTGGTGAAGTGGCCTCATACACCAGCCACCCATGATCCCAGGTATCTTAACACCCGCTGCATAGAGAAAAATTATAAAACACAGTATAACGCACCACAATATAGCATTTTTTTAAAATTGACGTACATGTTTAATTTTCTCTTAATCTAAAGAAAAGAAAGAAATGTTTAAAATAGAAAAACTATGTTAGTAATAAGAATTTATTCGCATAAAAAGTGAAATGAAATTTCCAAGGTTTTTGCACAACAACCAGCAAGCGCCGCCCCAGTGGCGCAGTGGTCTAAGCGATGGCCTCTGTTAATTCGTACGAAAGGGGTCGGGGTTCGAATCCCGGTGAGGCATGGATGTTGTGTTTGTCTTACAGCACTGGTTCACTCCCTTCCCTGGAACCAGTGACCCTAAATTAGGGACGGGCGACTGCTTATAGCCCATTGAGTTGCTCACAATGGTCGTTAAACCTCGAATAAAAAAAAAATAGCAAGCTTTTTTAAGGAAGATAGATAGCAAACTGAAAAACAGAATGTTTCAACAATTAGAACGCTGAGACTTGACTAGACAAAAAATGAATAGATGCGAATGCAATTTTCATTCAGATCATCAGATCATATGTAGAGAATTTTAGGAAGGGAGTGTCTGACCCCAGGTCTTAAACAATCCTTAGAAATAGGAAGCTAGGAGATTTGGGCTAGAGTGCCCAATAAGAAAGGGACACGGAAGCGAAGTAGAAAGGGAGAGGAAGACGTCCTTATTTTTTACCGGGGGCCATTACCCGGGGTCCGACGGCTTAAAGTGCCCATCCGACGCACGGCGGATATTTAGTGGATCGAGCGTTCGTACCATCCTGGGATCGAACCTGAGGTCCTTTCCGTGGCAGTCACGAACGTTGCCCACTAGGCCACCCGCGGCGTAATTTTCATTCAAAGACACTAGGTGTCATGTTGTTTGGGCAAACAGTAACTTGGAAATAAAAAGGCGTTATTTGAAGAACGTTCCAAATTCGTGGCAACTCTAGAGAGACGCTATCACTGTAAGCCTCGCTGTTAGTAATGATCTCCAAGGTTTCTCGAATGGCTGCAGATTTAGGGTTGGAGTAGGAGGCTAATTTTTTATACCATCCCACATAGGAGCAGTGGACTAGAACTTGAATTCCCTGGAGAGGACTATTGTTACTTTACCTTCCTTTATCTCATGGTCGTTGATACCGCCCGGGTGGCTCAGTGTTCTAAGAGCTGGCTTCTGACCATTCGTAAGGGATGGGTCCGGGTTCGAATCGTGGTGAGGCATGGATCTTGTGTTTATCTTATGGCACTGGCTCTCTCCCTTCTCTGAAAGCAGCGGCCCTAAATTAGAGACGGGAGACTGCTTATAGCCTATCGAGTGCTCGTTAGATCTCTAAATAAAAAAAACTATATATGCTCGTTGATTCTGCGTTTAAATGAGCGCTAGGTCATTCTGATGTGGTATCGTTTGGAGCCGACCGGATCTTGTAGAGGAGTGGCATAGACTTGTTGGAAAGAGAGGGCTTTTCAGTATTTCTCTTAAGTATGGTATGTCACGATGTCGGAGACCTTATTCTGACTCTGAAGTTCATCTTCTTGAGTACGTTCTTTATTTGGTAGGAAACATTTGCCTTTTTCCTTCCCGCGTGCCCAACCAACATGACGTCTCGTGCGTTTGAATGGAAATTACATTCGTATCCGTGATGATGTGAAATTACCACGGAAAAAAGGGAAAAAAGGCCAGTAGTGTAAGAAATCATTTTAAATGTTGAATTCTAAAAAATGGGACAAACTCTGAAATTGGATAGTGGGGCGCCATTGTTGAGTTAAAAAAAAAGGGAGGAAGATGCAACCGGCCATTTTGGTGAAAAGGTCACAAAACACGGGGAAAAGCAGAACTTGGAATGTGGAATTCACAGAGTTCCTAGCAACAGCAAGAGTATGGCGTCTGGTAAATATCGTGGAAGGAATATGAAGCAGAGAGAGAGGGGGGAGGCCCAGGACGAAGGGGTGTAGAATGCAAGCCTCTCATTGGCTGTGCAAAGTTCAGGCGCAAAGAAAGTTGAGAGGACACGAGAAGCCAGAACTTTTGGCGGGGACTGGCACGAGAGCGATGAATCTGGAGACTATTTTTAAGCTCTCGGCTGGGGCTTAGTAGCTCAGGCAGATTCATACTAACTGCGGTTAGTAAAGTGGATAGTTGACGAGTACCATGCACACCTCCTGTTTCACTATCTGCAACCATGTTATTTAACTGAATCGAATGACTGTGCTACTTCTGATGTAAAATAAACTGTGTGTATATCTTCATATTTTGAAAAGAACACCAAGTCAGAACTCTAAAAGTAAGGTGCCAGCTGTCATTTATGCACCGGCTACATACAACCTCGGCATTGCTCTTCATCCATCATTGTACATCGTCATCCAACATCATATCCTGTATGGAAATAAATACGTTGTGTTATTTAATAGTATCGATTCTGTTCAACGACAGCATGTATCCTTCACCATGCCTCTGAAAAGGTGATTCTGAAGAAGGTTGTCCAGGCTTATCTTCATAAGAAAAATAAGGTAAAATATCTACCCAAGTGCCTGCTTGCTGAATGCGTGAAAATGTGAAAATAGTCATCACCTATCACGAAACCAAATTATAGAACAGTGGCGATCACAACTCACCCTCCAACAAAACAAAAGACCCACTAGTTATCTACGACGAATCCACTGCAGTGTCTGTTCATTTAAGTAACCGCGTTCAAATTGTTGAAGCATTCTATTTTCAGTTTTCTAAGGAGGTTTACGACCACCGTGATCAACTCGATATGCCATAAACAGTTGCGGGTCCCTAATTCAAGGGCAATGGTTCCAGGGAAAGGAGAGAGCCTTCTCGTGACCAATTTATTATGAACGCTTGACCGAACGGAAGTTCCGGCCGTACTGCAGACGGTGAGTCGAACATTTTTCAATATTTGGATAGCCCGGTGGCGCAGTGGTCTAAGGCGGTGGCCTCTGATCATTCGTCCGTAAGGGGTCCGGGTTCGAATCCCGGTCAGGCATGGATGTTGTTTGTCTTACGGCACTGGCTCTCTCCCTTCCCTGGAACCAGTGACCCTAAATTAGGGACGGGCGACTGCTTATAGCCCATTGAGTTGCTCACGGTGGTCGTTAAACCTCCAATAAAAAAAAAAAAAAAATATTTGGATAACTTTGTCTTCATACGTACCTTTACGACGCGCTGTAGGAAAAACACAACATCCATGCCCCACAAGATTCGAACCCGGACCCATCTCGGACGAATGGTAGAAGCCAGCACTTAGACCACTGCGCCACTAGGGCGGCGTTTGCAGTTTGCTGCCTACCTTCTTTAGAAAAGCCATTTGGTTGATGTGCGAAAGCTTGGAAACATTGATTTCTACTTTTATGTCAATACATTCGGATTAATAGTATAGTTTTACTATGTTAAGTATAGTTGGTGGACAGTTCCTCGTTATTAATTCAAATTAATATCCTTTGCAACTCATCAATTTGAAATTACCAAACCCGCTGATTAAAATTAATATGCTTTCACCAACACATCAGTTGAAATTACCAAAAGCGCTTATTCAAATTTAAGCTTGCTTCTGCAGAACGAATGTGCTGACATCTGTTAGCGGTCTCTGTTTCAGTGTTACATGGGAAATTTCCTAAAAAATTATTAAAATTTTAGAAATTTGAATTTTGGAAAGAAGGACTGACTGTAAGGTGCACAGTTTCAGTGAGTTTAGAAATATCAGATTTTGGCACTTGCACTGAAAAGATGGACTAGAATTTTTACTGAACATTTATTTTTAGAGACACTTTCACAGAATGGCAACCTATTTTGATGTAATGTTTGTACCTAGATGAATTTACTTTAGCGTTTCTAATAAACTGGGAGTCCTCTTGAATGTGTGAAAGCTGTGAATGGTGTATTATCGAAAATGGTTTAGGATCAAACTCAAACAAGATTGTGCAACGTTACCACTGCTGTTCAATATAATTATGCATGTGTGATGCTAGAACTGACCGTACTGGTTTATGTCTTGGTAATTCTTTCGTGTGCTGGCTGCTGATGATGGCACAGTCCGTTTGACGGTGAGCAAAAGTGAGTTGCAGAGTATATTATCCCAGGTGTACAAATTTTGTATGATATTAAAACTCTGTGTAAGTAAAGAAAAAAACTAAAGTTGTAGTTTTTGAGCTAGGAAATGTTAGTACTGAATGCAAGGTGTCTAAATGGTACAAAGTTAAACTAGGTGAATTCATTCATGTATTAAGGAAGCATTTTTGACCGAAAACACATTTTAGATGGCGAAATCTGTCGATGAATGAATTCATCTTTGGAAGTCATAGTTACTTTAGGAGCAGGGCCAGCTGATCAACAGGGGCAAGCGGGACGAACGCCCCGAACCCTTTTGTAAATGGACGACATGGGGTCAAATGTCAGGACACAGGAGCGGGATCCATTCCATCACCTTTATGCGTCATAACTTGACTAAAAATGCTTTTATTGCGACAAAACTTTAGTATGTTGTTCCGGAGGTATACTGAAAAAAATTCTGTGTACCGAAGTTTAGGAAAAAAATCACTTTCAATAGAATTCTTTATAATTACTTTTTGTACGTTTTGGGGCACGAGTTCCTTTAAAAATATATTAAATTTTGTTTCGTTTTCCCCTCTTTTTGAATATGTCTTTCGCCGTACAGATACTGAGATTTGCAGATTTCAATTAATCATTGTAATCACCTTAATACGAGTCACGAAATAAATTAAATTTAATCATTAAATTTTTCAACAATTTGGGTGTGTGCAAGCCAGATACATAAATTTAAAGAAATTAAAAAAAAAAAAAACAATATCAAAGTTGTTTTGGGCTAAATATGGAAGCCTATTACTCAGTGACTTTAACAACATTACTAGAAACAGAAAGGAAAAGCAATTTTCATATATGAGCCCTTATAAGAGTTTAAAAAAGTCACTAATTTGTCAATTACTCCTCTTTGCACTAAAACTCAATCAGAAAAATATTTTTCAGGTGAAAAGACCTTAGAGCTGTTTATAGGGATTTATTTTAGAGAGATCTTTATTTCCTACACAAAAATATTCCCTACGCAAGTATCTTTTAACTATTTTCTGAGAGATAGGCTAATTTTGATCATTATATTAAGTATTATGATCTTTTTATTAAGCTTAAAGCAAATACTTCTTTGAGATAGGCTAATCATTTTGTTCTTATGATAGTTTTCGTGTATGTTCTTCACAAACGACATTTTTAACATCATGACTTTATTAAAATAGTATATTTATTTCCTAGTTCCCGCAGTGAAATTTTGCTGCACGCACCACAATGAAATTTTGCCCCGGGTCCCGCAAAAGCTCTATTCGGCACTGTTTAGGAGGATTTTGCAGAATTGATGGGTTCTCAAATGGGTACCCAATGACTGTTTATGACACCGTAATTGTTCCTATTCTCATGTACAGTAGTGAAACCTGGCTACTCCCAAAGAGACACAGGAGTCATTAGGTAGCTGGAGAGTTGCTATTTTATGGGGTTATTGGGAACATATTCTGTGTGAGGATGTGTTGCAGTCGTGTAATGTGAAATGAAATGTTTGTAGGACAGAGACCTACACAGTGAGTCACATTATTGTGACCACCTCCTCCTTTTGACGTCAACAGCACGTAGCCAATGAAAGGAGGCACGTGTCGTGAGCTGGCTTGGAGGGTATATAAGGTGTGCTGTAGGCATTCTGAAAACATATCACTCGTTACATGGATAAAAGGAGCGATTTATCAGATTTGCGAAAAGGGATGATTTTCGGCTTTCGGGCCAAGGATGGCAGTATTTCTGAAATAGCTCAGTTTCTGGACTGTTAGCGTGCTGCTGTGGTTAAAGTGTATCGTGATTGGAAAAATGGCACCATTGATAATAAAAGACAGGGAAACTGCGGAGCACCACGTGCCACTGATGTGAGAGGTGAACGTTGGCTTCGAAGGTGCGTTAGGGCCGATCGACACGCTACAGTGGGGCAACTCACTGGCACAATGAACCAGGGGGCTACCGGAAGTGTGTCTAAAACGACAGTTCAGCGAACCCAGCTGCGCATGGGGCTCCGATGCAGACGGTTGGTCACTGCACCTATGCTAACGAAGGTGCATCGGCAGAAAAAGCTCACATTTGCACGGCAGTATCGGAACTGAACCTCCGCTGATTGGCAAAGGATTGCCTTCTCCAATGAGTTACGTTTTCATCTTCATCAAACGGATGGACGTTGGCGTATAAGGCGAGAAAATTCGAAGAACAAACATTCTTCAACTATTGCTGGAAGAACCCAAGCTGGTGGGGGCAGCGTTATGGTCTGGGGAATGTTTTCGTGGCGTTTTGTGAGCCCAGTCATACCTGTGGAAGGAGCTACGGACCTAATTCGTTATGAATCCATCCTTGCAGACCACGTACATCCATACATGCTGATTGTCTTCCCTGGGGTGGATGGAATCTTCCAGTACGACAACAAGCCGTGTGACAAAGCTAGAAATGTCCGAGAGTGGTTGGAAGAGCACGATGAAGACTTCGAAGTACTTCCGTGGCCCCCTAATTCCACAGACTTAAACCCAACTGAGAATCTGTGGGACTACCTCGATCGTGTTGTTCGCTGTATGGATCCTTCACCACGCATACTGCAGCAGCTGTCAGATACACTGCAGTCAGCATGGCTCCACATACCTATGAACACCTTCCAGAACTTTATTGAGTCACTCCCAGCCCGTCTTGCTGCTTTCCACGCTGCACACTGCGGTTACTCTGGATATTAGCTAGTGGTCACAATAATGTGACTCAACTGTATATATTTCGGGATGGTTTAGCCATGTTGAAAGAGTGAGTGATGAGGTACTAAATATGGGAATTCAATCAGCCCAGGTAGCAGGAAAGAAAGGTAGATGAATCCTGAAGAAACCATGGGTGGACCAGATTCAGGAATTTCTTCACGAGAAAAAGATAATGAGTATGGAGTACAAATGGTCTTGTGTGAGACTGTGGCGAATGTCAATGGAGCTCAAGTTTTGTGTGCTAAGATCTCTGTAAATGGAGGCACCTGATACATCGACAGTTAGTAATATCTAACTCCATCAGTAACTTGATTTGGCAGATAATTTTTCTCTGAGGAGTTAACCTCTGGATCTCAAAGGACAGCTCACTGACGTGTATCTGCGTATGTATGAAATTGCCATAAAAATGAATATACCCCAGTAAAATGAAGTATTTCCTGTATTATCATTTCGATTTTGAAAACTCTACGTAGGATAGTGTATAACGAAGTAAATGTCTCCGTCATTTTTATCCGCGCCAGGATTCGAACCCGGGTCCCCTCATTCCGGAATAAGTTGCTCTACCGATTGAGCTACGCGGACGTTTTATTCTGATTCCTATCTGCCTTTATGTCGTGTGCGACCTTCTGGCAGGTACGGCACATCTCCTGGTACGTTACAAGTGGTAGGGGAGAAGTCGGCAACTAGGCACTTAAGGGCAAAAAAGTCGTAAAATACACATTCTTTACTTTTAGAAGACTCGTGTGAACTGTGGCGTCCACTGCAGGGGGGCGCAACACTAGGTCTAATATTTTTAGGTTCCTCTTTCTCAAGTTGGAGAGTGAATGGAATTTTTCGTTAAAGCAGAATTGCGTTAAAGTAGACGCTGAAACTTTGCAAATGTTTCCATTCCTTCAATTATCAAAAGGCAGCCCCGGGTGGCGCAGTGGTCTAAGAGATGGCCTCTGTTCATTCGTCCGAAAGGGGTCCGGGTTCGAATCCCGGAGAGGCATGGATGTTGTGTTTGTCTTACGGTTCTGGCTCACTCCCTTTCCTGGAATCAGTGGCCGTAAATTAGGGACGAGCGACAGCTTATAGCCCATTGAGTAGCTCACGGTGGTCGTTAACCCTTTAATGATCATGATCCAAAAATCTTGTATCACTCTAAATACCATAACGCCCGAAACTGTATGTTGTTTCACTTCTTTGTTTAGTAACAACAATAGTGACTGAGGGTGACTCCTGCTGATCCCACTTAGGTCGAGAAAATTTGAAGAGCAAGTAAGGATAAGAAATCCGACTCACTCTAGACAGACGTTTCTGGCGTTTATGGCCGTTCGTACGTACGGGCGTTTTAGGCGTTATATTCGTTAAAGGGTTAAACCTCCAATTCAAAATTTTTTTTTCAAAAAAGCCATATTTAGATTCCCAGAGAGCCATATGTTGCCGACCCCTATGGTAGGGGTTCAGATGATATAGAGTTCAGTTCTCGGCTATGGTAAAGGATCAGAATGAGACACAGAAAGCATGGGGTGAAGTGCTGTGATTGATACAGCGACAATGATTCAACTTTGGTATAGAAATGAAAATTATTTCCAGAAAAAGAAAAAATATTTATTTTTCATTCGGAGTTTTAGAAGGGGAGATGCTATTGCAATTAAAAAATATATACACTTTAGCCACCTAATGGCAAAACTGTGCACTATGAATCCACAAAATAAGCGCAACATATGACACATTGTAAAAACTATGTGACAGAAATGCGCTTGTCCGACAGCGTCTCTACCCCTCCCTGGAAACAGTGGCTCAAAATTAGAGACGAGCGTCTACCTTCAGCCTTATGCATTGAGGGGCCAAATTCTTATGACAACCCGGTTAGTACGTTGTTGGTCCATCTTTTGCCCTTAATACTGCTTGAATTCTTCTTGGTATGTATGGACTTTGTTATATGCCGGCAAATGGCTTGGGTATATTAGCCCAAATGTGATGAATTACCACATCCAGCTCGTGAAGATGTGATGGTACCGGATCCAGCTGTCTGGTGCCCTTATCGACTTCATGCTCCACTGGATTGAGACCCGATGATTGAGGAGACCAACGTAGCAGGAAAAAGTCTCCGTTGTGCTCCTCAAACCGTCCTCGTACAATGTGAGCACTATGACATGGAGCATTGTTCTGCTGGAATTATCTATCTCCATTGGGATAAACTATGAGCATAACTGGGTAGACTTCGTCGGCAAAGATATTTAAATACCTTTGGGTGGTCAGATGTTGCTCCACAAAAGTCAAACGGCCTAAACACTCCCACGAAAACATACCACACACCATAACGTTGCCTTCGCCAGCTTGAAGAGTAGTAATGATGCAAGATGGGTTCATGATTTCGTGCTAGTGTCTCCATATCTTCACCCTCCTTCCAACTGCATGATGTAGCTGAAAACGTGATTCTTCGCATATTACTCTTTTACACTCATTTACTGTCCAATTCTTGTGTTCCTGAGCGAAATGAAGACCTCTGTTCTTGTTCGCTGCTGATTGCAATGGCTTACGGACAGGCCATCTGCTTCTATAACCCATACGATGTAATATGCGGTGAACTGTAAGTTGAGAGGCTATCAGACTTGGTACTTGATTCAGATTATCTATCATCTGACGAAGTATTGCCCGTCTGTTGAACTGAGCAAGTCTTCCTACTCTCCCCTCAGCTCGAGCATCCAGTAGCCGTTCACGACCACACACCTTGCACTCAGACTCGTTTTTTTACGCTTTCCAACCGTAGATATAAATGCTCCAGCTTTTTCCGCCCGTCTGTCTGTCGGCACGATAACTCACGTAAAAATGGTTCGATTTCGATAAAATTTTAGTATGTGGTAGACGAACCCTATTGAAAATGGGTGAAGTGGGGTCAAAGGTCACGCCATAAGAGCAGGATCCATTCAATTGTCCTTATGCGTCATAACTTGCGTAAATACGGTTCGATTTCGATGAAATTTTAATATGTGGTAGGGGACCACCAGGGGACGAACCCTATTGAAAATGGGTGAAGTGGGGTCAAAGGTCACGCCATAAGAGCAGAATCCATTCAATTGCCCTTATGCGTCATAACTTGCGTAAATATGGTTCGATTTCGATGAAATTTCAGTATGTGGTAGGAAACTACCTGGGCACGAACCCTATTGAAAATTGGCAAATTGGGGTCAAAGGTCAGGCAGGGTATAAGAGCGGGATTTATTCCATTGCCCTTATGCGTCATAACTTGCGTAAAAATGGTTCGATTTCGATGAAATTTTGGTATATGGTAAGGAACCACCTGGGAACGAAACCTATTGAAAATGGGTGGAATGGGGTCAAAGGTCAGGACATAAAAGCGGGATCCATTTCATTGCCTTTATGCGTCATAACATGCGTAAATATGGTTAGATTTCGATGAAATTTTAGTATTTGGTAAGGAACCACCTGGGGACGAACACTATTGAAAATGGGCGAAATGGGGTCAAAGGTCAGGGCATAAAGGTGGAATCCATTTCATTGCCTTTATGCGTCAAAACATGCGTAAATATGGTTCGATTTCGATGAAATTTTAGTATGTGGTAGGGAACCACCTGGGCACGAACCCTATTGAAAATGGGCGAAATGGGGTAAAGGTCAGGCAGGACATAAGAGCGGGTTTTGTTCCATTGCCCTTATGCGTCATAACTTGCGTAAAAATGTTTCGATTTCGATGAAATTTTAGTATGTGGTAGGGAGCCACTGGGGACGAACCCTATTGAAAATGGGCGAAATGGGGTCAAAGGTCAGGACGCTGGAGTGGGATCCATTCCATTGCCCTTGTGCATCATAACTTATCAAAAAATGTTTCGATTGCTACAAAACGTTATCATGTTGTTTCGGAGGTATAGTGAACCGGTTCTGTTGAATATCAACAAAATGGGGTCAAAGGTCATTGCACAAAAGTAAGATTTATTCCGCAGCCATTATTCTCATAACTTGCGTAAAACTGCTTCTATTGCGACAAAACTTTAGTATGTTATTCTTGAGGTGTACTGAACCAGTTCTGTGGAATATCATCGAAATGGGGTCAAAGGTCAGGACACAGGAACGAGATTTATTCCACAGCCATTATCCTCATAACTTGAGTAATAGCTTTGGTAATGATTTCTGGTATGTTGGAAAGCGTATCATAATCAGTGCATTGCATGATTTTACTAACTGGTTTGTACTAATTCAACCATCTTGCTTCTGCAGTGTTTGCGGGATAGCTGCTTTGCATAAAATGATCTGGTGGTCATAATAATTTGACCACTCAGTGCATGCTCATGACAGCAGCATTACAACACCCCCCCCCCCCCCTTTTTTTTTTTTGATTGGAAGTTTAACGACCACCGTGAGCAACTCAATGGGCTATAAGCAGTCGCTCGTCTCTAATTTGGGGTCACTGGTTCCAGGGAAGGGAGAGAGAGCCAGCGCCGTAAGGCAAACACAACATCCACGCCTCACCGGGATTCGAACCCGGACCCATCTCGGACGAATGATTAGAAGCCATCGCTTAGAACACTGCGTCACTGGGGTGGCCGCCCTCCCTTCCCCAAATAATATGGTACTATACGAATGGATGATCATGAGAGTTTTTTTTTGTTTTTTGTTATTGGAGGTTTAACGACTACCGTGAGCAATTCAATGGGCTATAAGCAGTCTCCCTTCCCTAATTTAGGGTCACTGGTTCCAGAGAAGGGAGAGAGCCAGTGCCTTATGACAAACACAACATCCATACGTAACCGGGATTCGAACCCGGACCCCTTACGGATGAATGATCAGAGGCCAGCGCCTTAGACCACTGCGCCACCGGGGCGGCAGAGTTGTTTCCACAAGAATTACGGTTGGAGGCTTACATTAAAGTGACACTACATTCTATTTAGGGAGCACTGAAATTTTCACTTTCTGAAAATTACTTTGAAGTACAAAGTTAGTGCGAAACACTTTTACAATTGTGGCGAACTACAGAGGTTAAGGCACGTGTCAAGACGACGAAGCTGCAGACATACATTCAGTCCGTGTAGCTTAGTTGGGAGAGCAACTTACTTTGGAGTGAGGGGGCACGGACAAACTTGTGTTTTCACATTGAAGCCCGAACCTAAAAATGGATCTACTGGAAGTTGGGTTCGAAAAATGTGTGATGTTTCTTTCACACATCGTCTGGAATTAATGAAAAATTTCTATACCTCGCTTTAAAAAAATGAGTTAAGACGGAGATCATGTGACGTACTACAGAGATAGCACATGTCAAGACGACAAATCTGCAGCGATGCATTCCGTCCGTGTAGCTTAGATGGGAGAGCAACTTACTCCGGAGTGAGTGCCACGGATTCGACTCCGGTATAGGACAAAATTTACCGCTAACGTATTGTGTTTTCACACAATATGTTATCGGTAAATCCGACAGAGATTAAAAGAATTGCGCTGAAAATCCTTTGAAACTTATATATAACTGAGAAAGTGTTTCCTTGCTTAAAGAAGAAGGTCAGAGGGAAAATAAAAGTTTCTCTCAACTCCCCTGAAAGTGGCCACATCCGTTATTGCGAACGCCAGATTTATTTAGATGGACGACACTCATTCAGTAAATGTTTCTCGTGCATCGTAGCTGCAATGAAAAGCTCCCTCTCCGCTCGTTTCGAATTTTATCTCTAGCAGTATTTGCCCTAAATTCCCCTTGCTTCTCGTTTTTGAGCCATTTTGTCCTTTCCATTTCGGTCGCACCGTTTAGTCCCCAAACCATTTTCTCCCTCTGAGCAGACTTTGCATTGAGTTAAGAGCTTTATATCGATGACCCCTTTTTCGACATGCTGCTTGATATCGATGACCCCTTTTCGAACGAACTTTGCTGACCTTCTGGGCAATGGCCAGACTAATAAATGGTAAGTGCTTTTCACAGGCTGCATCACTGGATGGTGGCTGTTTAACCATGGAAACGTCAAATATTCCAAAATCGTACAAAACTTGAATTGAAACATTGTATAATTTCACGCAATAGAAATATAAAAATGTAAGTTCCTTGTGAAAGCTAATTCTAGTGTATATAATGCCATCAACTTTTCCTTTTCTTTACGACGCTGGATATATTCAAAACAAATTCTTTGTTTTTAGTAGCTGATGTTTAAAAAAAGTTACCCGGTAGGAAATTTCAGTTATTTGGTGCAGCAGAAATTATGCATTGGTAAGGTGAATGCTGCAATAGCTACTGAGTTCGAAATAAGAAAAGGGTAGACGTAGAGTAGCTGGAGGTTTTTGTAGTCTGATGAAAAAGTTCATATGATTAAGCTTTGGTCATGAGGATTGCTCTTTTCTGCACAGCTTTAAGGAACTAGGATTGATTTGTATTTAGAAACCTAAATGAAAGAACAATACTACAGGGTTGGGGAGCTTAAGATTTATGTAATGAATTGTTCAAAACAAAAAGAGCGTTTAGTTAAAAAGATACGGACAACAAGGCTCCTTTCAGAATGACGTCGTGTCAACAAAGAGCATTATCGTACTTCCAGCATAACATGGTGTCAACAGGCACAGAGCGTCATCCTTCAAGCACGACATGGTGTCAACATGCAAACAGCGTCGTCCGTCCAGAATGACATGGAGTCAACAGGTAAATAGCGTCCTCCTTACAGCATAACATGGTACAACAGACACACAGCGTCATCCTTTCAGTGTGATATGGTGGCAACAGGCATAAAGCGTGGGCCTTCAGGCATGACATGGTGTCAACACCCAAACAGCCTCGTCCTTCCAGAATGATATGGAGTCAACAAGCAAGCAGCATCGTCCTTTCAGTATGACATGGTGTTAACAGGCACACATCATCGTCCTTCCAGCATGAAATGGTACAACAGACACACATCGTCGTCCTTCCCGCATGACATGGTATCAACAGGCACAGAGAGTTGTAATTCAAGCATTACATGGTGTCAACAGGAACAGAGGGTTGTAATTCAAGCATGACATGGTGTCAGCAGGCAAACAGCGTCGTCCTTCCAGCATGACATGGTAAAACTGACACCTATCGTCGTCCTTCCAGCATGACATGGTAAAACTGACACCTATCGTCGTCCTTCCAGCATGACATGGTACAACTGACACCTATCGTCGTCCTTCCAGCATGGTACAACTGACACCTATCGTCGTCCTTCCAGCATGACTTGGTACAACTGACACCTATCGTCGTCCTTCCAGCATGACATGGTACAACTGACACCTATCGTCGTATTTCCAGCATGACATGGTGTCAACAGGCACAGAGCGTCGTCCTTCAAGCATGACATGCGGTCAACACACAAACAGCGTCGTCCTTCCAGAATAACCTGGTGTCAAAAGGCAAACAACGTCGTACTACCAGCATGATGTGGTGTTAACAGGCAAACAGTGTCGTTCTTCCGGCATGAGAATGGGTACAACGGGCACACAGCGTCATCTGGGGAGTTGAAGAGTCATCTGGGGAAGGAGGCTCTCTGTTCAACTACAAAACGCATTTTTCCAGGAATACAGACGCAAGTTTAGTTTTGTTTTTAATCTCCCTTGTTAATGTACTTCGTTAGCAAATAATTATGTCAGAAAAGTAAAAACATTAAATGAAATACAAAATGTGAAATAAAAAGGGGGCAGAGGGAAGAAAACAGAACTGTCTTGAAATATAAAAAGTAAATCACATTCTTTGTATTTGCTTGATGGTGGTTGAGCTGCGTGTCTCTTATCGCTGGAGTCAAAATAACTTCCAACTAGCTTGATTTTTCTTTTTAGTTTACTGTTCTGGTCTCTTTCGTGGATCCACGCAAAGGGCAAAGTTTTCGGGGATTTACTGACGTCGTACTTCAACTTTTTCAATTCCTCTTCTTTGTTTCCACTTTTTTTGCCACCTTTAATCGCATATTCCCCTTCTCAGTGTAAAGAAAGTATGTCTATTTGGTTAATAGTCAAACTCCCATTTTCCTCTCAAAACCCAAGGACACAAGAATCCAGCCAAAAAGACTTTTTTCTCCAGCAAAACCAATCCTTCTGGACGAGAAACAATGAACGAGAAGATGTCGAAAGCTCTTTCTCTCTCACGTACGCGCAAGTATTTCCCTTTAGCACTATTTTCTAACGCGTAGATGGATACATTTAGTTAAAATGTCCCCACGGCAGCACTTCAGTAGGCAACGAACAACCTGGAAGCTTTTAAACGGCCGCTTTGCACCTCATAGCCACTTAACCAAATGACGAACAGAGTTTAGCCTACTGCCTAACTACGCCTTTGCATCCGTCAATCTGTGAAAACACAAGTTTGTCAGTGACGGAATCGAACTGCGCCTCCTCACTCTGGAGTAATTGCTCTCCCATCTAAGCTACACGGACGGAATGTACCACTGTATATTTGTCGTCTTGACACGTAATTCACCTCTGTAGTAAGTCCCATCATCTCCGTCTTAACTTTTCTTTTATTTATTTTTTTTGAAGCGAAGTAGGTTCTGTTGGGGCTGCCTGTCACCTCACTGTGCGTGGACCCTCCATTGAGGGTATAGAGCCCGTTTGGGCACCTCGTAAGCCTGCCCATCCGGCCAGGGCCACATAGCTGAGAGCGTGACTTAGTGTAAATTCAAAAGTCTTATGACTGAAAAATAAAGTAAAATTGAAAAAAGCGAAGTAGGAATTTTTCATTAATTCCAGACAATGTGTGTGGAACAAACAACGCACATTTTTCGAAGAACCCAACGGCCAGCGGATCCATTTTTACATTCGGACGCCAATGTGAAAAGACAGATTGACAAAAATGGAATCCCCCTCACTCCAGAGTAAGTTGCTCTCCCAACTAAGCTACACGGACGGAATGTATCACTGCAGATTTGTCGTCTTGACACGTGATTCACCTCTGTAGTACGTCACAACTTTTTCTTTCTGTTTTTTTTTTTTTTTTTGGTTGGTAATTCTATTTTACGGTTCTCCGAAAAAAGGAAAAAACAATTATCTCTTCCCTGGCCCAAAACGTTAAGAAGTCCTGTTGCCATGTGGTAGAGAATCATTGGGGCAGCTACTCCTACTGATTCACCTTTAAAAGTAATTTCCCAGTAGTTATTCGTTGTTTCTGCTGTATCACCTCAAATTCGAATTGCATATACGCGTGGGTTATAAATAATGCAAATATGTGTGTAATCAACACGCAAGACCAGTTTTTCTGCCCTAAAAACTCATGTAATAAGTAGAATTATAATCCAGGGTGTCTATAAATGAAGTATACAACTTCAGTAAGCTATTAAAAAAAAATACGATAGAAAACAACTTACTTTCAACGTCAAGAGACGTGGCAAGTGTTAAAGTTTGTTAAGTCAGACGATAGAAAACCCCAGTTGTCTCATGTCATGAAAAATCTCGATTTTTAGACCACCATTTTCCAGGGCGTTGGATCGGACATGGGGGTGTGACGGCATGGCCATTCTCCTAATATTACCCCATGCGATTTTTTATTTGTGACATTATTAAGGACACTGTGTACAAGAAAAGGGTTACATTACATCTATCACTGAGCTCAAAGAACGCATTAATGCAGCCTTCCTCCTTGTTGCACCTGACAATCTGCAGCGTACGTGGATGGAACTGGACTATCGTTTAGACATCCTGCCAGCAATCAACGGAGCACACGTGTAGACCTACTGACAATTTTAAAACAAAATTTTCACAGTTACCATGTGTTTTGACATTAAACGTAAGTTGTTATTTATTGTAGGTTTTTTTTTTTTTTTTTCGATAGCATACTGAAGTTGTATACTTCATTTATGGACACCTTGTATTTCAGGTGGTAAGGCTTTTTTTGTCTTAATGATTTCGGTGAGGAAGGACGGGGATGTTTTGTGGCTTGCCTCGGGCGCAAAAACCTTGAACGAAAGATACGAAGCGAGCGCCACCTCGAAGAAGAAATTAATTGGTGTGTAAAACTTGGTTGGAGTGCATTTGGGAGAAAGTGTGCAATTTGCCATTATGTCTTAAAAGAAAAGTGGTTCATCAGTGCATCCTGATAGTCCTTACTTAGGGATCAGATACATGGATCTTAACTAAAATAGACACATAGAGGCTGTGGACAACCGCCAGTAGCATCGAGAGATGCGTGATACACACACCGGCAATTGAATTAAAAACCTTCGTGCTGATGTACGTAAACGCCACTTATGCAGCGTGTATACAAATCACGTGGCCGCGTGCTGAGGCACGTGATCTAGGCAAATATTTAAGACTGCTGTTCCTCAGTAATCGTCAGTACAGTTGATCACAATCGGAAAAACAAGAATCTTTCGAAGTTCGATAAAGGGTTTATTGTGGGTATCCGTCTGGCAATTCTATTCAATTCAAAGATTCCTAGCTTAGGTTGAGAGACCCGAACCCACAGCGCTATGCGCCTTTTGGCAGGTGAAAGAGAAACTAAGAGAGTTAGGAGCAGATTGCCCAGACAGAATAGCACGAAAGAAAAGTATGGAAATATTAGAGCACAAGAAGTAAACGATTTCCCGTTAAGTAGTGAAGTTATAAGCTGCCCTACATACTTACCTGCAACAACAAGCCGTTCCGAGCGATATTTCTCTCGGCAGAAAAAAGCCCGGTACACCGCTGCCACAGATGAGTACAGGCGGAAAGGAAGGGAAGGACATGGGAAAGGGGGAACCTGAAATAAAAAAAGACATCACACACAGAATAAGTTTCCCAGAGGAATATCGACGTTCAACACCGGATAAAACAAAACTGGCAGTTTGCTCAGTTTCCCTCTCGGAGTCGGCTATTTGCTTTGTTACTCATCAGCCAATGAGAGAAAAGATTTTTCCCCATTGGTTTAAAATTTTTTTCTCAGGTTTACTTATGCTGATTCTTGCCTGGCATGGTGAGAGTATCCATAGCTAAATTGGTGTTAACACCGATCGAGGTTTAAGTTACTCAATTTGAGTAAACAACAGAAAAATAAAAAAAGCCACAATCAGGGTTATTATTATTTATTTTCATTTTTTATTCCTTATTTAAGGAGTCGGAAGTATAAGGGCCAATCATTTTTTTTTCTCGCTACTTCTCTGCTTGTTGCACATTTGTGTGCAACAGCGCAGAAACTGTTTTATTTATTTTTTTAGTCAGAACTAAGGCGTAAGAAAAGAAAAATTTTAATAAAAAAGACAAACAACACCTTGTTTGTTAGGGAAATAGATATTCAGTACAAAAAAGCTAGTTCTTTTTTTGGAACATTTTGCTCGGCCCTTAAAAGGGCCCTTTTTTTTTTTTTTTTTCTTTTCCAAAGCTATTTTGAAAACTGACTTGTTTCTCAAAAGGTGAGATATCCCGGGTCTTAGTGGGAAAATAGCCCGCATTTCTTGTCGAAGGGGCGTAATTGTGGCGCAACGATGATCTGTCAGGAACGAGATCGCTGTCGTCTGAGAAGGCTTGTACGGAGTAACAGGTCTTCCTGTGTGCAGCTGTTAACCAAAGCACCGAACGAAGGCAGTTCCTGACTCATCTCTCAGCGAACTGTGAGCAGGGAATTAAAGAGAGTCGGTATTGGCAGTCGCGTGCCGGAAACCACTGACTTCTGAGAAGAATCGGACACTTCGTCTTCAGTGATGTCAGGAACACCGTGACTGTACACTGGAAAAAAGTCATGTGGTCCGATGAGTTGTAGTACACGTTGTTCTTTACCAACAGTAGGCAGAGAGTGTAGCAGCAGCCCCATGAAACAATGGACCCAACTTGCCTTATAAACACAGCTTAAGGCTTTTGAGGTGGGTTCGTGGTGTGGGACACGTTCTGTTGGCACGGAACGGGTCCCCTGATATTGCTGGCAGGTCGGATGTCCGTCAAGGGTTATTTGAACATTGTTCCCGACCAAGTCCATCTTGCAATGTTGACTTTTTATCCAGCAGGTGACAGCTGTTTCATGGAAGACAATGCTACGCGCAAGATGTCTTCATCCGTGGTTCATCGAGCATGACAGCGACTTTCACCATTTTCCCAGACCACCACAAATCCCGGATCTGAACACCATTGGGAATGTATGGGACATGTTAGAAAACCAGATCTGAAAGTAAAGTTCCCTCCCGTCAAATATGAGCCTGTTAAAGGACGCCTGGTATGTTGTAGATGTAGATGCACTCCAACACCTTGTGGAATCTATGCCACACCGCACACATTTGGACAAAAGGAGGTCAAATATTGTATTGAATAAAATTTTCTAATTCAAAACCGGTATGTGTAGGAAAGGCAGGAGAGGAATTCGTAGATCAGGAAAATGACAAAAGCATAGCCCACTGTGAAAAAGAGATCCTGAAACGAACGGCTGTCACTGAGGTCATGTGATCGAGTCGTAGCTACCGTGTGTGCGTCGTCTAAGCTAGTAATGTGCGGAATCGGAAGGGTGACAGAGTAGTGGGAGAATTTCATAAAACGTGCGCTGATGGAAACTTCGAAGGTTGCGTTGCAATATCAATAAAATGTGCTAATATTCAGTTCATAAACTACTTCGGAAGTTTTACACAAAATGAAGGAAATGCTAAAGTTTAAACCAAACTGACAAAGTATTTGCAAAGTTTTCGCTTAGAATTCCAGCTGACGGGAACTTTGAAATTTGCCGCAAGAAATGGGCTGTTGTTTTGTTGACAATTTACTTAAAACTTTGTGGCACGAAATGCGAATATTTTAATATTTTTGATGGCATATTGGATGTCTGCATCGATTCCATAATGGCGGCTTGTTTGCAATTTTTGTTTCGCTCCTGTTGAACTCCCTGTTGGATTTTTGTGGAACTATTTTCAATTTCCTTGTATTTTTATTGAAGGACTTTGCTCCGCCGCCATTTCGGAGGTTCCGGCGACAGTATATTTGGTTCTGGCCTATACCCGAAATGTTAACATTACTGATGTGTCGTTTCAGTTGTGACATGCCTGCCACGTAGGTCGCACATGAGATAAAGGCAGATAGCAGCGAGGGCACATGTTCGCGTAGCTCACTTGGGAGAGCGACTTACTTCGGAGTGAGGGGGACCCAGGTTCGATGCCCTGCGTGGACAAAGGTAATGGAGGAATTTACTGCGTCATACAGTGTGTTCTTCATTCATGGATTACTCAAGGAAGAATACTTTTTCGCATTTCTTTTGCTTCACTTGAACACATTTTCTGAGGTTTCTTTTTACTGTCTTTATTTTTTGGAAGGGCGGACTTTTGTCGTTTGAACTTATAGCATTTAGTAAATCTACCACCTAGCCGCGTCTACCACTAAAGAAAACAAGAGCGGTGCAAAAAACATTTCCTTAAGATGTATGCATCTTACGGAAATTCTAAACCTTTAAACAATTGAAATAGTTTTACCAACAAAACATATGCATAATGAATTCTTTTTTCAATGTATATATAAATAACTAAACTTTGCACGTTATATTACTTAAGACTAAAAAGAAATCTAAACTTTATATCAGTAACAAATATTTTTTTTTTCAAAAACGCTCTAATATTTTTTTTTTTTTTTTTTGCAGTGTTAAATAAACTTTATATGTTTTTACAAGTGGTACTTCGTTTTTCTTTGGAAAGAAAATCACAATAATAAATAAAAATAATAAAATATGAACAACTTCACAGCAACACGCTAACGGACTAATGCCGTTCATGACTTCAGAGCAGGGAAGCTGAGACCATTTTGGTCACATGACTAAATCGTTTCAGGGCCTTTCCAGTGGTCTATGTGACAAAAGCTGATGACGTCATGATAGAAGTCCCTCAAGTAACAACGGCTTGGACACATTGCTAGAAGAAATGACCATTGCTGGGCACTTGGAATACAAGACAGGATTTCAAGGGACTGGAAAACACCCAGAAGAAGATTACGTGAGATGAATGATGAAATTCGAAAGAATGCCAGAGTGACATGGAAGAAAATTATTTAAGACAGATAATTATTTAAGCGTCTTGGGGAGGTGATCCAGCAGTGAATCTAGAATTGGTGATGATGATATATGCTGGGAACAGTACAAAAATTCTACACTCAGTAAACAAAACATTAGAGATAAGGGTGATGGGCAGTTGACATGGCCAGGCGCAGAGTAAAACAGACCAAAACCGAACGTAGGTGATAAGTAAGCGGACAGCAGAACATAAACATAAATCAAGCTTTCTTTCCATGTAACATAACTACAAAATTTTTATTTTTTAGAAGCATACATGCTCCAGCTTTGTCCGTCCGCACGATAACTCACGTGAAAATGTTTCGATTTGGACGAAATTTTAGTATGTGGTAGGGGATCACCTGGGAACGAACCCTATTGAAAATGGGCGAAACAGGGTCAAAGGTCAGGACATAGGAGCGGGATCTATTCCATTGCTCTTATGCGTCATAACTTGCGTAAAAATGGTTCGATTTCGATGACATTTTAGTATGTGGTAAGGAACCACATGGGGACGAACTCTACTGAAAATGGGCGAAATGGGGTCAAAGGTCAGGACATAAAAGCGGAATCCATTCCATTGCCCTTATGCGGCATAACTTGCGTAAAAATGGTTCGATTTCGATGAAATTTTAGTATGTGGTAGGGAGCCACTCGGGACGAACCCTATTGAAAATGGGCGAAACAGGGTCAAAGGTCAGGATATAGGAGCGGAATCTATTCCATTGCTCTTATGCGTCACAACTTGCGTAAAAATGGTTCGATTTCAATGAAATTTTAGTATGTGGTAAGGAACCACATGGGGACGAACTCTACTGAAAATGGGCGAAATGGGGTCAAAGGTCAGGACATAAAAGCGGAATCCATTCCATTGCCCTTATGCGGCATAACTTGCGTAAAAATGGTTCGATTTCGATGAAATTTTAGTATGTGGTAGGGAGCCACTCGGGACGAACCCTATTGAAAATGGGCGAAACAGGGTCAAAGGTCAGGATATAGGAGCGGAATCTATTCCATTGCTCTTATGCGTCACAACTTGCGTAAAAATGGTTCGATTTCAATGAAATTTTAGTATGTGGTAAGGAACCACATGGGGACGAACTCTACTGAAAATGGGCGAAATGGGGTCAAAGGTCAGGACATAAAAGCGGAATCCATTCCATTGCCCTTATGCGGCATAACTTGCGTAAAAATGGTTCGATTTCGATGAAATTTTAGTATGTGGTAGGGAACCACCTGGGAACGAACCCTATTGAAAATGGGCGAAACAGGGTCAAAGTTCAGGACACTGGAGTGGGATCCATTCCATTGCCCTTGTGCATCATAACTTACCTAAAATGCTTCGATTACGACAAAACGTTATCATGTTGTTCCGGAGGTATAGTGAACCGGTTCTGTTGCATATCAACGAAATCGGGTTAAAGGTCATTGCACAAAAGCAAGATTTATTCCACAGCCATTATTCTCATAACTTGAGTAAAACTGCTTCTTTTGCGACAAAACTTTATCATGTTGTTCCGGAGGTATAGTGAACCGGTTCTGTTGAATATCATCGAAATGGGGTCAAAGGTCAGAACACAGGAGCGAGATTTATTCCACGGCCATTATCCACATAACTTGAGTAATAATTTTTGGTATGTTGGAAAGCGTATCATAATCAATACATTGCATGATTTTACTAACTTGTTTTTTACGTGGGAGATGAATGGATGGGAGATGAAAAAAATTTCAAATTTCCGTGGTTATGTTACATGGAAAGAATAGCTTCATTTATGTCTATATTAATTATTCCATGTGTTTCCAACTAGACAGCAGAACTTTCCAACGGTGTATCGAAATCGACGAACATGGGTAAACGCAGTGATCTGAGCGACTTTGATCGTGGACGCATTGTCGGCGCAAGACAGATGGGTCATTCTATCGCACAAATGGTAAGCACCCTAGAGGGCAACGGTATCAAAGGTGTACCGCGAATATACCATCAACAGGTGCACCAGTATCTAGAAAGAAAGCGGGGGCCAACTGCACGTCATTGATTGCCGGGATCAGTGTACACCATCCTGGCTCGTACAGACCGACCGCTAGTCAACGGCGTCGCAAATTACATCCAGGTCAGATGTCGGAGTCCCAAGGAGCATCAGCGAGCGCACAGTACTGAGCACGCTGCATACTCTGGGCTACGAAAGTGGACGCCTTACTCGTGTGCCGCTGTGGACTGCTCGTCATCGGAAATTACGTCTCGCCTGGTGCCGAGAACAGCAAAACTGGACCTCTATGGTCAGATGAATCCCGGTTTCAGCTGTTGCGAGTGTGGCGTCGGCAGCATGGCAGATTGGCTCTGTTCAAGGCGGTGGTGGCTCCGTGATGGTTTGGGGAGCTTTGTTATGGGACACATTAGGTAGCTTAGTGTGTCTGGAGAGATCCTTAACCGCTGCGCTCTACCAGCATGCACTGGCTGATCACCCACACACTTTCATGACCTTCGCGCATCTTGCGACCAATGGTCTTTTCAGCAGAACAATGCGCGGCCCCACCGGGCTGTAGCCACCCAGGCATGGCTCGAGGAACGCTCATCTGAGTTTCGAACCATCCAGTGGCCCCCAAGGTCCCCGAATTTAAACCCTATGGAAGCTCTCAAGGATGCCTTGGAGCGGAACATCAAATCCATGGATCCTGAACCGGCGTCTCGGGTGGAGTTGTGGACAATGCGACAACAGGCATGGCTGGCATTACCTCCGGAAACCCTAGGACGTCCATGGAGTCGACGCCTACTGGATGTTATATGCTGCAGAGAAGGTAGGTGTTTCTAATGTTTTGTACATTGAGTGTACATGTGTAACGTACCAGGAGATGTGACGTACCTGCCCGAAGGACG
Source organism: Macrothele yani (assembly GCA_039090855.1). NCBI lineage: Eukaryota > Metazoa > Arthropoda > Arachnida > Araneae > Macrothelidae > Macrothele > Macrothele yani. The sequence continues at coordinate 52,894,827 of CM077006.1, forward strand.
CACACGACATAAAGGCAGATAGGAATCAGAATAAAATGTCCGCGTAGCTCAATTGGTAGAGCAACTTATTCCGGAATGAGGGGATCCGGGTTCGAATCCTGGCGTGGACAGAAATGACGGAGAAATTTACTTCGTTATAATGGCGCCCGAACTATCCGGATGACCCGACCGTTCAAAATCTCGCAATGGTGTGATGTTATTTCCACACCGCGAGATAGGAAAAATCAGAGAATCCCTTCTCCAGCGCTTTGAAAAATAAAAAAAGAAATTGACTGGGAGTTCTCAAGTGCACGTTCTACAGTGGATGGCTGCCTGCAACGATTCATGGTAACGGCTGACCCGTGGGCCATGCCCCCGGCCCTCTTTGGGGGAGGGGGTGGGTAGATGTGACGTACCTGCCAGCAGGACGCACACGACATAAAGGCATATAGGAATCAGAATAAAATGTCCGCGTAGCTCAATTGGTAGAGCAACTTATTCCGGAATGAGGGGACCCGGGTTCGAATCCTGGCGCGGATAAAAATGACGGAGAAATTCACTTCGTTGTAATGGCGCCCGAACTATCCGGATGACCCGACCGTTCCAAATCTCGCATTGGTGTGATGTTATTTCCACACCGCGAGATAGGAAAAATAAGAGAATCCTTTCTCCAGCACTTCAAAAAAAAAAAAAAAAAAAATAAGGGGGAGATGATGTAACGTACCAGGAGATGTGACGTACCTGCCAGAAGGACGCACACGACCTAGAGGCAGATAGGAATCAGAATAAAATGTCCGCGTAGCTCAATTGGTAGAGCAACTTATTCCAGAATGAGGGGATCCGGGTTCGAATCCTGGCGTGGACAGAAATGACGGAGAAATTTACTTCGTTATACATGCAAATATCTCCAGCATTCAGAGTAATTAAGGGATTTGGTTATGTTTGTGTAGAGGAATAAAAATTTCAATTCAACATTCACATAATGTTCGCAGGCAGGCTCATATCTGTGTATGTTGTGCGTGTTACTAAACTGAGTAAAAATGGCTTAGTCGCTTGACCTGCTGTTTTAGTTGGGAAATGTGCCATCGCAAGAATCACAGTGATAGCGTGTTTCGGAACTTATGCATAACAAGTTTATTGTTTTCTTCCTTACATCCGTGGTGTCCTTGAATTATTCCACCCTCCGCCTTTATTCCTCTGTTTTGTGATTCTGTTCCATAACAAACAAACGAAAAAAGTTATGTAATTGCGTGAACATGAACAACTTTCCTTCTCTAAATGAAACAGCTGTAGGGAAACCACCAGATGAAAAACATGTGGTAGGGAATATTGATTCTTTCTAGCATCACTGTTAGAATTTTTCAAGTGCAAATACCACTTTTCAAGGGTGTGTTTCAACAGCCGTATAAGGGAGGTCAGTGGTTATGACATGAGTTAAATTACCCGTTTCGATTGGCGTTACACCAAAGGAAGTAATTTAGTTCGTGGAACTCCTTCTATGATTCATGCATAATTAATCGGAAGCACCAAACGAATAATGTTTGCCCGCATGCTGACTCACTTAATATCATGCGGAATGAAGTTCGCTGCAGCACATAGTTGGAAAACTCTTTTGATAAAAACCGTTTCGCTTTGCAATTCTACATAGATTCTCTTTAGAACTCAAAAACCTTTAAAGAACAAAGGGAACTAGAAGGATGTCACCGATTTCTACGGGTGTAATTAGCAGTTCTTTCGATAAAAGTTTCATATACCTACTATGGCAATTTCAGATCAGATCATATGTACAGGATTTTAGGAAGGGAGTGTCTAACCCCAGGTCTTAAATAACCCTTAGAAATAGGAAGCTAGGAGATTTGGGCTAGAGCGCCCGATAGGAAAGTGACACGAAGTAGAAAGGGGGAGGAAGACGCCCTTATTTATTACCGGGGGGCAGTACCCGGGGTCCGACGGCTTAACGTGCACATCCGACACACGGCGGATATTCAGTGGATCGGGCGTTCGTACCTGCCTGGGATCGAACCTGAGGTCCTTTCCGTGGCAGTCACCAACGTTGCCCACTAAGCCACCCGCTGTCCCTGTGGCAATTTCAAGGTTCCTTTTTACTTATAACTCAGTAGTACTCCATGAAAATACTGGATTTTACTACACTCAGGGAAAAAACTTCCTGTAAAAACACCTGGAAAATACACGGAACATCTATGTAAAGAATTTTGTTTGTAAATTAATTTAAAATGTCAATTTCAAGTGTGTTTTTTTAACTTTACATTCTGTAGTATTCCATAAAAAACAGGATTGGATTTGTGACGTGCCTTTCCCGCAGGACGCACATGAGATAAAGGCAGATAGCAGTGAGAGCACATGCTAGTGTAGTATAGTAGATAGCACTCGGAGCCGAGAGTTGTGTTCTGGGTTCGAATCCCGTCCCTGGCCTGCGAATAATGGAGAAATTTACTTCGTCATAGAGTGTACTTCACTCAAAGAAGAAACTTCATGTTAAAAAATACCCTGGAAAATGTATGGAAGTTCTATGTAAAGAATTTTGTTTTTAAACTTTCAATGGCAATTTCCAAGGGGTTTTTTTAAACTTTGCACTAAGTAGTATTCCATGTAAAATAGGATTAGATTGTACTCCACTCAGAGAAGAAACTTCGTTTTGAAAAAAACCTCCAAACTCCATAGAAAATCAACGTATAGAATTTTGTTTCGAACTTCCAAATGCAATTTCAAGCGTTTTTTTAAAAAAACTTTGCACTCAGTATAGTATTCCGTAAGACTCTTGTAGTATACCATAAGAAACTGGGATGATCCACTCAGAGAAGATTCATCGTGCTTAAAAAACTTCGAAAATGCACGGAAAATCTATGCAAAGAATTTCATTTTCAAACTTACAACAGCAATTTGAAGGGTTTCCTTAACTTTGTACTCAGTAGTATTCCATAAAAAAAAACCGGAATGTATTGTACTCCACTCAGAGAAGAAATTTCCTGTTAAAAAAAATTGCAGAACGCACGGAAAATCTAGTTAAAGAATTCCGTTTCGGATTACCGATTAAGGGAATCGAAAACGGAAAGAATTTTTAAAATAATATCGTTAAAACCGCACATATAATACCAAATGCGAACATGCTGATCAGTCCCCTAGTGGGAAAAAATTTCATCTGAAAAATCAGGAAGCATATGTGACGTATTTAACTTCCCGTTTTTTGTTTACTTTTCCCTTAAATAAATTTTAGTTGCTTCCCGTTATGTTTTGAATGCTAAACGTTACGTCTGAACTCTCATGAGTTTTTCTTCCTTTCGGGTATGACCGGAAGTCAGCGACTCTGCTGGCCCAGTAGTCAGAGGCACTGGCTTGTGACGACTCCTCCAAGGTAAGGCATGGATGCTGTGCTTGCCTAATGGCGCTGCCTCTGTCCTTTCCCTGGATCCAATGGCCCTAAATTAGGAACGGGCGACTGTGTATAGCCATGGGAGTTGCTGAAGGTGGTCGTTAAACCCAGCAAAAAAAAAAAAAACTGGCACTAAACCAAGTCATACTAACTGATATAAATACAGAGGCTATGCAACTTAACGGGACTGGGGCTGCCGATGGCCTAGTAGTGGTCAACGTTCGTGACTGCCACGGAAAAGTCTAAGTATCAATCCCAGGCAGATATGAACGCTCAAACCACTGAAATCCCCTGTGCATCGGATGGGCACGTTAAGCCATCGAATACGGGGTACTGGGCTCCGGTAATAAATAAGGGTATCTGCCAACCCCCTCTCTACCTCACTTCCGTGTGACTTTCCTGTCGGGCACTCTAGCCCAAATATCCTGGCTTCCTACTTCTAAGGGTTGTTTAAAACCTGGTGTATGACGCTCCCTTCCTACAATCATCTACATAAATCTTTACAAATTTCTTAAAGGGACCGGAGTCGTGGAAGATCTAGTGGTCAACGTTCGTGACAGCCACGGAAAAGTCTAAGGATCAATCACAGGTAGGTACGAACGCTAGAAACACTGAAATTTTCCGTGCGTCGGATGGGCACGTTAAACCGGTGGACACTGGGTACCCCCCCCCCCCGGTTATAAATAAGGGCGCCTATCATCCCCTTTCTACCTCACTTCCATGTGACTTTCCCGTAAGGCACTTCAGCCCAAATCTCATGACTTTCTACTTCTGAGGGTTGTTTAAGACCTGAGGTCAGACACTCCCTTCCTCTACATACGAAGGCCGTTCCTTAAAAACTGAGAAACATTTTTTTTTAGTTGGCTACAGTGTGAAGGGGGAAAATAACCACACAAACAACTAACTGAATTAAGGAAGTATACATGGCAACAGTTATTAGCCGTGGCAGACGATTGTGGTTTTGTTATTGCGCAGTTGTTTAAGGTACGTCTGCATTTCGCCATACTGCTATCTAGGTGAGTGATTCAGAGTTAAGAAGTGAAATGCGTTGTGCGATAAAATTTTGCTGTCGTTTGGGCGAAACGGCTCCAGAAAGAGTTGATTTAATGAAAATAGCTTACAAAGATAAATGTTTGGGTGAGTGAACGATTTTTAGATAGCACTATGATTTCAAAACAGGGCGTTTGTCGGCAGAACTCGCTCCTATGCCTGGTCGACCTGGAAGTGTTGTTATGGAGAGTATTGTTAACACTGTTTGGGAAATCCTGCAAGAAGATCGACAAATGACGTGTGAAGACAGAGCGGCGAACTAATATTTCATAAACGTCGGCATTCCGCATTCTACGCGACAACACTTAAATGGAGTTTCTGAAATGTTGTAAGGTTCTCATTTTTAGTGTTTCAGGTTTTAGAAAAAGTTTGAATGTCCCTATAAAGTATCGTAAGTGAAGCCGTAAGTGAAGTAAAAATAATATTTTTTTTACTTCACTTACAATATAATCATAATAAATTTAATAATAATAATTTATTATTTTTTTTTTTTCAATTTCATTATTTTTCCTTCCAGCACGTCTTTTGATTTGATGCTGCGTCCATCTATAGACACATCTCCACATCTATCTGTCATATTAAAAAAATTCTTTCTCAGCAGATAACGCTAACAATAAGGATAATGAATCAAAATTTTAAAATGTTTGTCATCCTGTTAGGCGGTGCGAAAATATTTTTATATTTGACACGATATCTACACTTTTAAAAAGTGGGAATGCGAAAATTCGTTTTGTTTGGATAACTAGTACGATACACAGTATTTCATTTCAGTCATGTGGCATAAAATTATGATAGGTGACGTTAATTTGCACAATAACAGCTTGGATTTGAAAACATTCTGCTTGCTACTGACAGACTGAAGATGGGAGATGTGAAAAGGAATTACTGAAGATGCGAGATGTGAAAAGGAATTACTGAAGATGCGAGATGTAAAAAGAAAATTAGAATTAGACTGGGGATGGCAAAAACGGCTTTTAGAGAGAATCAAAGACTACTGACAGCCAAAAATATAGATCTAAAACTGAGGAAGAGAATTTTAAAGGCATATGTTTGGCCAGTAGCTCTCTACTGTTCTGAGACATGGACATTGACCAAGACGGAAGTGAAAAGGCTGGAGGCATTTGAGATGTGGAGCCATAGAAGAATGGAGAGAATAAGTTGGCTCAATAGAAAGACTAATGAGAAGGTCCTGGAGAGAATGGGATAACCCAGGAATCTGATCAACATGTTAAAAAGAAGAATGTTATGGATGGGACACGTATTGCGCCATAGAGGTCCGATTCTGAAAGTTTTGGAAGGTAAAATTCAAGGCAAGAGAGGAAGAGGACGACAAAGAAATAGTTTTGTGGCACAGTTACTCCAAGACACTAATACTAGGACATACTATGACTTGAAGAGAACTGCAGAGAATAGAGAGACAGAGTACATCTACTGAGCAACCAGTCCTTGGACTGAGTAACCAAGAAAAAGATTATTATTAATAAGTTTTGGAATGGAAAATTTAAGGCAAGAGAGGAAGAGGACGACAAAGGAATAGTTTTGTGGCACAGTTACTCCAAGACACTAATACTACGACATTCTATGACTTGAAGAGAACTGCAGAGAATAGAGAGACAGAGTACATGTACTGAACAACCAGTTCTTGGACTGAGTAACCAAGAAGAAGATTATTATTAATAAGTTTTGGAAGGGAAAATTCAAGGCAAGAGAGGAAGAGGACGACAAAGAAATAGTTTTGTGGCACAGTTACTCCAAGACACTAATACTAGGACATACTATGACTTGAAGAGAACTGCAGAGAATAGAGAGACAGAGTACATCTACTGAACAACCAGTCCTTGGACTACGTAACCAAGAAGAAGACTGAGAGCTCTAATCACAACTAAGTTTTTTCACGAATCATTTATTTTTTATTTTTTCTATTGAAATGTTTCCACTAGATGGCGTAAGCTTAGATTTTTAGTTCGGTGGTATTTCGATTTCTACGGGTTCATTTTAATATTTATTTAATCGCCAAGTGATTTTCCTAGGGGCTTGGAATTGGAAGGTCATTTGAATTTCTAATGGTACTATTTGAAAATGTCTTTAGTTGTCCCAGTTTCTCGTTGGTCTAAGCGCTGAGATGGGTTTGAGTACCGGGTGAGGTATGGATGGTGCGTTTGTCTTAAGATTTTCTCTCTTCCCAGGAACCAGTGACCCGAAATTAGATTTAGATTCAGGTAGAGGATTTTCGGAAGGAAATGTCTGACTCCAGGTCTTTAACAACCTTTGAAAGTAGGAAGCTAGAAGATATGGGTTAGAGTGGGCGACAGGAAAGGCATACGGAAGCAAGATAGAAAGGAGGAGGAAGACGCCAGTAGTAGAAAAGGACCGATTCTGGCTTAAACCGGAGCCATAGACTTAACATCCCCTCCGACCGAAGGGTGTGCTTATCTCCGAAGATAGTAGTATTTATTGGACTAAATCAATGAAGGTTTATTCCTTTTTTTTTAATTTAATGAAGGTTGTTTCATTATTTATTTTCCCCTCTCTCGACCCCATCCCCTTAGATTATTGTTATGTAAAACGTTTTTTCCCTCGTAATTTGTTGATTTTTCAATTAATTTTCATGAATTCCTCATGTGTCTTCCCTAATGAAAATTATGTAGGGTAAGTATTATTTCTCTTTTATTTTCTCGAATGATACGGTCATGTCCTCATCTCAGGAAATGTTATTCTGATATCTTATTTTTGTTCATAAATGGATCTTTTCTGTCATTTCGAATTTATTTTTCGCTGTTATGCAGGCTCGTTATCTTTTCCTTTGTTTCTAGTGGCGTGTTCCCTCATTAACCTAATCTCTGTCAGATGCTGAAGGATTTCCTTTGTTCGTTGTTGTGAATAGTTAGAAAGATTACAAAGTTTAAAGTAGTCTATGACTAAAAGGATGCTATTTACAGCCTAACGTGCTGCGGTATTGACTTTAGATAATTGTCCTTCTTGTTTCTTCTGGATCTTTGATTTTGAGGGATGGCAACGACTGAGTGGGGTCCGTTGGGAGTTTTCTAACTCACGATGATTTGGTTTCCAAAAATAGTCAGGGGGTCAAATGGTTTTCGTGTACTACGTATTCCCTATATATATATTTTTAAATTACTTTTACGTTATTTCTTCATGTGTTTTTATATATTTTTTGTATGTTTTGAGGAGTTTTTTCGTGTAGATGTAATGAATTTTCTGGGGAACTTTTCTTTTTCCTCCATTCAATTTTATTTCAGACCATGAGACGAGGAAATGCTTCTTTAGAAATTATTTCGTTCTTGTTCGCAGTAATTACTGGACATAGACTTCATGTTAATTCTGAGTCTTTCACCCCTGCAATAATATTTTCTCGTAATTTTTTCGTATGTTGATATTTTTCTTCCTCTATCTTTGAAATTTCATTAAACTTATTCTTTTTTCTTGGACAAACTTATGAGGCCTTTTATTCAGACTATCTTTTTTCCATTTCATTTCAGCAAACGATTATTTTAGATGCAACAAATCGTCAGATTTTGGTTTCCTTATATAGCATATTTTCCAACTAGCATTCTTTCGTAGTTAGCCATACTTTTCGTGGACTGCCTCGACAGGAAAGCATTCAATGTCAAGACATACAATCTAAAACCTTTTTCTTTCGATAAAATTTGTATTCTTTGGGCTGAATATTTTTTCTGTCTCGTCCGAAAAAACATTCATTCTAGAGGCAAAGCGACTAATTCCGTTCTTCCCATAAACATTATTTTTTTATTATATTTGATATTCAGAGGAGATATATTTAATGTAAAGGTATATTCTTCCAAATATATGTATATCTTAGTTCATTTCCAGTTAAAGGAAATGCATCTTTATATTTCAATATGAAAAAAAGAAGCCCTATAAGTGAAAGCTCAACCTAAAGACGGATAGATTGTTCACACTCTCTCTACTCTATGACATTTCTTTACTGAATATACCATGGCCTTTTTTTTCATGAACTGCTTTAAAATCTTCGTTCTCACTTTACTATTGTCAGATTCCATGTCCCTCCAGTTCTTTACTGAGAAACAGAAGCATTTATTCAATTTTAATTTATTAAGAGAGTAGAACTCTTTTAGGCTTTCGAAGTACTTTCAAGTCTTTCATTACGAAAATTTTCATTGTCATGAAAGAAGCCATAATCGAGATGATTTACTATCGTTTCAATGAAAGTGTTTACGCATTCATTGCTATGATGTCAGATTTCATTTTCTTATACTTCGAACAGAAATGAGTTTGAATCATTCGTCGAGAAAACATTTCTTTCATATATATATATATATATATTTTTTTTGCCTCCGAATCAAACGAACTCAAAAAATAAGAGACGCACTTTAATATTTTTTTTCCTCTTATGAGAGGAATACGGGAATATGATACCAAAATTAAAGAATAAAGAATATCGACTTTCCTCTCAACACCGTACATCTACGTTTTTTTTTATTTTTTTTATTTTCAATAAGCTATTTCTATATTTTTACAACTGAATAGAATTATTTATTGAAAAAGTCTAAGTAAGACGAAAAATGGTTTTGTTGATTGCCTAAGAGGATGATTTTGGAAATTTTCGTTTTCTGGTAATTGTAAAAATCTCATAGAATAACATGGGAAAACTAGCATGCATAAAAGACTGTTTTGGATCGAGTAAATTGAAAGAATTTTACAAAGTTCATTTCAGAAAAGTACATTCCTTCCTAGTGTCAAAAACGAATCACTTCGCTTTTCTAAGATACACTTTGGAATCTTATAAAAGTGCATAGGGTCAAAAACGATTTTGATGATTTTACTAAGATGACAGATTTCGGATTTCTTATGATAGAAAATACAGTGAATTTCCCATTGAATAACATGGGAAACTGCGAAATTTAAGAAGCACGTTTTCGTTCAAGTAAAATATTTTAAAAGTCTTTTTTCGAATCAGTTGAAAACAGACAGGGTGTGTTTCTGAACAGTTCATTATTTCCTAAAATCAAAACGAATCACTTCGTTTTGACGTACGTTTCTGAAAGAAGTAAAAATAGTTTAGCTAGAAAATTAGAAAGATATTTTTATGAATCCTAGACTGTTTATTTACGTATAGCTAGAGGGGTCTTCAGTGAGAGCACTTATTCTCTTTTCAAACTAAGAGAATGAAGTGTAGTCAGTTTGAAAAAAATTCAAACTCCCCTAAATTTAGCCTTTTGTCCTGGTTTCGACTCAATACTGTAAAGCATTGCTCTCAGACCAGTTGAATTCCTGGCCCTTAATGAAATACATTAAGCCTTTCCCTTAAAAATAAGCAATCTCTTCTTCAATACCAGATCCCCAATAAATTTCTTTAAGAGTTATTCATTCACCCTTTTACTTTTAAAACTTGAAATTCATTATTATTTAACTCCTTACAAAAATGAAACACATTCACTCTTTTACTTTTAAAACTTGAAATTCATTATTATTTAACTCCTTACAAAAATGAAACACATTCACTCTTTTACTTTTAAAACTTGAAATTCATTATTTTTTAACTCCTTACAAAAATGAAACACATTCACTCTTTTACTTTTAAAACTTGAAATTCATTATTTTTTAACTCCTTACAAAAATGAAACACATTCACACTTTTACTTTTAAAATAAAAGAAAAATAGATGCATTCTCCCACTATAAATTTTTTCCCTACCTATTTCCCCATTCCTTAAACCAACAATTTAAGATAGTTCTAAAAAGAACTTTTTTTAGTTCTAAAAAGAACTTTTTTAGTTCTAAAAAGAACTTTTTTTCTCTGCTGTCTCCTCAATACATGTTTTTCACAGAACGCAGCAAGTCCTTTCCATATATTCCTTCCAAGAAGGCTTTGGATGGGATATTCTCACCAACAGTTTCAGCGAAGGAATCCGCTAAAGTCTTGGGGTCTAGCATTGCTACGGCCTCCTTGAAGTGTTCTTTAAACTTCGATTGGGGGGTGGCATCAGTACATCTGTGGCCCATGAGGCTTTCAAGCATGCGATCCGGATTAAGGTGGCACTGAATACAATAGAATAATTTTTCAGCATGCCCCTGAACGAGATCCGACACCACTTCAATAAGCATGAAGTAATACTCTTCGTTCGTTAGTGGAGAGGAAGGAACGGGGGTGGAATCCTCTGATGAAGCAAAACGCCCTTTGCAAAAACTGGACCAAATAGTAGAATAGTAATGCTCGTCCATATCTTCTCACATTGATCAGCGAGAGCTTCAAATTGTTTCAGTTTGATGGAATTAGGGTTCAGTCGACGAAATCCATTGATCCGAGGGGAAAGCACCTCAAATATATAAGTGGTCCGTCCAAAGAAGGAGAGGCAGAAATAATTAGTTCTCTGTTGATTAACATATCTTCATTTTCTCCATGCAACCAACGGACTTTTCTCATAAACTGAAGGAAGGTCAGAGCTGTCATGGTGATTCCATTCTTAGAAGGGTAGAAAGATTCCCCATCTTTCCTGTATCTTCTTACATGAACTCTGATTGTATTATGGAAATCAGACACTTTAACGAATGCGTTACTAAATGGAAATGATGAGGGGGGATATCATTCAAAGAAATTCCCAATTCAACACATGACTTGGAAGCTTCAGAACATACCTTCTTTGCTACAGCATCGGAAACTTTAGTAGAGGAAGATGATCGCTTCATGTTAAAAGCTGGAGGAAGAGAATCGAAGGAAATTGCTGGAAGCGTTGAGGTCGGGAGCGAAGGGTGCTGACGGTTCGAAGACAGAGAACAGAATGAGTTAGCTTTGAATTGTTCAGGCAAAACTGATAAGAGGTTGGAGTTCGTCACTTGTTTACTGCTTGAGAGGTAAAGAGCAGAGTCATGGGGTTTAAGAACACTCGGTTATCATCTTTCTAAAGGTCAAATTCAATCTAATGTTTGGAGCATTCTTTTGTCGAGGCAGACCATGACTCCAATACGAATTAGTTGGTGGCAGGATCTGTAGTAAAGTTCCAGATCTCAAAGATAAGGAAACTGGTTTAAACCCGTTTCGCTTGAAAACAAAGTCTCTTTCTTGTCCGAGAGATACTGGTGCAATACAAGACAAAGGATCTAATTCAGCTTCGTCATCACGATGATAATTGATTCTATCATCTCCATTTCGATATTTATTAATTAAAACAAAGTTGAAGGATTCACCACATTCTTTCTCAACATAAAGCTTGATTTCCTGAAGTAACGGCGTCCAAGGGTTAGGTTCTAAGCACAAACCGCTAAAAGTGTATTTCAGATTGGGGTCCCCGAAGGCAGCATGTTGTCTGGGAATGGAATATGATTTTCCATAAATTTTGATCTTGGAGAATTCTCCACTTAAATATTCCACTTCTTCTTCCAAGCGGGAAAAGTAATGAATAGCTTGAGTTGAGGAGAACAGCTGAGAGTAATGGAAATGAAGTCTTTCCTTGTTATGTCGAAGAGGCAGCATTTTTTTCTCAGGAAGGGAAACAACTGAAGTCCGTCCACTAAATTAACTGAATTGAGAATGAAGAAGGAGAGCTTTAGATAGGCTGACGAGTGACCTCATGACTCTCAAGGCGAAATTCATTATAGTTCTGATAAGAACTTTTTTTTCCCCATGAGCTAAGAGATCCGTCAGAAGAATCTTCTCTTTGGGAAAACTAAGTCCCCCTAACTAACATGAAAAAGGTTTTATCTAGAAATTCGTACATGAAGAAATTTAGAAAGCTTATGTTCCTAATAGTCAATCTATAAAGTTAGAAGACAAAACATTTACTTGGTAGAATTAAATAATTCCCCACAGAAATGGAGTTGGCAACACTTGACTTTAAAAAATCTCGCTGAATGCATCTAAAAGTACTTTAAAAAAAACAGAGGAAATATTGAGGGCAAATGTAGATTTTCATAGCAACGTGATCACCTGAATTCACTAGAAATTCAGACAGCTCAAGACGTAGGTAGCATCTAATTCAACTCTGAATCTAAAACAATGGACTGGCTCCACACATTTTTAAGATGAGGTATATTTGAGAGGAGGATTTTCATGTAAACAAATCTTTTTCCTGCATTAAATGATTTCAGGAGTGCAATAACTTGGGAAGCAACTTGAAAATCTTGATGAGAGTAAAATCTTGAACATACGTATTCACGAATTCCAAGTGAATAAAAAATCACAACTTGTTCATGAGAGTAAAATCTTGAACATGCGTATTCACGAATTCCAACAGGAAAAGATTTCATGAATAAAAATCTTGGAAAGCATCCTGAAATTCTTCATGAGAGAAAATTAAAAATTTTGAGACGGTGCATTCTTCACGTGAGCAAAACAATAACTTTGATTAAATTTTCTTCGAAAAGTTTTCTAGAAATCCAAGCGAGCAGCAACAAAATGACGGAGACATAGCATAGAGCAGAGAATTTTTTTTCTTGAGTGAAATCTTCTCGAACAATGAGTTAAAGACTTGAAACATTCTGTAATTCTTCCTGAACAATCTATGCCGTGTGGACATCTTCATGCCAAGCAGTTTATTAGCATGGAGTGGTTCGAATACAGGCAGCTATTTTGTTTTTATTTTTTTGATACGACTCGCTTGTTGTCATATGGGGAAAGAGATGTTTTGTTTATGACAACAGTAAAAACAGAATGTTTCAAGCTTCGAATGCTATAACTCATGTTCTTTTTTTCTTGCTTGTGAAAGAGTGAAGACTTGAAGTCGTTGAGGCGAAGTTGCTGTGAAACGACGGTTTTGCTCACGCCTTTGGCTTTCTTAACTTCTTCTTCATCTGTAGCATACGCATACATTTTTGGTCTAAGACCAACAAATTCTTAATCACTTTTTTGTTTTTAAGACAAAATAGAGGGTGCGATGGGGGTAGGAACTGGTGTCTAATTCATCTTTAATGTTTTCCATTCTTTATATGGATACTGATAGTTTCTTCTATCACATAAAAACAGAAGATCTATATAAAGATATGGAAAACATTAAAGATGAATAAAAAAAAGTTCTTATCAGAACTATAGCTCTCCTTCTTCATTCTCAATTAATTTCTTTGAATGATATCCCCCCTCATCATATGGGGAATCTTTCTACCCTTCTAAGAATGGAATCACCATGACAGCTAGAACTAAAAAGTTCTTTTTAGAACTAAAAAAGTTCTTTTAGAACTATCTTAAATTGTTGGTTTAAGGAATGGGGAAATAGGTAGGGAAAAAATTTATAGTGGGAGAATGCATCTATTTTTCTTTTATTTTAAAAGTAAAAGTGTGAATGTGTTTCATTTTTGTAAGGAGTTAAAAAATAATGAATTTCAAGTTTTAAAAGTAAAAAGAGTGAATGTGTTTCATTTTTGTAAGGAGTTAAAAAATAATGAATTTCAAGTTTTAAATGTGTTTCATTTTTGTAAGGAGTTAAATAATAATGAATTTCAAGTTTTAAAAGTAAAAGAGTGAATGTGTTTCATTTTGTAAGGAGTTAAATAATAATGAATTTCAAGTTTTAAAAGTAAAAGGGTGAATGAATAACTCTTAAAAGTTTGAATTTTTTTTCAAACTGACTACACTTCATTCTCTTAGTTTCCCTCTAGCTATACGTAAATAAACAGTCTAGGATTCATAAAAATATCTTTCTAATTTTCTAGCTAAACTATTTTTACTTCTTTCAGAAACGTACGTCAGAAAAAAAGGAAATAATGAACTGTTCAGAAACACACCCTGTCTGTTTTCAACTGATTCGAAAAGACTTTTAAAATATTTTACTTGAACGTTTCCCATGTTATTCAATGGGAAATTCACTGTATTTTCTATCATAAGAAATCCGAAATCTGTCATCTTAGTAAAATCATCAAAATCGTTTTTGACCCTATGCACTTTTATAAGATTCCAAAGTGTATCTTAGAAAAAGCGAAGTGATTCGTTTTTGACACTAGGAAGGAATGTACTTTTCTGAAATGAACTTTGTAAAATTCTTTCAATTTACTCGATCCAAAACAGTCTTTTATGCATGCTAGTTTTCCCATGTTATTCTATGAGATTTTTACAATTACCAGAAAACGAAAATTTCCAAAATCATCCTCTTAGGCAATCAACAAAACCATTTTTCGTCTTACTTAGACTTTTTCAATAAATAATTCTATTCAGTTGTAAAAATATAGAAATAGCTTATTGAAAATAAAATAAAAAAAACGTAGATGTACGGTGTTGAGAGGAAAGTCGATATTCTTTATTCTTTAATTTTGGTGTATTCCTCTCATAAGAGGAAAAAAAAATATTAAAGTGCGTCTCTTATTTTTTGAGTTCGTTTGATTCGGAGGCAAAAATATATATATATATATATATGAAAGAAATGTTTTCTCGACGAATGATTCAAACTCATTTCTGTTCGAAGTATAAGAAAATGAAATCTGACATCATAGCAATGAATGCGTAAACACTTTCATTGAAACGATAGTAAATCATTTCGATTATGGCTTCTTTCATGACAATGAAAATTTTCGTAATGAAAGACTTGAAAGTACTTCGAAAGCCTAAAAGAGTTCTACTCTCTTAATAAATTAAAATTGAATAAATGCTTCTGAGGGACATGGAATCTGACAATAGTAAAGTGAGAACGAAGATTTTAAAGCAGTTCATGAAAAAAAAGGCCATGGTATATTCAGTAAAGAAATGTCATAGAGTAGAGAGAGTGTGAACAATCTATCCGTCTTTAGGTTGAGCTTTCACTTATAGGGCTTCTTTTTCATATTGAAATATAAAGATGCATTTCCTTTAACTGGAAATGAACTAAGATATACATATATTTCCCCAGCTTGGAAGAATATACCTTTACATTAAATATATCTCTTTTTTGGATAGTAAATGTATACAACTCTGAATATCAAATATAATAAAAAAATAATGTTTATGGGAAGAACGGAATTAGTCGCTTTGCCTCTAGAATGAATGTTTTTTCGGACGAGACAGAAAAAATATTCAGCCCAAAGAATACAAATTTTATCGAAAGAAAAAGGTTTTAGATTGTATGTCTTGACATTGAATGCTTTCCTGTCGAGGCAGTCCACGAAAAGTATGGCTAACTACGAAAGAATAAAAAAAATGTATATTTGACATACATGCAAGCTTTGAGGAATATTTTTAAGCTAGTTGGAAAATATGCTATATAAGGAAACCAAAATCTGACGATTTGTTGCATCTAAAATAATCGTTTGCTGAAATGAAATGGAAAAAAGATAGTCTGAATAAAAGGCCTCATAAGTTTGTCCAAGAAAAAGAAGTTTAATGAAATTTCAAAGATAGAGGAAGAAAAATATCGGAAATTGGGAAGCTATAAGGAAATAAAGACCGAAAATATTGTTTGAGCAGAATTTTAACTGGGAAAGATCTGTAGAGTTCTTGAACATACGAAAAAATTACGAGAAAATATTATTGCAGGGGTGAAAGACTCAGAATTAACATGAAGTCTATGTCCAGTAATTACTGCGAACAAGAACGAAATAATTTCTAAAGAAGCATTTCCTCGTCTCATGGTCTGAAATAAAATTGAATGGAGGAAAAAGAAAAGTTCCCCAGAAAATTCATTACATCTACACGAAAAAACTCCCTCAAAACATACAAAAAATATATAAAAACACATGAAGAAATAACGTAAAAGTAATTTAAAAATATATATATAGGGAATACGTAGTACACGAAAACCATTTGACCCCCTGACTATTTTTGGAAACCAAATCATCGTGAGTGAAAAATAGTATTGAAGAGGCTTGCAAACCACAGGAATAAATGCAAAAACTCCCAACGGACCCCACTCAGTCGTTGCCATCCCTCAAAATCAAAGATCCAGAAGAAACAAGAAGGACAATTATCTAAAGTCAATACCGCAGCACGTTAGGCTGTAAATAGCATCCTTTTAGTCATAGACTACTTTAAACTTTGTAATCTTTCTAACTATTCACAACAACGAACAAAGGAAATCCTTCAGCATCTGACAGAGATTAGGTTAATGAGGGAACACGCCTTCATTGATACCAAGAATGAATATTCTGGGAGAAATCAAACACCGCAACGGAAGGTCGATTTTATGTCAATAGCCTCCGTGCCTTTCTACACTAGAAACAAAGGAAAAGATAACGAGCCTGCATAACAGCGAAAAATAAATTCGAAATGACAGAAAAGATCCATTTATGAACAAAAATAAGATATCAGAATAACATTTCCTGAGATGAGGACATGACCGTATCATTCGAGAAAATAAAAGAGAAATAATACTTACCCTACATAATTTTCATTAGGGAAGACACATGAGGAATTCATGAAAATTAATTGAAAAATCAACAAATTACGAGGGAAAAAACGTTTTACATAACAATAATCTAAGGGGATGGGAAAATAAATAATGAAACAACCTTCATTAAATTAAAAAAAAAGGAATAAAAACATTCGACAAAGTCCAATAAATACTACTATCTTCGGAGATAAGCACTCCGTTCGCTCGGCCTACTGACGCCCTTATTTAAAAGCGGGGGGGGGGATACCCGCAGTCAGACGGCTTAACATGCTCATTCGACGCACGCCCGGTATTCAGTGGTATGTGGTATTACCGTTGACCACCAGGCCATTCGTGGCCAAGTAGTCAACAAAATTAGGGACGGGTGACTGCTTACAGCCCATAGAATTTCTCAAGGTTTTTATCGCTCCCCCCCCGCACCCACTACCATCACCAAGAAAAAAATAACGAAGCATATAACCTGATTTAACCGTTTTCGTAAAATTGCGGAAGAAACCTGAATTTCTCGGCCTCTTGTTTAAATGGGATTGTTACTTTCTTCAGTTAATAACAGAAAATTTCCGTTTTTAAGAGGTGTTATCGGAAAATCCTCAATTTGTAGGGAACGTTTTCGTGATTCCGTTTGTATGTTAACGGAAAAAAATTCTGTGCTCACTTTCCGGTGTTCATATGACAGAAAATTACAGGAGCAATTCTCGGGAATACTTGAGTTTTGATTAACTGCGAGTATTAAATTTCAATAGTTTGTTGGTCGAACCTGTTTTTGAGATACAGCAGCGAGACACATCGTATGATATTAAGAATATTGGATAGCACATCGTACGGTATTACGATATTGGATGGCAAATCGTATGTTATTAAGGATATTGGATAGCACATCGTATGATGTAAAGGATATTGGATAGCATATCGTGGGGTAATAAGGATACTGGATAGCATATCGTGGGATATTAGGGATATTGGATAGTATATCGTATAATATTGAAGATATTGGATCAGTGGCGCCCATATGAGTACTTTTAGGGGGGGGAGCTAAGAAAAATCCTTACCTCTTTCAAGGCTATCAAACATTTTAGTAAATGTACAAGATACTAAAATACAACAAAAATAATTGATACCATTAATCATTAATATCTTATTGTTTTTAAAAATGCTTTAAAAAAAGGTTTCTTGTGTTTTAGTGTTTTAAATTTATCAAAAATTTCACTGTACCAACGGCTAGGGAGGGGCTCCGCCCCCCCCTCCATGGGCGCCTTTGTATTGGATAGCATATCGTATGATATTAAGGATATTTGTGAAAACACAAGTTTGTCAGTGACGAAGATCAAATTCGCGCCCCCTCTCTCTGGAGTAAGTTGCTCTCCCAACTAAGTTACACGGACGGAATGTATCGCTGCATATTTGTCGTCTTGACACACGTGCTTTACCTCTGTAGTATGTCACATATTGCATAGCACACCGTACGAAATTAAGGATATTGGATAGCACATCTTGTAATGTTAAGGATATTGGATAGCACATCGTATGATATTAAGGATACTGGATATCACACCGTATAATATTAAGGATATTGGATAGCATATATTGTGATATTAAGGATATTGGATAGCATATATTGTGATATTAAGGATACTGGATAGCACATCGTATGATATTAAGGATATTCGATAGCACATCGTATAATGTTAAGGATATTGGATAGCACATCTTATGATATTACGGATATTGGATAGCACATCGTATGATATTATGGATAATGGATATCACACCATATGATATAAGGATACTGGATATAACACCGTATAATATTAAGGATATTGGATAGCACATCGTATGATATTAAGGATAATGGATATCACACCATATGATATTAAGGATACTGGATATAACACCGTATAATATTAAGGATATTGGACAGCACATCGCATGATATTAAGGATATTGGATAGCACATCGTATGATATTAAGTATATTGTGTAGCACATCGTATGATATTAAGGATATTAGATAGCTTATCGTGTGATATTAATTATACTGGATAGCACATCGTATGATATTAAGGATATCGGATAGCATATCATGTGATATTAAGGATATGGTGGTAACGGATATTACTCTCTATCCCTCAGTTGCGACACCTGTTATTGTACATTGTGCTACAGTAAGAAATCGAGTACTTGAAGTGTCGTTCCTGTGATTGTATGATGTCATATGTATCAGTCGGTGGACAATTTTAGACAAAAGCTATTATAGCTATCATGAGTACATTTTATATTTAGGAATTTTGTGAAATAGCACTATAAAGCAGTACATTTCATCTTTCCTTAAACATAACTGAAAGTCATTGTCAGTTTGAAAAACAGATAGAGTTCAAAGACATCCTGTTGCTTTGAAAAACCATAAGAAAAAATGTAATTTGTGGTACGTCCTTCTGCAAAAAAGTAAAACATTTTTGCTCCAAAATAAAATAAAAATCCAATTTTGAAGATGTCAATCCGATTTTTGGTGTAAATGTGATAAGGCTGGTAAGTCAGATAATATTCGAAAACTTGAAAATTTCATCGTCCTGGAGCGGGACTCGAATCCGCGTCTCCCAGATAGAGCCCGGGTATGCTAACCAATACACCACCACCCAGAACGACCAAGTCTCAAGTTTCCGATTAATTTGCATTTAATCATCACAGGATTCGCTAGTCGAAGCAACTGGCATTCATGGTTATATTCAAATTGATCGGAAACTTGAGACTTGGTCGTTCTGGGAGGTGTAGTGGTTAGCATACCCGGGCGCTATCTGGGAGACGCGGGTTCAAGTCCCGCTCCAGAACGATGAAATTTTCAAATTTTCGAATATTATCTGACTTACCATCCTTGTCACATTTACACCAAAAATCGCATTGACATCTTCAAAATTGGTATTACATGGTGCAATCCAGTATTTCTTTCATAAAATAAAATGACTAGTTAACCCTCATTGGTAGCGAAGAACATATCATCGCACGACTCCAGTCCCCTTCATTTCTAAATTAACCCTTTAAGCTGCCGATATACCTGAAGAAATGTTAACCGAAATTCTCTAGTGTCCACAAACAGAAATGTTCATATAGTGGCCGGGTTTTTCGAAATCTACTGCAAAATAATTTTTTCCTCCCTCTCATCTCAGTAGTACCGGCCATAAATCTGTCACTTGTGACAAGCGCTCCCTTTTGGTACTTCATTCTCTGCTGCATGACCCAAGAAATGATTGGGAAGGCTAGTCCCCCTCACACGAACATCCTGCCGCTGGGTAGAAACAAGTTACTCAAATATCTTCTCTCTTCTTTCTAAAGTTTACAGGTAATCAGCCAAAAACGATTAGTGTCAATCACCCTTCTCTCTAAATGAACACTTTGTGTAGCAAAGCTAAGGGGAAAACATCGTTTTCTAATGCGCAGGTGCACTCAATCCAGCCACGTTCGACCCACCTATATTCCTTTGAGCTGATTTCAGCCCATTTTGCTAACCCCGAGTTAACTCGCTCCATATATTCCTTGGGAATATATGGAACGAGTTCTGCATTTCTTTCATTAGGAATATAAAGTTAAACGTGATCTGGTTGCAAGTGTCTTGCTAGCTCAGTCAGTAATGCTCCTTGCTCGCGTGCAAACCATCGAGAACCCGAGCCGCAAAGCCGAAAAGAGTAAAGATTCCTTAAATCAGGGGGAACGTCCCTCAATAAGTTCCCTTCATTTAAGTCCCTCAATACGACTGGAGTATTTTGGAGGGAAAAAAATGTGCAAACCGATTTTTTCTTCTGTAGAGGAATTGAAAATGTCAGAATCGAATTTTCCGAAACTCGAGAAATTTCTGCATTAAAACATAAAAACGCGAAACTGACATTTGAAGAGCAGCAGCAACAACAGAAACAACAACAAAAAAAGAACAGAACTAGTGACAACGGAAAATCTAACAAAATACTGGAGTTGAATTTCCTGAAAAGTGGGACACTTACAGGTAACTTTGCTGCACGTTATTTTCAGGAATTTTTTGTGAATTCCCGCCACTAATTTTTTAAGGGGTATACAATTATGTACTTGAGTTAAGCAATTACGTACGTGATTATGTTTACCTACTGCAAGTAAATGCAAGGTGTTTATATTGCAAGAAACGTAGGAGGCTTGCGTTAAGTTCTGTAATCTAGAAATGTTTACACTACTAGAAACGTATAGAAGAAGACTTACGTTACGTTTTGTAACGCAAAAAATCCCGTTTTACGGACAAAAATACTGTAAATGTCCCGAGAATATCCTTTAAACAGACGATTTACTGTATTAAGTTCTATAGTGTAAGACTCAAAGAATTGTTTGTAGGAAAAAATTCTTTGAGTCTTTTGTTTGTAGGAGGCTTGCGTTAAGTTCTGTAATCTAGAAATGTTTACACTACTAGAAACGTAGAAGAAGACTTACGTTACGTTTTGTAACGCAAAAAATCCCGTTTTACGGACAAAAATACTGTAAATGTCCCGAGAATATCCTTTAAACAGACGATTTACTGTATTAAGTTCTATAGTGTAAGACTCAAAGAATTGTTTGTAGGAAAAAATTCTTTGAGTCTTTTGTTTGTAGGAGGCTTGCGTTAAGTTCTGTAATCTAGAAATGTTTACACTACTAGAAACGTAGAAGAAGACTTACGTTACGTTTTGTAACGCAAAAAATCCCGTTTTACGGACAAAAATACTGTAAATGTCCCGAGAATATCCTTTAAACAGACGATTTACTGTATTAAGTTCTATAGTGTAAGACTCAAAGAATTGTTTGTAGGAAAAAATTCTTTGAGTCTTTTGTTTGTAGGAGGCTTGCGTTAAGTTCTGTAATCTAGAAATGTTTACACTACTAGAAACGTATAGAAGAAGACTTACGTTACGTTTTGTAACGCAAAAAATCCCGTTTTACGGACAAAAATACTGTAAATGTCCCGAGAATATCCTTTAAACAGACGATTTACTGTATTAAGTTCTATAGTGTAAGACTCAAAGAATTGTTTGTAGGAAAAAATTCTTTGAGTCTTTTGTTTGTAGGAGGCTTGCGTTAAGTTCTGTAATCTAGAAATGTTTACACTACTAGAAACGTAGAGGAAGACTTACGTTACGTTTTGTAACGCAAAAAATCCCGTTTTACGGACAAAAATACTGTAAATGTCCCGAGAATATCCTTTAAACAGACGATTTACTGTATTAAGTTCTATAGTGTAAGACTCAAAGAATTGTTTGTAGGAAAAAATTCTTTGAGTCTTTTGTTTGTAGGAGGCTTGCGTTAAGTTCTGTAATCTAGAAATGTTTACACTACTAGAAACGTAGAAGAAGACTTACGTTACGTTTTGTAACGCAAAAATCCCGTTTTACGGACAAAAATACTGTAAATGTCCCGAGAATATCCTTTAAACAGACGATTTACTGTATTAAGTTCTATAGTGTAAGACTCAAAGAATTGTTTGTAGGAAAAAATTCTTTGAGTCTTTTGTTTGTAGGAGGCTTGCGTTAAGTTCTGTAATCTAGAAATGTTTACACTACTAGAAACGTATAGAAGAAGACTTACGTTACGTTTTGTAACGCAAAAAATCCCGTTTTACGGACAAAAATACTGTAAATGTCCCGAGAATATCCTTTAAACAGACGATTTACTGTATTAACTTCTATAGTGTAAGACTCAAAGAATTGTTTGTAGGAAAAAATTCTTTGAGTCTTTTGTTTGTAGGAGGCTTGCGTTAAGTTCTGTAATCTAGAAATGTTTACACTACTAGAAACGTAGAAGAAGACTTACGTTACGTTTTGTAACGCAAAAAATCCCGTTTTACGGACAAAAATACTGTAAATGTCCCGAGAATATCCTTTAAACAGACGATTTACTGTATTAAGTTCTATAGTGTAAGACTCAAAGAATTGTTTGTAGGAAAAAATTCTTTGAGTCTTTTGTTTGTAGGAGGCTTGCGTTAAGTTCTGTAATCTAGAAATGTTTACACTACTAGAAACGTAGAAGAAGACTTGCGTTACGTTTTGTAACGCAAAAAATCCCGTTTTACGGACAAAAATACTGTAAATGTCCCGAGAATATCCTTTAAACAGACGATTTACTGTATTAAGTTCTATAGTGTAAGACTCAAAGAATTGTTTGTAGGAAAAAATTCTTTGAGTCTTTTGTTTGTAGGAGGCTTGCGTTAAGTTCTGTAATCTAGAAATGTTTACACTACTAGAAACGTAGAAGAAGACTTACGTTACGTTTTGTAACGCAAAAAATCCCGTTTTACGGACAAAAATACTGTAAATGTCCCGAGAATATCCTTTAAACAGACGATTTACTGTATTAAGTTCTATAGTGTAAGACTCAAAGAATTGTTTGTAGGAAAAAATTCTTTGAGTCTTTTGTTTGTAGGAGGCTTGCGTTAAGTTCTGTAATCTAGAAATGTTTACACTACTAGAAACGTAGAAGAAGACTTACGTTACGTTTTGTAACGCAAAAAATCCCGTTTTACGGACAAAAATACTGTAAATGTCCCGAGAATATCCTTTAAACAGACGATTTACTGTATTAAGTTCTATAGTGTAAGACTCAAAGAATTGTTTGTAGGAAAAAATTCTTTGAGTCTTTTGTTTGTAGGAGGCTTGCGTTAAGTTCTGTAATCTAGAAATGTTTACACTACTAGAAACGTAGAAGAAGACTTACGTTACGTTTTGTAACGCAAAAAATCCCGTTTTACGGACAAAAATACTGTAAATGTCCCGAGAATATCCTTTAAACAGACGATTTACTGTATTAAGTTCTATAGTGTAAGACTCAAAGAATTGTTTGTAGGAAAAAATTCTTTGAGTCTTTTGTTTGTAGGAGGCTTGCGTTAAGTTCTGTAATCTAGAAATGTTTACACTACTAGAAACGTAGAAGAAGACTTACGTTACGTTTTGTAACGCAAAAAATCCCGTTTTACGGACAAAAATACTGTAAATGTCCCGAGAATATCCTTTAAACAGACGATTTACTGTATTAAGTTTTATAGTGTAAGACTCAAAGAATCGCGATCCAATTTTCAATAGTGAACAAAAATTCGATACCACGACATTTCCTCTGAGAAAAACATTACTCCTACGTGAATTCCTGACTTGGTTCCACATTATTCAGGGCGTAGGAATTATTGTTTGATGACGGGGGCTAGGTAGCAGGATATGCAAATTTTGGTCAAATCATAAAAAAAGTATTGTTGTTGTGTAAAATAGGACGCTATGACGTCATTTGAACATGCTATAGATAAAACGATTATATTGATAAAATCTAAATTAATACAGAACTTGAATTTTATATCTATATGATAAGGTCTATCGATATAAAATATTTTACTCACATTATAAACGGTGTCAAAATCTACTGGTTTGGACATTTGTTTGAATTCCACAGGAACCTTAGGTTATAACTTCAAACAACATGTGCCTAAAAATATCTCATTACTTCTCGCCCCTTTTATTTTTCTTCTTTGAAAAAGAAAACGGATTTATTATACACATATGATCACATTACTTACATTATAACCAGCCTATAGAAATGGGAGCGCATGGAGACCGAACGGTGGAGCAGGTGAAGTTCACAGAGCAGTATATATACAACCCGAGGACCGGCTTTCGGTTAGTAGAGTGTTCGGAGTCAGAATGGGAAAAGCTGCCGATTTATCGAAGTTTGATAAAGGACAAATTGGGATGGCACGGCGCCTAGAAACTACGAACTCGGAAACGGCGCGGCTTGTGGGTTGTTCGCGTGCCGCTGTAGTGAATACGCATCAAAAGTGGTGCACAGATGGCCAAACGACGAAGCTTTGTCTGGCCGTGTGTTGTCCGTATTTTCTTGATGCCAGGGGGGAACGGAGACTGTGGCGCATTGTTCACAGCGACCGCAGGGCCACAGTGCGACTAATCACTCGCAGCTACAACAGTGGTGATCAGGGTAATGTGTCACAGCACACAGTTCATCGCAGCCTTCTGCGCATGGGCCTGCGTAGCCGAAAACCCATCCGGGCCCCCATGCCCACTGCACGTCATCGTCAACAACGCCTGAAATGGGTCCAAGATCATCGAGATTGGACCGTGGATTATCGGAAGAAAGTGGCCTGGTCTAACGAATCAAGATTCCTGGTGCATCACGTAGACGGCCGAGCGCGGATACGCCGATTTCCAACGGAGGCTACGGCACATGGATGCACTGTTGGGCGTAAACAGGCCGGTGGTGGCGATGTTATGCTGTGGGCGATGTTTTCTTGGGACACTTTAGGCCCCATTATCCCAATAGCACAATCCCTGACAGCTGTGAGGTATCTGAACATCGTTGCGGACCAAGTTCACCCATTACTGGTAACTGCGTTCGCTGCTGACGATGGCCATTACCAACAGGATAATGCGTCATGCCACACTACCAGAATGTCAAGGAGTAGTTCGAGGAAGATGCTGGTGACTTTCTGTTAATGTCCTGGCCTCCAGATTCACCTGACATGAACCCAATCGAACATTTGTATTTCGACTTGGAAAAGCGGGTTGGTGCTAAATCACCAACACTCCGAAATATATGGGAACTGGAGGACCTGCTGTTGACATTATGGTACCAGATACCCCAGGATACCTATTGCCACCTCATCGAATCGATGCCTCGCCGAGTGGCCGCTGTTTTGCAGGCTAAATGAGGTCCTAAAGCTTATTAGGTAGGTGATCATAATGTAGTAGCTCATCGGTGTATGTACTTAAATGAAATAAAAAACGTCCCTGCTGTTATAAAGACACAATACTTTTTAGGAATTATAGGATAATTGTCTTTTGACGGCCGGTATTTTGTGATAGAAGTTTACCTGCTGGCAACTATAAAGCTGGTACTTCGTGAAACTGTTTTTGTTTCACAAAGTACTGGACAAGCTAGGATTGTTTAACCTGCTTTTCAGGAATGGCATTAAAAAATGGGGAATTCTACATAGTCAATAATTAAAATAAAAAATAATATTTAGTTTTACCGAAAGGTAATTTTAAATGAGAGGAGATAAAAAAAAAAACTACAAATATTGACCCGACTTCCGATTACCGACATAATTAAAAAGAAAGAATATGAGGGAGCAAATGCGGTGTTTCGGCCTTGCTTGCAAATGGGGGCACCTGCCCCCGAGGTTCCTATGCCAATGATATAATTTGATAGGCAAAGTTAGACACGCATTACTAAATTTTAATTTGGAATAAGCTTTAAAGTGATTCAGAAATCGTTCGTCTATTTTTTTTTCTTTATCCATTTCTTATGGCATACTTCAAATACTTCAAGAAAATTTTGATTTCCGTTGTGGGAATACAATAGAGTCCGCTTACAACGAGGAGCTCGCGACTGACAGAAATCTTGGTTAAATCCCTTTATGGGTGAAAATTCCCACCATGTAAAAGCATGCGTACGTGATAAAATGCCTACATATATTTATGTATTCATAACAATTGGATGTACTTTGATTTATTTTATTAATTACATTTGTACTGTAGTTAATTAAGTTTTTCGAATATATTTAACTTGACGGTCACATGAGTATGATCGCTGTTTAACTGCGCAACACACATGAAGCAAAAGCAGAAGCGATCCTCCCAATACAACGCTTACTTGGAGGGTGAAAGGAGAAATGGACACAATTGCAGGAATTTCTATTTCCTGTATCCCCTCCTGCGACATCCCCATTCCATTACTCCTCTATCCCTCTCCGCAATTGTCGCCCAGAAATCCACTTACACGTGCGTGAACCCCACCCATTATCTTTTTGCCTAGGAGTAGGTGACCTGTTTTACAACCTACTGTTACGACATAGCCTTTTAGAGTGGATGGCAAAGAGATTCTCTTGAACAGCTCGCTTGTTGAGCACTTGATGTACTCCTCCCCATTGCTTTTCTATCAACATTCTTCCACTAGCACACGAGGATGCCGCTGCGCGGTTTCAACTTCATCCTGTATGCCACCATTTTTATTTCTGCCTTCCGGGATAGTTCCCACAAGAGTTCGTAATATCATGATGGAAATAAAAACCTAAAAGTAACAATGGACTGGAAATTTTGCTGGAAGAACTGATCATCATTGGACAACTGAAAAACTAGATTTGGTGCCAGGGGACTGGAAAAGATCTTGAACACCACGTGGGAGGTGAGTGGATGAAATTTGGAAGCATGCCGGAGTGACATGGAAGAGAATTGGGAAGACCTTCATCCAGCAGAGGATTGAGAATGAATAATGATGATAGACACGCATATCTCTCCCTTCCCTGGAACCAGTGACCCTAAATTAGGGACGGGCGACTGCTTATAGCCCATTGAGTTGCTCACGGTGGTCGTTAAACCTCCAATCAAAAAAAAAAAAAAAAAAAAAAGACACGCATATATACATGAAGAGCCGCCCGTATGGTGTGTGAGGCCCTGTGAAAACTCAAATTTGCCTGTAGCTCAGCTCGAATACGCATTCTTCTACTCTACAGCCGAATGCTCTCCCAATTAAGCTACACCAACGAAGTTTATGGTCTTGAAATGTACGTCGCATATACAGGGGTTGTCCAAAATAATGGAAACACCTCGCTGAAAACAGTGACTTTGGTATGTGCTGCTTTTTGAGTAAAACGAACATGTAGCTACAATTTTTTTTTTTTTTTTTTTTTTTTTTTTGTTAAAAAGTGTTGCTTATAGTCTCAAGGGTCTGTGTGATTGCATTGTAAATCGGTGTTTGCATAATTTCGTTCCAGGTGAAGACACAATGAATAACCTGTCAGAGTTCCAAAGAGGGCAGATTGTATGAGCCCATCTGGTTGGTGCGTCGATAACCGCAGTGGCACAGGTATTGGGGGTATGGAGATATGCCGTGTCAAAGGTCATGACATCATGCAATGTTCACGGCACAACATCATCTGCGAGACACAACTGTGGAAGGAAAACCAAACTCACTGCGAGAGACAGAAGGACATTAAAGAAGATTGTAACTGCAAGGAGGAAGACCACGGTGACGAAAGTGACTGCTGAGCTTAATGCACATCTCCAAAACCCAGTGTCGACTCATACCGTGCGAAGGGAATTACATAAGCACAATATTTAAGGCAGAGCTGCGATTGCAAAACTCCTGGTGTCACAGGTGAATATGAAACGAAGACTACAGTGGTGACAGGAATATGAAACGTAGACTGCGGATCACTGGGAACATGTCTTGTTTTCCGATGAATCGAGTTTCTCACTATTCCCCACCACAGGACGGGTTTACGTGTGGAGAACCCCCGCAGAAGCCTACAACCCAGACTGTCTCCTTCCTACAGTGAAGCATGGGGGCGGTTCCGTAATGGTTTGGGCCATGATCTCGTGGTTTGCAGCAGGTCCCATTATCACCTTACACGGACGGATCACTAGCGGTGACTATGTCACTCTTTTGGCCGACCATGTGCATTCAATGGCGCAGACATTGTTTCCGTCAGGGGATTGCACCTTTCAAGATAATAATGCCCCGATTAACAGGAGTCGAAATGTTCAATCATGGTTTGAGGAACATGAGGATGAAGTTGTACACCTTCCCTGGCCTGCACAATCACCGTGCTTAAACATCATTGAACTCCTGTGATCTGTGTTGGAAAACAGAGTGCGATCCCGTTATCCTCATCCGGCGTTTCTCAAGAAATTGGAGCACATATGCCTTACCACCATCCAGGACTTGTATGCGTCCATTCCAAGGAGGATTCAAACAGTTTTAAATGCCAAGGGTGCTCCCACACCATATTAGGTGCGTAACACCTATTGTTTCGAGGTGTTTCTTTTATTTTGGAGAACCCCTGTATCTTCCCCTTGGGAAGGAGCTGTGATGGAATCGTAGGTTTCCGGGTCAACCGCAAACGACGCTTGAAGGAGAGCTCTTCTAGAAGAAGGAATTCAGACTAATTCCAGATGATGTATGGAATGAAAATCACATATTTTTCAAAGCAAGGAAGGAATTCTAATTAATTCCAGACAATGTGTGGAATGAAAATCACACATTTTTCGAAGTATCTAACAGCCAGGAGATTCATCTTACGCTTGGGCGCCAATGTAGCGAAAAGCCATTTACCGGTGGCAGGAATCGAACTCGCGTCCTTCCACTCCGGAGCCGAATGCTTTCCAATTAAGCTGTACCGACAACTGAAATTATTGGCGCACTTGTCTAATCGCTGGCTTCTGATCATTCGTCCGAGTTGGGTCCGGGTTCGAATCCCGGCGAGGCATGGACGGTGTATTTGTCCTACGGCACTGGCTCTCCCCCATCCCTGGAGTAGCCCTAAATTAGGGACGGCCGACTGCTTATAGCTCATGGAGTTGCTCACGGTGGTCGTTAAACCTCCAATCTAAAAAAGACAAGAAAGATGACATCGAATTTTCGGTTGTAATGAGCACGTCTTTTGGATCCGTTCTGACGCGAATTAGATGCGTTATCAAATCTATTCAAAGTCAATGGAACCGGTACGGAAAACAGTAGTATCTGACTAACGAAAAGTTTTTCAATCGGGTTTTTAATACCGCAGATATTGCTGTAAACGGAAACGTGAACTTGCGACCTCTGGAGGTAGACTTATGCATTAAGGAAAATTTGAAATTATATGAGAAACATTTCGCAGCAAAAACACTCTCCAACAAAGAAATATTTTTTTTTCCTTTTTTTTTATTGGAGATTTAACGACCACCGGGAGCAACTCAATGGGCTATAAGCAGTGGCCCGTCCCTAATTTAGGGTCACTGGTTCCAGAGAAGGGAGAGAGTCAGTGCCGTAAGACAAACACAACATCCATGCCTCACCGGAATTCGAACCAGGGGCGCCTTTCGGACGAATGATCAGAGGCCATCGCTTAGACCACTGCGTCACGGGGACGGCAATAATTTTTTAAATCGGATTCTTAGAAGCGGCAATATCGACAAATATAAGATATGAATCTACGCCCCTTGACTGGAAAACCATGCATTATTTAAAGAAAGTATTCTCAATAGGTTTTTCGATGTGAGCGGGATCGGTCCACGAAATAATTTTTTCAATCGAGATTTCAGTAGCTCAGATTTTGCTGCAAATGCGTCAGAAGCGGAAATTAAGACTTACGCTTGCTGTTTGGGAAAGCATTTTTTACCAAATATTAAAAATTATATGCAAAAGATTTCCGATTAGGAGCTGTATCTGCTGCAGAGAGAATTTTTCAAATGGGACGTTTAGAAGCAGAGATATCGGGGAAAGCGCAATTTTACGCCTCCTAGGGGAAAATCTATGCGTAACTTGAAAAAGTGACTATACCTAAATTTGACATACTATACCGTGCAAATTAATTGGGACAAGCTATTTTATTCTCAGAATAGTAATTATAACGAAGTAAATTTCTCCGTCATTTCTGTCCACGCCAGGATTCGAACCCGGATCCCCTCATTCCGGAATAAGTCGCTCTACCAATTGAGCTACGCGGACGTTTTATTCTGCTTCCTATCTGCCTTTATGTCGTGTGCGTCCTTCTGGCAGGTACGTCACATCTCCTGGTACGTTACATCATCTCCCCCTTATTTTTCATTTTATTTTATTTTTTATTTTTTTCGAAGTGCTGGAGAAGGGATTCTCTTATTTTTCCTATCTTGCGGTGTGGAAATAACATCGCACCATTGCGAGATTTTGAACGGTCGGGTCACCCGGATAGTTAGGGCGCCATTATAACGAAGTTAATTTCTCTGTCATTTTTATCCGCGCCAGGATTCGAATCCGGGTCCCCTCATTCCGGAATAAGTTGCTCTACCAATTGAGCTACGCGGACGTTTTATTCTGCTTCCTATCTGCCTTTATGTCGTGTGCGTCCTTCTGGCAGGTACGTCACATCTCCTGGTACGTTGCATAATGTGATCGCCAGTTGATGTCGGAAACACGTAAACCGGTTTTATCAGCTGTGAGGTGGTGTGACTGTTAGAACTTGATAGTAAGAATGTGGTTTGACCGGTTTTAAACAGGAAATAGGCACTTCAGCCTCAGTTGTGAGCTTTCGTGTGTGACAGGTGGATGTTAGTTTTTGCTCTCTGTGAGTACGTGTTGCTTTCGTGTATTGAAAAATGGATATTTCCCCAAGGAAGCGTGCAAAAATAATTGCTCTGAAGGATCACACTTCTATGACAGTGAGAGATATCGCTTCTGCAGTTGGTGTAGGCAAATCAAGTGTATCAAGACTAGTTACGCGATACAATGCATCTAGATCATCGTCTCCAAAAAGGAGAGGTAAATGTGGGAGAAAACGAAAAACAACTCCACGAACCGATAAATATCTAATGAAAAATAGTAAAATGAATCCAAAAAAAACAAGCACCGACCTTCAAAGAGATTTATTGGCTAGTGGTTGTGATGTTAGTGATTCAACTGTACGCCCTTCTGGAAGTTGGCCGGAAGGCAAGAAGACCAACAAAAAAACAATATTTGAATGCGAAAATGAAGATAAAACGTTTAGCATGGGCCAAAAAATATAAATCATGGACGGTTGACAACTGGAAAAAGGTAATTTTTAGTGACGAAACTCATTTATTTGTGCAGGGTTACGAAGCAAATGTCGTTAGACGAAGCAACTGTGAACCCTTAAGACCTGATCATGTCAAACAAACTGTAAAACACCGTCTGAAACAGATATTTTGGGGTTTTTTCACATCAACTGGCACTGAAAGCTTAGTTCCTGATCAAGGTATATGATGAATTCAACCAAGTTCGTGGAAATATTACAACGTAGGATTGTTCCATTCTTGCAAACTTTTGACGGGACATTTCAACATGACTTGGCCCCATTTCACAATTCGAAATTGATCAAGAATTTCATGCTGAAAAATCAAATTCATTTGCTTGATTGGCTTGGAAATTCACCAGACTTAAATCCCATAGAAAACTTGTGGAATATTTTGAAGAGACGTTTAGGTAAAATGGACTGTACAACCAAAGAACGCATGATAACGAATGCTATAAAAGTGTGGTTCCACGATTATGAAGTCAAAAATATGTGCACTCAGTTAGTGGAGTCAATGCCAAAACGAATTCAAGAGGTTATTTGTGCTAAAGGAGGATATACTTCATACTAATACAGATATTTATCAGTGTATATCAAGACATAGATTGATTTAAATCATAGTTTTGGAAAAAAGAGTGATTTTTTACTTTGTCGCAAATGGAATCGAAAGGCAAAAAAAAAAAAAAAAAAAAAAAAATTATGTTTAGAAGCAAATATATGGAATAAAATATATTTTGAATTCGATATGATCTGCATTTACGACCTCTAGCGGCAAAATTATGCTTCGTAAAAAGAAAACGAAAAGAAGGATCATCATTCGGATATTTCAAGCTTCCCAATGAAAATGGAATTTTTCAAATCGGACTAATAGTTGCAGAGATATGGTGTCCACAGCCGGGCGGACAGACAAACCGGTAACATAAGCACGATCTTTTTACAAAAGACGTACTAAAAGCAGAGATACCAAGAAGTACACAATACTCTTACGCCCTCTAGCACAAAAACTGCGCGTTATTTGAGGAAGCTGTATAAGCAAAATGGTATTCATAATTCAATCGGATTATTAGAAACAATGATGTGGAATAAAATATATTTTGAGTTCAATAGCATTTGCATTTACTCCCTACAGCATTCTTTACCATTTGAAACGTGTATACATATATGTAGCTTTGGAAACACTACGTAAATTTTACTCTCCTTATTCACCCACCTTAAGTAAAACAAAGTCACTGAAATAAAGTTCAAGAAAGATTTACTTTCAGTTAGCCTTTTATTCAGTCGCACTTCAGTAAATCATAGCTCCAATAACACAATAGGCACTTAGTCGAATTAACTGTATGTATTACACATAAATACATACATATACACAGTCGAGACACATTATTGTGACCACCACCTAACATCCAGAGTAACCGCCGTGTGCAGCACGGACAGCAGCTAGACGGGCTGGGAGTGACAATAAGGTGTTGGAAGGTATTCATAGATACGTTGAGCCATGCTGACTGCAGTGCAACAGTAAGTGGCTGTAGGGTAAGTGGTGGAGGATCCATAGAGGAAACAACACAATCGAGGTGGTCCCTCAGATTCTCAATTGGGTTTAAGTCTGGGGAATTAGGGGGCCAGGGAAGTACTTTAAAGTCTTCATCGTTCTCTTCCAACCACTCTCGGATATTTCTAACTACACAGTGTGACAAAGAATTTTTAAGACTGGGTCTGTAAAATGAAATAAAAACAAGAAATTATAATTTGTTTCGGTTTGTTATTCAAAATAAGTCCATTCGGCTTCAATACACTTGTTACAGCGATTTAATAATAATTCGAATGCCTGTTCCAGTTCACTTTGCGGAATTGCCTCCAAAGCACGCGTCGAAGCTGTTTGTATGGTCGAAATATCATCAAAATAACACCCTTTTAACGTCATTTTAAGTTTTGGGAATAATGAAAAGTCTCAGGGTGCTAAATCAGGCGAATACGGTGGATGATTTAACACACAGGCGTTATTTTTCGCCAAAAATCTACGAACAAGAAGTGAAGTGTGACTGGGTGCATTATCGTGCAACAAACACCAATTGTTTTCATCCCGATATTCTGGATGAATGCGACGAATTCTGCCCATCAAACGCCTCAAAACATTTAAATAAAACTCACCAGTAATTGTTTGTCCACTTGGAATAAATTCTTTGTGGATAATACCCTTACTATCGAAGAATGTAATGAGCATTGTTTTGATTTTCGATGGAACTTTTCTTGTTTTTTGGCTTGTGGTGAGTTTTTTTACTTCTGTTCCGCACTTTGTTGCTTTGTTTTAGGATCATATTGAAAACACCATGTTTCATCACCTGTAACAATCGATTTTAAGAAGTTTGGATCATTTTCAGCGGCTGAAATGATATCTATGCAATGTGCACTTCTCCTTGATTTTTGTTCATTTGTTTACGTGTGTGGAACAAATTTAGCACAGACTTTTGTTTTGCCCACATCTTCATGCAGGATGGTTCAAATCATTTCTTTGTTGATGTTTAAAGACTCTTCCATCATTCTTAGTGACGCACATCGATTGTTTGCCACGAAATCACGCACTTTTTCAATAATCTCAGGTGTCCTAGATGAACTTGGTCTTCCGGTATGCTTATCATCTTCTAGCGTATCTCTTCAGTCCAAAAAACGTTTGTGCCACAGGAAAACATTTGATCTACTTAAAAAAAAAAACTCACCGTAAACTTGTTTCAACATTTGGTACGTTTCCGAGGCACTCTTACCAAATTTTGCGTTAAATTTAATGACAGCCCTTTGTTCCATCTTAATAATTCAACATGAAAAAAATTTTACTTCTCTAATGAACGGCCGTTTCGTTTGAGTTACTTTAACAACTGCGTAGTACTTTTGGCAGCAAGCAAGCAGATGGTCATGATTTATAACGCATTCGCGATTACACTGGGGGCGCCACCGTAGGCTGAAATCTAGCGCCAGTCTTAAAAATTCTTTGACGCACTCTGTATGTGATTCGTCACATTGTCGTGCTGGAATATCCCATCCGCCCCAGGGAAGACAATCAGTATGCATGGGTGTACGTGGTCAACGAAACCAGACCGAATTCGTTGACCACGTACACATATACATGGATTGGACCAAGTTCGTTATTGTATAACGAATTCGGTCCATAGTGCCTTCCACAGGTCCATGAGTGGACCTAGGGAATGCCACGGAAATATTCCCCAGACCATAGCGCTGCCCCCACTAGCTTGTGTTCTTCCAGTAATGGTTGAAGAGTGTTTGCTCTCCGACGTTTCTCGCCTTATTCGCCAACGGCCATCCGTTCGATGATGCAGAAAACGTGACTCATCGGAAAAGACAATCCTTTGGGAGGTCTAATTCCGACACTGCCTTTTCTGTCGATGCACCTTCGTTAGCAATAGGTGCGGCGACCATCCGTCTGCATCGGAGCCCCATACGCAGGACTGTTCGCTGAAATGTCGTTTTAGACACACTTCCGGTAGCCCCCTGGTTCATTCGGCCAGTGAGTTGCTCCACTGTAGCGTGTTGATCGGTCCTTCACCTCTCACATCGACGTTCACCTCTCACATGAATGGAGCGTGGTGCTCAGCAGTTTCTACGTGGTTTATTCGCAATGGTGACATTTCTTCAATCGCGATACACTTCAACCACAGCAGCACGCAAACAGTTCACAGCCTGCGCTGTTTCAGAAATACTGCCACCCTTGGCTCGAAAGCCGATAATCATCCCTTTTTGCAAGTCTGATGAATCGCTCCTTTTATCCATGATATCAACGAGTGATATGTTTTCAGAATGCCTACAGTACATCTTTATACCCTCCAAGCCAGCTCACGACAGGTGCCTTCTATCATTGGTTACTCGCTGTTGACGTTAAAAGTAGGATGTGCTCACAATGATGTGACTCGACTGTACGTACACACATGTATGTAAATATAAATTAAAGCACAAAGATGTAATGTTCCTATTTTTTTCAATTACATTTTGTGAATAATGTTAATAATCATTAAATGATTTTGCTTACACACACACGCACTCTCACACAATTTTTTGTTTATGAGATTAACGACCACCGTGAGAAACTCTTTGGGCTATAAGGGGTTAACCGTCTCCGATTTAGGGTTACTGATTCCAGGGAAGGGAGATATCCACTGACGCAAGGCAACACAATATCCATACCTCGCCGGGACTCGAACCCGGACCCATCGTAAGAAGCCGATGCTTAGACTACGACGCCACCGGGGGCGGCACACAAGATTGCTTTCATTTTTTTATTCATTTTTTTTTTTTTTGTATTCTACAAAGAAATTGCATTAAATATACGATGCTTCACTTAGGTTTTCTTAAATTCTGCAGCTTTTCATTGAATTCAGTTTCCTATTGAAAATATTTCTTCTAAAGTTGCTACATTTTACAATTTTTTTTTTTTGCTGCTACATTTTGCAATTTAAATGCAGAAGAAGGAAATAAAAATAGTTTAGGCGACGTATATTACATGTGAAATGTTTAAGTGAATTTTTAACACACACATGCATATTCGATAATGAAGCTCTAACAGAATAGAAACTTCCTGGAAGAAGTGAATCACTTATTCATCACTGAAGAACTTCATTCTGCAAAACTTGGAATTCACTAGAGTAACCTCTTTTATTTTTGGTTGATGTGCATTTAAAGTGGCACTGTTAGTGTTAGCAGTGCAGAAAAAACTTCCTGCAAGTTATTATGGCGCTCCAGTATTGCTCCTTTTGAGGTGTGCAACTTGTAGTACATCTGCTTGTCTTTCCTATTCACTTAACTTTTCTAGTAGTATAAAAATAAAGAAAAAGCATTTTTCTTGTTTCACTGCCTGATATTACCACGTTAGCTTAGAATACGTTTGTTGTATAACTATTTTCATGGCATAGATTTTCATTAAAATACTCCAACACATGCATTCACCCACGAACACAGACTTCGTGATAAACTAATTACACACGCATGCACACATATGTTTGGTCAATAGCAAACACACATTTTCTGTAACATACACACCCACAAACAGAGCCTCACTCATCCTCCAACTTCCTTCAACGGTTAAAGATCACTATAAAATTTCTCCGGGTTCAGTAAACTATGAAAATTTTTTTTATCAAAAATAACCAAACTTAC
The DNA here is from genome assembly GCA_039090855.1 of Macrothele yani. Classification (NCBI taxonomy): domain Eukaryota; kingdom Metazoa; phylum Arthropoda; class Arachnida; order Araneae; family Macrothelidae; genus Macrothele; species Macrothele yani. The sequence goes on from CM077006.1 coordinate 52,931,216, forward strand.
AGATAAAGTCCTAAACGAGATGTTTATTTTATGGTTCCCTCCCGGTGCACCACCTCATGAATCATACACACACACACACACACACATAGACCACAGTCTTGTCATAAAACAATCAACAGTAGAAACAGAAGAAATTACATTTTACAGCTCTTAAACGTAGCACCAAACACCATAACAGTTTAGTTCTAATATTAAACTATCCCATCGACTGCAGTGATCTAGATTGATATATATCTCTCACATCTTTTTCTCGCACCTTCCTAAAAATAGTCTTGTTTATATCTGCACACTTCGTTTTGACTTTACTTCCCGCCAAGTGTGATCTAAAGGAATAAATTCTTGGAAGTTCAGTCATGACGTTCAGTTCAGAAAACATTATATGTAGTAACCGAAATTTTCATAATAAAAAGTAAACAAAAATGGGAGGTTGAATAGGTAATATCGTCACATAACATTTAAGAATTGTAAAAGTAATACTTTAATGCAAAGACTTATTTTTTCTGAGTTATCTGAAATTTCGTATTGAATTTAAAACAGGATAACGTTTCCTATTTCTCTGTTCCCTGCCTGTAATCAATTGAGAATAATTCAGCAGCATGACTCATCTTGACAGCAGGAAATGTCGATGCACTCACTCACACATAAATTCTCTCTTCCCCTCTCTCACCACTAGCTCTCCTCCATTTCTCTCCTCATATATCTCCTCTCTCTCACCTTCTCGCTCCTCTATTTTTCTCTATCTCCTCATTCGTTGTTTTCTTTTCTTTCATTTTCGGCCTTTCTCTCTCTCTCTCTCTCTCTCTCTCTCTCTCTCTCTCTCTCTCTCTCACACACACACACACACACACACACTTTTGTGTCCCTTCTCTCTCTTCCTTTTCATAGTTTAAGGAGCAGAGCATATCACAAACATTTCTTCTTTCGGTAGCATCCCTCTTTCTCCACCCTATCTCTTCTTAAACTCTCCCCTTCTTTTATCTTCTCTCATTTTCGTCCTCCTCTCCTTCCTTCCTTTCACCCATTTTTTCATTCGCACTTATTTCTTCCTCATTTTCTCGCACGCTTATTTTTCTCTTTTCTCTCTTTCTTTTCATAGTTAAAGAAGCATAGCGTAATACAAATATTTCTTTTTCGATTGCGTCCCTCTTTCTCCACTCTATCTCTTCTTAAACTCTCTTCTTCTTTTATCTTCTCTCACTCCCGTCCTCCTCTCTTTCTTTCTTCCTCTCACTCATTTTTCATTCGTACTTATTTCTCTCTCTCTCTCTCTCTCTCACATACACACACTCTTATTTTTCTCTTTTCTCTCTTCTTTTTCATAGTTTAAGAAGCATAGTATAATACAACATTTCTTTTACGGTTGCATCCCTCTTTCTCCATTTTATCTCTTCTTATACTCTCTTCTTCTTTTATCTTCTCTCACTTTCTCACTTCCATCCTTCTTTCCTTATTTCTTCCTCTCACCCATTTTTTCATTCGCACTTATTTCTCTCTCTCTCTCTCTCTCTCTCTCTCTCACACACACACACACACACACACACACACACACACACACACAGACTTATTTTTTCTATGTCTCTTCCTTCTCATAGTTTAAGAAGCATAGCCTAGTACAAACATTTTATTATCTAATAAAACTACTGGTGCTATTGTATGGTATCAGAGTATAAAACAATTCTGAATTTCTCTTACACTGCCTAAATCAAATAAGAATAGCTTAAAATGAATTTTTTATTACAAGAATTGAGATTAATCTGTTCCTTTGCTTTCCTTTAACCATTTTAAATGAAACTTTTATAAATTACCATGAAAAATATTGCTAAACGTTAACACGCATTTGTTTCTTCGGCCTCTGGAATTTTATAGAGGCATGTAAATAGATGACAAAAGTGTTCCTTATTATTCTGATTAATATAATACATTTAATTTGAGAGCAGAAATCCTCTTTAATGTACAAACGCTTTGTGTCGCTCGATCATTTGAAGTGAAACTTTTTACAAATATTTAAATATCAACAGGTCTGGCATTTTTTTTTTCGAGTGAATAATGGGTCCAACCATTCTTTTAAATTTAATAAAAATTTTCATTTCATAGAGCTGCCCTCGAACATGTACAAAAGAAAACACTGGAATGAAAAAATGAGAGCCCTGTTTTAGTGCTTTACAGACATGTAATAAATGGAAAACTTTACCTTTCAGTCTTCATGGAAGAGATGAAGATGGACGAAACAAACATAGGAGGAAGGCCACAAAGTTTCACGCTAGCGAGCATGAAGCGGGGTTTTTTCTCAACGTGAGGGCACACTGAGATATGTCACTGTTTTAACGGAAAGCACATTCTGTTGTGTGTGGTTTTTTTTATTTTTTTTTTCAGTGTTGTCAGAGTTCGCCCCTAGAGCTGCTCGTGCTCCTTTCCTGCTGCTCCTCGTCTCTTTGGTCCGAAGCAATGTCATTTCCATCCGCAGCCACAAGGTCATTTCCATTTCGCCGCATATCATTATGTTCAGAAGTTCCACTGCGAATGTACCTGTCCGTTACTGAAGCGCTCTTCAGGAACACAGTAGAATTTTCAGATTGATTTTCGGCTATCGATGCTTCTTCCACGGTGCCTTCTTTCTTGATTTGGCTTTCGGCTACAGATGATTCTTCCACGGTGCCTTCTTTCTTGATTTGGCTTTCGGCTACAGATGATTCTTCCACGGTGCCTTCTTTCTTGATTTGGCTTTCGGCTACAGATGATTCTTCCACGGAGTCTTCTTTCTTGATTTGGCTTTCGGCTACAGATGATTCTTCCACGGAGTCTTCTTTCTTGATTTGGCTTTCGGGGCTTTCCTCGGCGGGATTTCCGTCCTCTTGGCTTTTCTCTTTTACCTCCTCCTCAACTGATTTTTCCTTTGATTTCTCTGAAGCATCTTCAGTCAATTTTTCTGAGTTTTTAGAATTATTTTCCTCCTCACCTTTCAAGCTATGGCTTTCGGAAGCATCACCTACTGGCGCTTCTTCCTCATTTTCCTCCTTGACCTCCTCACTAGGATTTTCGCTTGTCGGATCTGGATCAGTGCACTCATTTTGTTCTTGTGCATTTTCTTCAGCTTTATCAGAACCATTGTCATCTTCCTTTTCTTCTGAGGCAGGGGCATCTCCTTCGTTTTCACCTGAAGGTATTTCTGCGTTTTCCTCACCATCTTTAGCAGTAGAATTATCATCTGCTGCAGACTCATCAGGTGGGTTGCTGGCAGCGGGGTCATTATCGTTTTCGTTGGAAATGTCATTATCTTGGTCAGTAGTTCCTTCTTCGGGTTTGTTTCCCGAAGCATCATTTTCCTGGCTAGAGTCATTTTGTTCTTCGTCTTTTAATTCACTCTCTGCGTCATTAACATTTTCGCTATTTTTATCAGCTTCATCTTCCTCTGGTGCTTCTCCTGCTGAGACATCGCCGGGACTGTCTGCTTCGGGAACAGTTTCATTCTCGGCAGCTTCTGAACGTTGGCTTTCGGGCACACCTTCTGCATTTTCGTCCTCTGGTTCACCATTACCACTTTCGGGAGCATTACTTTCCGAGACATCCTCTGGATTTGCTTCGTTAGCTTCTGATGCGTTTTTTCTTCCGTGTCTGGGTTTTCTGCGCCTTCGTTAGCACTTTCATCCGGTTGTGCATTCTCTTCGTTATCTTCATTTACCTCTACATTTTCAGGAGCCTCGTCCTGTGCCTCTTTCTCACTTGGCTCAGCATCCCCTTCAACCTCTGTGATGTTCTGAGTCCTATCTGTCAGAGTTTCCTCAGCTGAGTCATACTCCATGAGAGGCTGCTGATCGCTCATTATGTCGCTTATTTCTACGTCCTCTGTGTCACTACCTTTTATCTCACCAAAAGGAGTTTCAGCTTTGTCAGCAGGCGCATCGTCGCATATTTCAGAATCTTTATTTTCAGATAATGTGGCATCTTCTACAGCTTCTTTTTCGTCATTTTGTTCAGAGACGTCAACATCTTTTTCTTCAGCTCCTTCAGTTTGGTTGCTGTTTTCTCCATCAGCTCCACCACTGGCACCTTCTTCACCATCATCTACGCCGCTAGCATCTTCTATATCGTCAGCTGTACCCATGTCTCCTTCTTTATCATCATCTGCATCTTTGTCTCCTTCTTCCCCCTCATCTGCATCTTTGACTCCTTCTTCATTTGCATCTTTGTCTCCTTCTTCACCATCATTTGCATCTTTGGCTCCTTCTTCACCATCACCTGTATCGTTCGCTCCTTCTTCACCATCGCCTGAACTGTTGACACCTTTTTCACCGTCATTTTCTTGGCTGTTTTCTCCCATTTCTTCTATTTCCTCCCCATCATCTTTAGCGGGAGATATTTCATCGTTACTTACTTCAGCAGTTTCTGAATGAATGGTAGGTTTTTCACCATCTGTGTCTTCACGTTCCGAATCTTTGTTTTCACTCTGTACTTCAGTGGCTTCAGTTTTTATTATTTGCTCTTCGACAGCTTCGATCATTTTCTGTTGCTCTTCATCCTCTTTCTGTTTGCTTTCAGAATCGTCATCGGGTAAGGCAGAGCTCGAGACATCAGCCTTGTCTTCAACGGGGGAACACTGCTGTCTAATGTCTCACTCGGCAAAATTTTTTCGCTTTCGGAATTCTGTTCTGCTTCACCTGCTTTTTCCGAGTCTTCTTCCTCTTCTTCCTTTTCCTTAAGAGAACTGTTATCTGCTTCAATTTCACTCTTACTCTCTCCAGAAGATTTCGGCTCCTCTTCGGATAACTGAGAAGTTGCAGAAAAGGTATCTTGCCTAATTAAAAGTGGTTTTTTAGAAACTATAACTTCAGAAGCTTCAGATTTCTCTTCTTGATTGGAAGCTTCAGATTTCTCTTCTTGATTGGAAGCTTCACTCTCTCTCTTTTCAGCATCAGCAGGCATATTATCGGATACTTCACCAGCAGCAGACTGATCAGACTCAGTTTTCACATCGTTATCATTATCAGCATTCGATGGAGTGTCTTGATCACAGATTTGTTCATCCACCGTGGTCTCTTCCGGTAAAGGATCCCGTGTTTCTCCTTCTCCAGTATTAACATCCTTGTTTGCTTCGTTATCTGAGGCTTCATCGGTCTTATCTCCTTTTGGCTCCTCTACATCGGCCTCACTCACATTTTCTGTCTTTTTGCTATCTTCGTTTGTTTCAGAAACTTCAGGAGATTCAGCTAAAGACTCAGCTTTGGGTTCACTTACCTGCGCTAAATTCTTCTCTGTCGTAACCCCTTCCTCCAAGGCCTCTGCGCTCATAACATCTACAATACTCTTTTTCTCACTGAGAATTATTTGTATGATTCTAGAAATCTGCACACTAGTGCTTAGGCCTATGTCGCTGACTCGTTTGACTTTCCCCTCAAAGTAGTTTAGAGCGTCAATACCTGTTGTGACTTTACTTTCTTGAGTGTCTCCTAAATCTGTTAGGTCAATTGCAGCGTCACATGATCCTATCTCCTTTTCGAATCTTTTAGCTTCCTCTACTGTGCGTGGGAAACCTGAAATCACAAAGACCCTTACAGAGGATAAATGCTTCAACATTTCCCTCTTCAACAAGTACAGCGCTCTGTCAGTGCCAATGGTGCTTTCGTCTATTTCCTGCTTCGTCTGACACTTGGATTTATCCGAACACTGAACTTGTTTGATAAGTTTGTTGAACTCGATGTATCTCATGTCATAGTCGCCTAACGTTAGGGCTGCTACACACTCAGCAATGACATCGGGCTTGCCAAATATGAGAATTAGGCAAAGATTGGTTTCTTTAATTGGACCGACACCCGAATCGCCTAATGCTTCCGCCAAAGCCGATTGGTCGTCAGCTACTTTGCTATCCTCAATCTTTTCTGCGTCATCCTGTACCACTTCTCCTGTCGGAGAGGCTTCAATTGCCCTGCAAGACACATTGCTCCGACATCTCTGAGACCGGTATTCAGCTGCTAAAGACTCCTCAACTGAAAGTTTACTCCTCGTCTCTACAACTCTGTCTACAGCAATGACCATATCATTAATGACATCTTCCGAATCTTGGTCGCCCATGACTACAGTCAGAAGATCTTTATCGTCGTAATACTCCGCTACGGAAATTAGGTCTTGTTTGTAACTTTCCAGCTCCGTTTCAACATCAGAAATTTTTATCATGCCACACTTTACCTCCTCACGTAGAAAGCTTCTGAGTGCCTCCTCTTCGAAATCCACGAGTACCACTCCGTCCATTCTCACCTGTCGACTTCGGTATTCTTCTATATCGCCCCTATTTCTGGGGAATCCGGCAACTAGCAAAGCTTTAGAGCTCTGAACCATGGACATGGCCTGTAAGACAGAGTCAACAACAGCACATGCTGGCACAGACGTAGTCCTATAGAAGCCTTCGATAGTCATCCTCGTCCTCAGCATGGAGCACGTAGAAATATGCACAATGCTCCGTAGCCTGCCAACTACTTGCTCGCACAAGGTGTCAATTTTGGGGCCGAGGCCTCCGAGAACGAAGACGACGGGAACCGTCGGAGGTGATAACACCGGAGGGTTGTGGTACAGGATGTACGTGCTCCTTAATGTACCATGGTGCCCAACGGAATCGTGCCGCGTGTGAAGGCATCTGCTTTTGGCACTAATGGGAGGCAACGGAGTGCTCTGTCGAGAATTGTCAGTCCAAGCGACAGTTTCCTGCTTTTTCGGCGTTACCGGAGGCAGTTCTTTTGACTTCCGCTTCTTTCCCGAAACAAACATGCTCCATTGCAAATTACTAGGGTCGCCTGCGGCTTTGATCTCGTCCAGGCAGCTCTGCAGATAGTTGATGTGATTTTCGGGCCTGTGATACATAAGTCCCGCCATAAGGCTCTCGAAGAGCTGCGGAATCTCTCTCTTCGAAAGGTAGTTCTTAACTTCCGCGTAGGAAACCATGGCGAACGCCGCTCGCTCGGCTCGTGGGAGCGCGGCACTGTTTTCAGGGTATCAGGGGGAGCTGTAATACACGTATCACCTATCGTCCTTTGAGGCGATCGACTGAAGTACCTTTGGTCACCCAGCGGTGAGGTTGCCTTGGCAACGACTGACGTCTCTCTCTCCAAAACACCAACAAACCAAACGCGGCGGCGAGCAAAAAGAGGAAAGGAACTAACTACCTGCTCAGTCACTTCTCCGGGAAAAGACGCTTGCGCGCTAACGAGGCAGACACAAAACCCCTCTCTTCCACCAGAAGGAAACCTCCCTCCCCCAGCTACTATTCTGAATTAAATGCGTATTTTCTTTGTTGTTTCTAGGAGGTGACCTTTAATGGAACTTACAGGTCGTTGGCGCTGAGCCGAATGTGGGTTTGGTCACGAACAGAAAGTTGAGGGCCAACTTTGTTCAAAGTCAACAAAGATTAATAAGTATCACAGCATGTGAATTTCAATACATAATATATGCACTCAAAACAATTCTATTCAAACAAAGTTTCGAAACTGGTGTTTTTGTTGCGAATGTCTCAGAACCTGGCAGGAAAATGAATTAAAGATTAAACAACCACATTACTAATTTCGTGTCTTTTGTTTTTCATTCCCACCCGACATGGCCGTCTTAAGGGGTGGGCTAACGAGGCCGGTGCCCAGGGCCCCCTCCTGAACTGGGGCCGCCAACGCCCCAAGAGTCTTGTGGGTTTACAAAAAAGTCAAACTCTTTGACCACTCACCAGCAGGCATTGGCGCCCCCACGGAGGGGGTTGGGGGCTTAAGCCCCCTCCAAGAAGATTAAGAACGACGTACGTTACAAATTAAATAATCAAAAATGTTATTTTACGTGTTCAAAAAATTACATAGTGTCTGACTATTACATGGCGTTTTCTTTCCAAAGCCCCAAAGAGATTAAGAGCGACGAACGTCACAAATTCTAACATTCAAAAATATTATTTTACATGTTCAAAATGCCGTCGGGTCCCCTGGTCATTCATAGCTTATCATTCATCTACTATTAATTTCCCAGTAACCTAACTTCGTACTAATTACCTCTGATGTAATCAGTACACGGATACGAATCCGTCCACTTGATGTGGACTCCCTGACCCGCCAACTACTCCGGTTTGCCTTACAGATTATGAGGCTGCGTTTTCCCAGCGTCGGGACGACGTAGTCTCAACCTCTGAAGACGGGCGTTGTGTTTCACACGCAGTATCCTGTGAGTAGCACAGTTCTTACGTGTGCCGCAATGTTTTAATGTGATCGTCTATTCTTTCTAACTTAAGATTTTGTACTTGCTCTAAGAATTTACCTATGAAGTTAATTAACCTGGAAAAAGAATATCTCTTGGAAGTTATTAAATTAATTATTGTGAAACTATCTTTCATGTTAAATGGGTAAATCTTACCACTTTCTATTCTGAAAATACCGCTTGCGGAATTTGACACTAAGTTCCACAGATTCATTAACAAACACACAATCATGGCAAATGCAAGTAACATAACAAAATTGAATGTTTATTTGTTCCGACGAGTAATTCATATTATACAATTTTCAGGATCTTACTTACATTTACTTGTTACAAAATTGATTTATTAATTGTTTAGGTTATTGAAATGTTGTGATTTCCAGGGCTGTCTCCCTACTGACTTACGTATTTCGTCTACCCATCTCCCTCGTTGCACTTCCTCCTATCCTTAGCCTAATAGAGACTCCCATAGCTTCACCCTTCTTACTTCCCAAGTTATACTCTTGGTTCCCAATTATATTTCACCAAACACTTTGCTTGCACGCCTCCCTCTTTTGCATAAAATAAATTACACAGCATTACAACTCCGGAACGAAAAAAATGTGTGAAAAAAGAACATGCTTTTACCTTTCTTCCCACGTCGTACCGTTGAGTCTCGAAATCTCTCCAAATCGCACTTTGTAGCTCCACAGGAATACAGTTCTTAATTTAAATCTTTCATTATCACTGACTAAGAGTCTGGCTTCGGGTCTTTCTATATTGTTTCTGGACCATATCTCTCATCCACGGAAATCTCCGGTCACTCCGTCCTTCCGGCATTCTATTCCTCATCACCGGACTTCTTCGATAATCATCTCTTTCGCATAATTTCGGAACACGACTTCCTCGCTCTGGAACTTGAGTAAGTATATTTCTGCGAGAGGTCCTAACACGACCTTCTCACCCTGGGACTTCAGTAAGTATGCATTATTTTGCGAGAGGTCCGCGCACTACCTCCTCGCCCTGGAACTTGGGTAATAATGTCTTTGATTTTTTCCTATCTCCTCCGACCTGTGTTCCGTTCATTTCCCAAAACTCCTTATTTTTTCATTCCCCTAGTCTGTGATCCAATCGCCTTCCTTCCCTCTGAATTAATTAAACTCCAGTGCTTTCCCACGCACTGGCAATGGGTACCCATTTAGCCCTGAAAATTTCATTGGTGACTGAGGGTTCAACTTGCGTTGCTTTTTGTCTCGCTCGTCACTTCCATGAAATCTAAATATTCCTCTTCTGCTACTGCCTTTGTCCTTTAATTCTAAGAATTGCCCTCAACTTCTCTGTTCCCACACTTGCATAACTTGGTGACAAGGTCTCTTATCTCCAGGTCCTTCCTTAATCGCTTTGATGCCTTAAGACCAGGGGCGGCTCCTGCTATGGGGCTGTGGGGTTGCAGCCCCCTACCCAAAGCAGTTTTTTTTTCATGCCGTACCAAGAAAGAGAAGTTTTGTGAACACCGCAGTAAGTTTTCCCAGCATAATGCCACGACTGCAGTTTTCTGAACTCAACTGGAAGTTTTCCCTGCATAACACCACTGGGAGCGGGAAGAACGTCACGGACTGTCTTCTTGCAGCCCTGACGGCTATTGAAACCAACTCATGTGGGAAACTCTGTCTATTCCCACATCAGTTCGTTTCCTTTGAATAAAACCTCCCCGGGGACTGCATTCATGGTAGCTCTCGCTAGCAGGGTTGCTCGCGAATGCAGTCTTTCGTTGGGTGGGAATGCACCGCCGGGCCTGTGTGCTTTGTTGATTAATACGGTTCTTGTGCTTCCGAATGTGACATAAAATAGGGGAATGAATTAAAAATAATGAGGAATGTTGAAATAAAGTATTAAATAAAGTACGTTTGAATGTATTACTCAACCTGTTTTGTTTTTTTTTCTCTTCCAATTTTTGGTTTGTTCCTGCTTTTATTCAACGTAATAATTCTAACAACAATGTTGCTCCCATCTAATAACAAATACTCAGTTGCCGGAATGCCGGGACTTTTTGCAAAAAAAAAGTTTTACTTATATTTTCTCTTCTGGTCAAAATGGGCATGTGAACAAATTGCGATTAAAAATAGAGTTCAGTATTGGATAAATTGAAAAAAAAAAAAAAAAAAAAAAAGAGAGAGAGAGATACTAATTTCTGCAGCTGAATACTTGCACAAAATTGATTTCTTCACTTACCAAGCACAGTGAAATTTTCGCTTTTAGACTCACGTAAATTTTTATTCACCAAAAATCATTGAAGTCACTCCACTGGATACACTTTATTTTTCTGCTGCATCCCCCTCCCTCCCAAAAATCAGCTGTGCATTTCAATTGAGGTGTGTACTTAATTACTTTGAAAAGAACATTTAATCAGATATCATTGTTTAGAAATATTACGAAGTTGGTAAATTTTGGAAAACAAATTTTTCTACACTAAATTGTTATCATAATGGCTTCAGAATTAAAACTGGACTGAATATGTTTGCAATCCGTTTTTATTAAAGAGAATGCCGGTGTGTGAGTATCGCAATAACAACTCGTCGCGAAATTCTGGAAGACCCTTCAAAATTCCACAAAATGTTTTTCATCGCCGTCCAAGTTGCAGTGGTCGGCAGCAAGTCGAAGTTTCAAAGGGAGTGTATCAGAAGAAAAAATATACATTGTCATATTTCTAGGGGTCACAATGAGACACTTGAGAACGCGTAACGCGTACATGACCTTGAGTGTGTCTCCGTTACCACTGACACACACATTAATTTTTTGGTCCTATATATATACCTATATATACGTACAGTATATGCATGCATATATAATTTGCAACCACCATCAATCCACTGCTGGATGAAAGTCTCCAAGTTTCTTCTTCCACAACAGTCTGCCTTGAGTCAGTTTCTTTCATGCTTTCGAATTTCATGTACCCATCTCCCTCTTGTCATCTTCTGGATATTGTTTTTTCCCTTGCTATCCAGTTCAATATTTCAACTCTCTGTCGGTGGTTCTTTTTATAGCAATATGTCCATTCCATTGCAATTTCAGGAATTTTGACCATGTCTTCCACTCTTGTCATTTTCCCGATCCACGAGTTCCTATTTGTATCTTTCCAGGTAACATCAAACATGCATCTCTACAAGCTCCTTTCAGTTGTCTGAAATATCTGTCTGTTTATTTTAATTGAGGTCCATGCCTGTGTGCTCCATGCGTAAGAACTGGAAGGATGCACTGATTAATCAGTTTCTTTTAAAGAAATAATGCATCCGACGAAGTTTTATAGGTCGATTATTTTCTTCATAAATGTGACAATGTGGCCATCGCTTAGTATCTGTTGCCTAATTTAGGTATCGGTACCTTTAAATTTTCCCCATCAATCACTAAATATAAAATCTAAATATAAATTTCTTGTAAAAAACAGCACTTTCGATCAGTATATATATATATATATATATATATATATTCTATAAAGATACCTAAGCAAAAAAATACAAATATAATTTTGACTCACACCTAGTACAACATAGAAAAGGTTATGTATCTACCTGTGTGAGTAAAAGGAGAAAAGAAAAAATAAAATAAAACAACTGAATGTAGAAGGTGTCGAGAATACTGAGTCTTGGCTTTATCAAGGACCAGCAAAAACTCTGCATTTTCTCACTTCCACAAAGACCTAGTTGGAAATGGGTTTCTGCAAGGCCATAGATGCAAGTAACATTCCCACCTAAAATAGTTTTAAAAATATATATATAAGTCATGTCCTCCGTAGAGTAGCATGACCTAGCACTAGTTAACAATTTCGCTTGCATCCATTAACCTTCATGGCCCGACCCATGCTCTTCATCTGTTACTATTAAACTGAGAGAAGAAGATTAAAGAGAACTCAAGCTGTGAGAGTGACATAATAAATAGAAATGATTTTCAGCTATAACGAAATTCCAAGTTCGTTTGAGAGAGAATTTAAACCTGAAAAACAAATTTTACATTGCAATTAAAAAAGGAAATGTTAATTTATAACGAACAGATTTTTGAAAGAACACTTGAGTCTAAAACCCCCTACTCTACAACTTATGACAGCACGAAAACGAGAATAAGTTAAAGATAATAATTAACTAAAGAAAACTTTGTGAAAGTTATATACCTTAAACAGTTAGTTGCAATATGTACAAAGTATTTCAGCAGTGCTTTAAGTGCATAATTAATTAGTTATTAAGAACTTAACTACTTTGAAAAAACAGCGCATAGACAGCGCATAGAAAAGGAACAAGCTTAGCCATCTTCTGTTCCTAGGTACCACAAAAGACGCTCAAAGTTACAAAGAAAAATAAGAGTTAAAACCCGCGTAAATGTTAAGAGACAAACCAATGCTTAAAAGCTGAAAAGCTAAAAAACGACAGAGAAAAGGTACATGAAGTACAAAAATTGAACTTATAAAACCTAGAACCCAAAAACAAGGAAGAGAGCTTACCTCTTGTGTTACAAAAACTTTTCTCCTCACAAGAGGAGAACATGGCTGACCTCTTCCGCCACTCCCTAGACGCTGGGGGCAGTGAGGGTGGGGCTGATGGCCTCCTCATACAGCAAGAAACCAACGCGCGGGAGATTTTAACCAGAGAAAAAAATATATAAACTTAAGACTGTGGATCTGTATGATCAGAATGAGCAGAATTAACTCTCCAGAATACATGAGAAATATTATAAAATACACGAGCAGTTTATTTAATAATCTTTGCATGTATTAAATCACCTTAGTGAGCTTCTATAGATTAATCAGAATCTTATTAATTTTAATGTTGGTTTTACTATTTTTAGTATAGCTATCCTAGTGATGAATAACTAGTTTTCTTTTTTATTTGTTTTTATTTTCTTTTATAAACAGATTTTTAAGCTTTTTTGTGATTTTATTTATATTATTTAATTTTTTTTTTTTTTTTTTTTGTTTTAATAGGACCGTCATATCCATAGCACTAAGGTTCCTTTAGGTAGTTAATAGGCATCCTCTAGCCAACTTCCTTACGGCTTTGATTGGTCAGAATCATATTATTAACTGTGTAGAAAATTAAAGCAGATCTGCCAACCTTACTCTATTATTCAGAATAATTTTTCTTAAAGTTCTTTTGATGAAAGAAGAAGGAATTTCGTTCTCTAGAAAACTTTCTAATAGTATATTAATGTGGTAATTGAAGTCCAAATTGTTGCTGCAAATTCTTGAAATTCTTAGGACCTGAGAAATTAGTACATTCTCAATTACTTTGGTTGAAATGTTATTATTCCAGTGTAGATATTTAATTACTTTGAAAGGAAAATTAACTCTTTTATCAAAGAGGCTAATAGATGGGTTACCTCTGTTGAGCTTAATGCTTAAGTCTAGGAACTCAAGTTCCTGATTACAGTGGTTGGTTTTACATAAGTTAAGAGAGCTAGGATAGATATTATCAAAATCACTCTCTATAACTTCGGAATTATTGATACACAGCAGATCATCAATATATCTAAAAGTGTAAAGGTAGTTATCTGAGCAGGTGGGGTGATTTTTAATGAATTTATATTCCTTAAAGAACAGGAATAGATTAGCGATATGTAATTACTACTTGTTCTTGTGATGAACATAAAGAAACAGTTCACTATGATAAGAATTACAACCATATTATCACCGGAAACTTGAGTTTTGTTGAAAATGAAAAGCTTAGGAATTTATTAGAGTATGGCTCTAAATTCAGACCTTCCTTCACAATTTCCAAAGAAAGGATTCTTGAGAGCTTCACTCAAGATGTAAATAAGTACATCGTAAAAACCAGTTTAACGTACAATCAGCCTATTGAGGCCTTCGCAGAATGGAAATATAATATAATCAATAGCTTCACCGGTGAGTTGGCAGGTCTGGACTTTTGTTTCGACAGAAATCTCTTTTTCTCTGGAGAAGCTAAAAGGTCACTCTCCAAACTGCAAGACCACTTTATTTTTACCACTACGGATAAAGCTAGCAATAATTTTGCAATTATCTGTAAGAAGTTCTATTTTGAATTGTTAACTATGGAACTCAATAATAGAGTAACATACGAGCCCGTAAGTTATTCTACCAAGCAGTTAGAAAATCGGTTTAAGGCATTCTTCAAGAAACTTAAAATTCCACAAACTAGAAGATATGGGCCTGAATTTCCATTTCTTTTTGCAACGGTTAAGTTTCATAAGGATCCCGTGAAGTTCAGGTTCATAGCTAGTGGAGTAAGGAGTCATAAAAAGAAGATAGATCTTGCTTTTGAAAATGTCTTAAAGAAGGTTTTGAAACACATTAGAAACTGTTCTAACTTGATGTACAGAGATTTTTGGATAATTAATAATAATGCAGAAGTAATTTCTACTATACTCAAAGTTTGTCCCCTAGATATTAATAGTTATGATTTTGAAAACCTATATACTAATCTGCCTCTATCAGATATAATCACTACTTTTAAAGAGCTGTATGCAGAATTTAAACTTAACCAATTTGTTGATGTAGGAACTTGGAACTCTTATCTCAATTGCTGCATAAAAAATAACCATATCTTATATAATAATACTCTCTATAAGCAAGTGAACGGTATTCCAATGGGAACATCAACGTCCACGAATATCGCTAATCTATTCCTGTTCTTTAAGGAATATAAATTCATTAAAAATCACCCCACCTGCTCAGATAACTACCTTTACACTTTTAGATATATTGATGATCTGCTGTGTATCAATAATTCCGAAGTTATAGAGAGTGATTTTGATAATATCTATCCTAGCTCTCTTAACTTATGTAAAACCAACCACTGTAATCAGGAACTTGAGTTCCTAGACTTAAGCATTAAGCTCAACAGAGGTAACCCATCTATTAGCCTCTTTGATAAAAGAGTTAATTTTCCTTTCAAAGTAATTAAATATCTACACTGGAATAATAACATTTCAACCAAAGTAATTGAGAATGTACTAATTTCTCAGGTCCTAAGAATTTCAAGAATTTGCAGCAACAATTTGGACTTCAATTACCACATTAATATACTATTAGAAAGTTTTCTAGAGAACGAAATTCCTTCTTCTTTCATCAAAAGAACTTTAAGAAAAATTATTCTGAATAATAGAGTAAGGTTGGCAGATCTGCTTTAATTTTCTACACAGTTAATAATATGATTCTGACCAATCAAAGCCGTAAGGAAGTTGGCTAGAGGATGCCTATTAACTACCTAAAGGAACCTTAGTGCTATGGATATGACGGTCCTATTAAAACAAAAAAAAAAAAAAAAAAAAAATTAAATAATATAAATAAAATCACAAAAAAAGCTTAAAAATCTGTTTATAAAAGAAAATAAAAACAAATAAAAAAGAAAACTAGTTATTCATCACTAGGATAGCTATACTAAAAATAGTAAAACCAACATTAAAATTAATAAGATTCTGATTAATCTATAGAAGCTCACTAAGGTGATTTAATACATGCAAAGATTATTAAATAAACTGCTCGTGTATTTTATAATATTTCTCATGTATTCTGGAGAGTTAATTCTGCTCATTCTGATCATACAGATCCACAGTCTTAAGTTTATATATTTTTTTCTCTGGTTAAAATCTCCGCGCGTTGGTTTCTTGCTGTATGAGGAGGCCATCAGCCCCACCCTCACTGCCCCCCAGCGTCTAGGGAGTGGCGGAAGAGGTCAGCCATGTTCTCCTCTTGTGAGGAGAAAAGTTTTTGTAACACAAGAGGTAAGCTCTCTTCCTTGTTTTTGGGTTCTAGGTTTTATAAGTTCAATGTTTGTACTTCATGTACCTTTTCTCTGTCGTTTTTTAGCTTTTCAGCTTTTAAGCATTGGTTTGTCTCTTAACATTTACGCGGGTTTTAACTCTTATTTTTCTTTGTAACTTTGAGCGTCTTTTGTGGTACCTAGGAACAGAAGATGGCTAAGCTTGTTCCTTTTCTATGCGCTGTCTATGCGCTGTTTTTTCAAAGTAGTTAAGTTCTTAATAACTAATTAATTATGCACTTAAAGCACTGCTGAAATACTTTGTACATATTGCAACTAACTGTTTAAGGTATATAACTTTCACAAAGTTTTCTTTAGTTAATTATTATCTTTAACTTATTCTCGTTTTCGTGCTGTCATAAGTTGTAGAGTAGGGGGTTTTAGACTCAAGTGTTCTTTCAAAAATCTGTTCGTTATAAATTAACATTTCCTTTTTTAATTGCAATGTAAAATTTGTTTTTCAGGTTTAAATTCTCTCTCAAACGAACTTGGAATTTCGTTATAGCTGAAAATCATTTCTATTTATTATGTCACTCTCACAGCTTGAGTTCTCTTTAATCTTCTTCTCTCAGTTTAATAGTAACAGATGAAGAGCATGGGTCGGGCCATGAAGGTTAATGGATGCAAGCGAAATTGTTAACTAGTGCTAGGTCATGCTACTCTACGGAGGACATGACTTATATATATATATTTTAAACTATTTTAGGTGGGAATGTTACTTGCATCTATGGCCTTGCAGAAACCCATTTCCAACTAGGTCTTTGTGGAAGTGAGAAAATGCAGAGTTTTTGCTGGTCCTTGATAAAGCCAAGGCTCAGTATTCTCGACACCTTCTACATTCAGTTGTTTTATTTTATTTTTTTCTTTTCTCCTTTTACTCACACAGGTAGATACATAACCTTTTCTATGTTGTACTAGGTGTGAGTCAAAATTATATTTGTATTTTTTTGCTTAGGTATCTTTATAGAATGTGAATTCTGAATTTTCAAAACTGCTGCGTTGCGCGTTTTGATTTTCAGGTTATTTTGCACTCTTCGTTTTAAATTCTAAAATTTTTTCCTTAGTCTTCAGTTTTGCTCTTAAGTATATATATATATATATATATATATATATATATATATATATATATATATATATATATATTATTGTAATTATTATTATTATTATTAAACGGACAGCGTCAGCACAGGCGCAGTAACTTAACTTTCGAAGTGGTATCGTGATATCTACAAAATTGAGATGCAGCCCCCCCCCTCCCATCTTAGCTTACCACGAGCCGCCACTGCTTAAGACCTACTTTGCCACCCCGGTGGCGCAGTGGTCTAAGGCACTGGCCTCTGATCATTCGTCCGTAAGGGGTCCGGGTTCGAATCCCGGTGAGGCATGGATGTTGTGTTTGTCTTACGGCACTGGCTCTCTCCTTCCCTGGAACCAGTGACCCTAAATTAGGAACGGGCGACTGCTTATAGCCCATTGAGTTGCTCACGGTGGTCGTTAAACCTCCAACCAAAAAAAAAAAAAAAAAAAAAAAAGACCTACTTCTTCCTTTTGTCGGCTCCCTTTCTTTCCCTGCTTGCTTACCTTCGAGCGGCGATTTTACACAATACGGTCTATTCAGGCCCCTTCCTAATTGGGTTCACTGTAAACCGCCACACAGGAAAACTGCCGCACCGGAAGATTGCCACACAGGAAAACTGCCACACGCTTTTTATTAAGGGGCAGGGTACAAATTGCTATTCCTCCGAGGAACACTTTGAATGTGTGGCAGTTTTATGGTGTGGCAGTTTTCCATTTTTCCGAATTATGTCTGGTAGTTTCCCAAGGTGCCTAACGATGGGAAGGAGCTCTTTTGTTTGTCTGAATTTTTATGTCGGTTCATACTTAGGGCAACTGGCCACAGAAGTTCGAGGCGGTGGGGGTATAAAAATTTCAAATTTCGAGAAAACGTTCTATGTAAGCGAAGCGAAAATTGCTGTTTTCGGGAAACACCAATAAGGTGGGATTTTTAATAACGCTGCACTTTTACTTAGGCACTAAATATTTACATAATATGTCAAATTTGTAATATTTTTCGTTTACTTAATTAATTCATAGGCTCTACACCTAGGCCTTTTTAACAGCTTTTAATCCGCCGACTTCATATTCATAATTATCGCTTACGTATCAAGTCAATAGCATTGCGCTTTTACTTAGGCAATAAATATTAAAGTCTTTTTAACAGTTTTTATTCTACCAGTGTCATATTCACAACGTTTACACATCAAATCAAGTTAATAATATTGCGCTTTTAATTAGGCACGAAATATTTATTCACAGGCCCTAGGCCTAGGCTTAGGTACTTTTACCAGTTTTTATTCTATCAATTCCATATTCACAACGTTTACACAGAAAATCAAGTTAATAATATTGGGCGTTTACTTAGGCAAGAAATATTAATTCATAGGCCCTAGAACTAGGCCTTTTTATTAGTTTTGACTTTATCACTGCCATATTCACAAAGTTTACACAACAAAGAAATGTAATAATATTGCGCTTTTACTTAGGCAGGAAATAATAATTCATAGGCACTAGGCCTAGGCCTTTTTGACAGTTTTTATTCTTCCAATAACATATTAACAACGTTTACACATCAAACTAAGTTAATAATATTGCGCTTTTATTTAAGCACGTAATATTTATTCACAGGCTCTAGGCCTAGGCTTAGACCCGATTACCACTTCTTTTTCTGCCAATGCCATATTCACAACGTTTAAACAGAAAATCAAGTTAATAATATTTGGCGATTACTTAGGCAAGAAATATTAATTAATAGACCCTAGGCCTAGGCCTTTTTAATAGTTTTTACTTTATCAGTGTCACATTCAGAACGTTTACACATCAACTCATGTTAATAATATTGAGCTTTTACTCAGACACCAAACATCAAGTAGGCCTGTATTGTTCTTAAAATTTTTTTATCCGCTGTGTTCATATTTATAAGGTGTGCATAAAAAGTCAAAATATAGTGTCGCGCTTTTAATTAGGCACCAAACATTAATTATAAAGCCATGGGCCTGGGATTTTTAGGAAATTTTAATAAGCGTAATATATTAATTTGTGCCGATATGTAAAAGTTATGAATACGACACAGCCAGAATAAAAACTGCTTAAACGGCCTAGGCCTACTGCTAAAACTGCCTGTGCCTTTGAATTAATATTTCGTGCCTAAGTAAACGCCCAATATTATTAAATTGATTTGCTGTGTAAATGTTGTGAATATCGCAATGGCAGAATAAAAACTGTCAAAGGGCCTAGGCCTAGGGCCTATGAATTAATATTTCCTCCATAAGTAAAAGCGCAATATTATTACATTTATTTGTTGTGTAAACGTTGTGAATATGACACTGATGGAGTAAAAACTATAAAAAAGGCCTAGGCCTAGGGCCTATGAATAAATATTTAGAGCCTAAGTAAACGCCCAATATTATTAACATGATTCGCTGTGTAAACGTTGTGAATATGGCATTGGTAGAATAAAAACTGGTAAAAGGGCCTAAGCCTAGGCCTGGAGCCTTGAATAAATATTTCGTGCCTTAATAAAAGCGCAATATTATTACATTTATTTGATGTGTAAACGTTGTGAATATGACACTGGCAGAATAAAAACTGTTAAAAAGGTCTATGCCTGTGGCCTATGACTTTAATATTTAGTGCCTAAGTAAAAGCACAATGCTATTGACTTAATTTAATACGTAAGCGTTATGAATATGAAGTCGGCGGATTAAAAGCTGTTAAAAAGGCCTAGGTGTAGGGCCTATGAATTAATTAAGTAAAAGAAAAATATTACAAATTTGTAAATATTTAGTGCCTAAACACTAAAAATAATTGTAAATATTTAGTGCTGCAGCGTTATTAAAAAACCCCACCTTATTGGTCTTTCCTGAACACAGCAATTTTCGTTTGGCTTACATAGAACGTTTTCTCGAAATTTGTTTGGAGTTCCCAATTCAATTCTCAAGATAGGCCAAGAAACGGCAATCTTTATACCCCCCCCCCTCCCACCTCCAACTTCTGTAGCCAGTTGCCCTAAGTATGAACCGACATGAAAATTCAGACAAACAAATGAGCTCCTTCCCATCGTTAGGCACCTTGGGAAACTGCCACACATAATTCGGAAACTTGGAAAACTGCCACACCAGAAAACTGCCACACATTCAAAGTATTCCTCGAAGGAATAGCAATTTGTGCCCGCCCCCTTAATGAAAATCGTGTAGCAGTTTTCCTGTGTGGCGGTTTTCCGATGTGTGGCAGTTTTCTAAGTCGTTGAAAAATGTGTGACAGTTTTCCTGTGTGGCAGTCTTCCTCCAACCCCTAATTGCTTGTTGCCTTTCGTTTTGTCATTCCTGCTTCTTTTATTTCCGTAGGTCGTTACAGCTGTATCTCTGTCCGTGGGGGTCCTAGTGCTTCGCCCTCAGCTTCTCTTGACTGCCTTTCGGATTGTTCCCTTGACAAAGGGGACGGGAGTTGGTGACGATTCCATCTTCTTTCAAGTCGCCTGCCTTTAAGCTGCTGGCTGCTAAAGGCCTCTGCCCGTCCTTTCCCCCTTTGGGTTCCTAGTACACCTGACTGCTGGGTGAACACCCGTTTCTCCTAATCCGTTTCCCCTAATTCCCGTTTCCCATAATCACGTTTACCCCAATGGCGTTTCCCCGAAATCGCTTTTACCCGAATTCCAATTTCCCCTAATTTCGTTTCCCCTCAATGGCGTTTCCCCGAAATCGCTTTTACCCGAATTCCCATTTCCCCTAATTTCGTTTCCCCTAATCTCGTTTCCCCTAAATCTCATTTCCCCTAATTCACGTTTGCCCTAAACACGTTTGTCCGCATCAAAGTTTCCCCTAAAAACGTTTAGTGTATCAAGTTTGTTCTAATTCTCCTTTGCCTTGATTCGCGTTTTCCCCAATTCATGTTTGTCCTGATTTTCGTTGAGTGAAATAAAACGTTTCTTTTATCGCCAAAATTCAGGGGAAAAAAAATCGGATTTATCGTGAAATTCAGGAAAAAAAATCGTTGTATGTAATTTTTTATCGTCAAATTCAGGAAAATATATGTAAATTTAATCATCATCATCAACCATTTTCAATCTACTGCTAGATGAATAAAGATCTCACCAAGTTTCTTCCACTACGGTCTGTTTTGCCCGGATGTAGGTAAAAACATCCCCAGGAAAAAAAAAAACCCCGGAGAAAATACCTCCGAAAACAGAAAAGCGGAAAAAATGCCCCCCGGAAGAAATACCCCCAGAATAAACGGTTCACTGTAAACTGCTACACAAGAACGCTGATGTGTGGCAGTGTTCCGGTGTGGCAATTTACCGACAACCCTGCCACACATCTTTCAGCAACTTGGCTATAAAAGTTCAATGGGGGGGGCTATAAAGATTGCCGTTTCGGGGCCTACATTGATAACTGAATTGCGAAACGAATTTCGCGAAAACTTTCCATGTAAGCCAAGCGAGAATTGTACTTTAATTTGAAGAAATAAATTGCCGAGGATCCGAGGTACACTTGGGGGAACTCAACCCCAACTTCCGTAATATTATATTCTGGGCCGCTGGAGTCTGTCAGTGTATCCAGGAAGTTCCCCTTGAAGTGTCCGCGAGGTCCATGAGCTGGGGGCTTTCCCCCCAAATGTTAAAATGCTCGTAGAGTTGTAAACATTAGTACCATGCTTTACATAATGATTCTGTACACGACCACGAATTTTCAGGAGGGTGGGGTAACCCACCCACCCGTTTCTAAGAGCTATTCAGGGGTACACATCGAGGATACACTGACCGACTCTAGAGGTCCAGAATATAAAATTACGGAAGTTGGGGGTAGAGCCCTCCAAACCAAGCACCTCGTATATCTCTCACAGGCTTCACCAAATTTCTGGGGGAGGGGGAAGGGCATGCATAGTTTACCATTAAACACAACATGAAGCATAGAAAATACGAGCAAATCCCTTACCTTGAAGACTTGTCTCCGCTCTTAGAAACTTGCACCCCACCCTCCGGAAAATTCGTGGTCGTGTAGAGAATCATTATGTAAAGCATGCTTCTAATGTTTACAGCTCTACGGCCATTTCAACATTTTGGGGAACCCCCCCCCCAAAGCTCACGGACCTCCAGCGGCCCAGAATCTAATATAACGGAAGTTGGGGCTTGATCCCCCCCAAGTGTACCTCGGATCCTCGGCAATTTATTTCTTCAAATTAAAGTACAATTCTCGCTTGGCTTACATGGACAGTTTTCGCGAAATTCGTTTCGCAATTCAGTTATCAATGTAGGCCCAGAAACGGCAATCTTTATAGCCCCCCCCCTTTGAACTTTTATAGCCAAGTTGCTGAAAGATGTGTGGCAGGGTTGTCGGTAAATTGCCACACCGGAACACTGCCACACATCAGTGTTCCTATGTGGCAGTTTACAGTGAACCGTTTGTTCTGGGGGTATTTCTGCAGGGGGTATTTTTTCCGGGGGTATTTTTTCCGCTTTTCAGTTTTCGGGGGTATTTTCTCCGGGGGTATTTTTTCCCGGGGGTATTTTTACCGTTTACCGTTTTGCCCCAGTCTCCACCATCTCATTCCCGCATGCTTTCGAATTTCATCCACCCATCTCACTCCCGCATGCTTTCGAATTTCATCCACCCATCTCACTCCCGCATGCTTTCGAATTTCATCCACTCATCTCCAATGTGGTCTTCTTCTGGGTCTTTTCCTGTCCCTTGGAATCCAATCTAAAATTTCGGCTGTCCATTGATGGTCTGTCCTTCTGGCAGTATGTCCAGCCCATTGCCATTTCAGGGATTTAACTCTGATCATGATGTCTTCCACTCTTGTCATTTTTCGGATCCACGAGTTCCTCTTCTTATCTCTCCTGGTTACACCAAGCATGCACCTCTCCATGCTGCTTTGAGTTGTCTGCAGCCTTTGTATATCTCTTTTAGTTAAGGTTCACGTCTCTGCACCATACGTAAGCACTGGAAGGATGCATTGATCAAACACTTTTCTTTTAAGACATAATGGCATATTGCTCTTGAAAATTATACTACTTCTTCCAAAAGATCTCCAGGCAAGTTTTGTACGCCGATTAATTTCTTCCTCAATGTGACCCTCACTTGATATCTGCTGTCCAAGATAAATGTAGGTATTGGTTATCTCCAGCTTTTTCGCATTAATCGATAAATTTTCATTTTTTGTAAAAGCATTGTACATCACTTTTGTCTTCTGAAAGTTCATTTTTAATCTCACTTCTTTACTCTTGTCAGCAAGTTCCTTGGTATGACCCAGGGTATATATATACCCAAAAGCAGAGTTAAGGACAAAATTTAAAACCGAATTTTAAAACAAAATTTTTTAACACACATTCTGAAGATCATGACGCGCAACGCAGCAGTGATGAATATCCAGAAATTAAGTTTGTATTTATATAACATTGAACATGACGGGCGTCTCGCGAACTATTCTAACCAAAAATTATCTTCCATTGGTACATATTCGAATAAATTGTATAAAACTGAAAGTAGAATTCGAAATAATTGGTTTTCGTATTAAATGAAATTATTTTTCCTATAAATTAAAAACTAAAGCTTTTAGAAAACACACAAACAAACGTAGTTTCAGGTAAAATTAACTTTTGTAGCTTTTGTTTTTCTTTTTGTTACAAACTTTATAACAATGTCCAAATTGTCTAAGTCTGTAGCAATTTTGTTTTAATTACTAACGAAAAAAAAAAAAGTCGTTGCTGTTTCACATTTAATCAGAAGTAACTTTTCATATTTCTAAGTTTGGAAAATGATCTATCGGCGTAAGCCACTGCTACAGACAGTAAAAATTTGAAAAGAGGATTTTGTGCACCTTATTGCCGCTATCAATTCTCAGGAACGAAAAAGGGGGCACTGTAATTTTTTTTTTAAATTACAAAAATTTTTCTTTATCCTTTTTGGATTTCAAGTTCAACAGAAAGAAAAGGAAAGATGTTTATTTTCAGGCAGTGTAAAAATCCATAAAATCCAAAACACATTTCGTTTAACTTAACATTGTACACGTGTTCCCCCCCCCCGAACTTAACATTGTACACGTGTCCTCCCCCCCCCCCCGACAGTTTTCTTGAAGCAGCACATGCCCTTAGATAATTTGTTGACTTGTAGGTTGTAAATGCTGTAAATCTCCCGATCAGACTAGAAATTCTTTATATTTTATACTTTTGGTGTAACCCCTCCCCCCGAAAGGTTTCGTGAGGCAGCACATGCCCTCAGATAATTAATTGCAGACTTGCAGTTTGTAAATCCTGAAATCTTTTGTTCAGTTGTAGATCATAAACATTTTTTTTTTAAGAATTACATTAATAATCGCAATTAAGAAAAGACGAAATTACGGAAACTTTATGTGATTCAGATAACCAACTTCCAAGAACGTGGCCACGAAGCGGTCGAAAACGCAATTTTTATACAGCCTGTTAAAATTTTTGTGGCCAGTTCACCGATGGCCAGTTCTCCTACACCCAATCAGTGATGGTGCTAACTGAGAAAACATTCAAACTGGACAAACTGACGTCTACTGTTAAGGGGGAACTCAATTAGCAAAAGGCATTTCCACGGCTCATGCTTAGAGTCTCGTACGGTGGGGAGATGGAAGGGGTCTAGTACGCTAAGAACTCTTAAAAAGTGGGCCTTCTGCGTTCACAATTCTAGCGAATGCCTTTCGATAGTATCTCTTGCTTTAATAAAAGTTTAATGCGATGTAGTACTTTATCTGTGAGGAAGGGTAGCGGAGGGGGGGGGGGTCCGTGACAGATACAATGGCTGCGTTAAGGACTAATCGTATAATGGTCCTCACCATGTTCACTTCTTTACACTCTTGTTGGCATGGTTATCGACATCATCAACAAGAAAGGAAAGAATAATTCTCTTGAGATATCAAGACCCACCGTTTTATTTCGGTTAATAAAAACCAAACATGAATTAGGGCAAACGCGAAATAAGGAAAACGCGAATTAGGAAAAACTTGATACGGGCAAACGTGAAATAGGGGAAACGAGATTAGGGCAAACGAAATTAGGGGAAATGGGAATTCGGGTAAAAGCGATTTCGGGGAAACGCCATTGGGGTAAACGTGTTTAGGGCAAACGTGAATTAGGGGAAATGAGATTTAGTGGAAACGAGATTAGGGGAAATGAAATTAGGGGAAATGGGAATTCGGGTAAAAGCGATTTCGGGGAAACGCCATTGGGGTAAACGTGTTTAGGGCAAACGTGAATTAGGGGAAATGAGATTTAGTGGAAACGAGATTAAGGGAAACGAAATTAGAGGAAATGGGAATTCGGGTAAAAGCGATTTCGGGGAAACGCCATTGGGGTAAACGTGTTTAGGGCAAATGCGAATTAGGGGAAACGTGTTTAGGGCAAATGCGAATTAATGGAAACGAGATTTAGGGGAACCGAGATTAGGGGAAAGGAAATTAGGGGAAATGAGAATTCGGGTAAAAGCGATTTCGGGGAAACGCCATTGGGGTAAGCGCGTTTAGGGCAAACGGGAATTAGGAGAAATGGATTAGGGGAAGTGAGGCTACGCGGACTGCTGCGTGTTTCCAATTCCATCAACCCGGCTCTCATTTTCCACGAAAATGAATTTCTTGATAACGGAACAATGAAGCGTAGCGATGACTTTGTAACTAAGTTCTATTACTCCGTATACAGAGAACTGGACACCGGAGAACTAGACACATTGCCATTTCAGTGCCATAAAATTGTTCTGCATGAACAAATTTCGTGTGGCTATATTCCCTACTACTTGAGCAACTACTGTTCATAATTTTTTTTTTTTAATATTTCATTTTCAGTAAGAAATTTAGACATTTCCATGATTTTCGGAGCTAAGACTAAGCGGAGAACTGGCCACTGGAGAACTGGCCACCGGAGAAGTGGCCACCCGTAGAAATGGCCACAAAAATTTTAAGGGGCCGTATAAAAATTGCGTTCTGGGCTGCTCCGTGGCTACGTTTCCCCGAGATTGGTTATCTGACACACATAAAATGTCCGTCATTTGGTATTTTCTTATTTACGATATTTTTCTATAAACTATAACTAAACATATTCTCTGCGAGTATGAGCAAACCCAGGAAGCTTGTCGGGGGGGGGGGGGGGCTTAAAATCTAAAATATGAAATATAAAGAACTTCTGGTCCGATCGGGAGATTTTCAGCCATTACAAGCTACAAGTCATCGAATTTCTGAAAGCATCTGCTGCCTCAGGAAACTAGTGGGGGAGGGAATACCAAAAGCGTAAAATATCAAGAATTTCTCATCCGATCGGGAGATCTTCAGCATTTACAAGCTGCAACTCGACAAATTTTCGCAGCGCATGTGCACTCTCTGGAAATCTGTCGGCGATGTGTGTGTGGGAGGGGGGGGGGGGGTATTACCAAAAGTGTAATATATGAAGAATTTCTCGTCCGATCGGGAGATTTTCAGCATTTAGCAGCTACAACTCAACACATTATCTGAAGGCTAGTGCCTACTCAGAAAACCTGTCGGAGGGGGGGGTTAGCTTATAAATGCTGAAAATCTTTGGATCGGACGAGAAATTCTTCATATTTTACAGTTTTGGAATTAATCCCCCCTTCCCCCAGACAGGTTTCCAGAGTAGGCACATACGCTCAGATAATATGTCGAGTTGTAGCTGCTAAATTAGCTGAAAATCTCCCGATCGGACGAGAAATTCTTCATATCTTACACTTTTGGTATTTATCCCCTCCTCCCCCGACGGGTTTGCATAGTAGGCACATGCCCTCAGATAATGTGTCGAGTTGTACGTAGCTTGTAAATGCTGAAAATCACCGGATCGGACGAGAAATTTTTCATATTTTACAATTTTGGTATAACCCCCCCCCCCCCCGACAGTATGTTGAGTAGGCACATGCTGTCAGAAAATTTGCCGAGTTGTAGCTCATAAATGCTGAAAATCTTCCGATCGGACGAGAAATTTCTCATATGTTACACTTTTGGTATTAATCCCCCCACCCCCATCCCCGACAAGTTTCTTGAGTCAGCACATGCGCTCAGATAATTTGCAGACTTGTAGTTTGAAAACCCTGAAATCTTCTGTTGAAATGTAGATCATAAACATTTTTTATAAAAAATTACATTAATTATCGCAATTAAGAAGAGACGAAATTACGGAAACTTTATATGACTCAGATAACCAACCCCTGGGGGTCGTGGGCATGAAGCGGTCAAAAACGCAATTTTTACACGATCTCTTAAATTTTTTGTGGCCAGTTCTCCGGGTGGTCAGTTCTCCGGTGGCCAGTTCTCCGGTGGCCAGTTCTCCTGCACTCCTATTACTCGGATTGTCCATCCTCACTTCTACAAAATTAATCCCTACGCCATGGTCCTTTTTATGGTGATTTCCAAGTATACTTATTTCCTTACTATTTATCTTACGCTCGGTTTAATTATTCTTTGTAACGAGCTCATACCTTGAGCGTTGTAACAAAAAAATTACAAAATGTCTTCTTCCCAAAGAGATTAAGAGCGACGTACGTCACAAATTAAACATTAAAAAATATTATCTTACATGTTCAAAAAATTACCTAATGTCTGGCATAGTGTTTTCTATTACATAGTGTCTTCTTTCCAAAGCCCCAAAGAGATTAAGAGCGACGTACGTCACAAAATAAACACTCAAAAATATTATTTTACATGTTCAAAAAATTACACAGTATCTTCTATTACAATGCGTCTTCCTCCCAAAGCCCTAAAGAGATTAAAAGCGACGTACAACACAACCATATATAAACTGCACTGAAGAGCAATTGAATTAGATACAGCTGGCGTTATGCAAATGGTGCACTGTGGGCGGCCCTGCAAACGGAAACGACATGACGTATGCAGCGATCTGACAATATAAGGAGTGATGCGACGGGAATCAGTAAGAGTCGGACGCAGTATGGGTAAGACGAAGGATCTAAGCACGTTTGATCGTGGGCAAATTCTTGGGGCCCGATGAATGGGTCACTCCATCTCGGAAGTCATGCAGGCTCTGAGATTTTCACGAGCCACTGTGTCACGGGTGCACCGTGAGTACATCGAATCCGGTTAAACCATCCCTGCAAGGGCCAACTGCCGTGGACAACAGCGTGTGGATGAGCGGTGTCATCGTCGGCTAGCTCGCATTGTTACAGTGGATAGGCGGGCCTCAGTGCAAGAAATCACTCGGCAATTTAGCGCTGGTGCACAAAAACGTGTAAGCAGCCACACCATTCAGAACCATCTCCTCGCTATGGGGTACAGAAGCCATCGTCCCACGAGGGTACCGCTGCTGACCGCACATCACAGGGTGCAAAGATTAGTATGGGCGCGGGAACATCGCCACTGGACCCTAGACATGTGGGAAAATGTTGCCTGGACTGATGAGTCGAGATTCACGTTGGTACATGCAGATGGTAGGACCACATGAAGCGATGGATCCTTCTTGCCAGCAGGATACTCTTCAAGCTGGTGGGGGTGGCATTCTCGTCTGGGGACTGTTTACGTGGACTGAAATGGGACCACTGGTACGTGTGACATCGTCCCTCACAGATCAACGTTACCGGGATATCCTGGACGACCATTTGCTGCCATTTGTGCGTCTTCAACATCCCACTGGGGACCTCATCCTGCAATAAGACAATGCACCGTGCCATCGCTCCCGAATTGTATATCCGAATGGTTAGGTAAACACTTCACCGACGTGACCTCGCTTCCTTGGCCAGCTTGGTCACCTGACCTCAATCCCATCGAGCACATCTGGGATGCCATCGAGAGAGATGTTCGTGAACTGTGGCAGCTTGTTCAGGGGTCGTGGATCCGTATGGCTCCTCAACACTTCCGGTGTCTTGTCGAGTCCATGCCGAGGCGAATCGCCGCCGTCATCAGGGCGAAAGGTGGTGCTACACGTTACTAAACAAGTATCTACAGGTATCTCTAATTCAATTGCTCCTCAGTGTATAGATCTGTCGCAGCATCAACATCATATGGCCGATTAAGTCGAACGACTAGTTGACGTGCAATCGACGTTCCGCTGTAGATGTGTGTGTGTGTGTGTGTGTGTGTGTGTGTGTGTGTGTGTGTGTGTGTGTGTGTGGAGTCTTAGGCAAGCCACCGTCAACCTTGTGCCCCAAATATTTATGTTGTAGTTAAACATATTGCATTTTCTCAGTACTTTCAAGATGCAAAAATACAATGTAAACTAAATAGAAATCAACTAATGGAAACTTGGAAACTACATCTATCTGCTTACAGGTCCCCAAGCAAATTAAAATTTCAGTTTAGGTGCTTTGTTGTTCCCAAAATTACCAAAAAATGTCTTCAAATCTGTGCCATGGATTCTTTTTTGATCGATAACGTAGATATCTCATCAATTGTCTTTCCCACATCCCCCATAAACTCAAAAGAAAAAAGAAAGAAAGAGAAAAGAATTCTAGCGGAATGAATATAGTGGTAGATCCTTTCTTACTCTTGCCCCTGTACTCATTAGAAAAATAGTTTGTGAGTGATGGTTGCTAACGTTAAGGCATTGAGCATTGCCACTATTTGGACGGACACTTGATATTTTCATTGGCTGGATAATACAGAATCCGTTTTCTTTAAAAACTTTGTGCCGCCCTCAGGTATAGCCTAACTTGCCTAGCGAACTTAGTTTAAGGGACGAACATAGGGACGAATTTAGTTTAAGGCAGTTTCTCAACAGATGTGTGCTTTCCACGTCAGCGTAAGATTTCCTGCAAACTAACGTACCCAGTGAGCTAGTTTCAAAACCGTCTCTAATAGAAAGCCTCAGAACTGTTCTGTGACGTCATACCTAGCAGGCTGAGTTTCCGTTGATAGCTGATCCAGTAATGCGTTGTCTCGTTGTAGACATATTTTCGCCAGTGCGGTGCTTTATATACACGGTCGAGTGACGTCATTGTGACCACCAGCTAATATCCCGACTAACCGCCTGTGCAGCGCGCACAGCTGCTAGACGGGCTGGGAGTGACTCAATAAGGTGCTGGAAGGTGTTCACAGGTATGTGGAGCCATGCTGACTGCAGCGCATCTGACAGCTGCTTGATGGTGCGTCGTGGATGATCCATAGACCGAACAACACGATCGAGATGGTCCCACAGAAGCTCAATTGGGTTTAAGTCTGGGGAATAAGGAGGCCAGGGAAGTACTTTGAAGTGTTCATCGTGCTCTTCCAACCACTCTTGGACATTTATAGCTGTGTGACACGTCGCATTGTCGTGCTTGCTGGAAGATCCCATCCACGCCAGGGAAGAAAATCAGCATGTGAGGGTGTACGTGGCCTGCAAGGATAGATTTATAACGAATTCGGTCCATAGTGCCTTCCACAAGTATGAGTGGACCCAGAGAATGCCACAAAAACATTCTCCAGACCATAACGCTGCCCCCACCCGCTTGTGTTCTTCTAGAAATGGTTGAAGAGTGTTTGTTCTCCGATGTGTCTCGTCTCATACGCCAAGTTCCATCCGTTCGATGATGCAGAAAACGTGACTCATCGAAGAAGACAATCCTTTGCCAATCAGTGGTGGTCCGATTCCGATACTGCAGTGCAAATGTAAGCCTCTTCTGCCGATGCACCTTCGTTAGCATCGGAGCCCCATACGCAGCAGGGTTCGCTGAACTGTCGTTTCAGACACATTTCAGGTAGCCCCTGGTTCATTCGGCCAGTGAGTTACTCCGCTATAGCTTGTCGATCGGCCCTCGCGCACCTTCGAAGCCGACGTTCGCACCTCTCACATCAATAGCGCGTGGTGCTTCGTAGTTATCACGTCGTTAGTTCGCAATGGCGCCATTTCTCCAATCACGATACATTTTTACCACAGCAGCACGCGAACAGTTCACAAACTGCGCTGTTTCAGAAATACTGCCACCCTTAGCCCGAAAGCTGATAATCATCCATTTTTGCAAATCTGATAAATCGCTCCTTTTATGCATGACAGCAACGAGTGATACGTTTTCAGATTACCTACAGTACACCTTATATACCCTCCGAGCCAGCTCACGATACGTACCTACGCGCTGTTGACGTCAAAATTAGGAGGTGATCACAATAATGTGACTCGACTGTTTATAAGGACACACACTGACTGCGGACTACTGAGAGAAGCATGAAGAGAGATCCATGCTTGGTGTAACGAGGAAATATAGGAAGACGAACACATACATTAATAAAATGGCAAGAGTGGATGATATTCTTATGAAAGTAAACTCCTTCAAATGCCAACGGGCTGACTTAGGTGGACGTCAAGTAATTTTGCTTCCGATACTTCCAATGGAAAATCTTCTGTACACATTTTCTTCAAAATTAATGCGTTCCGAAGAGTGAAAATTTGAACATCGATTAAAATAGCTTCATTTTATAACTTGGAATACTTAATATTTTCTAAAACATAACCATAGTTATGCAATCCGACATTTGTTTGTCTACTGACGTCATCAAAGTACAGGTCGCGCCATCTTTTTTCTATTTTCAACACCACCAAAGGAAAAGTTATTGATTTTTAATATAATTATGGTTATGTTTTAGAAAATATTAAGTATTCCAAGTTATAATATGGAGTTATTTTAATCGATGTGGGAATTTTCATCCTTGGGAACACACTAACTAGGAAATGTGTACAAAAGTTTTTCCATTGGAAGTATAGGAAGCAAAATTGCGCCGTCCCGGTGGCGCAGTGGTCTAAGCGATGGCCTCTGATCATTCGTCCGGAAGGGGTCCGGGTTCGAATCCCGATGAGGCATGGATGTTGTGTTTGTCTTACGGCACTGGTTCTCTCCCTTCCCTGGAACCAGTGACCCTAAATTAGGGACGGGCGACTGCTTATAGCCCATTGAGTTGCTCACGGTGGTCGTTAAACCTCCAATCAAAAAAAAAGAAAAAAAAAGAAAAATTACTTGACGTCCACCTTAAATCAAACTGTTTTTTTCATGTAAAATAACAACAGAAATTTGAAAATTTAATCGTCCTGGAATGGGAATCGGACCCGCATATCCCGATTTGCGCTCGAGTGTGCTAACCATTACACCACACAGGACAACGAAATTCAAACAACTGAAGCATTAATCTGAAACGTCAGACAGTTTGATTCCACTGCGCTAGTCAAAACAAACGTGTCTCATCGTAACGCTAAGCTAGAGATCATAACGCTATAGCTATGTATATCAGGTTGAAACACATAGAGTAATTAATACTAACTTAAATCAAACTGTTCTTTCCATGCAACATAACCATAGAAATTTGAAAATATCATCGTCCTAGAACGGGAATGGGGCGTACTCGAGAGTAAATCGGGAGATGCGGGTTCGATTCCCGTTCTAGGACGATAAAATTTTAAAATTTCTGCGGTTATGTTACGTGGAAAGAACAGCTTGATTTAAGTTAGTATTAATTACTCCATGTGTTTCAACTTGATTACAATGGGCTGGACGTATTTCCCTCGGACAACCGAAATCCTGGACTAGATATCCAAAAGGAAAAGACACAGAAGGTTACATGGGAGATGACTGGATGAAATTCTGAGGCATGCCGGAGTGATGTGGAAGACAATTATTTTAGACAGAGAGTTGCGGAAGAAATTTGCGTCTTCATCTATCAGAGAACAGAGAAGGATTGGTGATGATTCTCCAGGTATTCTCGACTAGAATAGCCCAGCGGACGGCGTTTGAGAGGAGATGTTGGTACGCAGTAATGCCCGTCCCTGTAAGGGCTTGGATAGTCGACGAATTTCTGGAGAGTGAGGAATACCCAGGACAGAGTGGTTCACGAGATTTCTGGATCTGAACCCGATAGAGCATGTCTGGGATACCCCGGGAAGAGCAATTGCAAGCTGGCAATTCCCTTCCTGGACCTTCGACGTGCCTTGGGAGAGGAGTGGCACTTATTGCCCCAAACTCTCCTTCACAGCCTTGTAAACAGCATAAGGACTCGTAGCGCGAACTGTATCGCTGTTCGGGGTTCACTCACTCCCTATTAGCCCCTCTATATTCTCGTTACTTGCTGCATCACTTTTGGATGCTGTAATGTACATACGTCCTCCTCATGCGGTGATGGCAATCATTTTTTTTCACTATTATTAGAGGGTTTAATGACCACCGTGATCACCTGAATCGGCTATAAGCAGTCGCCCGTCCC
This sequence comes from Macrothele yani, assembly GCA_039090855.1. Lineage (NCBI taxonomy): Eukaryota > Metazoa > Arthropoda > Arachnida > Araneae > Macrothelidae > Macrothele > Macrothele yani. The sequence continues at coordinate 52,964,386 of CM077006.1, forward strand.
TAATGTAGGGTCACTGGTTCCAGAGAAGGGAGAGAGCCAACGCCGTAGGACAAACATAACACCCATGCCTCACCGGGATTCGAACCCGGACACATCTCGGACAAATAATCAAAAGCCATCGCTTAGACCACTGCGCCACCGATGCGGATGGCATGCCTTTCCTGTTGTGTAGTGCAGCGTTACTGATATACTGTATGTATGTCATTACCAACTGTCATCAAACTAATGTCGTGTGAATTTTGCGTTATTCACGATTTCGTGTTTGTCACGTTAAGTTTGGGCATCAGTGTATATGTATGTATAATACCGTAAAATGAAAAATTCTCTCATGTTACAGCTCTCCATGAATTTCACGTGGATATACTCAGACCTTGTTCTAATATCCTAACCTACCCTGCGGACCTCAGACCAGTTGCGCACCTAGAATTTCTTTATGGAAGCGGCACAAAAATGTTAAAAATGTAATAAAATACCCCGGAGGAAAAATCTGCTAAAATATTGAGAAGCGATAAAAAAAACTATCTACTCTGTATTCAAAGAAGTTTCCAGTTATTCGTGAAATATATATTTAAAATTTGATTTCGTGAAACCAACAGCAGTTACAAGGGCGTTGAAATCCTGCTGTATTTTTGTTTTCTTTATTGGAAGTTTAACGACCACCGAGAGCAACTCAATGGGCTATAAGTAGTCGCCCGTCCCTAATTTAGGGGTCACTGGTTCTTTTTTTTTTTTCTTGAGGTTTAACGACCACCGTGAGCAACTCAATGGGCTATAAGCAGTCGCCCGTCCCTAATTTAGGGTCACTGGTTCCAGGGAAGGGAGAGAGCCAGTGCCGTAAGACAAACACAACATCTAGCCTCACCGGGATTCGAACGCGGACCCCGTTCGGACGAATGATCAGAGGCCATCGCTTAGACCACTGCGCCACCGGGGCGGCAGGTCACTAGTTCCAGGGAAGGGAGAGAGCCAGTGCCGTAAGGCAAACACAACATCCATGCCTCACCGGGATTCGAACCCGGACCCCTTTCGGACGAATGATCAGAAGTTATCGCTTAGACCACTACGCCACCGGGGTGGCCCTGCTGTATTGAAGAATGATGAGCCATTACATTATGACCACCTACCTAATAAGCTGCAGGACCCCCTTTAGTCCGCAAAACAACGACCACTTGATGAGACATCGATTCGATGAGGTGGCGATAGGTTTCCTGGGGTATCTGGTACCATAATGTCAACAGCAGGTCCTCCAGTTCCTGTACATTTCGGGGTGGTGGTGATTTTGTGCGAACCCGCTTTTCCAAGTCGAACCACAAATGTTCGATTGGGTTCGTGTCAGGTGAATTTGGAGTCCACGGCATTAACAGAAAGTCACCAGCATGTTCCTCGAACCACTCCTTGCCGATTCTGGCAGTGTGGCATGGCGCATTATCCTGTTGGTAACGGCCATCACCAGCAGGGAACACAGTTGGCATGAATCGGTGAACTTGGTCCGCAACGGTGTTCAGATACATGACAGCTCTCAGGGATTGTGCTCTTAGGATAACGGGGCCTATACTGTCCTAAGAAAACATCGCCTACAGCATAACACCGCCGCCGCCGCCGGCCAATTTTCGCCCAACAATGCATTCAGGTGCCACAGCCACCGTTGGTAATAAGCGTAACCGCGCTTGGCCGTCTATGTGATGCACCAGGAATCTTGATTCTTCAGACCAGGCCACTTTCTTCGAATCATCCACGGTCCAATCCCGATGAACTTAGGCCCATTTCATGAGTTGTTGAAGATGACGTACAATGAGCATGGGAACCAGGCTGGGTCTTCGGCTACGCAGGCCCATGCGCAGAACGCTGTGATGAACTGTGTGCTGTGATACATTGCCCTGATCACTACTGTTCTAGCAGCAAGAGATTTGTCGCACTGTGGCCCTGCGGTCGCTGTGAATGATACTCAACAGTCTCTGCTCTACCGTGGCATCAGTGGGCTGCGGACGACACACGGCTGGACAACGACTTGTCGTTTGGCCATCTGTGCACCACTTTTGATACGTACTCACTACAGCGACACGTGAACAACCTACAAGTTGCACCGTTTCAGTGATCGTAGTTCGGAGGCGCCGGGCCATCAGAATTTGCCCTTTATCAAACTCCGATAAATCGGCAGCTTTTACTAATCTGGCTCGTAACACTATACTAACCGAAAGCCGGTCCTCGGTTTGTATATTATAATGAATAGAGTTCTCCTGCTGGAGGTGTCGTGCAGGAAAGCTTACGTTAAGTTACGTTAGGGTTATTGAAAGGTTACTTGACGTAGCTAAAGTGTGCTTAATCTTCAAAGTGCTAGAGTTTGTTTAGGTAAGACACGCACGTGCAATAAATTCCAAGAATATGGAATTTATTTTTTACTCAGCTTTCCTCATTATCTTGAATATCAGTAATATAACTTCGGTTTTAGTACATTAGTACCTTGAAGGCTCCTTATTAGAGCGGTAAACACAATATACCCTGAACTTAACGCAAACACTCAATGAAATAGACTTAACGGCCAGACAGAGGTCTGACAATAAAATGAACTAAGAAAACGTACTCACTTTTAACCTTTTATTGGGAAACTCCTGGTATTACTCAATACACACTCCAATATAACACAACTACGGTTAGACCGAATTTCGTAGAATCGCGTAACAATAATTAGGAAAAACCTATCATATATACAACACGAAGCTCTCATATATAAAAAACGAACCTCTCTCTGGTATACTTGAGCGCGTCTATATATACTGCATACCACCACGTCATGACTTACACTCGTTGCCACATATAATTCAGCGGGAGAAACAATATCTCGTTAAGTGAGAAGATAATTTGCATAGGAAAATAAAATAACAAGAGATAGTAAAATCAAAAAGAAACTGAATCTAGAGTATACGTTACAATATATAGTGCTCTGTGAACTTCACCTGCGCCACCATTCGGTCTCCAGGCGCGCTCATTTCTCTAGGCTGGGGGTGGTCATAATGGAATGGATCATCGGTATATATTAGCATTAGTAATAACATGTATGAAAATTCAAGTACAAAGGTTCGGCTATTTGAGGATACAGCACCAATAAAAATTGGAAAGGGAGTGAGACAAGGTGACACCATATCTCCCAAACTCTTCAATGCCACATTGCAAAGTGTCTTTCAATCGCTAAACTGGGAAAGCAAGGGGTTAAAGATTAATGGAGATTATTTTACTCACCTTTGTTTTGTGGATGACGTAATCATTTTTGCAACTACCCCTTCTGAACTGCAGGGAATGATCCAAGAACTTGCTGAGAAGGGTAAAAAAGTGCGGGACTAAAAATGAACTTTCAGAAAACAAAACTGACGTACAATGCTTTTACAAGAAAGGAAGATTTTGCAATCGCTGGGGGAAATCTCGAGGTAACCGATACTTCCATTTACCTCGGACAACAAGCAAAGGTCACATTGATGAGGAAATTATTTGAAATATAAAACTTGGCTGGAGAGCTTTTGGAAGAAACAGTACAATTTTCAAGAGCAATACGCCATTACATCATTAAAAAAGTGTTTAACCAATACCTCCTTCCAGTTCTTACATATGTAGCAGAGACCTGGATTTTAACTAAAAAAGACGTACAAAGGCTGCAGACAACGGAAAGAAGCATGAAGAGATGTATGCGTGTGGCAACCAGGAAAGATAAGAGGAACTCATGGATAAAGAAAATGACAAGAGTGGAAGACATCATTATCAGGATAAAATGCCTGAAATGGCAATGGGCTGGACATGCTGCCAGAAGAATGGACCACAGATGGACGAGTGAAATTTTAGATTGGATTCCAAGGGACAGGAAAAGACCGAGAAGAAGTCCATGTGGGAGATGGATGGATCAAATTCGTAAATATGCCAGAGTAGCATGAGAGACTGACTCAAGACAGACAGCTGTGAAAGAGATTTGGATAGACTTTCATCCGGCAATGGACTGATAATGGTTGAAAATGGTGATATATTTTAAATTATGTACAAATACACTCATTGTCATAAAAATCCGCACACAAAGAAGGAAGCGTCGGATTGAAATGAGATTTTAGTAGTGAGATGGTACCTACCAAGGACAGAAGTGATTACAATATCACAGCAGCAAGACGATTTCCCGCGGACATATGGTACACATTCCGGTCCGCGTTAGTAACGCGTCGGACAGCCTTTTGCTCGGATACATGCGGTGATACGGTCCGGCAAGGAGTCAAAGAGACGCAGTATGTTATCTTGGGACAGATTGGCCCGCACTTTTTGCAACTGACGCTCTAAATCACGAACACTGGGACATGGAGAAAGCTGGCGTCCCATCTGGTCTCACTTGTGCTCGATGGGCGAGAAATCAGGCGATCTTGCAGGCCACGGAAGCGTCGAAGCATACCGTAGATAGTCCTGGGAAAACCAAGCCGTGTGCGGACGGGCCTTATCTTGTTCTAAAATGGCTCAGGGTCGCAGGATCTCCTGAGTGTAGCGCTGGGCTGTCAACGTCCCTCGGATCACTGCGAGGAAATCCGGCTGTCATACGCGATGACTCCCCAGACCATCACGCTTGCAGTTCGAAACGTGTGACACTGTACACGCGTCCAGTGTATAACCAATCTCACTGTTCACTGTTATGTATGTACAGCGTCACGCGTCCCGTCAATCTCAACCTCAGTGTTACGTGTGTACAACGTCACACGTTCCGTCCTGCAGTTTGGGACGTGTGACGCTGCGCACACGTAACGGTGAGGTTAGGGATTGTAGCTCTCACCTGCGGTCCTCCACACTCTGGCAGGGTGGTCGTCCGTTTCTATACAGAAGCGGGATTCGTCGCTGAACACTATACGTCGCCAGTGTGTAGCATACCACGTTGCTCGCAGCTGACACCACTGCAATCTACGCCGACGATGGTCACGTGTTAATGGCAGAAAACGTAAGGGCCGTCCAGAGTGCAGATTCGACTCTGCCAGGCGTCAGGAAATGGTTCTGGCGGTCACAAGAGTCTTTTGTATAGCTGTCACATGTCTCTGGATATTGGACAAGGACGTCGTTGCATCTGTGTGTGCCGCTCTCACGATCCCACAGTCGTCTCTGCTGGTGGTGTGTCTGGGTCATCTAGAGCCAGTCCGCCGTGTCCGGGTGCCTTCCCGTGTCCATTGCTCCCTATACGATAGCACCGTACTGTCCGACTGGTCCAAATGGCGGCTGATTTAGCGCGCCTGCCACCCTGCGTCTCTCATTCCGACGATACGGCCTCGTTCAAACTTCGTCAGTTGCCCATGCGCACAATTACGGCGGCTCCTCGGCATGTCTATCGCTCAAGGATCTCACCGGACTCTTACCGTGAACTTCGACACGAAATAAGAGTCCCCTGCGCAGCGCCTTATAAGCCCCCAAGGATTGCGATTGCAGCGCCAGTCATGGACGCGTAGGTATGGGGAATCGCACGAAGCTTTAATCATTTGCATGTCTGCCCTCCCCGTAGCTATTCGCCGAGTTTCACGTTAATCGCACGGCTTTTTTCTTGGTGCGCGGATTTTTATGAGAATAAGCGTACATTTTAAAATAAGCAGCCAACAACAAAGAACGAAGGGCCAAGTGATACCTCATGGGAAGGATCCTGGACCCTGGGCCACCCCTACTGAGTACGCCATTACTCAGACTTTCAACGTTTTCAGCAAACTATGAGATCACATTCACAGTTTTCGTTGCATTCATCGAAGCAAGTTCTTCAAGCTATGTGAAGAATAAATTTACTATGGTTTAACACGCACACCTATGATTCATTAAGATCCACCACGAAGTACCGAGCTCAGCAGCCAGGTATGTCTCACACTAAATACTTCCAAGCGATAATTTTGAGTTCTGTGATGCACAATAGCGTAAGCTCGTGAACGTCGCTTAATTTTTTTCATCCATATCTTTAGAAACGATGAAATTTTCTGTAGCTTGTAATGTACCCGTGCCACCATGGCTCATTGGGATGCCGGCGACAAGTGCCCCTGTATCGTGTTTCCAATTTTTCCCAGGTCATCACTAAAAATTCACCTAATGTAATGAAAATTTCACAACCTGTTTTCGTATATCAAAATATCTTTATATGTTAAGTTAATTCATTGACTTTTTAATTTTTTCTTGTTATGCATGCGTATAGTGCGTTGCATAAATATAGTGGCAGAACAAATTCTCGAATAAAAAATAAACAACAACGAGCGGAAGTACACCTCATATTTATAGCAAAAATAGCATAGGACACGCAGCTGTACCATAGTTTGACGGAAACATAACAATTCCAACGCCAAGTACAAGAAAAAAACAGAAATACGCTGTCTCAAAAATATAAAGACTTACTAGTAATGAGCACCTCCGGTACGAATAGTGCAGCCGTTGTTCCGAATAACACTGAAAACCCGATTGGGCATGCTGTCCACCAAGTGATGTAAGTGTTCTGGACGGAGTGCGTACCAGCTTCGTTCAATCTGCTCTTTCAATGCCACCACACTTGAGAACTGCCGTCCATTCGCATTCAATCACGAGCTAGGATACCCCAGAGGTTCTCGATAGGGTTCAGATCTGGACTGAGTGCTGGCCAATCCATTACGGTCACATGATGAGTGTTAAACCCGCTTTTCGTTGATGCAGACTGATGGATAGAGGCATTGCCTTGCTAGAACAGATAATCAACACCCGCTAGCGTTTGGGTAAACGCTAGAAGGTGGCGACTGAGTATGTCCTGATACGTTTCGGAGTTTTGCCTGCCTTGCAGAAAAGCGATATCCGTTGCCCCATTGAAGGCAAAAGCTCCCCAGACCATCACAGATCCCACTCCTATCTGTCTGCTGAAGAAGGTGCGTGGCTCGCGTCGTAAATCATGCCAATAGCAGTTCCAACCGTCAGGGTCGTCCAGGTTGAACTTTTCTCATCGGAGAAAATAGTTGTGATCCACTCGTCCGTCCAGTGCATGTGGCTGCTTACCCATAACAATCTAGCTTCCTTGTGGCGCCGCGTGAGGTGTGGCAGACGGCGCATTTTACGGAGCACAATGTTGCGACTTTCCTTGATTCGTCGATGAACTGTGTCCTTTGAGACGGTGACACCAACAGTCCGAGAAATTTGACGTAGTGATAAACTTTGGGATGAAACTAAACTCATAATGGCACGATCATCTCGTTTGGTTGTTATTCGAGGCCTTCGAGGCCGTTTCTGGCAGTTAACGCACCGCGTTTCGATAAATTCTTATAAATGGCTACCATACTCCTCCCCATGGCTTTACAAATTTTCGCTACAGGCAATCCATTTGCTCTCAGTCTCCAAATCTTCTGCACCTCCTCACCAGAAAGTTGACTGTTGCATGGCATTTCGGCAAATGAATGTCTGACTGCTGCAGGTCCGCTGTCTTTTGTAGGCTTGACCGAATTACGGCCCATGCACGTGCGTACAACATGCTAATTTGTTCATCTCATTTGCATGTGGCTACTCTACACAGTTGTCTTTATATTTATGAGACACCTAAAATTACACTATTTCACTTTGTGGTGTTCTTTTCATACAATCCGGTCATCTCGACGAATCGAAACGTTTGTTGTAGGGTTGTGCCTAATTAGGTACCACTTCAGCTTCCTACCTATATTCGCATTGCGTTCACGGCGCAAAGTCGACTGTCTCAATATTTATGCGACGCACCTTACATACATACATATCACTAAGCTGTTCTCTGAGATTCAGAGGTTACCTCCAAAAAGAAATGCAAACTACCAGATAGTTTTTACTTACTGTTGTCGTATCAAATGTCTCGATTTACAGCGATATTGACATACAACTCGGGCTTCACTGACATCCATTACACGCCGTACACAAGATCTTCCATACTTCATAACCATAATTTGTTTCTCATGTAGACACTCCTGAATCTGATCCCCCCATGACTTCCTTGGCCTTCCTCTGCCTTTCCTTCTTGCCACTTCGGCTGAAAAGATTTTCTTAGTAAGCATCTCATCACTCATTCTTTAAGCATGGCCAAAACACCGAAGGATATTAGTCTCCACCTTGCTAACAGCATTTTGCTTCACATCACACAACTGCAATACATCATTCCTCAAACAACCAGAACGTGTTTTGCCACAAACCCCCCGTAAGTAATGCATTTCTGAAGCACACAAACGACTCCTATGTTTCTTCTGCAGTACCCAGGTTTCACTGCCATACGTCAGAGTAGGAAAAACTACACTCTCATACACAGCCATGCGGGACTCTCTTGAAAACCCATCATACCTGTGAAAACCTCCCAGAGCAGCTATGACTTTCAATGAAGAATTCACTCGCATACTGATTTCACCATCCAATTTGTTCTCTCTGTCAAACATGCTTCCTAAATACACAAACTCACTCACCTGGTCAATCACTGTGCCATTTATACTTACATTACATTCAGTGCTACCAATTCCTCTCTCAAAAACCATAACTTTGGGTTTTCCCTTATTTACACTCAGTTTGAATTTCATGCAAACTTCGTGCATCCGGGACAACATACTCTGCAACTCACTTTTGCTCTCTGCCAACAGGACAGTGTCATCAGTATAGAGCAATCTGCACACACGGATATCACCAAGACATAAACCACTATTATCTACACTGACGAAAAAAATCCCAACACTAAGAAAAGGTTGTGTTAGATAAACGACAGTTGGTAGGCGGTGAGAGTACATCTGTAAGATGACGTCTATGCAAATTTCGCGCTCGGCGCATACGTGTGGCGCTAGTAGCGCCCCTCGGAACATGCAAAACAGGTTTGCTGTAAATACGCGGTGTAACGTTCGTGAGCGTTAGTTATCGTTGAGATTCGACGTAGTGTGTTGATGTTAATCAAGAATGCCTTTAAGAAGACAAAGAAGCCATTATCAACAGCTCACGGAGTTTGAACGAGGTCGTGTAAAAGGGCTACGAGAAGGTGGATTTTCTTTCCGCAATATTGCAGAACGACTTGGCAGGAATGTAGCCACTGTGCATGATTGTTGGCAGCAGTGGTCAAGGGAAGGTACTGCCTCAAGAAGACCGGGTTCCAGCCGGCCACGTGGTACTACTGAGAGGGAAGACCGCCGTGTACGGCGTATGGCCGTGGCGCATCGCACTGCGTTTGCGGCAGCAATTCGAGCTGCAGTTGCCACCACAGTGACACAACGAACTGTTACAAATCGGTTACTTGAAGGACAGCTCCGAGCCAGACGTCCTGTAGCGTGCATTTCACTTACTCCAAACCACTGCCGTTTGCGACGTCAGTGGTTTCAAGCTAGAGCTCATTGGAGGACGGAGTGATCTGTTGTGTTTTCTGATGAAAGCCGCTTCTGCCTGGGTGCCAGTGATGGCCGTGTGTTGGTTAGAAGGAGGCCAGGTGAGCGCCTGCAACCAACCTGTCTGCGGCCGGGACACACTGGGCCTACACCTAGAGTTATGGTCTGGGGAGCAATTTCCTATGACAGCAGGAGCACTCTAGTGGTTATCCCACGCACCCTGACGGCACAGTTGTACGTCGGTTTGGTGATTCAACCTGTTGTGCTGCCATTCATGAACAGCATTCCAGGGGTGTTTTCCAACAGGATAACGCTCGCCCTCATACCGCTGTTGTAACCCAACATGCCTTGTGTCCTGAAGCAGAGAATAGAACGCTAGTGCCAGGTTTGTGAAGCAGAGAATACAAAGCCTGTGCCAGGTTTATGATCATAGAATAGAAAAACCCTTCCCATCATGCCTTGAGCTTGAGTCCTGAAGCAGAGAATAGAAGGCCAGTGACAAGTTTATGAAGCAGAGAATGGAAGGCCAGTACAGGTTTATGAACAGAGAATAGAAAAACCCTTCCCATCATGCCTTGTGTCCTGAAGCAGAGAATAGAAAGCTAGTGCCAGGTTTATGAAGCAGAGAATACAAAGCCAGTGCCAGGTTTATGATCATAGAATAGAAAAACCCTTCCCATCATGCCATGGGTCCTGAAGCAAAGAATAGAAGGCTAGTGCCAGGTTTATGATCAGAGAACAGAAAAAACCCTTCCCATCATGTCCAACCTCGATGACCTTGGGCTCATTTCATGCGTTGTTGGCGATGACGTGCATTGAGCATGGGGACCCGGCTGGGTCTTCGGCGACGTAGGCCCATGCACAGAAGGCTGCGATGAACTGTGTGCTGCGACACATTGCCCTGATCACCACTGTTGTAGCAGCGGGTGATTTGTCGCACTGTGGCCCTGTGGTCGCTGTGAACAATGCGCGACAGTCTCAGCTCCCCTCTGGCATCAATGAGATGCGGACGATACACGGCTGGACGACGGTTCGTCGTTTGGCCGTGTGCACCACTTTTGATACGTACTCACTACAGCGGCACGGGAACAACCCACAAGCCGCGCCATTTCCGAGATCGTAGTTCCGAGGTGCCGTGCCTCCACAATCTATCCTCTATCAAACTCCGATAAATCGGCAGCTTTTCCCATTCTGACTTCGAACACTCTACTAACCGAAGGCCAGTTCTCGGGTTGTTTATATACTGCTCACCTGCGCCACCGTTTGGTCTCCAGGCGCGCTCATTTCTCTAGGCTGGGGTGGTCATAATGTAATGGCTTATCTGTGTATCAGGGGTGGTTATAATTTTTTGACTAGGCTGTGTATGTCTACGAACAATCTCTGAGGAAATAAACCTGATATATTGATCAGATTTTAATAATTACTTTCGGAATCGAAAGTATGCAGATTGCGAAATGTTTTTAACAGTTTCTAGCCTAAGACCGAGTCCAAAAATTCAGAAAAAAACAAATTAAAACCAGTTTTCCCTGATGTGGAGATGACATTCGGAAAGCAACTATTTTTAGTTAGTCGAGTTGTAATATAAAAATATACGCTTTGAAGCTTTCCTGTATTTGTGCCAAACCCATGACTCCGTGCCCTTCTCTTAACTCCAGGAAAAAAAAAAGGGGGTAGTTATTACCGAGGAAAATTAATTATGAAGATGTCACAGCAGATTTTGCTTTTTCGAAAGTATGAAAAAAATCTACGTGATTTGTTATCTCGTTAATATCAGAATATCCTAGGAATCTATGTTTGCGGCATCGACTGTAACCACTAAAAATACGTCCGCCAGGACCACATGATTGCCGTAATCTGCATTGATTAATGAAAGGGAGAATCACCACATGAGAGGTTTTGCTGAACACAGAATTCGTATGATTAATTAGAAAATAAGAATCGAACTGCTCTTTTCACCACTGCATTAATTTCTTATCAGATCTTTAGAAAGAATCCGAAAGGTAGAGATAGAAAGAGAGATAGATAAATAGAAAGAGACAGACAGAGAGAGAGAGAAATGCTTAAAATATCATTTTGTCAGTCTGTCAGCTTCTTCGTCTGTCCATCCTTTTGCAATTCGATTATCAGTCTTTGAGCCCGAAATCTCCGCATCTCTTTCTCTCAATAGGTAGAATTCGAAAAATTATTTTTGCATCTGGAAGCGCCAGTGGTGAAAGTGGGCGTGACCAGTGAGGAAAGGAGCTCCTTTAAGAAATTGGTAAGGAGAATGAATAGTGGTGAACTAAAATACAGAATATTTGAAAAAAAAAGAAAAAGAAACATGTGCTGCAGAACTATACCGAGGAAATTTTGGCTGGTATTTTATTTGTATCTATGAATTCTATTCGTAATTTGTGTTTGAATATTTCGTCTCTGATTATGCAGTTTCCAGAGCTTTTGACCCGAGACAATAAATTTTGTGGTAAATAGTAACACTATACTAGTGATCCGATTTATTGGCGTAGGAAATGGACACATAAGCGTTTCCAAACTTTCGCAGGACTGTAGTGGAGGGTATACGGCGGTTATAACGAAGTAAATTTCTCCGTCATTTTTGGTCTACGCCGGGATTCGAACCCTGCGTAGACCAAAAATGAATTGGTAGAGTGACTTATTCCGGAATAAGGGGATCCGAACCCGGATCCCCTCATTCCGGAATAAGTCACTCTACCAATTGAGCTACGCGGACGTTTTATTCTGATTCCTATCTGCCTTTATGTCGTGTGCGTCCTTCTGGCAGGTACGTCACATCTCCTGGTACGTTACATCATCTCCCCCTTATTTTTTATTTTTTTTTTGTTTTCGAAGTGCTGGAGAAGGGGTTCTCTTATTTTTCCTATCTCGCGGTGTGGAAAGAACATCACACCATTGCGAGATTTTGAACGGCCGGGTCATCCGGATAGTTCGGGCGCCATTACAACGAAGTAAATTTCTCCGTCATTTTTGGTCTACGCCGGGATTCGAACCCGGATCCCCTCATTCCGGAATAAGTCACTCTACCAATTGAGCTACGCGGACGTTGTATTCTGATTCCTATCTGCCTTTATGTCGTGTGCGTCCTTCTGGCAGGTACATCACATCTCCTGGTACGTTACATCATCTCCCTCGTGTGCGTCCTTCTGGCAGGTACGTCACATCTCCTGGTACGTTACATCATCTCCCCTTATTTTTTATTTTTTTTTTTGTTTTCGAAGTGCTGGAGAAGGGATTCTCTTACTTTTCCTATCTCGCGGTGTGGAAAGAACATCACACCATTGCGAGATTTTGAACGGTCGGGTCATCCGGATAGTTCGGGCGCCATTACAACGAAGTAAATTTCTCCGTCATTTTTGGTCTACGCCGGGATTCGAACCCGGATCCTCTCATTCCGGAATAAGTCACTCTACCAATTGAGCTACGCGGACGCTTTATTCTGATTCCTATCTGCCTTTATGTCGTGTGCGTCCTTCTGGCAGGTACGTCACATCTCCTGGTACGTTACACGGTATACGCCGTATACCCTCTGCTTTTTTTTTTTTTTTTTTTTTGACAGAATAGCGTATATCTTCAATATCCATATTATCAACACAACTTCTTTCTCGAACAACATCGCTGCCGAGAGCTGAACATCTAATAAAAGAAACTATGAAAATTATAGAGAGCTTCGGAGAAAATCCTGGGGGAAATCTCATTTAGCATTAGCAGCGAACGAGGAATTATTATTTAAAAATATCCCATTGATTCCTAATAACAAAACTGTACCTATTAACCAAACCAGTTTATTCAAAACACGATTGACAGGATGAAATCAAGACTGTGTTCAGATTCAAACAGTGAAACTGTACAACTTCTTAAAGATATTTCTTCGTTAGAGCGAATAAATATTAAAACTGACGACGTGCGCTATGGAGAACTAGAAACAAGGCGAATCTGTAGACGTTTTAATGTTGATGAAATGCAAGCTATTCAGAGACTGAGAAAATATACTGAAAACGTCCAAGTTGTACCAGAAAACTTTAAACCCCTCTTAAGAACGATTTCAGCTCTACCTTGTTCGACAGCTGAATCGAATGAGGATTCAGTTAAATGAAGAACATTATAACCGATCTCAGAGCATCTTTGTTAATCTCCAATATATCTAACCTGATGTTCATAAATTCAAATGGACTGCCCATTGAACGATTTAATCCAAAAAATATGTAAGGTCTTGGTTGATGAATCATCATTCAGCAAGTGATAATAGATCAATGGGCTATAAGCAATCACTGGTTCCAGGGAAGGGAGAGAGCCAGTGCCACAAGACTGTCAACACAACATCCATGCCTCACCGGGATTCGAACCCGGACCCCTTCCTGACGAATAATCATAGGCAATCGTTTAGACACTGCGCCATCGGAGTTGCTCAGGCTTTATGGGATATCTTTCAATAAAAATGAAAATAATCTTGCACATGTTCTTCAACATGTCATAATTGACAGAAGATACTTTATTCATATCGGTAAGTGAGCTTATAGTCATAATTGTTTAAAAGGCACGGTACCCACACGAGGGTACCGCGTGCCTTTTTTTTTTTTTCTTATCCGTGTAGTATAACCTCTGATTTTTTAGGACTTGCATATAGTATACCCTCTGTTGATTTTACAACTACAGCAGTACATCAACCAGATGGCTTTTTCAAGGAAGTTAGACAGAAACTGCAAACTGAAAAATAGAACGCATTAACAATTTTGTTAATGTTAAATTGCTAATACGTTCTATTTTTCAGTTTGCAGTTTCTGTCTAACTTCCTTGAAAAAGCCATCTGGTTGATGTGCGAAAACTTGGAAACACTTATGTGTTTATTTACTGTGCCAATAAATCGGATCACTAGTACAGTGCTACTATTTACTACTTATTGGTGTAATGTTCCTCGTTATCAATAAATTTTGTCTTTCGGACTCTTAGCTATCCAGAGGGGATGCTCGCATTCGCTTGTTTTGCTTTCGTATCATTTAGTACGTGATCCCTTAGGGCAGAATGTTGAACTAGTAACAATGTTGCCGTTTGATTTAGAATAAGGTTAATTGGGCCTACTACCCTGAGCTTTAGAATACCAAACTTACATTCATTCACATTAACAATTTGGTACGGCAGCTGACCAAGACCGCAATGGCTTAAGGAAGAGACAGCATCTTCTAATTGTTTAAATGGTGTCTAATAGCACCGGTTTCTTTCGTAACCCAAATTTAGAAATGAACATCCTCTGAGGTGTTCCTCTATAAGCTTAAATTACCGGGGTGTGTAGTTTTTGTCCTTTTGATACCATAACGTCGATAAACTGAATATGCCCATTTATGGCATATTCAGTTCATCGACGTTATTTACAACATTTTGTGAATTCCAAATGTTTTCACTATTTTTCAGCTGCGCGATTAAGAAAAACGAAACTCCTTCAGCTGACGCCTAACCAGCTATTTGTGATATAAACATTTTTAGTTGAATTATAAATTTATTATGGTTCATTTTTTATTCATTGTAATATTTTCTACTTTTTTCTTTATGCGCATATAAAATTACATGGACGTATAAAATATGGGTGCGTGAGGGTATGTGTGAGAGAGAGATAGAGACAGAAGAACAGAGAGAGACAGAAAGAGATAGAGAGAGAAGAACAGAGAGAGAGAGAGACAGAGAGAGAGAGAGAGAGAGAGAGAGAGAGAGAGAGAGAGAGAGAGAGAGAGAGAGAGAGAGAGAGAGAGAGAGAGAGAGAGAGAGAGAGAAAGAAAGAGAAAAAATCCGCCCAGACTTTAAACACTGAGCATTGCGTTCCCCCAAAACAAACCGTCTACTTTTACCACTCAGAGAGAGAGAGAGAGAGAGAGAGAGAGAGAGCGGGGTAAGGGGGGGGGAGAGAATTCGCCCAGACTTCAAACATTAAACATTGCGTATCCCCCAAAAAAACCGTCTACATTCACCGCAGAGAGAGAGAGAGAGAGAGAGAGAGAGAGAATCCGCCCATACTTTAAACATTGCGTTCCCCGAAAACAAACCGGCTACCTCCACCACTGAGAAAGAGAGAGAGGGAATCCTCCCAGATATTAAACAATAAGCATTACATTCCCCAAAACAAACCGTCTACTTTCACCACTGAGAGAGAGAGAGACAGAGAGAGAGAATCTGCCCAGATTTTAAACACTAAACATTCCGTTTCCCCAAAACAAACCGCCTACTTTCACCACTGGTTAGCGCTAACCACTTAGATGATTCACTGCCTTTCGAAATTCTGTAAAGCATGGTTTCCCCACTGGGTGACATCAATACATTCCTGTATTTGGCACTGCATTAACACTTTGCTTCACCGGTTTCCGAGATGTGTGCTTCGGGTCAGTCGTACGATATGGGCTCGTTTTCCGGGTGAGGCATGCCTGGAATGCTTGGGTGACACTGGCTCTGTCCCTTTCCGGGAGCTAATGGTTCTAAACAATTGAGATTTTATAGTGTTATGTAGAAGATTTTAGGAAATAAGCGTCTGATTCCAGGTCTTAACTCTTAGAAGTAGGAAGCTAGGAGATTTGGGCTACAGTGCCGGACAGGAAAGTTACATAGAAGCGAGGTAGAAAGGGGGAGAAGGACTCCAACCCGGGAAGCTAGTACCGGGGTCCGACGGCTTAACGTGCCCATCTGACGCACGGCAGATATTTAGTGGTTCACTAGGCCCGGTCACTACTGAAGTTTACGTTAAGTAGGTGTCATTTTCTTGTAGGACTTCCGTCCACAGTGAGTAGAGTTTACGTCCCAGCCACCTTCAGCGAGTTCGCCTTTTGGGCAGGACACAGAAGGAATGAGAGCAAGTCTAGCGACTTTGACAGAACAATTTGTAGTGAGATTAGAGTACAGTAGATGGCGCCAACATACTAGTACAATGTTGCACAGAGAGGGGTGAGAGAATTTCAGGGGGGGGGCATAGGAAAGGATACCCATTTAACCAGTGGGTCCAGCCTGGGGGCCGTCACTTAACGTGCTCGTCCGATGCACGGAGGATATTCAGCGATTGTTACCAAATCACACCATCTCTGAAAGATCAGCCCAGGTTCGAACCTCAGAACCTTGCATTGATAGTCTGACTCGCTAACCACTAAGCCATCCGCGGCTCTACTGAAGTTTAAGAAAGAGCAGCGGTCTTAAATAGTTGCCGAGATCACGTGGTGACACACGTCAGCTGAGTAAGTGACGTTTACGTACATTTGCATAAAGGTTTCTAATTCAGTAACCGACGTGTCTAGTAGGTCTTTGTATAAGTCATAACCACATCACAGATTTAAGATATATTGTCATGCTACCACAGTTAGAAGTGCAATACAAATATCTTAAGTTCATAAGGTCATTAGTGTGGAAATCTAAAAATATTAATTCGTTATGCCTTCACAGGCTTGATTTTGTGCCTTGGAATTGCCTGATTCCATTTATTTCGAATGTGGACATCTTTTCTTGGAGAAAAACATATTTTTCGCCGTTGTAATTTATAACTCGGGGGCGGGGCAGTACTCGGGGTCCGACGGCTTAACGTGCCATCCGAAGCACTGCGGAGGTTTAGTGGTTCGAGTGTTCGTACCCATCTGGGATCATCCTGAGACTCCTCCGTGGCAGTCGCGGAGTTGACAACTAGGACATCAGCGGACATTCTGAACAATTAGGGTCGGTGGCGGATTCTGATAAATCTTAATGCTGCTCATGGTGGTCGTTGAATCCCAGGAAAAAGTAGAACATTTGTACTTTTAAAAATAGGACTGGAAATTCCGTGATGAGGCTGCAAACAACCAGAGTTGGAAACGGGTTAAAAAATTTGGACCTGGACACGACCCGGGCTTGACCCGGACAAATCTGCTTTGGGCTATAAGCACTAATATATCATCAGTGTCAATCATTATCAATCCACTGCTGGATGAAGGTCTCCCAAGTTTCTTCAACAACGGATTGTTTCGGGCCAGTCTCCTCCATCCACCCATCTCTCACGTGGTCTCCTTCTGGGTCTTTTCCTGTCTCTTGGAATCCAGTCTAAAATTTCTGTTGATCACTGGTGGTCAGTTCTCCTGGTATTATGTCTAACCCACTGCCATTTCAGGGATTTTACTCTGATTCTTATGTCTTCTACTCTTGTCATTTTCCTTATCCACGAGTTCCTCTTTTTCTCTTTCTTGGTTACACCAAGCATGCATCTCTCCATGCTTCGTTCATTTGTCTGCAGTCTCTGTATGCCTTTTTTAAAGTTAAGGTCTACGTCTCTGTTGCTTACGTTAGCACTGGAAGGATGCATTGATTAAACACTTTTCTTTTAAGGCATAATGGAATATTGCTCTTAAAAATTGTACTGTTTCTTCCAAAAGCTCTCAAACCAAATTTCATACACCAATTAATTTCATCATCAATGTGACCCTCGCTTGATATCTGCTGCCCAAGGTAAATGTAGGAATCAGCTCTCCAGCTTTCCCCCATCAACTGATGTCTTCATTCCTTGCAAAAGCATTGCACATCAGTTTTGTCTTCTGAAAGTTCATTTTAAATCCCCATTACTTTACCCTTATCAGCAAGTTCCTGGATCATACTCTGCAGCTCTGGAGTATTATTTCAAAGGCCTCTGAAGGGTTCTTTGAAATATTTTTTTCTACTCGAAAATAAAATGGAAATAAAACCGGGTTGAAATCGGGCAAGGAACACCTTGACCCGACCCGTTTCACCAGGAAGAAATTGTCGTCCAGTGACCCGGTGACCCGTTTCCAGTCATCGGGTGAACGGTCACCCGTTTGACCCGATTACTACTTCTAAAAGGCGATATTTATTTATTTACTTATTTCTTGCAGCCGATAATCGTAATTACGGCCAACATTTTTCGTGTATTTCCGACCTTTTCTAGCGTAAGATGTCCCTGTTCGGAAGCACAAGTCTGTAGATTTTTTCTTCAACCATATTTTTTTCCGATTTGAAAAAATTATTTCAGCATCGGAACCTTTTTCCGCGATCAGAAAAACCCACTCGTTATATTATCTTTACGATGCACTGTCTCTGGGCTGGGTAGATGAAACGGAAAACTTGCATCCAGAACTGTATCTGCAATTTTAAATGCCCTATTTAAAAAAAAAATCCCCTTCTATTCGGTTCCCAAACATAATTATAATTTACTTTTCCATGCATTATTCAGTTTTTACGACGTAAAATTTTCCCTGTGGCGTAATTTAAATTTTTATTCGATGCTACCTGGGGTTCCACAGATTAGAAGGAAAAGCTCTAGCTGCGATAAATGTTTTGTAAATAGCTTCTGATTTTTCAAGTTTCTCCACTTGGGATGTAACAATACAGTTCACTTAACACTGTGCCCAAGTTTAAAAAGTCCTGTTTAATTTCTTTTCCATTTACACCTATGAGTCTTTACATTATGACCACCGCCAGCCTAGAGAAATGGGCGCGCCTGGAGACCGAACGGTGGCGCAACTGAAGTTCACAAAGCAGTATATATGTAACCTGAGAACCAACTTTCGGTTTGTAGAGTGTTCGGAGTCAGAATGGAGAAAGCTGCCGATTTATCGGAGTTTCATAAAAGACAAATTGTGAGAGCACGGCACCTCGGAACTACGCTCTCGGAAACGGCGCGGCTTATGGATTGTTCACGTGTCGTTGTAGTGAATACGTATCAAAAGTGGCGCACAGATGGTCAAAAAACAAACCGTCGTCCAGTCGTGTGTCGTCCGCAGCTCATTGATGCCAGAGGGGAGCGGAGACTGTCGCGCATTGTTCACAGCGACAGCGGGACCACATTGCGACGAATCACCCGCAGCTACAACACTGATGATCAGGGAAATGTGTCACAGCAGACAGTTCATTGCAGCCATGGGCCTGCGTAGCCGAAGACCCAGCCGGGTCCCATGGTCACTGTAGGTCATCGCCAACAACGCATGAAGTGGGCCCAAGATCATCGAGATTGGACCGTTGATGATTGAAAGAAAGTGGCCTGGTCTGACGAATCAAGATTCCTGGTGCATCGCGTAGACGGCCGAGCGCGGATACGCCGATTACCAACAAAGGCTATGGCACCTGGATGCACTGTTGGGCGAAAAGAGGTCAACGGCGGCAGTGTTATGCTGTGGACAATATTTTCTTGGGACACTATCGACCCTATTATCCGAATAGCACAATCCCTGAGAGCTGTCAGGTATCTGAACATCACTGCGGACCGAATTCACCCATTCATGGCAACTGTGTTCCCCGCCGCCCCGGTGGCGCAGTGGTCTAAGCGATGGCCTCTGGTCACTCGTGCAAAAAGAGTTCGGGTTCGAATCCCGGAGGCATGGATGTTGTGTTTGTCTTACGGCACTGGCTCTCTCCCTTCCCTGGAACCAGTGACCCTAAATTAGGGACGGGTGACTGCTTATAGCCTATTGAGTTGCTCACGGTGTTCGTTAAACTTCCAATAAAAAACAAAATTGTGTTCCCTGCTGGTGATGGTCATTACCAACAGGATAATGCGCCATGCCACACCGCCATAACCGTCAAGGAGTGGTTCGAGGAACATAGTGGTGACTTTCTGTTAATGCACTGGCCTCCAAATTTACCTGACATGAACCCAATCGAACATTTGTGGTTCGATTTGGAAAAGCAGGTTCGCCCTAAATCACCACCACCCCGAAATATATGCGGAAACTGGAGGACGTGCTGTTGACATTATGGTACCAGATACCCCAGGATATACATACCTATTGCCATCTTATCTATTCGATACCTCGCAGATTGGCAGCTTTCTTGCGGGCTTAAGGGGGTCCTACAGCTTATTAGTTTGGTGGTCATAATGCAATGGTTCATCGGTGTGCTTCCTTGTTGCAACCATGTCCATGAAGTTTTATACAATTTCGATCTTTTTCGATGCAAATTTTCCTGGTAGGAAAGAGTGAAATTCGACTTTTTTTTATTTATTTTTATTAGCCGCATTTCAAATGTGTAATAAATTAGGAAATTTATTACGCATTTGAAATGCGGCTGCAACGAAATAACTCGAGATTAGCAAAACTCAGTGATATCCATTGGCCATCCAGATCACCGGATGAAATCAGTTCGAACCAATATATTCGCTGTCTCAGAAGTGGACCGAACGCGACTGCGACGAGTGACCCGAACATTAGAAAGCGTATCAAAATGGCAAGAAGCCTAAGAAAGAACAGAGATGTTTAAATCATTTGTTCTCTAGTGGCATGATGTCGATGTCAGGGGGACTAACCTTCCTTTATGCCTTGGGTCATGGAGCTGAGCACAAAAGCCTAGAAGGTAGCGTTTATCCTCAGTAATAGGTTTATGGCTGGTATTCCTGAGATGTAAGTGGGAAAGAAATAGTTTTGCCGTAGCTTTTATAAAACGCGGTCGCTAAGTGAATATTTCTGTTTGGGAAGCACAAAAAATTTGGGGCACCGTTTGGTTCAAGTATACCGCTCACTTAAAAGGTTAACCAAGAAAGTTTAAGACTTTCGCGAAAAACGAGTGGTTGGTGGAACTTTCTTTGTTAAAATCTATTTTCAGATGCGCAATTTCATCGGACGCTCATCCACTTTCACTTTATAGACTTCAATGCACTGTGGCGCCGTCTCAGATGCTGCCGCAGCGACGTGGCGTGGCCGTTATATAACTGAAAGATGATTCAATACTTTGCAATACTTACGTCAGCCACCAACCACTACTTTAAAGGTCAGGCTTAGAACTTCTACAATTTCATCGGTCGCTCATCCATTGTCACCTTATAGACTTCAATGTACTGTGGCGCCTTCTAAAATGCTGACACAGTGACGGGGCACGGCTGTCATATAACTGAAGAATGATGCCATACTTTGCAATACTTTCGTGAGCCACCAACCACTACTTTCAAGGTCAGGCTTAGAACTTCTGCAATTTCATCTGTCGCTCATCCATTGTCACCTTATATAGACTTCAATATACTGTGGTGCAGTCTCAGATGCTGCCGCAGCGACGTGGCGTGGCTGTTATATAACTGACAGATGCAGCAATACTTTGCAATACTTGTGTCAGCCACCAATCACTATTTTTAAACCCAGGCTTAGAACTACTGCAATTTCATCTAATGCTCGTCCATTGTCACCTTATAGACTTCAGTGCACTGTGGCGCCGTCTCAAATGCTCACACAGCGACGTGGCGTGGCTGTCATATAACTGAAGGATGATGCAATACTTGCGTCAGCCACCAACCACTATTTTCAATATTAGGCTTAGAACTTCTGCAATTTCATCTGTCTCTCATCCATTGTCACCATATGTAGAGTTTATTTCACTGTGGCGCCGTCTGAAATACTGGCACAGTGACGTGGCGTGCCTACTATATATAACTGAAGAATGATACAATACTTTGTAATACTTGCGTCAGCCACCAAACACTACTTTCAATGTCAGGCTTAGAACTTCTGCAATTTCATCTATCTCTCATCCATTGTCACCTTATATGTAGAGTTCAATGTACTGTGGCGCCGTCTCAAATGCTGACACAGCAATGTGGCGTGGCTATTATATAACTGAAGGATGATGCAATACTTTGCAATACTTGCGCCAGCCACCAACCACTATTTTGAAGGTTAGGCTTAGAACTTCTGCAATTTTATCTGTCTCTGATCCATTGTGACCTTATATATAGAGTTCAATGTACTGTGGCGCCGTCTCAAATGCTGACACAGCAATGTGGCGTGGCTATTATATAACTGAAGGATGATGCAATACTTTGCAATACTTGCGTCAGCCACCAACCACTATTTTGAAGGTTAGGCTTAGAATGTCTGCAATTTCATCTATCTCTCATCCATTGTCAACTTATATGTAGAGTTCAGTGCGCTGTGGCGCCGTCTCAAACGCTGACACAACAACGTGGCGTGGCTGTTATATAACTGAAGGATGATGCAATACTTTGCAATACTTGCGTCAGCCACCAACCACTATTTTGAAGGTTAGGCTTAGAACTTCTGCAATTTCATCTATCTCTCATCCATTGTCACCTTATATGTAGAGTTCAATGTACTGTGGCGCCGTCTCAAATGCTGACACAGCAATGTGGCGTGGCTATTATATAACTGAAGGATGATGCAATACTTTGCAATACTTGCGTCAGCCACCAACCACTATTTTGAAGGTTAGGCTTAGAATTTCTGCAATTTCATCTATCTCTCATCCATTGTCACCTTATATGTAGAGTTCAATGTACTGTGGCGCCGTCTCAAATGCTGACAGAGCAATGTGGCGTGGCTATTATATAACTGAAGGATGATGCAATACTTTGCAATACTTGCGTCAGCCATCAACCACTATTTTGAAGGTTAGGCTTAGAACTTCTGCAATTTCATCTATCTCTCATCCATTGTCACCTTATATGTAGAGTTCAATGTACTGTGGCGCCGTCTCAAATGCTGACACAGCAATGTGGCGTGGCTATTATATAACTGAAGGATGATGCAATACTTTGCAATACTTGCGTCAGCCACCAACCACTATTTTGAAGGTTAGGCTTAGAATTTCTGCAATTTCATCTATCTCTCATCCATTGTCACCTTATATGTAGAGTTCAATGTACTGTGGCGCCGTCTCAAATGCTGACACAGCAATGTGGCGTGGCTATTATATAACTGAAGGATGATGCAATACTTTGCAACACTTGTGTCAGCCACCAACCACTATTTTGAAGGTTAGGCTTAGAATTTCTGCAATTTCATCTATCTCTCATCCATTGTCACCTTATATGTAGAGTTCAATGTACTGTGGCGCCGTCTCAAATGCTGACACAGCAATGTGGCGTGGCTATTATATAACTGAAGGATGATGCAATACTTTGCAACACTTGTGTCAGCCACCAACCACTATTTTGAAGGTTAGGCTTAGAATTTCTGCAATTTCATCTATCTCTCATCCATTGTCACCTTATATGTAGAGTTCAATGTACTGTGGCGCCGTCTCAAATGCTGACACAGCAATGTGGCGTATCTATTATATAACTGAAGGATGATGCAATACTTTGCAATACTTGCGTCAGCCACCAACCACTATTTTGAAGGTTAAGCTTAGAATTTCTGCAATTTCATCTATCTCTCATCCATTGTCACGTTATATGTAGAGTTCAATGTACTGTGGCGCCGTCTCAAATGCTGACACAGCAATGTGGCGTGGCTATTATATAACTGAAGGATGATGCAATACTTTGCAATAATTGCGTCAGCCACCAACCACTGTTTTCAAGGCCAGGCTTATAACTTTTGCAATTTCATCTGTCGCTCATCCATTATAACCTTATAGATTTCTATGTACTGTGGCGCCGTCTTAAATGCTGATACGGCGACGTGGCGCGGCTGTTATATAACTGCAGGATGATGCAATACTTGCGTCAGCCGCCATCCGCTACTTTCAAGGTCAGGCTTAGGACTTATTCAATGCCTCTCTTACATTGAGACTAAAAAGTTCCGGAAAGTCATGAAATATTTCCGTCACCACAAAATATAATAAATTGTCTAACACACTCCGCGGAAAAGCGAATGCCTCTGCTGTGGTGGCATTTTCGTTATTTCTCTTTCGTTCTTGGGAATAAGAAGGTTCCGAAGTCCAAAATTTTCTGGAGAGAGCAGAATACATTTGGATGACCTCACTCATCTGACGGAGATTTTACGTAGTCACACAACCCACTGAACATGAAAGAAAAGCATTCTGCTTATTTTGTATTCCTTACGTCATGCAGCAGTTAAAAAACTTGCTGTACCAAAACCGAACAAAAGAAATGAAATAAAACGATGCCACCGAAATCTTTGTGTCACGAATTGTTTCTAAGAAAAGTCTTCGAAAAACTCTATACTAACCCCCCCCCTTCCCCCAAAAAAAACGTCAAGTGATGCACGCAATTACGGTATTTTAGAATACTTATGAAATATTAATTAAAACCGCTATAATTGCACAAACAATTTTCATTTGTAGCTGCAATATCCTCTGTCTTGAAAGTTTTCAAAACACTAATCTCTCTATTTTAAGCCGCTGTGTTAGAAATTTCGAGGCACTCGCACTTTTCTAGCACGCAGCGCAGAAAGTATTGAACACAAAAATATGAAATTTGCATCGTTTGCACAGAATTGTTTGGAAAACACGCCGAAATAAACCGTTTTTCGATTCTGGTGATACTTCAAAAGCTATTGTATTTCAAAATTAAGGTAAGCGAAAAAGTGCTATCAGTTCGCGTTCCGGTCACACTAACAGCAACAGAAATACAAAACTTTGTAGGCACGAAGGGTCATGGCCGAAATTTTGCACCACGTCGCCCTTTTTTACGCTTTCCAACCGTAGGTTGAAGAAGCGTATATGCTCCAGCTTTGTCCGTCCGTCCGCACGATAACTCACGTGAAAATGGTTCGATTTCGACGAAATTTTAGTATGTGGTAGGAGACCACATGGGGATGAACTCTATTGAAAATGGGCGAAACAGGGTCAAAGGTCAGGACATAGGAGCGGGACTCATTCCATTGCTCTTATGTGTCATAACTTGCGTAAAAATGGCTCGATTTCGATGAAATTTTAGTATGTAGTAGGGAACCACCTGGGAACGATCCCTATTGAAAATGGGTAAAATAGGGTCAAAGGTCAGGACATAGGAGCTGGATCCATTCCATTGCCTTTATACATCATTACTTACGTAAAAATGGTTCGATTTCGATGAAATTTTAGTATGTGGTAAGGAACCACCTGGGGACGAACCCTATATAAAATGGGCGAAATGGGGTCAAAGGTGAAGACATAATAGCGGGATCCATTCCATTGCCTTTATGCGTCTTAACATGCGTAAATATGGTTCGATTTCGATGAAATTTTAGTATGTGATAGGGAACCATCTGGGCACGAACCCTATTGAAAATGGGCGAAATGGAGTTAAAGGTCAGGACACTGGAGTGGGATCCATTCCATTGCCCGTGTGCATCATAACTTACCTAAAACTGCTTCGATTGCGACAAACCGTTATCATGTTGTTCCGGAGGTATAGTGAACCGGTTCTGTTGAATATCAACGAAATGGGGTCAAAGATCATTGCACAAAAGCAAGATTTATTCCACAGCCATTATTCTCATAACTTGCGTAAAACTGCTTCTATTGCGACAAACCTTTAGAAAACTGCTTCTATTGCGACAAACTATTCCTGAGGTATACTGAACCGGTTCTGTTGAATATCATCGAAATGGGGTCAAAGGTCAGAACACAGGATTTATTCCACAGCCATTATCCACATAACTTGAGTAATACTTTCTGGTATGTTGGAAAGCGTATCATAATCAATGCATTGCATGATTTTACTAACTTGTTTCGAATTTCGATTTAGTTTACATGAAATTATTATTTTTTAATTTCACAAAATTCTCTGTTTCGCGATGGCATCCATTTTAAAAAACGGATATATGACGAACTACAAATCATAACCCATTGCAATTTTTACAGCATGAACTCACAACTATCATCCCTCTTTTACAGAAAAAAAATGTAAGAAAAAGTCATTTTCTGATTTTTAAACATTTTTTAAAGATGCAAAGGACAGGAACGAGCAGCTTACTATGTCTTCAGCGTTAACCACACAGGAAAGTTCTGGTCCCTTGACCTGCTGCCATGGTGACGCATCTATTTTTAGCACTCACTTCTCATTGGGTGAAAGGACAGGCTACAATCAAACTGGTAATGTGGCAAATGCTTAATGACGCAGCAACACTTTTAAAGTTCGGTGCTTTCTGCCGGCATATGTGAATACCTATGTAAATATAGTCTTTCGCATCGTATATGAAAAGCAAAGAGGGAAAATGAGAGTGTGTTCGTCCGCAAATTGTTCGACCACTTCTAAATGACCTAGAGATCTGAAAATTGGCTTGCTGATAGGTCTTAAGGTCCGTATACCTAGAAAAGTACGAAAACAAAACAAAGAAAAATCAAAATGGCGGCTTTGGAACATTGTTTGCTTGAATTTTTCGCGAATTGTTTGGCCACTTTTAAATAACCTAGAGATCTAAAACTTGGCATACTGGTAGGTCTTAAAGTCCGGATACCTGCAAATGCACGAAAACAAAAAAAAACCAGCGCTTTGAAACATTGTCTGCTTGAATTTTTCTACCACTTCTAGACCTAGAAAAAAGTCTGAAAACCAAAAAATTCAAAAAAGTGGCTTAGCTTTACTGTTTTAAATGCTGATAGGCTTAATGATAATTTTGTCAGAATCACTTAAATGCTTTGACAATTTTAAATTTTGGTTTAAAATTAAGGGGCGCCAAAGCCTGATCCGTTTTACGTCAAACCGTATGCATTGACGTCACGACACTGTTCTAAATTGTAAAAGAATTACGGATTTTAAATCACTTTTCTTTCTCTTAATTATTTTCCCCTTTCTTAACCTTTTAAGCGGCCAATATAACTAAAACAAAATCTTCACTTCTCAGGCAGAAATGTTCACATAGCCTCAGGTTTTATGAAAACTACGGCAAGATAATTCCTTTCCTGTTTTCAGTCCTTTATTCTCTCTTCCATCCTGTAATCCTATATTCTTTGCTACAGTCTATAATTTCCTATTATCTGCTCCATTCCATAGGCCTTCATTCTTCCTCCATTACGTACTCTTTTATTCTCTACTTCATAACTCCAGACATAATGCGGAAGGACAAGCACCCCCCTTCTAACACGAACATCATGCCACTAGGTGGAAACAAGCGACTGAAATATCTTCTCTCTCTTTTTATAGTTTCGCCGACATTCTTATAGTTCTTTTAGCAAGAAACCAGTCAGGAAGGATTAGTGTCAATCACCCACCTTAAATCATCACTTTGAAAAACAAAAGTTAGGGGAAACGGAACGCTTTGTTATGCGCAGGTTCACTCATTTAAGCCGCGTTCGGCCCATTTCTCAGACAGGGAATATATTCGTTAAAGCTGATTTCAGCCCATTTTGCTAACCCCGAGTTAATTCATAATTTATTCCAGCCGGTAAAAGGGTTAATTTTACGTTCAAAAAATGATTTTAGCGATTCACCGTTCTGAGAACGGGCATGAATGCTAGTAATATTAAATTAAAAGTACAATGAAAAGAACTGTATGATTGAGATAAGCAAGATCACGTAACTTCATTTTTTTTATACGTGTAAGAAGCGCATGAATTAAAATACTTCAATTTTTACTTGATAATCCCTATGATTTAGATCAGGAGAAATTAAATTTCAAAAAGTAATCTATCTATCTAAGCATATATATATATATATATATATATATATATATATATATATATACTGGGATGTAAGGTCAGGTGATGCGTAACATCACAGCCTCTCCTTGACAAATGTCAACCCCGCCTTCTTTTGGGGCATCCTGTTCCCACTAAAGGGGCTCTGACGACCGCCAATAGCGGTATAACTATACCATCGGGATTAGAGGAAATACTATCCCACACTCACCAACCCGCTTGGCCAGCGTGGTGAGTTATGGCCAAACCCCTCCAAAATGACTCTACAACTTAAATATTGGCCCTCAGTCTCCGGCAGCTGGAATGTACCTGGCCAAGGCAGCGGCCAGTGCGACATGAAGGCAGAGGGTGCTAAGAATCCCCTGAGGACCGGTCTAGGCTGCTATCTGATGCTGACCTTGGCTACGTATAACGGACGCTCCCTATCCTCTGATTCAAGGCTTCCTGAATTGGAAGAGGAACTACAAAGGATCAAGTGGGACATCGTTGGGCTAAGTGAGGTAAGGAGAAAAGGAGAAGATCTCATTGAACTGAAAAGTGGACATCTCTTCTACCATCGCGGGACAGATACTGGCTGAACTAGTGGTGTTGGATTTATAATAAACAAGAAACTGAAGGATAAAGTGGTAGAAGTTGAAAGTTCATCTGACAGAGCTGCACGACTCGTTATCCAACTCTCGAGAAGATACCAAGCTCAGATTATTCAAACTTATGCACCCACCACAAGTCATCCTGAAGAAGAAATTTAAGAATTTTATGAGGAAATTCGTCATCTAAATAATAAAGGTAAGCAGCACTTGAAGATAATTATGGGAGATTTCAATGAAAAAATAGGGCAACGGCAACAGAATGAAACTTCAGTAGGTAAATTCGGTCACGGCAACAGAAACCAGCGTGGAAATACTCTCGTAGAGTTTGCAGAGGCAGAAGGGTTTTTCATCTTGAACTCCTTTTTTCAAGAAAAAGCCACACAGGAAATGGACATGAGAAGACATCCAAATGGGATGACAAGTGAAATTGATTTTATTATGTCTAACAAAAAAATCGTCATGGAAGACTGCAGTGTGCTGAACAAGTTCAACACAGGTAGTGACCATAGATTGGTGAGATGTAAGATGCACCTCAACACTAAACTCGAACATGGCAAGCTCATAAGACAAACAAAATGTATTGACATAACCAATTTTAAAAAACACCATAATACCTTCAAGTTGGAACTGAAGAACAGTTTCTCTGCTTTAGAAGGTTTAACATCGGAAGAAGTGGATGTTTCTGAAGTTAACAGAAAAGTAACCAAAGCTCTTATGGAAACAGCAACAAAATTAGCTGGGTCTAAGAACAAGTTGCATGTGAACAAATTATCAGGAAAAACCAAAATTTTGATGCAAAAAAGAAGAGAGATTAGGACAACTAAAGAAGATGTGACTTCCAAAGTGGAATATATAGAGCTATGCATGACAGTACGAAAAAGTATCACTGAAGACGTAAGGAAATTCAACTGTGAACTAGTAAGGAAAGCAATTGAAAACAACCTAAGCCTAAAGATAGCAAAGGGACATCTCAGTAAGGGAAGAAAACATATTATGGCACTGAGAAAAGAAGATGGTTCTGTAACAAGAAATAGAGGCGAAATTTTGACAAGAGTGAAAGATTTCTACTCCAAATTATATGAAAGGAATGATACATGTACTCCAGACATCATGAAAGGTACCAGTACCAGAGTTCTTCCAGTCCTCCCAGCAGAAGTTGCATATGCAATCAAGAACATGAAGCGGGGAAAAGCTCCAGGAGAAGATGGAGTTACTGTAGACATCATACAAGAAGCAAGAGGAGAAATCGAAACAGTACTTGCCCAAATTTTCACTCGATACCTTAATGAAGGGAAGATTCCTGAGGATTGGAACAACGCTACAATGATCCTGCTACATAAAAAAGGTGACATTGAGGATATCAGGAACTACAGACCTATCAGCCTCCTCTCAGTGGTTTATAAAATCTTCACTAAAGTTCTTTCACACCGCTTAAAGGTAACACTGGACATGGCTCAACCGAGAAAACAAGCTGGATTCAGGAGTGGCTACAGCACAATAGATCATATCCACGTACTGAGAGACCTAACTGAAAGAGCGAGGGAATATGAACTTCCGTTGTGCATGGCTTTTATCGATTATGAAAAAGCCTTTAATTCGGTGAAACCATCAGCAGTTACAATGGCTCTGAAATCCTACGGTATTGAAGATGCATACATTAATATTATTAATAACATCTATGAAAATGCAAGTGCAAAGATTCAGCTGTTTGAAAATACAACACACATAAAAACTGGAAAGGGAGTGAGACAAGGTGACACCATATCTCCGAAGCTCTTTAATGCCACATTGGAAAATGTCTTTCAATCACTGAACTGGGAAAACAAAGGAATAAGGATTAATGGAGATTATCTAACCCCCATTCGTTTTGCTGATGACGTAGTCATTTTGTAACTACCCCATCAAAGCTGCAGAGTATGATCCAGGAACTGGCTGACAAGAGTAAAGAAGGGGGATTAAAATGAACTTTCAGAAGACAAAAATGATGTTCAATGCTTTTACAAGAAATGAAGATTTATCGATTGATGGAGAAAAGCTGGAGATAACAGACATGTACGTTTATCTTGGACAGCAGATATCAAGTGAGGGTCACATTGATGAAGAAATTAATCTACGTACAAAACTTGCCTGGAGAGCTTTTGGAAGAAACAGCATAATTTTCAAGAGCAATATGCCATTATGTCTTAAAAGAAAAGTGTTTGATCAATGCATCCTTCCGGTGCTTACGTATGGTGCAGGGACGTGGACCTTAACTAAAAGAGACATACAAAGGCTGCAGACAACTCAAAGCAGCATGGAGAGGTAGGTGCATGCTTGGTGTAACCAGGAGAGATAAGAAGAGGAACTCGTGGATCCGAAAAATGACGAGAGTGGAAGACATCATGATCAGAGTTAAATCCCTGAAATGGCAATGGGCTGGACATACTGCCAGAAGGACAGACCATCAATGGACAGCCGAAATTTTAGATTGGATTCCAAGGGACAGGAAAAGACCCAGAAGAAGACCACATGGGAGATGGGTGGATGAAATTCGAAAGTATGCGGGAGTGACATGGAGGAGACTGGCACAAGACAGACTGTTGTGGAGGAAACTTGGGGAGACCTTCGTCCAGCAGTGGAGTGATAATGGTTGACAATGATGATGATATATACTAGCCTGTTGTACCCGTCGTTGACGGGCTAGTGATAGTATAAAGTAAAAGCTATATCGGCAATTAAATTAAGACTGGTAAATCAAGTTTTATACAACTTTGTAGTACAACTTCCCGGAATAGAATATTAGGATAAAAAAATTTATTTGAATTATTTAGTAGTTGTCACGTCCAATGTAATTAATTCAAAAAGTTTGAAAGCAGAAGGCTTATGCAATGAAATTGATTGAGATGAAAAGTACCTTATTCTTGTAGTCTCGGGTTAAACAATATTAACAGTTCTTCCATTCGGAGCAAAGAAGTAAAGATTTTCCCCATTTCCGATTCTGGAACAACCAACGTACAGTTGATCATGGGAAAAGCATGGACTTTGTAGATCCAGTCCAACAACTTTTAGAGACTGCCCTTGTGCCTTATTGATGCTCATGGCGAATCTCAAACGAATTGGGAATTGAAGACCTTTGAATTGAAATGGGACATCGGATGAGATGATCGGGATCTTTGGAGTAAAAACATTTTTGCCTGCTGCATGTCCAGTCATTATAGTAGCTTCAATAACATTCTTCATTAGTTTCTTGACAGATAATCTCGTGCCGTTGCAAAGTGAAGGCTGATCCAAATTTCTCAGAAGCATAATAGGTGCACCAATCTTCAACTCTAAAATATGTGAAGGTACCCCAGGTGGCTCCAAGGAGTTAAGAAACTCAGTTGGGTAGTTGACTGTATTGTCTGTATTCTGTATATTTACCGCTTTCTTTACATGCAACCTGATCACACCAAACGCGAAGGCGCGAAGATAAGTAGTTCACGATAAATTTGAGCCATTTCTTTTTTAGAATTACGTTAAAACAACGTAATATTTTCTAGCTTACAACGTCGTCACAGTATGATGACCTTCTGACTTATGACACTTTTGAATTAATAACGCAGATTGAAAAACTACGTTCTATTTCCTTTTTTTTCTTCTCCGCCCTCAAGATCATAATACAATCGGCAAACAACGCTTACAAAAAAGGGTGTAATAAATGTATTTACGAATGAAAATAGTCGTAACGGAATTCTAAAAATGAAACGCCTAAAATTTAGGATGAACTACTTTTCTGCACGCCTTAACGTTCGGTGTGAGCAGGTTGATGTCAACAAAGCGGAAAGACACACTCAGATCGGGTAGAAACGCGTAACATTAAATAACTAAAAATCAAATTCAAATTTTTAAAAAATCGCTTTGAGGTGCACCAGAAGATGTCTACAGGTACCTTCATAACAAATTTCGTCGCTCTAGGTCGCCTAATTTTATGTGAAATCCGACCGACAGACACACACACACACAGTCTGTTACATATATATATATATATAGATATATACAGTCCAGTAAGGTCAGATGTAAGGTCAGGTAAGGTCAGGTGATGCGTAACATCACAGCCTCTCCTTGACAAATGTCAACCCCGCCTTCTCGTGGTGCATCCTGTTCCCACTAAAGGGGCTCTGACGACCGCAAATAGCGGTATAACTATACCATCGGGATCAGAGGAAATGCTATCCCACACTCACCAACCCGCTTGGCCAGCGTGGTGAGTTATGGCCAAACACCTCCAAAATGACTCTACAACTTAAATCTTGGCCCTCAGTCTCCGGCAGCTGGAATGTACCTGGCCAAGGCAGCGGCCAGTGCGACATGAAGGCAGAGGGTGCTAAGAATCCCCGGAGGACCGGACTAGGCTGCCATTTGATGCTGACCTTGGCTACCTA
This sequence comes from Macrothele yani, assembly GCA_039090855.1. Classification (NCBI taxonomy): domain Eukaryota; kingdom Metazoa; phylum Arthropoda; class Arachnida; order Araneae; family Macrothelidae; genus Macrothele; species Macrothele yani. The sequence goes on from CM077006.1 coordinate 52,996,951, forward strand.
CAACGGACGCTCCCTATCTTCTGATTCAAGGCTTCTTGAATTGGAAGAGGAACTACAAAGGATCAAGTGGGACATCGTCGGGCTAAGTGAGGTAAGGAGAAAAGGAGAAGATCTCATTGAACTGAAAAGTGGACATCTCTTCTATTATCGTGGGACAGATACTGGCAGAACTAGTGGTGTTGGATTTATAATAAACAAGAAACTGAAGGATAAAGTGGTAGAAGTTGAAAGTTCTTCTGACAGAGCTGCACGACTCGTTATCCAACTATCGAGAAGATACCAGGCTCAGATTATTCAAACTTATGCACCCACCACAAGTCATCCTGAAGAAGAAATTGAAGAATTTTATGAGGAAATTCGTCATCTAAATAATAAAGGTAAGCAGCACTTGAAGATAATTATGGGAGATTTCAATGCGAAAATAGGGCACCGGCAACAGAATGAAACTTCAGTAGGTAAATTCGGTCACGGCAACAGAAACCAGCGTGGAAATACTCTCGTTGAGTTTGCAGAGGCAGAAGGATTTTTCATCTTGAATTCCTTTTTCAAGAAAAAGCCACACAGGAAATGGACATGGAGACATCCAATTGGGACGACAAGTGAAATTGATTTTATTATGTGTAACAAAAAATTTGTCATCGAAGACTGCAGTGTGCTGAACAAGTTCAACACAGGTAGTGACCATAGATTGGTGAGATGTAAGATGCACCTCAACACTAAACTGGAACGTGGCAAGCTCATAAGACAAACAAAATGTATTGACATAACCAACCTTAAAAAACACCATAATACTTTCAAGTTGGAACTGAAGAACAGATTCTCTGCTTTAGAAGGCCTAACATCGGAAGAAGTGGATATTTCGGAAGTTAACAGAAAAGTAACCAAAGCTCTTATGGAAACAGCAACAAAATTAGCTGGGTCTAAGAACAAGTTGCATGTAAACAAATTATCAGGAAAAACCAAAATGTTGATGCAAAAAAGAAGAGAGATGAGGACAACTAAAGAAGATGTGACTTCCAAAGTGGAATATATAGAGCTATGCAAGACAGCACGAAAAAGTATCACTGAAGACGTAAGGAAATTCAACTGTGAGCTAGTGAGGAAAGCAATTGAAAACAACCAAAGCCTAAAGATAGCAAAGGGACATCTCAGTAAGGGAAGAAAACAGATTATGGCTCTGAGAAAAGAAGATGGTTCTATAACAAGAAATAGAGGCGAAATTTTGACAAGAGTGAAAGATTTCTACTCCAAATTATATGAAAGGGATGATACATGTACTCCAGACATCATGAAAGGTACCAGAGTTCTTCCAGTCCTCCCAGCAGAAGTTGCTCATGCAATCAAGAACATGAAGCCGGGGAAAGCTCCAGGAGAAGATGGAGTTACTATAGACATCATACAAGAAGCAAGTGGAGAAATTGAAACAGTACTCGCCCAAATTTTCACTCGATGCCTTAATGAAGGGAAGATTCCTGAGGATTGGAACAATGCTACAATGATCCTGCTACATAAAAAAGGTGACATTGAGGATCTCAGGAACTACAGACCTATCAGCCTCCTATCAGTGGTTTATAAAATCTTCACTAAAGTTCTTTCACACCGCTTGAAGGTAACACTGGACATGGCTCAACCGAGAGAACAAGCTGGATTCAGGAGTGGCTACAGCACAATAGATCATATCCACGTACTGAGAGAACTAATTGAAAGAGCGAGGGAATATGAACTTCCATTGTGCATGGCTTTTATCGATTATGAAAAAGCCTTTGATTCGGTGAAACCATCAGCAGTTACCACGGCTCTGAAATCCTGCGGTATTGAAGATGCATACATTAATATTATTAATAACATCTATGAAAATGCAAGTGCAAAGATTCGGCTGTTTGAAAATACAACACACATAAAAATTGGAAAGGGAGTGAGACAAGGTGACACCATATCTCCGAAGCTCTTTAATGCCACATTGGAAAATGTCTTTCAATCACTGAACTGGGAAAACAAAGGGATAAAGATTAATGGAGATTATCTAACCCACCTTCGTTTTGCTGATGACATAGTCATTTTTGCAACTACCCCATCAGAGCTGCAGAGTATGATCCAGGAACTTGCTGACAAGAGTAAAGAAGTGGGATTAAAAATGAACTTTCAGAAGACAAAAGTGATGTTCAATGCTTTTACAAGGAATGAAGATTTATCGATTGATGGAGAAAAACTGGAGATAACAGATACGTATGTTTATCTTGGACAGCAGATATCAAGTGAGGGTCACATTGATGAAGAAATTAATCGGCGTACAAAACTTGCTTGGAGAGCTTTTGGAAGAAACAGCATAATTTTCAAGAGCAATATGCCATTATGTCTTAAAAGAAAAGTGTTTGATCAATGCATCCTTCCAGTGCTTACGTATGGTGCAGAGACGTGGACCTTAACTAAAAGAGACATACAAAGGCTGCAGACAACTCAAAGAAGCATGGAGAGGTGCATGCTTGGTATAACCAGGAGAGATAAGAAGAGGAACTCGTGGATTCGAAAAATGACGAGAGTGGAAGACATCATGATCAGAGTTAAATCCCTGAAATGGCAATGGGCTGGACATACTGCCAGAAGGACAGACCATAGATGGACAGCCGAAATTTTAGATTGGATTCCAAGGGACAGGAAAAGACCCAGAAAAAGACCACATGGGAGATGGGTGGATGAAATTCGTAAATATGCGGGAGTGACATGGAGGAGACTGGCACAAGACAGACCGTTGTGGAGGAAACTTGGGGAGACCTTCGTCCAGCAGTGGATTGATAATGGTTGACGATGATGATGATGATGATGATACAGTCCAGTCAAAAAACTATGACCTCATGTTAGTACTAGTATGAGGTACGAACATGTGGTAAGTCACTGGAATGCTCCTCAAACATTCGCGGACACATATAGCGGTTTGGCAAGGGGCATTATCTTGCTGGAAGCAACTCGTGTCATTGGGGTACGCAGTCATCATAAATGGGAGCCACCTGAACCGCCACAATGAGTAGGTAGCCTGAAGCGTTCATCGTGCGATCGAGGCGGAGGACAATTCTCTCCGTAATCTTCGATATCTGGCTGTCAGCATGAGTACCTTGAGTGGATGGCGGCTCCGGAGATCAACAGAGAGCAGAGTTCGTTGGACTGTGGTCTGCGGTACGCTCCTCGATGTGCCTGTATTAAACGCTCTGACCAGTTGGTCCACTGTGGCCCGTCTGTTGGATCGTCTTAGACGGGATAGCCGTCGTTGCCCACGGTCGTCAAGGCTTCATGGGCGTCCACCATTACCCCGGTTACTGCAGGTCTTGCCGGTTTTCTACCATTCCTGCAGCACTTTAACAACTGCAATTCATGAACAGCCCACAATATCGGCCGTTTCTGTAATGCTACCACTCTTCAATCGGTAGCAAACAATCATTCCTTTTTCAGACTCTGTTAGTTCACATCATTTTCCCATTTTCACGCGAATGTGCATACCTTCAGCGGGTTCGTGTTATTTCAAATGCCTTGCATGATTTACATATGTCGCTTTGCACGCCATCTGGATGCTGGTTACGGTGTCTTCTTACATCAGGGGTGCTCATTATTATTTTTGACTGGACTGTGCATTTTCTCCTACATATTCAAGCTTTTTCGAATTGAAAATTTTTCTGTAAGTGTCGTGGATATGCATTTAAGCACACCAGACAAAAAGTTAGTCACCCCTGTCAGAACTTACCTAATAACAGGTGACGGCGCCTCTTGCCTTGATAACACCATGAATCCGGTGTGGTAGAGACTCCAAGAGGTTGTGGATGTATTGAACATCGATTTGCAGCCACTCATGCGTCAATTGGTCCCGAAGTTCCACCAGAGTACGTGGGTGTGTATTCCGGCGTTTCACCTTCTGTTCCACATGATTCCACAGATTTTCAATAGGATTTAAATCTGGGGATTTGGCGGGCCGGTCGAGATGAGACAGTGTTGCTGATTGTTCATTGTGCCACTCAGATGCTATGCACATGGCAATTGTCGTCTTGGAACGACAGGAGTCGCAATGTGATGCTGCTCCTGGAGATGTAGAGCAAAGGGGATCACATCGTTATTCGGAACGCGAAGGTACGCATGCGGGTTCAAATTGATCGCCACTGCAATGAGAAGGCCTATTTCGAAGTACGAAAAACATCCCCAAAACATCACAGAACCCGCTACAGCTTGAACAACACCTTCGACACAATGAGGATTAAAGGCTTCATTGGGCCTGCGATGCGCTCGTCGCCACGCATCTTTTGAGTACAAACAACAAGTTAGTAAAACCATGCAATGCATTGATTATGATGCGCTTTCCAACATACCAGAAATCATTACTCAAGTTATGAGGATAACGGCTGTAGAATAAATCTCGCTCCTATAAACTGACCTTTGACCCCATTTCGATGATATTCAACTTAATCGGTAAAGTATACTTCCGGAACAACATGATAAAGTTTTGTCTCAAGCGAAACATTTTTACGTAAGTTATAACGCATGAGGGCGATGGAATGGATCCCGATCCTATGCCCTGACCTTTGACTCCATTTCACCCATTTTCAATAGAGTTCGTCTCCAGGTGGTCCCCTACCACATAATAAAATTTCATCGAAATCGAACCATTTTCACGCAAGTTATGACGCATAAGGGCAATGGAATAAATCCCGTTCTTATGTCCTGACCTTTGACCCCACTTCACTCATTTTCAATAGGGTTTGTTCCCAGTAGTTCCCAACGACATACTAAATTTTCATCGAAATCGAACTATATTTACACAAGTTATGACGCATAAGAGTAATGAAATGGATCCCGCTCATAATGTCGTGACCTTTATCCCCAATTCGCCCATTTTCAATAGGGTTCATCCCCAGGTGGTCTCCTACCACATACTAAAATTTCATCGAAATCGAACCGTTTTTACGTGAGCTATCGTGCGGACAGACGGACAAAGCTGGAGCATATACGCTTCTTCAACCTACATTTGAAAGGCGTAACAAGTTAGTAAAATCATGCAATGCATTGATTATGATACGCTTTCCAACATACCAGAAATCATTACTCAAGTTATGAGGATAATGGCTGTGGAATAAATCTCGCTCCTGTGTCCTGACCTTTGACCCCATTTTGATGATATTTAACAGAACCGGTTCAGTATACCTCAAGAATAACATACTAAAGTTTTGTCGCAGTAGAAGCAGTTTTGCGCAAGTTATGAGAATAATGGCTGTGGAATAAATCTTGCTTTTGTGCAATGACCTTTGACCCCATTTCGTTGATATTCAACTTAACCGGTTCACTATACCGCCGGAACAACATGATAACGTTTTGCGGCAATCGAAACATTTTTAGGTAAGTTATGATGCACAAGGGCAATGGAATGGATCCCACTCCAGTGTCCTGACTTTTGACCCCATTTTGCCCATTTTCAATAGGGTTCGTCCCTAGTGGCTCCCTACCATATACTAAAATTTCATCGAAATTGAACCATTTTTACGCAAGTTATGACGCATAAGGGCAATGGAACAAATCCCGCTCTTATGCCCTGCCTGACCTTTGACCACATTCGTCCATTTTCAATAGGGTTCGTGCCCATTGGTTCCCTACCACATACTAAAATTTCATCGAAATCGAACCATATTTACGCATGTTATGACGCATGAAGGCAATGAAATGGATCCCGCTTTTATGTCTTGACCTTTGACCCCATTCCTCCCATTTTCAACAGGGTTCGTTCCCAGGTGGTTCCTTACCACATACTTAAATTTCATTGAAATCGAAACATTTTTACGCAAGTTATGATGCATAAAGGCAATGGAATGGATCCCGCTTCTATGTTCTGACCTTTGACTCCATTTCATTTATTTTCAATAGGGGTCGTCTCCAGGTGGTTCCCTACGACATAATAAAATTTCGTCGAAATCGAACCATATTTACGCATGTTATGACGCATGAAGGCAATGAAATGGATCCCGCTTTTATGTCCTGACCTTTGACCCCATTCCTCCCATTTTCAACAGGGTTCGTTCCCAGGTGGTTCCTTACCACATACTTAAATTTCATTGAAATCGAAACATTTTTACGCAAGTTATGATGCATAAAGGCAATGGAATGGATCCCGCTTCTATGTCCTGACCTTTGACTCCATTTCATTTATTTTCAATAGGGGTCGTCTCCCAGGTGGTTCCCTACCACATAATAAAATTTCGTCGAAATCGAACCATTTTCACGTGAGTTATCGTGTAGACAGACGGACAAAGCTGGAGCATATACGCTTCTTCAACCTACGTTTGGAAAGCGTAGAAAAACAAGACTCGTCAGACCAAATTACTCGTTTCCAAACCTTCACAATTAAGTTTGGTGCCTCTTAGCCCATTGATAGCGTGCGACTTTGTGACTTGCTGCTAAAAGAGACCTCTTCCGTGGTGTTCTGATCCAGATGTCAATCGCATGCAATTCTCGTCTCAATGTCCTTTCGGAAATTGGTTGGAGTGGACTTTCATTGACTGTTTGGAGCAATTGTTGCTTGGTTCAAAACCGATTTGCAGTTAGTAAGCATGAAACATGGCGGCGGTCCTTATTGGTGGGAATCGTTTTCCGGCCACAGTTACATCGCCGATTTTCAATTGACTGCGAACTACTGTACAATCCTGCTTGTTGACCCGCTGGACAGTATGCTTCGACACACCAATAAACTGGGCGACGTCGTTCACTTTGTGTCCGTGGGCACGGCCAAACACGATGTCTTCTTTTTGCCACTCAATAACGTCGACTCATATTGCAGACTACGACTCATATTGCAGACTAAATTCAACACACACGTTGTTCTTCACCACTCCACCAGATAGAAATGATCTTGTAGACCACGTCAGTGCTATTTATCTCCCAACAATACTATCAGGGCGCCCTCTGTGCAACCGGTAACTTCCTACTGTCATTTCTGTTAGGGGTGACTAAATTTTTTGTGCGGTGTGTTTATATTCGTTAGACAATATCTGTACTTCTAGAACGTGAGTTGGAAAAAATTATTTTGTAACGTCAGTGACGAAATTAAAAAACCCTATGTTTTCTGATAGTGGATTCAAAATCTTCATGTTTCAATTTTCTTGGAAGAATCTCGTGATTCGGAAACATTTTTAAGCTGCATTTTTTTTTATTAAAAAAAAAAAAAAGATGTTTGTTTTATCGGGACACTGTAGCATTCACCAAGTCTTTTCTTAAGTGTAAAAATATATTCATTACAATTTCTTATCGCTGTTTGTCGAGACTTTTCCAGACAGAAATATTGATTACCGCTAGTCGCAGCACATGCAGTATGTTACTTGGCCTTCCTTTTAACTCTTTGCGTGAGCATTTTTATGTTGATGATCTATACAATGTTTATTTTGGCTATGATTTATTAAACAGAGCAATAAAGTCAATATAGTTATGGGACAGATAAAGCTAATAATGATTGGCATAAACATAATGATATTTTTATCGATGAAATTGAAACATGGTACACAGTAGTTAGAAACTAAGCCTTTAACTGAAACCTTGGTACCATATTATTACACCGAGAAAATATTATTTTATTCTTCGGATTGTCAGACTTTTCGTCTCCTTCATTATTATTCACTGAAATTATTAGGCTAAGATGAAACCATGTCAGTTTTGTTTTATTTGCTTCACGAATTATATCCTGATAATTTATTTAACGAAAGTTGTATCAGCGAAATTATGCGTCCTTCAAGGAGTCATGACGTGTGTTACATGCTAAAAATCATCAGAACTAGGACATTTGCTTTTCAATAATTTCTGTATGATACTAGCGAAAGAAAAACTCCATCTTTTTTTTGTTACAGAAAAAATCGAAAAGATGAGGGCTAATATTTATTATTTCTCCTTCTTACTTCTGTTTCCGCTCACGGCAGGTTGAGGTTATAACGAAGTAAATTTCTCCGTCATTTTTATCCGCGCCAGGATTCGAACCCGGGTCCACTCATTCCGGAATAAGTCACTCTACCAATTGAGCTACTCGGACATTTTATTCTGATTCCTATCTGTTTTTATGTCGTGTGCGCCCTTCTGGCAGGTACGTCACATCTCCTGGTACGTTACATCATCTCCCCTTATTTTTTTTTTTTTTTTTTTTTTCGAAGTGCTGCTCTTATTTTGCTGCTCTTATTTTCCTATCTCGCGGTGTGGAAATAACATCACACCATTGCGAGATTGTGAACGGTCGGGTCATCCGGATAGTTCGGGCGCCATTATAACGAAGTGAATTTCTCTGTTATTTTTGGTCTACGCCGGGATTCGAACCCGGGTCCCTTCATTCCGGAATAAGTTGCTCCACCAATTGAGCTACGCGGACATTTTATTCTGATTCCTATCTGCCTTTATGTCGTGTGCGTCCTTCTGGCAGGTACGTCACATCTCCTGGTACGTTACAAGGTCACGAATTTTCACCATTTCTTTCTGCCTGCTGTCCTTTTGTGCAGTTCTATTACAGAGTTTATGTGGGTGCTTTCTTTAAGGTTGGCAATACCTTTTTTTCTTCGTCTTCATCTACTGGGCTGTCCTTTAATTCTACCATTTAATATGTTTGGTAGTCTTTCTGGGTTCATTCTTGAACCAGTTTAGTTGATTCGCTGTAAGTATTGCTTCTTTAAAGTTAAGTTCTTCCCTGACTTTTTCATTTGATTCTCTTTCTGTCCAGTTTGTTCCATTGATTTTCCTTAGACATTTTGTTTCAAAAGCATTGAGTTGATCTATTTCCGCTTTTACGCTTTCCAACCGTAGGTTGAAGAAGCGTATGTGCTCCAACTTTGTCCGTCCGTCTGTCTGTCTGTCTGTCCGAGCGATAACTTGCGTAAAAATTGTTTGATTTTGATGAAATTTTAGTATGTGGTAGGGGACAACCTGGGGACGAAACCCTATTGAAAATGGAAAGAAATGGGGTCAAAGTTCAGGACAGAGGAAGGGGATCCATTCCATCGCCCTTATGCGTCATAACTTACGTAAATATGTTTCGATTGCGTCAAAACTTTACCACTTTAATACCTTTAAAGCACGTCTTTTGTAAAAAAGATCGTGCTTATGTCACCGGTTTGTCCGTCCGTCCGTCTATACCCACGATATTTCTGCAACTATTAGTCCGATTTGAAAAATTCTTTTTGCATTGGGAAGCTTGAAATATGTAAATGATGATCTCTTATTTCTCGTTTTTTTTTTTTACGATGTACAATTTCGCCGCTAGAGGGCGTAAAGGCAGATGATGTCGAATTCAAAAATACGTTTTATTCCACATATTTGCTTCTAAACATCCGATTGAAAAAATTCTTTTATCTTTCGATTCCATTTGTGTCGAAGAGTATTTTAGATATCCTTACTTTTTCAAATTACGCATAGATTTTCCGCTAAGGGGCGTTAAAGTAAATTACATTTTTCCCGATAATTCTTCTTTCTAAAACTCCGATTTGAAAAATTGTTTCTTCAGCTGATACACCTCCTGATGGAAAATCTTTTGCATATAATTCCACATTTTTGGTAAAGAATACTTTGGCCACCAGGTGGCGTAAGTGTTAATTTTTGCTTCTGATGTATTTGCCATAAAATTTACTTAAATATCGAATGAAAAAACTATTTCGTGGACTGATGCCACTCACATAGATAAACCGTTTTGGAATATTTTCTTCTTAAAATATCAAACAGTTTCTCCGCCAGGGGGCGTATATATATATATCATATTTTCGTCAATATCTCTACTTCTAGAAGTCCGATTTGAAAAATTTCTTCTTTGTGGGATAGTGCTTTCAGTGTGACATGTTTTTCATATAATTTCAAAATTTTCAAGTAATTCATAGACTTTCCGCTAGGGGACTTAGGGATAAATTGCGTTTCCCCTGATATCTCTACTTCCAAATCTCCGATTTGAAAACTTATTTCTGCACCGGATACAGCTCCTGATGGGAAATTGTTTTCACATAATTTCTAATTTTTGTAAACAAATGGTTTGGCCACCAGGGGGTGTAAATCTTAATTTCCGCTTCTGCTGTATTTGCAGCAAAATATGAGCTTCTAAATTGTCGATTGAAAAAAACGTCGTTTGTAGACCGATAGTACTCATGTCGACAAACCTTTTAGAAACATTTTCTTCTTAAAATAATACATGGTTTCTACGCCAGGGGGCGTAAATGTATATATATATATTTTTTGTCAATATCTCTACTTCTAGGAGTCCGATTCGAAAAATTCCTTCTTCGTTGGATAGTGTCTCCAGGTGACATGTTGTTCATATAATTTCAAAATTTTTAAGTAATTCATAGACTTTCCGCTAAGGGCCGTAACGGTAAATTGCTTCCCCTATATCTCTGCTTCTGAATCTCCGATTTGAAAACTTCTTTCTGCACCGGATACATTTCCTGATGGGAAATCCTTTGCATATAATTTCACATTTTTGAAAAAAAACTGGTTTGGTTACAAGGGGACGTAAATCTTAATTTCCGCTTCTGATGTATTTGCAGCAAAATATGAGCTTCTAAATTCTCGATAGAAAAAAGTCGTTTGTTGACCGATACTACTCATGTCGACAAACCTTTTAGAAACATTTTCTTCTTGAAATAATGCATGGTTTCTATGCCAGGGATCTTAGATGTATATCTTATTTTTGTCAATATCTTCAAGGAATCCTATTTGAAGAATTCCTTCTTTGTTGGATTATGTTTACGATGCGAAATGTTTTTCCTATAAATTCGAAATTTTCAAGTAAATCATAGACTTTCCGCTAGGGGGCACAAAGGTAAATTGCGTTTTCTGCGTTATTTCTGCTTCTAAAACTCCGATTTGAAAAATTCTTCTTGTATCGCATACAAGACCATATGAAAAATATTTTTCGCATAATTTCTAATGTTTGGTACAGAATGGTTTGGCCACCAGGGGGCATAAGGGTTAATTTCCGCTTCTGATGTATTTATAGCAAAATTGTTTCTTGGACCGAAACCGCTCATATGGAAAAACCCTTTTGAGAATATTTTCTTCCTAAAATAATGCATGGTTTCCCACCAGGTGACGTAAAGTCACATTTTGTTTTTGTCGATATCTCTGTTTCTAAGAGTCCGATTTGAAAAATTATTTCTGTGTTGGAGAGCCTTTCCGGTGAGAAATGTTTCTCATATAAATTCATGTTTTTCTTAACGCACAAGTCTGCAACCAGAGGCCGTAAGCTCACGATTCCGATTAGAGCAATATGTGAAGGATTAAAATCCCGATTGAAAAACTTCTTGTTTTCTATACCGGTTACATTGACTTTGAATAGCTTTGATAAATTTAATTTGAGTCAGAACGGAATCAAAAGACGTGCTTGTTACACCCGAAAATTCGGTGTCATCTTTCTCGTTTATTTCTTTGATAGAAGGTTTTACAAACACCGTGGCCAAGTCAGTGCGCTACAAGCGTCTGCTGTCCCTGATTGGCTGCAACTTGTTTCACAGAGTCGAGAGAGCCAGTGTTGTAAGACAAACGCAATATCCGTGCCTCACCGGGATTCGAACCCGGACCCTTCTCGGAAGAATGGTCATAAGCCAACGCTCAGGCTACTGTGCCACTGGAGCTGCATCCGATTTGCCTTTTCTGTTATTTAATCTTCTTTCTCTCATCTTTGTGCATATTGTGTTTGATCCGTATGTAATTGTTGAGTCTCCTGAAATTAAATTTCTTCCGTTCGAGTAATAGGGTTACCTAGGGCCACCATTTTGGAGGAGGCTCGTAAGGAGGACTTTCACAAAACGGGAAATCAACATCATAACGGAAAGTCCACTTCGTAAACGGTGAGCACAGAATTTGGACACTAAGTATTAAATGTTCTGTAACGTATACTCTATATTCACTTTCCTTTTGATTTTACTATCTCTGGTTATTTTATTTTTCTATGTAAACTATCTTCTTACTGAACGAGATGTTATTTCACCCGCTGAATGAGATCTGGCAATGAGTGTAAGTCATGACGTGGTGGTAGCCAGTATAAATAGGCACGTTCAACGATACCCAAGGAGAGCGTTTGTTGTTATACTAGGAGAGAGTTTGTTGGATAGGGAGAGCTTCGTTCTATGTGATTAGGTTGATTCTTTATTATTGTTATTTGAGTAGCTGTGTGTGATGATACCAGTAGAAGGTCATAATAAATGGTTTATGTAAGTACGTCTTTCTCAGTTCATAGTACTGTCAGACCTCTGTCTGGTTGTTAGGTTTATGTCATTAGTTTATTACTATTAACAACCAGCGTTAAGACTTTATTCATCCTAATTACTGCTACAACATTACTACCAGTTATAAGTTTGTTCAATACTATTACTACACTACTAGCAGGAGACTTTATTCATGATCTTAATTAACTAGTAACAACAACCATTTGAATTCACTATTTGAGGCTTAGTACAAGCATATCATTCAGTAGCAGAAGCATTATACTTAGCTCAGTAGGAAAGCTTCATTATTATCATTAGCTAGCTGGTAGGAAGAGCTTATTCATTATACTTAGCTTAGCTGGTAAAAAGATTATTCATTATAGTTCTCTTTTAACTTGGTTTCTCCTGACATTTTCGTGACGTCAGAAATGTGTTCTGTGACATGGCCATGGTAACAAAACCACGTATCCTAGCTGAAACGAAAATGCGTTCTACACTGCGCTCGACACGTATTTGAACCACAGATAAAAAGAACTGCAATGTCATATCCCATGGCATCTACGCAGAAAAGCTGTTGGCATTTACACATCTGAGAGGAAGTACCTGAGCTGGAATGAAAGTCCGATTTCAAGAGTATTTAAGAATAAACGATGCCCACATTGAAAATAAAGTGCTTACTGATGGTGTGAGGAAAGCGGACGGTGGTAGTATTAGGTGTACAAATAAGTTTTAAAGCGTTTTAAGACAACGCAGCATGCAATTTGAGAGAAAATAACAATACCTTTACGAATCAAAATATCCGCCGTCATTATTTATCACCTTCCGCCATCAGTCGGGCAGCTGACGGATTCCAGTCAGGAAGAATACTTCGTCGTGTGATGCGATGAAGTCGTCAACCCATTTTTGCACTTCGTCACATGTCCGGCACTGTACGGCAGACAAACCATGTTACATCGATCGGAACAAATGAAAGTCTGAAGCGGCTATGTCGGGACTATACGCCGGGTGCTCCAAAACGTCCCAGCCAAGCGCAATAACGTTTCCTTGACCGATTTTGCGACATGCGGCCTAGTGTTGTCATGCAGTAATTTCACAGGACGCAATTCTTTGCCTGTGAATGGACGTTTTCGACAGATTTCCTGGTTCATTCGCAGCAATTGTTGCTTGTGGCGATCATCAGTAACAGTTTGACCCTGTTCCAATAGTTCATAATAGAGCACACCCTTCATATCCCATCAGATGCACAGCAGAACTTTCTTTGAGTGAATATTGCGTTTCGGTGTCGAAGTCGGTGCTTCACCGGGGTATAGAAAGTGTGTTTTACGTTTGGGATTGTCGTACCGTATCCACGTTTTATAATCCGTAAAGGATTTCCTACTGGAAAGACTCTGTGTTGGTTTATTCAACAGATTCAAACACTTCATGACACGCTCATCCTCGTTCCTCTGGCTCCGGTCATGTGCCACCCATTTTCCTTCCTTTTGAATCTTTCCCATTGCGCGTAAACGATTAAAAATAATTTGTTGAGTCATTCCCAGTTGTTCAGCTAGTTATTTTTGCGTTTGAGGTGAATCTTCAACCAGCAATGCTTTAAGTTCCTCATGTGCAACCTTCTGCGGGGCGCCGAAGATTGCACACGAGGAACTGCAAACCAAAACTCACGCCTGCTTTTCGAACTTCAAACCAAAACTCACGCGTGCTTTTCGATACAATATTCTCCCCCAGAACAGAACAGATCGGTGCACATGCTTTTGTAGCACTTTTTCGTTGATAAAATTCGTAACGAATGCAGTGTCGAATAAATGCAGTATCGCTTACCATCTTTCACCTACCGATGTGCAAGTGCATTTGACTGTTGGACAAACTTCTGTGTCACATTTTATACTCTGGACCAGTTACGGTCACATTACAACAACGCGGGGGGAATGTCGGATATGTAAATTAGCGGTATACGTCACATAAAAAATGCTTTCGCACTTACTTGTACACTTTGTGTATTTAATGAGCCGGATGAAACACTTGACATCAGGTAGCCACTAGGTGCAAGTGCGATATTATACTGAGAAGCTGTTTGCGCTTAAGCCTTAAAGAAGTGTTTTGATTAATTAAGGTACTATGCTGAATTTCTAAGCACCAAAGAAATTAGTTGTTAAGCCCCTTTGATCATTAGTCGTCGTAGTGGCCTTTTTTCATTCAGTGAAATACTCATTTTTGCAAAATTACAAAATTACAAGAAATTTTTTAAAAAATATCGAGGCCACATAATTTGGTTAATCCACGTTTTGCCGAAATGAATGCTAGCTGGTATTCCATAACTCATTACTGTTCAAAAAGCAGAAGTGGATTTGTTTTCATATTTGGCAGTTACTGGATGCTGCATGAATTTCAATAATGGTCGCACTAATGGCAATACTATCAGAAATAATTATAAAAACCAAATAAATAAAAAGAATTGCAAAATCTGGATAGTGCTAAATTCTCCACTTCTTTAAACTGTTGTTATTACAATAATACGAAGAAGACATACAATACGGATCAAGAATGATGTTCATAAGGGCTGATAAACAATGTTGGACATAATTACGCAATTAAAATACTTTGTTTGTTTTGATTGTTTGAATTAGTATAAAAGATCAAACACATCTCACTTTCCGTGTTTTTTTTAACTATTTGATATCCATTTACTGAGAATTTCTCCTATTTCTAATCCTTAACTTGATTATGTTTAATCGACTTATGACTTTCTTTAGAAGCATGTTTAGAGGGAATGAAAACCCATTGATTGAGCAGATCGCTCAACACACAACCGAAGACGAAGATGTGGATATTTTCGAGGATGCGATGGAAGTGTTGGCAGTTAGTGACACGCAATCCGGGGAAGAGAACTGGGGAACGCCAAGTTCAACGATTAGTAGAAAACAGGAGGAGGAGCCCCGGATGGCAAGGTCATCTTGCAGAACTTTACCTTTGCAATTTGGCGAATTTGGAGTTGACCCAGCTTCCTGCCGAACTTCACAACTCAATAGCTTCTCAGTTCATCCTCTCATTCCACACACCCATCCCTCAATCTACCGTACGTTAATGACCACCTCTCAAACAATAGACCTAAACACCTTCACAGAACAACACTTCGTCACCCAAGACCTCTTCCAATTCATTCTCTTTCAGCTTGGACAAGGAATTCATCACATTCATTCCCTAAATATAATTCACAGAAATTTGACAGGAGCAAACGTAATGATTAACAAAAAAGCATTCCTGAAAATTACAGGATTCAGCCAAGCCACCTATGGACCGAACGCAGTAAGCTATGCAGGAACGGAAGGTTACGCAGCTCCTGAAGTGGTAGCCTACAAGGACAACGTCCAAGCTGAACCATATAGCTTCCCCGCAGACTACTATTCCTTGGGAGTTATTGCATACGTCATTGCCTTTGATACTGCTCCCTGCGATTACACGGCCACCCAGATCCGCGCACGCAAAAGAACTGATGCAACTTACCACGAACAATTTGCCCAGATCGCGATGCGAAACGGTGCGGTAGAGTTACCAAGTCATTTGTCAATAATGGAAAATGAAATTCTCACAGGCTTACTAAATGAATATCCAATAGTTAGACTTGGAGATGGCAACTTCCTCAATCACAGATACTTCCAAAACAATAACTTCTATAGTCCCTATGCAATGGCCATGTTACGAAGAGAAGAAATATTTGCACCACATTACTCCCCTTCCCACCTAAAATTCATCAAAAATATTGGCAGTGGTAGTTTTGGAACTGTTTCTCTCAACCTTGACAAAAACACGGGAAATAACGTAGCAGTGAAAACCATCCGAAGACTCCGAAAGGAAAAAATCAACAAAGAAATACAATTCCTTCATCTTTTCTCTGGGCACCCACTCTTCCTAGAACTCATCGGAAACTTTTCCACTATCGTTAAACGCCACGAAAAAGAGCACCACATAGTCATGGAATACTTCGAGGGCATTTCCTTTTATGAATTCGTATATATTAATAGTTTAACCCTTAATGAATTCCGCCATATGTTGCACCAACTCGGAAAAGGGCTACAATACATGCATGAGAATAACATCATTCACAGAGATATAAAAGGTGACAACATTTTGGTAAATGCAACATGTCAGGTTAAAATAATTGATTATGGCGTGGCTAAGTTCGGTCCAACTGTCAACAGTTATTCAGGAACAAAACACTACGCAGCCCCAGAAGTGCTCGCCCATCGACATGTTGCACATGCACCTCCATATAGCTACAGCTGTGACTACTATTCTCTAGGAGTAACCATCTACGATAGTGGAATATATGTTCATTTCACCGATCACTTGAAGCATAACAGACCACCTTCTGATAGTGAGTGGATCCAATACGCTCAACTGTTAAGAGGATACCAACAAGTGGAGAACCCGGATGATAAATGTTTTGCTGATTTAGTCAACGGACTGCTAGAAATTGACTCCGGATAGCCGGCTAAACGACCTAACATTCTTGTACCATCAATACTTCTACCCCGAAAATGATTGGAAGGATGATTTAGAAACAAAATTAAAGGAAGCAGTTCTACACACAATAAGAACATCGTCCTCAATACCCATTTACTCAGGAATAGAATTATATTATAATCTGAAACCCAAGGAAGCAGAGGAAGACGAAAGAAAGAAATTCCGTCCAACATTCAGACCCCCTTTCCATTCCCCACCGAAAGCAATAGCTTCAACTCACCACTCCACACTTTCGTCGCCATCGCAACCAAGTCATGAATCGTCTCCAGAACCTATCGGCTTTGTATTTCCCTCCAGTGAACTAGAATTATCCAAAAGTGAACTTCCAGAACAACCTTCAAAACCAGACTTCTTCCAAACCAGTTCCTCCTCCTCCACCTCCTCCACATCCTCTCCATTCTCTTCACCCAACACATCCCGCAGCAATAGCGAATCAAACCTTCCCCCAACAACAAAGATTCCTTCCAAGTGGCAAAAGATTATGAAATTGTTTACGAAAAGGGAACAAAAAACAGTAGCTAAGTCTGATCATCAGTCACCGTTGCATCTTCCATCATCGATAGAAAAAAAGAAGGATAAAAAATTTTGTTTTAGGAACTTCTTCAAAAAGCCCCAAAAAAACAAAAAAGGTCAGAGTTGTCAAACTGAAATAATAAATTATTCCCCCGTTATTCGAAGTCAAGGAGACCCATCACGAACAGCACAAGAACCACAATCATCCCATAATAATGGGCAGATACCCAACAAAAAGAGGAAAGGTTGTTTGAAGTTTTGGAAAAAGAAGAAATGAATGAATGAAGCTAAGAATAACCGAACAATTACCAAAATCACCAGCAAAGAATGTATTCTGTCAGAGTACCATCTCGTTAAGAGTGCATGAGTAAACAACATATACATAATAAATTGTGAAACAAAAAGAAAGAAAGAAAGAAAGAAAGAAAGAGAAAAAAAAAAACAAAAGAAGAAACGTCGTCCCATCTTTGCAACAGATCAAAATAATATCATTATTAAGAAAAGAAAAGAAAAGAATGAAAACAAAAGGGAAAATATGAAAAAAAAGAAGGAAAAGAAGACAAAAAGGAAAATATGAAAACAAGGAAGAAATTAAGATTAAAAAATCGTTCCACGTTTGGAATGTACCAGATTACAGTAACTGATTTAAAAAGATAAGAAGAAAAGAAGAAATAAAATTTAAAACCAAAGGGCGTCGGACTTTCAAGCGCATCAAGTTATAATGATTAGAAGAAAAAGGAAAAGGAGAGAACAAAAGAAGAGTGAAAGAAAGAAAAGAAAAGCAAATAGTAGAAAATAATGAAAGAAAAGAAAAGAGAGACAGAGAAAAAGAAAGAACCTTCTCATTTTAAGGTTGATATATTCAATTCATCAATATATATATATATACATAATATTATTATAATACGCGTATTTAATTCTCTAGTATGGAGTTTTATTCCATTTATAACAAGCACCATGCTAAAGTATTTTAGGAGTTTCAGGAACAACATCCTATTTCTTTCATATCCTATCTGTCTCAAATTTTTTTCTGGCAGTCTCGTATTTGGACCTGGATATAAAGTCCATATTTGTTACATCCCATTGCGAAGGAATAACAAAAAAATCATCCCCATCTTAGGAATATTTTGGCATGGTTACTAGACAAACCAATTTTTGTTTTGTTTCTGTGCTAAAAGTTCCCCTCTTAAATGCTTTCAGACATCGACTTGAAGCAAACCAATTTTTGTTTCATTTTCTTTGCCGAGGAGAAGAAACTTCCTTTCTTCGGTTTAAGAAACGGGGTCGCATTTTTTGTTGCTCTCAGGTGTGAGAAAGTAACAAATTTATATCTGTCTCTTTGTACTTTCAAAAAGAAAAGTCTGGACTCGAAGTTTCTCCATGTTAGGACAGACCACGGATATGAAAGAAAGCAATGTTTGTTACATAGCACAGTTCAGAAAATCAAATTTCTCACGAAGCAGATCCAATAATAAATAATGTTTTATTTTTGCGCCATTAACGCATTTTAATGAAAATTAATAATTTCCATGAAAAAAAATTAAGATGCGTTTTTAACGAACAATCCTACAACTTCAAAAAAATACTCCAATGATTGAAAAATCCAACGACTTCAATAATTTCAATGAACAAAGATCGAGATATGTTATGAGCAAAAAAAGATGGAGATACGTTTTTAACGAACAATCCTACGACTTCAGAAAAATACTTCAGTAATTGAAGAATCCTACGACTTCAAAAAAATACTTCGGTAATTGAAGAATCCTACGACTTCAGTAATTTCAATGAACAAAGATCGAGATATGTTATGAACAAAAAAAGATCGATTTACGTTTTTAACGAACAATCCTACAACTTCAAAAAAATACTCCAATGATTGAAAAATCCTACGACTTCAATAATTTCAATGAACAAAGATCGAGATATGATATGAGCAAAAAAAGATAGAGATACGTTTTTAACGAACAATCTTACGACTTCAAAAAAATACTTCGGTAATTGAAGAATCCTACGACTTCAAAAAATACTTCGGTAATGGAAGAATCCTACGACTTCAAAAAAGTACTTACAGTAATGGAAGAATCCTACGACTTCAAAAAATACTTCAGTAATTGAAGAATCCTAAGACTTCAATAATGTCGACGAACAAAGAGCGAGATATGTTATGAACAAAAAGATCGAGATACGCTTTTAACGAACAATCCTACGACTTCAAAAAATACTTCAATAATTGAAGAATCTTACGATTTCAGTAATTTCAATGAACAAAGATCGAGATATGTTATCAGCAAAAAAATATCGAAATACAATTTTGTTGAGTATGATTCTTTTCATGTTAGAAAGAATTCGCCCAGTACAGAATGACTTACACCATTATTCTGGATATCTAAAAAGCTCCATGCTCTTTGTGTTAACCAATTGTACAACTTCATTTGCCCCAAAGTGAGTACAGGCAGACCTAATTGTAGGGCGATATATATAAATATATGTTCCTACGTTTATTTACATTTTCAAAAAAACGTGTACGATCTATAGTTGATGAGGAACTGGCATTCAAAAAATTTGAACGTGTTAAAAAGAAAAAGGAATCCGTTATGAGATATATATGAGGTTGCAGGAGTTTAACATACAATACGAATGACATTTTCACGACATACATATATATTTTTTAAATGATTACTTCTATTGATGATTAAAGTGCCATTACATTTTTGATAAATCGTCATTAAAGAAGCAGCTAGTCCGATGAGGAATGTAAATGGAACTTTGTCCAGCAGAAGATGGACAATAAAGTAACATTGCATTTTCATAATTTGCCACAGATAGGACTGGCATTGATGACGAAGTGAAAAGCGGAATGTAAGAGTGAAACGGTTTAATCGTCTTCCAGCGAGAGACACGTTTGATGACTCAATGAAGTACATCTACAATTATTGTTCTTAAAATACCAATGCATTTTGGTAATGACCCACACATAAACAAACAAAGAAAGCCAAGGCTTAGAATAATAGAATCTCCTGCAGCATCAATTTATTCTCATTAAAAACTTTTATTATTCGTACAGCCAAATGAAAGTACTTGCATGTGAAACAGCAATGTGTAGTCCTTTTCCGAGATTTTTAAATCAGATCATACCAATATTTAAACCAGGTGACAAAAAGCCACTGGCATTGGTGATACCCCCATTTGAAATGGATAATATGGGCATGCATTCCAAAAAAGACAAAATATTCACGTATAACATGAAAGCATGAAAATACCCAGGGGACCTGGAGCCGAAGTTTGGTATGTAAAGAAAATAGGGATCTTTTCCCACGTGTTTGATCCAAAGAAATTTCAAAGCGCTGATGTATTTCTACCAATAAATGTACTATAAAACTGCTTTCTTGTTATCTTACTAGTGAAAACTTCCATGAAGGCAGACAAAGCAAGAAATTTCAGTTCCGGACGTCTCTAATTGTTACTAGAAGAACAAGAGTTATTCAGGGAAGTACCAGCAAACCGAACAGTCTGGAGGCGCACAGAGCAGATTTAGCTTCCAAAGTCAAATCTTCGAAACATAACCACATATAGGGCTGTGAATTGAGTAAGGTATTGTAACAAATGTAACATATTGTAACAAATGCGATACATGCGTGAGGATTAAGCAGTGGCTGATCCAGCGTGGGGCTATCAGGCGGATTGCTCCCCCTCCTCCCAGATGAACAACTCGGATTTTATTTTTTGTAAAAATATGCAGACAAATTATTTTTTTTATGGTAAAATTAAATTTTATTTATATGAAATTGAAAAAGGCTCACAACGCAATTATGTTTTACACTACAAAACTAATTCAAATCGTTCTGAGTGGTAACCTGTCGTGTAAAGCACATAATAAAAATTAATTAGTAGTGGTTAATGCTTAACTTTAATCAGTAGATAATTAAGAACTACCTTGAATTTTAAGAATGTTTTGGAAGTTTAAATCGGATGAACCGTTCGAGAAATGTATTTCTGGAGAGCCGGCAAGTCTCTTAAAATACACTGCCTGACAGAGAAAATGCCGCACCATGAAGGAATGCTCGAAAACAGACCAAACTGCACACACAGATAGCCAAGTAAGTAATGAACAAATGATTTAATTGTCACATACAGACTAGGCTGTAGTGGCCGAATATACACGATGATCAATAAGGAGTGTATATATATCGTTGTTCAATTTTCGCTAAGTTGCGATGAACATACTTTTTACGTGGCTACGATATTCTAATTCGGTTGACATTAAATGTCTGTAAATACTGTTTCACACGTTATACAAGTTCAGCTATCGGGAGATTGCAAAAGGACATTAACGTAGTATTGGCAATTGAAGTCAAGTATAATAATAATAAGTATCTATACGTACAATATTTACAGTGGCTGTAGGTGCTTCATATGTGCGTCATCCAAGAATGTGAATTCTTTCAATTGTGAAGTTAAAATTCATGATATTGTAAAATCTGCACCAGATAAAATTAAACAAGATGAATTTTTTACAATGCAAAAAAATCCTTTAACATCGATGAAATAAGAAACTGAATAAAACCTTGTTGAATTTTTTTAAAAACGAACTACAATCCTGAAGAGGAGACAATCTTGACTGCGAAGCATCCTGATACATAATGAAAACCAAAGATGAATTATACTTTTGCCAAAATCTCAAAAATAAACAATCTTGAAAAAGAAAATACAAACATACAAATCTCCCGAATGCGAAGCACCAAACTAGTTTCTGCTACAATTTATAGCCATCATCAGTGGTAGGTGCACGGACAATAAGATCACCGCACTCACTCGCTCAGGTATGCAGCCTAACCCCAATGTATGTTCAGCCCTGTCATGTAGATATTTGCGCATCATGATTTAGGTTCAACTGCACATATCAATGGTGTCGCCATCTGTAGTCAAACAAAAATATACTAGTAGCTTTTACGTAGAAATATTCAACTGTATTTTTAAGTAATATTTGATGTCACATGTTTTTTGTTAATATTTTTCCTCTTGAAATGTTTCCTCTCCTGTTCAATAAGGTATCTCCATGCAAAGTGAAGCTCCACTGGATTATTAACGTTACAGTTGTATCTTTTGGTTTTCTCAATGACTACAGCCTCGGAGGTTAGAATCTGGGCATGTGATCTATGTGATGTTAGAATTTTTGTGTTAGTCCAATCAGGAGTTACATGATTTTTGATACAATGTTGTATTAATGAAGTTTTTTCATCTTTTCTTGTCCAGTTCGTAATATGTTCATTTAATCTAGTCAAAAATCTTCTACGCGTACTTCCGATATATACTTTGTCTTTTTGGTTATCATCCGTAACTGTTGGAATGACATAAACTCCAGATTTATTTAGAATTGATCTATTATTAGTAGTAGTAAGTATGCTTCCATTGTCAATAACTGTTTCTGCGATGTTAATATTGTTGTTGTAACATTCTTTTTTTAAAATAGTACTAATAGGAGGTAAGTATGGAAATTTTCCATAATATTGCTGTATTTCTTTTTTAATGTTATTATCGAAACGATGTATATTGGCCGTAATGTTGTTATATAAAGATGAACTTGTATAACGTGTGAAACAGTATTTACAGACATTTAATGTCAACCGAATTAGAATATCGTAGCCATGTAAAAAGTATGTTCATCGCAACTTAGCGAAAATTGAACAACGATATATGTCATATACAACTGGAGATACAATATATATAAGCTTAGTGCAGAGGTTTTTTCCCCTTTGTCTTGTTCTAGCCCTTAGTAATATGTTATCAAGGTATATTGCGCAAGATATTCGTATTTTTAAAAAGAATAGAATTAAACTTTGCAAAGAAATTGAACATCTGAACTTCCTAACTACTTGTAAGAATAATAATATTACGCCTAAATTTCTTCAAATTAGGGTTAACCCTATCAACTACAAAGATCGTAATATCATTGAAACATGCGAGCTGAAGAGATTAAGAGCTATAATTCGCAGTAAACGCAAAGATATCGATAAACTAAGTGTGAAAAACTACGAACTGTACAATCAGTGTATACAGTATGAAGACAAGGACAACAAGATTATGATTGAGTTTATAAAACTGTATGCAATTTTGGACAGACAGCAAGAAAAGTGTAAACTAAAACACTTTCGTAAAATTGAAAATCTAATAAATGACAAGCACCAGAAAAACCATAGAATAGAGATTAATAATCAAAATCTTTATATTAATGAATCTAGTTTAGAACTATCAAATCTGCAAATGAAAGCACTAGAAAGAGGTATAAGGTTTGCATATCGACAAAAAGTGCCAAAAACGGAATACCTCATTCCGCAAATTGAGAACGTCATCCAAAAATTGCCTAATGCAAATAAAAACCCTACAAGATTTAAAATGGTCCGTGCTATCAACAACATGTACAACACCAATGAAAATACAAGAATCACATATGAGCGCGAAGCCCTAATGGAGTTGAGAAATAACCCTGCTATAAAGTGTATTATGGCGGACAAATCTAAGCAGATTGTCATCTTAAATACAGATGAATATAATAACAAGATGACAGAAGCAATCAATAAGTTGAATGCCATCATGGTCAATAAGGACCCAGTTGACAGTATAATTAGGAACTTGGCTAATATAAAAAATCACAGTGACTTACCTACAATTATTAAAAGCAAATGTATTCCACCAGTAGGTGCTTGTACACCAAATATTTTTGGTAAAATAAAAACACATAAGACTGGCGAACCTATTAGGCCTATTGTTAATAAGAATTTATCTCCTACTATTAACTTAGAGAGATCACTATTTAACTACATCAAACCATTCTACAATAGCCATGAAGCCAGTATTACTAATGCTACTGAAGTTACCAACAAGTTAAAAACAATTAAAACCTCCAATTTCACAATGGCCAGTTTAGATGTCATCTCTTTATATCCCAATACTCCAACAGATGTCGCTATTGACTTAATTAATTCCAGATTGGATGAAGAAAATCTTACTGATAAAGTCAGAAACAGTATTGTATCTGCATTATCTTTTATTGCAAATAATAATTATTTCACATTTAATGGGATAATTTATAAACAGCAATATGGCGCCCCTATGGGGTCCCCAATTTCAGGGCTACTGGCCGAAGTCGTTCTGCAAGATATTGAAAACTGTATATTAGATCATTCTAATATATACTTACCATATGTATATCTCCGATATGTAGATGATATTTTACTGTTTTGGCAGCACTCCAATCTTGAAATGGATAATTTCATTGCTAAATTTAACAATTGTTATCAATCTATACAGGTTAGTAAAGAAATTGAGGTTAATGGCCAGCTAAACTTCTTGGATATATCTATATAAAAGGATAACGGAATTATAGAATATTCTGTATACCGGAAGCCATCATATGTACAGGCAATTATCCCAAGAGATTCTACACACCCTTGGAAATATAAGACTGCAGCATTCCGCTTTTATATTAAAAGAGCAATGACACACTCATCCAATAAAGAATTGGAGATCAAAGAGCTGAAATGGATTAAAAAAACTGCAGAAGAATTTGGATATAGTAAAGCATTAGTCAAATCTTTATATAACAACATTACGGCCAATATACATCGTTTCGATAATAACATTAAAAAAGAAATACAGCAATATTATGGAAAATTTCCATACTTACCTCCTATTAGTACTATTTTAAAAAAAGAATGTTACAACAACAATATTAACATCGCAGAAACAGTTATTGACAATGGAAGCATACTTACTACTACTAATAATAGATCAATTCTAAATAAATCTGGAGTTTATGTCATTCCAACAGTTACGGATGATAACCAAAAAGACAAAGTATATATCGGAAGTACGCGTAGAAGATTTTTGACTAGATTAAATGAACATATTACGAACTGGACAAGAAAAGATGAAAAAACTTCATTAATACAACATTGTATCAAAAATCATGTAACTCCTGATTGGACTAACACAAAAATTCTAACATCACATAGATCACATGCCCAGATTCTAACCTCCGAGGCTGTAGTCATTGAGAAAACCAAAAGATACAACTGTAACGTTAATAATCCAGTGGAGCTTCACTTTGCATGGAGATACCTTATTGAACAGGAGAGGAAACATTTCAAGAGGAAAAATATTAACAAAAAACATGTGACATCAAATATTACTTAAAAATACAGTTGAATATTTCTACGTAAAAGCTACTAGTATATTTTTGTTTGACTACAGATGGCGACACCATTGATATGTGCAGTTGAACCTAAATCATGATGCGCAAATATCTACATGACAGGGCTGAACATACATTGGGGTTAGGCTGCATACCTGAGCGAGTGAGTGCGGTGATCTTATTGTCCGTGCACCTACCACTGATGATGGCTATAAATTGTAGCAGAAACTAGTTTGGTGCTTCGCATTCGGGAGATTTGTATGTTTGTATTTTCTTTTTCAAGATTGTTTATTTTTGAGATTTTGGCAAAAGTATAATTCATCTTTGGTTTTCATTATGTATCAGGATGCTTCGCAGTCAAGATTGTCTCCTCTTCAGGATTGTAGTTCGTTTTTAAAAAAATTCAACAAGGTTTTATTCAGTTTCTTATTTCATCGATGTTAAAAGATTTTTTTGCATTGTAAAAAATTCATCTTGTTTAATTTTATCTGGTGCAGATTTTACAATATCATGAATTTTAACTTCACAATTGAAAGAATTCACATTCTTGGATGACGCACATATGAAGCACCTACAGCCACTATAAATATTGTACGTATAGATACTTATTATTATTATACTTGACTTCAATTGCCAATACTACGTTAATGTCCTTTTGCAATCTCCCGATAGCTGAACTTGTATAACGTGTGAAACAGTATTTACAGACATTTAATGTCAACCGAATTAGAATAAGGAGTGTAGTCCCCACTTTGGCCGATACATCGTTGAATCCAACGTGCATAGAATCAATGAGAATCCGAATAGAATCCTGGGGTATCGTGGACCATGTGGTGTTGATCCGAGTCCACAGTTCATCTTCATTTTGCGGGGGTAGGAGGGTACTCAACCGACGTCCAATCGTGTACCACAGATGCTCGATGGACGAGAGGTCGGGGGATCGTGCTGGCCACAGGAATATCCGCACACTGTGTAAACCATTCAGGCTGATCCAAGCGGTATGCGGCAAACCCACACGGTTCTACGTCAATTCGTCGCGTGCGTCAATTCGTCGACTGCGACGATTCGTCGCGCGTCAATTCGTCGCATACGTCAATTCCGCGCGTTTACAGATTTTGGTTACATACAAAACGAATGCAGGAAAACGTACGATTTCGAACGTCTTGCTCCCTGATCAAATTTATAAAGTTTGGACACTCTCAGACAGGATAGGAATATTACGTTTTTCTTTGGCGCTAAAAATATTAGAGGGTAAACGGTGTTTGGAACGGGGCAGGGGCCCGGTTGGTCAGAGCCCCCCATATACAAAATTTTCGTAAAATCTACAGTTTTCAATTCAGAACCACCAAATCTGGTATACTATCTCGTGGTATTCTAACTTAGACTGTAGACGGTTTTGGGTAGCGGTTGGAGAGGGGGCTTAGAGCCCCCCCCTCTACAGAATTACCGTAAAATATAGTTTTCAATTTAGAACTACCAAATTTGGTATATTATCTCATGGTACTCTAACTTAGACGGTAGACGGTTTTTGGAACAGGTCAGGGGCCCGGCTGATCAGTTTTCAATTCAGAACCACCAAATCAGGTATCCTATCTCATAGTACTCTAACTTAGACGGTTGTCGGTTTTTGGAACGGGTCAAGGCCCGAGGAGTCAGAGCCCCCCCCCTACATAATATTTTTTCGTAAAATCTAGTTTTCATTTCAGAACCATCAAATTTGGTATCATGAAACTCTAACTTAGACGCTAGACGGTTTTTGGAAGGGGTTGGAGCCCGCGGGGTCGGAGCCCCCCTTCATAAAAAAGTTCGTAAAATCTACAGTTTTCATCTTAGAACCACCAAATTTGGTATACTATCTTATGGTACTCTAACTTAGACGGCAGACCGTTTTTGGAACGGGTCAAGGCCCGGGGGTCAGAGCCCCCACATACAAACTTTTTTTTAAAAACTACAGTTTTCAATTCAGAATCACCTAATCTGGTATACTATCTCGTGGTACTCTAACTTAGACGCTAGACGGTTTTTGGAAGGGGTTGGAGCCCGGGGGTCAGACCCCCGAATAAACCCTTTTTCGTAAAATCTACAGTTTGGTATACTATCTCATGGTACTCTAACTTAGACGCTGGACGGTTTTTGGAAGGGGTTGGAGCCCCTCCCTCAAAAAAAATTTCGTAAAATCTACAGTTTTCATCTTAGAACCACCAAATTTGGTATACTATCTTATGGTACTCTAACTTAGACGGCAGACCGTTTTTGGAACGGGTCAAGGCCCGGGGGTCAGAGCCCCCCACATACAAAATTTTCTTAAAAACTACAGTTTTCAATTCAGAACCACCTAATCTGGTATACTATCTCATGGTATTCTAACTTAGACGCTAGACGGTTTTTGGAAGGGGTTGGAGCCCGGGGGTCAGCCCCCCCCCGAATAAACACTTTTTCGTAAAATCTACAGTTTTCTATTTAGAACCACCAAATTTGGTATACTATCTCATGGTACTCTAACTTAGACGCTAGACGGTTTTTGGAAGGGGTTGCAGCCCGGGGGTCGGCCCCCCTCATAAAAAATTTCGTAAAATCTACAGTTTTCATCTTAGAACCACCAAATTTGGTATACTATCGTATGGTACTCTAACTTAGACGGCAGACCGTTTTTGGAGCGGGTCAAGGCCCGGGGGTCAGAGCCCCCACATACAAAATTTTCTTAAAAACTACAGTTTTCAATTCAGAACCATCTAATCTCGTATACTATCTCATGGTACTCTAACTTAGACACTAGACGGTTTTGGAAGGGGTTGGAGCCCGGGGGTCAGACCCCCACATACAAAATTTTCTTAAAAACTACAGTTTTCAATTCAGAACCACCAAATCTGGTATACTATCGCATGGTACTCTAACTTAGACGCTAGACGATTTTTGAAGGGGTTGTAGCCCGGGGGGTCAGCCCCCCCATATAAAAATTTGCAAAATCTACAGTTTTCAATTTAGAACCACCAAATTTGATATACTATCTCATGGTACTCTAACTTAGACGACAGACCGTTTTTGGAACGGGTAAAGGTCCGTGGGGTCAGAGCCCCCCACATAGAAAATTATTTTAAAAACTACAGTTTTCAATTCAGAACCACCAAATCTGGTATACTATCTCATGGTACTCTAACTTAGACGCTAGACGGTTTTTGGAAGGGGTTGGAGCCCAGGGGTAAGAGCCCCCCCCATAAAAATGCCCCGTAAAATCTACAGTTTTCAATTTAGAACCACCAGATCTGGTATACTATCTCATGGTACTCTAACTTAGACGCTAGACGATTTTGGAAGGGGGTTGCAGATTTTTTTGTGAAGGGGGTAAGGACCCCTTTCATAAAAAATTGCAAAATCTAGTTTTCAATTTAGAACCACCAAATTTGGTATACTATCTCATGGTACTTTAACTTAGACGGTCGACGGTTTTTGGGACGGGTCAAGACCCTGAGTGTCGGAGCCCCCCCCCCACCGCACACATACTCAGACATACAACATTTTCTTAAAAACTACAGTTTTCAATTCAGAAACACCAAATTTGCTATCATGAAACTCTAACTTAGACGCTAGACGGTTTTGGAATAGGTTGGAACCCCGGGGTGAGAGCCCCTCCCCCTCCTCATAAAAATTTCGTAAAATCTACAGTTTTCAATTTAGGACAACCAGATTTGGTATACTACTTATGGTTATCTAACTTGGACGGTAGACGGTTTTTGGAAGGGGTCGGGGCTCGGGTCAAGGTAGCCCCACGCAAAATTTTCGTAAAAAGTTCCGTTTTTTACTCTTAAGAATACCCTATCTACGTTGTAAGGCGCTCTTTGGCCCTTTGAGGGCCTTGCACCATAAACCATCAACCAACCAACTAACCAACCTACGGTCTAAGTTAGGGACTGTAGATAACAATAAAGTGCAAAAATATGCGTTTAATGGTGTATTAAAAACACAAATCTATATAGTTTAGCTTTCACTACCAACGAGCGGCTTATCAGAAAGAAATATAATGTAATGTAAACAGAGAGTTCCAGATATTCAAAATTCAAAACGGTAAGAAAAAGATGATCAATGCCAATGTGAAGTCGTATGCATGCGACATCACATAGGTACATTGCATTTCTGTGTCGCGGGATTCACAGAAGCACACGCCAGATGTACGGCAGTTCTATAGATGTCTCCTTTCTAGGAGACATCTAGGTAAGTATTCCCATTCCTTTTTCTTTCTTTTTTTGTTTCGCAAAATTAAATTAACTAAATCAAAAAATTTAAAATAAGTTTACTGGAAAATTGCAGGAATATCTTTTCATTCATTAACTTTCACCCGCTGAACTTGGTGATTCCACAAATAGTAATATGTACCTGGCAAATAACTGGTATCCCTGCTAGTACAAATTATATTAATGATTTATTTGCGTCCAGTTCAATCTAGTATGTTCATAAGAGCGTTTGGGGCCGTATGAAAAATACATTTCAACGTGTGCCGCTACGACGGCGGAGTGATCTAGGCGCTGTCTTCTGACCACTTGTCGAGAAGGATCCTGGTTCAAATCCCGGTGAATCATGGACGTTGTGCTTGACTTCTGGCACTGGCTGTCCCCCTTCCCAGGAACCAGTGACCCAAAATTGGGAACGTCCGACTGCTTATAGCCCACTGAATTGATCACGGTGGTCGTTAACCCCCCCCCCCCAAAAAAAAGATTGCGACGTGTCCATTGCTATTTGTTGTGGACCGTACAAAAAGTATGTTTTTGATATCAACGTGTCCACTTCCATGTAGGCTGGCCATAAAATGTTAGGGGACCGTACAAAATTGCACTTTTGTTTTCACCTTGTCAGCGCTTCGGTATATGGTTGAAGTATACGTATATATAGTTGGGCCATTTCAGCACGTAGTTTGGGAAGCCGCGGATGGCTTAGTGGTTAGTGTTTCAGACTATCGATGCTGGGTCCCCAGGTTCAAGCCTCGGCTGATCTTTCAGAGATGGTGTGATTTACTAACAATCGCTGAATATCCGCCGTGCATCGGACGAGCACGTTAAGTGACGGCCCCCAGGCTGGACCCACTGGTAAAATGGGTATCCTTTCCTATGCCCCCCTGAAATTCTCTCACCCATCTATGTGCAATATCGTACTTGTACGGTGGCGCCATCTACTGTACTCTAATTTCACTACAAACTGTTCTGTCAAAGTCGCTAGACTTGCTCTCATTCCTTCCGTTTCTGTGTCCTGCCCAAAAGGCGATCTCGCTGTAGGTGGCTGGGACCTAAACTCTACTCACTGTGGACGGAAGTCCTACAAGAAAATGGCAAATACTGTACTGGACACGTAGTTTGGTTTATAGAGAAAATCAAGATAATGTTACATTTTTACTCAGCTACAACACATTAATCCCAAAGGCTATTTGTTGAAATCTTTAATCAGCCGTGCTCATATTCACAACGTTAACATAACATGTCAAGTTATTAATATTGCAGTTTTACCCTGTCACAAAACTTTAGTTACAAGACCTTAGGCGTAAACTTTTTTAGGTATTTTTAGTCCGACGTATTCATAAGGTTTCGATAACATGCCAAGGTTATGGTACTGCGTTTTGACTGAGGCACAAAAATTAATAAACAGGCCTTAAGCCTTTTTATCAGTTTTCAATCAACCGTGCTCATATACATAAAATTTTCAGAGAAAGTCAAGTTTACTGTGTTGCGCATTTACTCGAGTACAAAACTATAAACAGCCATTAACTTTCACCCGCTGAACTTGGTGATTCCTCAATTCATTAATTAACAAGTCTTTTAAGTGATTGTATGCTATGGTCATATTGATAATGTTTGATGACAAGTCAGGTTAATGATGTTGCACTTATTAAAGACTTAAAAAGGTGTAGAGGATAGTAATTATTATTTGAAGTCCAAGTAAAAGCTCATTTTTAACTTGACTTGTCATGAAATCCTTATGAATATGGCATTTATTTTGTTTTGTACATTTTACAAAGCGTATGCATTTTTTTTGGCATTTGTTTTATTTTGTGTTGTACTTGTTACATAGCGTTTCGCATTTTTGTAATGCTTGTGACTTGTGATTGCATTTTGAATTTTTATTTGTTTCACATTTTGGATTGCATTTTGAATTTTTATTTGTTTCACATTTTGGATTACTTTTTGACATTTTATGTTTTTGACATGCTATTTTGAAAATTTTGTCATTTTTAATTTTGCGTTGTGTTTTACATTCTTGCATCTTCGGCGGAATTACATTCTTGAAAAATTCAAATACAAGTTAGTAAAAGGTATAATTCAATTAGTGAGAAATACCAGCACATTTTAGTAAAGGGTAGAATTATATGAAATTCTTCTTAAAAAGTCCAGCATGTTAACATTGTCTCTGTGCACCAAAGAAGTTCGAATTCCTTTTTATCTTGCCAGCGTTTCTCTTCTGGGTGGATTTGTAGGAATCTGTGCTATCCCTCTTTCGATTTTAGCCATAGTTGTTCTCTGCTCTTTCGCAATTTCACTGATTATTTCATACAGTCACAGTTTTTTCTCTCCCAGAATTGTATTCCAGCGTCTGTCTAATCTTTAAAGTTCGTTTTGTGTTCTGGGAAAGCCAAATAAATTGTTTTCACTTACTGACTAAATTGTTGGCGGAAACAGCGGAGGGCTTCTGCTCGGATTGTTTCTTCTGCTTCCACGAAATTTTCCAAGAACATAATTTTCCTCAAACCACTGAACTACAGAATCTGCATATTCTAGTAAAATTGATTTCACTTCTTCAAAAGCAGCTGGAATTTCATCAGATGAAAAAAATGCGAGTGCTTGCAAATGTCTGACTTTGAGAGCAAACTCACTGTTTTCCTTATATTCCAAGGCTATGCCAGAGGACGGATATTCCATTTGTGTGTATAACAACATTTGTGTGTGCTGCTTCCAAATTCCTTTTTAGCAGCATTATAACGGTAGCTATTTCAAAATCTATTATTATGCGTATATTGTGGTGCAAGCTGAATATCATAGTCTGATGCATAGTCTTGTAAATCCTACAAAAATACTGTATAATAGTATTATATTCTTTATACTTGCTGGAAAGTAACCCATAAACTAGTGGGACAAGTCTGTGCATCTCTGGATTCGTTTCAACCATAGCATGAATGGAACATAATTGCCTAAAAAGGGTTGGACAAGTTTCAAATGTCCCATCCATAATCCAGAGGGTGCTTCTTTAAGCTTTCGTAAATTATTCTCTGTTAAAAATAAAATAATTCTTTGATGTCCAAATGCGCTATCTCTGCCAAGAAATTTTGCACCATCTTCTCCTGTAAATTTATTGGGGCATCGATCCGTTCTGAAGTCGTAGGCTCCGCAGGCATGTCTTGGCATGTCTTCTCTTTTTTACAACTTGCCTTAGTGCATCCATATTAGGCATGTAAGCTGCATTTACTGTAGCCATTGACGTTGTCACGGTTTGAATAATTTGTGCAGGGGCTTCGTCCGTATTTCTCGCTCGTTCTTTTATTTGCGCTCTTGCAACAGCAACATGACTTTTCTCCGGTCTTGGAGCATGATTATGTGGTTTCTCATTGCGCATCCTGTGTTCATCTCCAATAAGAATAGTACTAGCAAAGCCAGTACAATTTCCATAATTTCTTTCAATACAGTGACAATACCGTAAATCACCTCGCACTCTGTTATGGCAAAATAAATACCCTTTCCATTTCAGCAAATCATTTTCTTTTTGTGAGTTAACTATTTATGTTGCATTCTTCATCTGCATAGTGCCTTCGGAAAACAATGCACTTTCTCTTTCCAAAATATTTAGAATGATATATTTCCACTATTATCACTTGACAACGCACAACAAAGGTTTCAACAAGCACGTTCTCTGTTCTCCAGTCAACTACGAACTAATGAGCAACCATTCAATAAAACACTCAGAATACAGACAATCACGTGAAGCTTGTTCCTCCAGTTAGTGTTTAAGCGAAGTTCAAGATTTTCGTACCTGCGGTCACAAGAAGTGGTTAATTTTAAGGATCGGCATCTTATCTTTTGTTTTTCCAAAACGCAGAGGTACATGTATTTTACAGCTGGGACGCTCCAGCCGGGGATCAACAGATGCGAAGAACCCGGGAGCCAGGTTCCGGAGGCGGCAGCAGGCGCGGACTGGGCAGCTGTACTCTGGGCCGGTAGGCGTCATGCTAATTCTCAAAAATAAATTCAAATTTTTTGTGTTGCACAATGCGTATGAAAGAAAATTGTTATACTGAAAAGACAATTTGTTTACCCCGTAACATATTAAACGAAACCTACGTCCCTACGTGCCAAATGATCTGTAAGCCAAGCACAGTTTTTCATGCAACACCTTCCCCCGACTTTCTAAGTTCAGATCTGTCTCGTTCGACTTATTTCCTGTACCGCCCCTCTCTTTCGCTAATTGCAGTTAATTGCTGTGAAATTGGTGTTTTACGTGGGGGTGTATTGCCGTCTGTCCTGAAGACTATAGTGAAAGCGGTGAACCCCAGGGGAAAAGTATTCCATCAAAAGCAACAGAAATCCAATGCAAGAGCAAAACTTTGTTCGTTGGCATTACATCCAAGCAATTTAGGCGAAGTAGGAAGTGTGTTTTTCTACTACGACACCAGAAGATTGTCGCGAATGCTCAGGCAATTACGATACAGATGTGTCCTTAAGACTTCTCTTTCAAGACGTCCAAAGGCCGGCACTAGGGGATGGGGAGGGATACAGTGCGGATGCTCTTTTTTGTGCAGTTAGAAATTCTTAAGCTCATTCTTCCTTAAAACTTTGCCTGGTTACCAGTAAGTACTGTCTCATGCCTCAACCATTGCACAGATTTGTTGTTTTTGTTTTCATTCTTTGAGTTAACAGCGGGAAAATATCTGAACTGCGTTGTTTCAGTTGGAAATATTTTTTTTACTTCAGCAACAGGGCTTCACGTATAATTGCAAAATACTTCGATAGAATAAACATACCTTACATAAAGAGTTTGCATGAGAAAATAGATTAATAATAAGGAAAATATTCTAAAACCAAAAAAAGAAATTGCGGACCCGAAAAAGCTAGGAAGAGGAAACAAAAGGCTCTAAGAAAAAGTTCATATTTAAAGAAACCCGTAGTCGCTTAATGAGTTAGTGGTATAACTCAATACAAAATCATGTGCTGTATTTGAAAAAAAAAATTATAAGCAAGTAGGCATCGTGACTGTCCACAGTTTCCCCTTTTCATTCTGTCGACATTACAACCACAACAGAAAAGAAAATAACAAAAACATAACAAAAACACCCATACAAAGTAAAATGCCCAAAACATAAAAAGAAGTAACCACACAAAATGAAATGCCCAAAACATTAAAAAAACTGCAACCACACGAAACAAAATACCCAAAACATGGTAAGAAATTCTGTTGAAAGCACAATGAAGGTATACGATAGGAGAAATATATGTTTTTAAAACTTAATACAAGTGTCAAAACTGAAATCAAAAGAAAGCAAAAGAAATATTCCAAATTTCATTGTTACTTTAGATATTTTGACCTGTTGACATTTCGTAAATTGTACTTGCACTCGGTCAAAAAATATTACTTACAAGGACTCTTTAGTAACTTTTAATCGCTGTGGTCGTATTTATAAGGTTTGCATAACAAATCAAGTTAATAATGTTGCGCTTTCACTTAGGCACCAAATGCTAATTATTGGCCGCTAGGCCTAGGCCTTTTAAATAATTTTTGATAAGCGTAACACTCTTAAATTGGTTTGTCATGCACACCTCATATAATCACAGCATTATAAAAATTACTATAAATGCATATGCCTAGGTCTCGGGCGTATCTATTAATGCTTTGTGCTCGAGTAACATTTAAACAGAATTCATTTTATTTTCTATGAAAACTACATAAATATCAGCTCGGAGGACTAAAAACTATAAAAAAAACTCTAGGCCTAGGGTCTGCTTAATAGTTCCAACCTCAGAAAAGCGCATTGCTAAAATCTTGGACTTCTATGAAAACATTATGAAAATTAGCACGGCACACTGAAAATTGCTAAACAGGCCCAGTCCTAGGGCTTTCTAATTATTGTTTTGTAGCTGACTAAAAGTGTAACATTATCTTTAGTTCTTACTAGCAGGGGTACCCGGTATTTCCCAGGTAATTCTAAAATCACCAAGTTCAGCGGGTGAAAGTTAATGAATGAAAAAGCTATTTCCGTAAATTTCCAGGAAACTTATTTTAAATCTTTTGATTTAGTTAATTTAATTATACGAAGCAAAAAATAATTTACATTATTTACATTACATTGTATTTCTGCCTGATAAGGCAACCGTTGGTGATGAAAGCTAACGTTTATTAATTTGTGTTTTTAATACACCATGAACCGGATATTTTTTCACTTTATTGTTATCTACGGCCTCTAACCTAGACCGTAGGTGGGGTAATGGAGTGCTGTATTGGGATGCAGTTCTTAAGAGTAAAAATTGTAATTTTTACGAAAATTTTGAATGGGCCCCCTTCACACCGGGCACCGACCCTTTCCGTCTGCGGTCTAAGTTACAATACAATGAGGTAGTGTACTAAATTTGGTCGTTCTAAATTCGAAACTGTAGGTTTTACAAAAATTGGCATGGGGGTGGGGGGCTCTGAATCCCTGGCTCCAACCGTTTCTAAAAACCGCCTGCATTCTCAGTTAGAGTACCATGACATAGTATACCAAATTTGGTGGTTTTAAATTGAAAACTGTAGATTTTACGAAAATTTTTATGGGGAGGGCTCTGACCCCGTGCCCGACCCGTTCCCAAAACCGTCTACCATCTAAGTTAGAGTACCATGAGATAATATACCAAATTTTGTTGTTCCAAATTGAAAACTG
This sequence comes from Macrothele yani, assembly GCA_039090855.1. Lineage (NCBI taxonomy): Eukaryota > Metazoa > Arthropoda > Arachnida > Araneae > Macrothelidae > Macrothele > Macrothele yani. The sequence goes on from CM077006.1 coordinate 53,033,243, forward strand.
TAGATTTTACGAAAATTTTGTATGGGGGAAGGATCTAACCCCCGGGCCCCGACCCGTTCCGAAAATCGTCTACGGTCTAAGTTAGAGTACCATGATATGGTATACCAAATTTGGTGGTTCTAAATTGAAAACTGTAGACTTTACGAAAATTTTGTCGGGGAGGGCATTCTAACCCCCGTGCACCCAAGTGTTCTGAAAACCGTCTACCGTCTAAGTTAGAGTACCATGTTATAGTATACCAAATTTGGTGGTTCTAAATTAAAAACTGTAGATTTCACGAATTTTTTTATGGGGGGGGGCTTGAACCCCGGGCTCCGACCCTTTACAAAAAACCGTCTACAGTCTAAGTTAGAACACCATGAGATAGTATACTAAATTTGCTGGTTCTAAATTGAAAACGGTGTATTTTACGAAAATCTTGTACGGGGGCGGGCTCTAACCCCCGGGCGCCGACCCGGTCCAAAAACCGTCTACAGTCTAAGTTAGAGTGCCATGATATAGTATACCAAATTTGGTGGTTCTAAATTGAAAACTAGTTTTTACGAAATTTCGTATGAGTGGGAGGGGCTCTGAACCCCGGGCTCCGACCCTTTCCAAAAACCGTCTACAGTCTAAGTTAGAATACCATGAGATAGTATTCCAAATTTGGTGGTTCTAAATTGAAAACTGTAGATTTTACGAAAATTTAAAATTTTTCACGGGGGGGTAGGGTTGCTCCTACCCCCGAGCCCCGACCCGTTCCAAAAACCATCTCCCGCAAAGTTAGAGTTTCATGACACAAAAGTTGGTGGTTCTGAATTGAAAAATAAAGATATTAAGAAAATTTTGTATGTGGGGGGGTCGTACCCCGGGCCTTGATCCGTTCCAAAAACCTTCTACCGTCTAAGTTAGAGTACCATGAGATAGTATACAAAATTTGGTGGTTCTAAATAGAAAACTATAGATTTCATGAAAGTTTGTGTGTAGGGGGGGGGTAACCACTCTTGCCCCGCCCCGTTCAGAAAACCGTCTACCGTTTAATTTAGAACACCATCATATAGTATACCAAATTTGGTAGCTCTAAATTGAAAACTTTAGTTTTTACGAAAAAAATTTATGGGCGGACTCTGACCCCGTGCCCGACCCGTTCCCAAAACCTTCTACCGTCTAAGTTAGAGTACCATGAGACAGTATGCCAAATTTGGTGGTTCTAAATTGAAAACTGTAGATTTTACGCGGCATTTTTATGGGGGGCTTACCTCCGGGCTCCAACCCCTTCGAAAAACGGTCTACTGTCTAAGTTAGAGTACCATGAGATAGTACACCAAATTTGGTGGTTCTAAATTGAAAACTGTAGATTTTACGAAAAATTTTTATTCGGGGGTGGTCTGACCCCCGGGCTCCAACCCCTTCCAAAACTCGTCTAGCGTCTAAGTTAGAGTACCATGAGATAGTATACCAGATTTAGTGGTTCTGAATTGAAAACTGTAGTTTTTAAGAGAATTTTGTATGTGGGGGGCTCTGCTCCCCGGGCCTTTACCCGTTCCGAAAACGGTCTGTCGTCTAAGTTAGAGTACCATGAGATAGTATACCAAATTTGGTGGTTCTAAATTGAAAACTGTAGATTTTACGAAATTTTTTATGAGGGGGGGCGACCCAGCGGGCTCCAACCCCTTCCAAAAACCGTCTAGCATCTAAGTTAGCTAGTACCATGAGATAGTATACCAAATTTGGTGGTTCTAAAAGGAAAACTGTAGATTTTACGAAAAAGTATTTATTCGGGGGGTCTGACCCCCAGGCTTCAACCCCTTCCAAAAACCGACTAGCGTCTAAGTTAGAGTACCATGAGATAGTATACCAGATTAGGTGGTTCTGAATTGAATACTGTAGTTTTTAAGAAAATTTTGTATGTGGGGGGGGGGGCTCTGACCCCCGGGCCTTGACCCGTTCCAAAAACGGTCTGCCGACTAAGTTAGAGTACCATAAGATAGTATACCAAATTGGTGGTTCTAAGATGAAAACTGTAGATGGCGTTGTCACGTTGCCCTCCGGGTCGACGTCAACCATTGGCGGCGTATCGTTTTCCTCCCCTGACGTCACTATTACAGCTCTTGCCCCAGCTATAGCGTCTAAAAGGGGAAGTGTGCCGTGCGAACTCAAAATCTGCGTTCGAAATATGTCCCACGCCGCATCGCGGCGCTGCAGACGGCGTCTGTGTCAAAGATTGTGTGTACTGTTGTGCAATGTGAACCAAACAACAGGGGTTGGATTAGGATATGTACGATTTTCTTAAGTGTGTGATTATGGAAACACATTTTATGGTTCAGTGAAATGTCTACGTCTGGCGCAGAGTGCAGCGTCGGCAAATGTAATTGAAAGTATAATTATGCGTGATTTAAATTGATATGCTACCTCCTCGAAGAATGCCTACCAAAAGGCTAACAAATGGCTTGTATGTGCCAAGTAAAGAAGTGCTGTTTGGAAAATTTAAATGTATGTCACTTAGTAGCGGCTAGTGGTAAGCTGAGTCGAATCTGACGAAAAAGACAGGCTACGGTGCGAAATAGTCACGTGCACAACTTAGTGCTGTCGCCAAGTCAATCGGTTGAACAGCCATTGCGTTTCATTGTTGGTTCACATTTGTTTGTATTGAGTGAGTGTTCCGTTTATTGCCATTTGGATACACGTATAGTTTTGTAAGGTAGGTATTATTATATTTCTAAGGTAAGGTTAATTCTTAGTAAACGTTTTATTTAGTTTTAGTAATAATTATAGGTTTAATGAGTAGATCTTAGTTTCACACGTGTTGAAATCTGTTCATGTCTCGTGAATAGTGAAGTATAAAGAAGTGAGTTATTCTGTAGTGTTGAATTCTTATTTCAAATAGAATAATTAATATATTTTGCCAATGCCGATTCACATAGAGCTTGAATATTACCAGAAATCAGGGCAACTTTTCAGGAAATTAGCCTTCGTAATTTGTATAACATTTGCATCTCCAACAATCGTTAGCCCTTTCTTTACGAAATTAATGCTTGAACTGTTGTTGCATTGTAATGTGTCTCTGAATTAAAGAGTACATTTTTAATTTCGTAACTTAATGCAACTGTGATATAGCATTTGTCTGATTGAATTTACTAAAGCTGTCTGAACAGTGTGGACAGATTATGTTGAAAAACTTGCATGATCAACTTTATTCTAACTGTACAAAACATAGGGAACTACTTTCGATTAAAAATTTCATATCTAGTTCTTCACTTGTATTAAAAGGTGTAATTCTTTTTACAGGAATTGCCAAAATTTGCCATGCCACAGTGTTGCAGTGTTAGTGGCTGCTAGTTAAATTATAGAAGTCAAAAGGAGACTTACAACTTTTGCCATACCAATTGTCTTATACAAAATCTGCTGCATACATTTAAACAGACAAAGTTCTGATTTTAGATTTCCTTGTTCATTTTCCGTGGAATGTTTGTGTATGAGTAGCTTGAAAACTAAATAGGAAAACATAACTCTCCTCAGCTGGAAAATACTCTTGAACAACTTAGTGAAAGCCAAACATGACAACTGAAATTATTTGAAATCACGTGAAAGGAAAATTAAGAAGTTGAAAGTCTGAACGCTTAGTTTTGTGTGCCTCTCCTTAGTGCATAGTGTGCACAGAGTAAGTCCTGAGATAGGAAAAAGAGTTCAAACTTATCAAATATTTTATATGCAAAAGTGTATAGCCAGGTTGGTTAAAGTATTGAAATGTATTTTTCTTCTGTAATAAATGAAGATAACATTTCTGAAAAGTTATCTTTGAAACTGGAAAGTAAAGATCCGTCATATTTGGTTTAATTTTATTTGAAACTTGTATACCAGGAAGCAGTACTTCAGTTAGCTTCTCGTAACATATTTCCAATCTTTTTTCTGCTTCATCACATATTCACACAGTGATGCGGAGTGGTTGGTGGCATTCTGTACTGAAGATTTGTATTTAATATTTGGTGGTGTCTTTTTTTTTTTTCAAATTGGAACTAATACTGTTTGTGCAGTGGTTGCCCGTCTTCAAAATGGACCAGAGGTCCTCATTTACTAGCAGGTTTGATTTCATCTGTCAAAATTCATTTGAAAATCTATGGACTATTTTCTTTCCGTGGAAGATGATGCTGTACTCCTTCGCGTCATGGGGTCCGGCTAGTCCCTCAACGACACCATACCCGTACGAGTTCCATGTCACTTATTTTCAGATTAATAAATGTTAGCAGTAATATTGTAGCATTTTTGTTTATGTTTCAATACTGTACCAAAAAATTCCAGGAAATTTCTCTTATTTTTCATACTTACCACTATGACTTCATTGCCATAAAATTTTTGATAAAAACACCTGTGAGAAATTAACTGAAGTGTTACTGTGTGTGTGTGTGTCAGAGCTGAGTTCGGGCTGAATTTCAAGATCCTGAGCCTGAAGTATGTCAGCTCGAACGAGCCCGAAAACTATGATTAACCTGTTAAGCATTGAAAAAAGTCTTCCAGACTTCCACTCTTTCCTACCCATGCAATTAACTGATGTCTTTCTCAACTGCGGAGTGGAGAAGGGATGTCTATCTATTTCTATAGTTACCTTTAACCATTCATTTATTCCCGAAATGTTTTTGGGGGAGGGGGGACATCTGGAGGCACAACAAACTATGTCGTATGTTGCTCAATAGAATTAGCAGGGAGCTGCCCCTTTGAGGTAGGGAGCAAAATTCCGTCAGCTTGCTATCTACTATCTATGCTTCTTAAAACTTATCCTTGGCAGAAATCCTGTAATTCATGGCCTATGGTATTTTGTTATCCAAGCCCGGAATGGATAGCCCTGCAGAATTCCTACTCCCCATTTGACCCAGTTGCTGAAGAATTCTCTTTCACAACTAGAAAGTGTAAAAAAAGTCTCGTGTGCTAAATTATATAAAATCACATTAAAAGAAAAAGGAAGAAAATTCTTCCCCTCTCTCCAAGCCCGAACTCCAGTAAGTATTACACAGCCAGCGCCCGGTTCGGGCTCGGCCCGTCTCAGCACTGGTGTGTGTGTGTACTAGTGCTTAGCTTGACATTTATAGTAGGTATATTGAAAGTAAAAATTTAATTTTACTATAATGAGCAAATTTGGCTTCTAGTAAAGAATGTTAGTAAAATGTATAAATTCCCTAGTGTTATGAAAAACTACTAACCAATTCTGCTTAATTCCTTTAGAAATGTGTGGGAAATATTTATTTATACTGTTAAAATGTTGTCTAATCTAAAAAGTGATATCAAATATGTTTTATAAAAAAGTAGATCACAGGTATGAACATTACAAGAGTAGATTTTAGGTAAAGAAAATAATTGACATAACTCATACATAAAATATTCAGATGGTAACACACACTGGAGGATCTAAAGCTGAGATAATTTTGATGTAACTTGTGATGATTCAAACTATTTGAAACAGATGTCTTAATTTCTGCCATTGGTTAGCAAGAATTCTTTTTTTATTTTGTTGTGTGTATCTATAACTTTGTTGCAGATGCTATCACATAAAGGAAGTTTGGGTAACAATCTGAAGCTGAATACTGTTTAGCTTGTGATGACTTCCTTCTTTCAAACTATTTGAAACAGACATTTGAGGTACATTTATGTAAAAGAATGGACCCATTTGTTTATTTTTAATAGTATTTTTTACTTTGTTCCGCTTGAAGATACAAGACAAATTCATAGTCAATAGGTAAGTTGATACTTTATCCAAATGTAGTATTTATGCTAATTTTTAAAACAAACTAAAAAATTAATTTCTGAATTGTAGCAAAGTGCTTTAATAATATGAGGGTGGATCAAAAAGTTAGTTACACTGTTGAATAAAAAAATCAAGGATATACTCAGGGGATGTATGTTGGTTTACAACATTAATTCATTTTTCGACATAGTCGCCTAAGGACTGTAAACATTTATCGGAACGTGCGATTAACTTTCCCATACCTGTACAAGAAAAGTCCAGTTTGGTGCAACTAGTTAAGGACCGCACTTTTCACAGCCTCATCCGTTGGGAATCATTGTCCACTAAGCTCCTGTTTCATTTTACCGAACAAATGGTAGCCGCATGGGGATAAGTTGGGGCTGTAAGGTGGATGCTGCCACAATTCCGACTTGAATTAATGCAGCAATTCCCTTAGTTTTCCGTGCTGTGTAATGTTCTTGGACATCAGTGTGACACCTTCGCTCAACTTACCCCGGCATCTGTCCTTAATTGAATTTCGCAAATTTAATGGTGTTTGGCAATATGAGTCACTTGATGGTTGTCTCTTTTGACAGAAATTCTGTGTAAACAACAGATTCACAGTCATCATGACCACTCCCGCAGACAGAGACAGTTGGACTTTTCACGTCTTCCTTGTTGGGGAGGTGACATGTTTCCATTCCATGGACGATCGTTTGATTTCAGTTACGTAACAGTAAATATGTGATTTCAGATTGCTTATAGAGATATATTTCCCACGTATAATAAGAAGAAATATTTCTTCCCCAGTGTTTACCTGTATAACTGGGAATTTGCTAAGCATCGACCTGACTCTAAATAGCTGAGCTACGATGAAGCAAGGCTCGCTTTGACTGGCGAAAATCTGATATGAAATGTAAACTAGAACAATCTGTAGGATGCATAATGCTGTATTTAGTTCCAGAACAGTCTGCTGATATACCAAATGTCTTCCACATATTCCTGGTCCAAGAAGCCCCATCACACGTAATGAAATTAACAAACAGACCTGCATTTTCAGTGAGAATAACAGCTTTAATAATTAATTTTGCTAGCAAAGTTCCACTTATATTGTTACTTGTGGCAAAAACACCAATTATTTGGGTCCAATCTCCATTTAATGGCTGAAACACCATTACCAGTCCGTGATTACATGGGGTATACTTAACAGTTTTTGAAGTGTATGGCCCAATATGAACAAACCCTAATATTTCACCAGATGATTTTGCATGCAGTTTTTCTGTAAGCTTCACTTCATCTATTAATATACCACCATGTCTTGCAAAAGGCTCCATTTCACTTGTTTTCTTTGAAATAGTTTCAAACGTCAGTGCATTGAATCCAAAACTGCTGTTGTAATTTGAAATATACTTTCTAATAGTTGTTCTATTAGGTAGGATCATGATTTTGTGTTTCCGTATGTGCTCGTACAATTTTGGACTTTTTATGTGCATTAGTAAGCATTCAAGTAACCATTCTTTGGTATATGACATACCTCTTGCAGATTTCTTTTTTGCTGCCTTATAACAATGAATAACCATTTGCTGCTGCTTAATGCGTAATTCTGCTATTTTTTCATTAATGGAAAGTTCTGTAAAATTCCTTTTTTTTTTATTTTTTTTTTTTTTTTTAAGTTTAATTAGAGAGCGAAATAACTAGTTTCTTCAGCCTGTTGATTTTCCGAACTGTATTTTGATACTTATTTTTAAATGTAGCCTTTCTTCTATGATAAGCTATTTTGTGCAAAAGTAAGCCCTGCAGATACTTACATCTGAGGCAAGTCTTTGTTGTTCCTTTCGTTACACAATTTTTGCTGTACAAATTATTCTAAAAAATAACTCCACTTTCAAGGTACTTCATGTTATTTTCAAATTCTGAAATGGAGCCTGTGCCATGACATACTGTTAGCCTATCAGTGTCTCGAATAATGGATTTTGATTCATCTTTAGAAGTAATATTAGAAACTGAGTTAATTTTTATTCCACGTAAATACACTTTACAGGTAACCTCTGGTTAACTTTTGGTAACAACAACCAGTTTTTCTGTTGTCAATGAATTTGACAATTCACATTTGAATGAATGAACATGGAAAATTATGCACTTTGAATTATTTGCAGGAATTTGCTTACCCCAAAATACTGAAGGCTGTGATATTCAGAAGGCAGTTCCGTGTAACTCTTTGGGAAGTGAATTCCAAGCTATTTAAATTACCATCAGGCTTATCATCGGTTTCCCTAACTTTCCTGTATTTTGCCAGAGTTTTTGACAAATAATGGGGAAGGTTTGGAAATATTGTTGGAATTGCATCTGGTGTCAAGATGGGCCGATCTCTGGGTATTAACACAGTCTCCTCATTTATTTTATGCACAAAATTTCGAACCACAAATCTCTCAAAGTGCAGTTCACATACAGCACTAAATTTGTCGTAAGTTTTTATCTGCACATCTGCACCGGGAATCAATCTTTGCCACTGCTGTAAAAGTTTATCATTTTTGGGTATTCCAAAGAGTGACGGCTTACTGTTTTTGTACTGAGTATTGCAACCTGGCACAAAACTATGGTTATTTCTCTTCCGCATAATGAGCTAAGTATAACTTATATACAATATTTAGGTAATCCACATTCCTTCTAAAACCTAAAACATAACACGTTTTCGTCTAAATTACCGTTCTTTTCACAGTAAGCAACACGAATTTAGTTTCCCGCTCCCATCACAGTAAGAAAGAGGGAAGGGAAGGCGATCGAAGCGCCATCTACGAAGGGGACAAATTTCGGTATCCACGCCAATCATTACGTACGCTAGGCGCTCGGCACACTTTCCCTTCTAGACGCTATACCCCAGCTGCTTCTCATATAGTGACAGTTGACGTCATGGACACTATGGATGACGTTGCTCCTCTGCCTTCAATGGATGGCGATGCTCCTCTGCCTTCAATGGATGGCGGTGCTCCTCTGCCTTCAACCTCCACTTCTACTGCTCCTCGTTCCTATTCTTCAGCGGTAACTTCCCAAAGGCTTCAGCCCAAGTCTAATTCCATGCGAGCGGAAGCCGCAGCTTTAAAGCCTCATGTCCGTCGCTCTGGTAATGAGGTTGTGCTCGAAATTCCAGTGGATTCTCCAGCAGGTACCTCTTTCACCACGGCTACTGAGTTGGGTGTGTGCTTTGAGGCGCTGCCAGACACACCACTCAAAATGTACTCAACTGCTCTAAAACAAAAGTTCTCTCCGTCAGCGATACGTCATATGTCGCGCAGAGGGCCGAGTGTCATTGTTTATTTTTTTCATGCGGCAGATGCTACCTCTGTCTTACAGACTGGGCTGGTTGTTGGTGATCACCAATTATTTCCTGAGCCTGTCGCCCGGAGACCACTAACGGTCTCGATGTACCCAGTACATCCTGAAGTCACAGATGCTATGCTTTGTGCTTTTCTTATGCAATCCGGTCGTGTTGTGGGTAACATTACCACACACTCCGCTGCTCCAAAGGACGAGGATGATCGTTCGATTGAAAGTGCCCGACGAGTTGCGCGAGTAGTATTCTCTTTGGATGAACATATCAAGTCTTTTCCTACTCTCTTCACTGTAAAATGCGGAGATCAAATCCGACGCATCGACGTTTTAACCTCCTTTCATTGTCAGACTTGCAAGGCGTATGGCCATCAACGTAGTGAGTGCTTCCGCCGCCCTGCTGTACCTCAGTCTTCGGGACCAAAAGTCACTCGTGACAGCCCTGTGTCGTCCACCCCTACCGTTTCTAAGGAGGTGTCTTCAGAACTTCATCAACCTGCTCTGCCATCGGGCCTTCCTCCACGGGGTCCTGCCCCACAATTGTTGACAGAGGACTTTCCTCATCTGGTACCGACAGCTCCGCCCACGTTCCTTGCAGCTCCAGCTGACCTGACTGCTGACCTTCATCTTCCATCGGATGAAGACACTCCAAGTACAGTTACTGACATGGACTGCCCTACTGCTAGTGACACTTCTGGCAATCACTCTGACCCTACAACTACCAGCAAGCCTGCTCGACGGGAGTCCTGGAGTGCTCCGCAGACTCCGCTCCCTCCTCGCATCGGTGCTGCAAGAGGTCGTTCTGTTGACTCATCTTCCCGCTCCTCCTCTCAACGTCGTACTTCGCCACGAACAAGTCGACACCCTGCTGTGATTCCAGGTTCTAAGACTCCACCCCCAGTGCTTTCCCTAGATTCTTTTCTCCGATACCTAGCTGAAGCGAAGGCGGATATACCGGTAGGTCCGCTTTCTCTTCATAAAATATATGAAGTATTATGCTCTCATAAACATCCTAGATTCTTTAATCAGTTTGTTGCACGTCATTTGCTTGATCTTCCTACTGTTCTAACCCAAGTTTCTAGTGTGATATCTGTGTATCGAAATCTTGTGCTTTCCTATCCCGATCTCAAATTTAGTGTTGACAGAATGAAGAAGCAAGCGAAGAAAATAACAGATTCCAGCGCACGTGCGTGTCGACCTGGGAAGGACCTACCGATTCAAGGTGGTCACACTTAACTGCAGAGGGTTCTCTGCTTCTCCTAGAAATGCTCTAGTGTATGAGGACTTGGCGCCTCTACACGCAGATCTTCTCTTGCTCCAAGAGACCAATTGCTCTGCTACCACTTTGTTCTCTCGTTGGCGGGCTTGGCCCTACGATTTTCACCATGCTTATCGAGTTGGACGGAATGGTGGCCTTGCACTTGGGATCCATCACCGCCTACTCCCTCTGATTTCGACGCCAGTGATTCGTGCCTTACATGTGGACAACCTCCAGGTCGCTGTCTTTTGCATTGAAAACGTGACCAATCATGTTTTTAACATATATGTCCCCTGTGATGAACGTCTGTTACCTGATCTTCTCTCCACACTCCGTACAGAGCTGTCATGCATCCCACCGTCTGAATATATTCTCATCGGCGGAGATTTCAATTGTACGTTGTTGCCGGCCCTTGACCGCAATTCAACCGTTGGAGAATACCGCAGACAACGTGTATTACAGATTTCCCAGCTAGTTGATGATTTTCAATTGGTTGATGCGTTCCGGCATCTACACCCGTCGGAAATCTCTTTTACCTGGCGCTCTTCCATCCATGGCAGCACTACGGCAGCACGGTTGGATAAATTTTATGTTTCGACTGCTCTTCTCCCGTCGATCGCAGCTGCTTCCCATCATCCTTCCGCCGCTTCAGACCACAGTATTGTCAGTCTGTCGGTGTGTGTTTTGCCTTCACCTTCAAGGACTCAACGAGTATGGACTTTTCCGGACTCGCTCCTGGATGATCAACAATTTTGTGTTGCTGTGCGTGAGTTCCTCCGAAGTCGTCAGCCCCTTCTTGATACTACGTCCGACGCGATGCAACTGTGGCTCAGTGTCAAACATGACTTGGTCCTTTTTGTACGGCGCTACTCCCATGCCTCTCGTAATGAGAGCGATATGAAAATTGCGAATCTACGTGCTCTATTGTCGATGCTCTCTCTTGATGATCCGCAATACCCCGGCTATCTGGCAGATCTCCACGCTTTGCTTCTTCCTCGCGCATCCGATGCAGCCTGCAGGATGCAATTCTTGCATCTCTCCCCTACAGCTGATTCTCACGATTACTTAACCGCCTTGGAATCTCAACATCGTTCTGCTACATCTTTGCGTCATCTTCGCCTCCAGGATGGTTCCATCACTTCGAACCCATCGAAGCTATGCACTTTCACCAGACAGTATTTCATCGCCAAGTACAGTGCGGTAACGCAGTCTTCATCCTCATTAGCTTCTCCTCTTCTCTCCTCTCTTCCTCAGGTCCCCTCTACTTTATCTACTTCTTTACTCTCTCCTTTCTCTCTTCGCGAACTCCGCGAGGCGTTCGCTACTCTCAATCCTCATGCCGCTCCTGGACCTGACGGCCTTCCTCTGTCCTTTTATCGTGCTTTTCTACCGTGCCTTCTGCCTTTTCTGTCTGCGTGTTTCTCGTCTGCTTTTTCCTCTCCTGCGTTACCGCCCGACTTTACTTTGGCACACACCATCCTCCTTCCTAAGAAGGGTGACCTCTTGGATCTTGGAAACTGGCGCCCTATCTCCATCCTAAACACTGACTATAAGTTCTATACAAAACTCTTATCCCGTCGCCTTAATTCTGTTCTCTCTTTCGTTATTTCTCCTGACCAGACATACACTGTGCCTGGTCGGACTATTTCCACTAACGTTTCTCTTCTCCTTCATCTTCACTTCCTCGCTCGCTCTTTTTCTGAACCTCTTGCCTTTCTCAATCTGGATCAAAAGTCCGCTTTTGATAACGTTTCTCATTTTTATCTCTCTGCTGTCCTTTCACAATTTGGCTTTCCTCCTACCTTTTCTTCCGCACTCTTGGCCCTTTATCAGGGCGCCAGTTTCCATGTTCGAGCGGCCACATTTCTAACCGCTCCAATTCCGTTTAAGCGAGGCATCCGGCAAGGATGTCCGCTCTCCGGCCAGCTATTCGCTCTCGCTTTTGAGCCTTTCCTGTTAGCAGCCCGAAGATCACTCCTGGATGTCCTACCGCCGACAGTGGCTAGTACTCGTCATCATCGAATAATTTTCACCGCCTATGCTGATGATGTGACCTTTTGCGTCCGGGATGAATCTCAATTTGATCGCCTGTATTCTGTATATCAACAGTATGTTGCATTATCTGGAGCAGCGCTGAATGCCACTAAAAGTACTGGCTTATGGTGCGGGGCATGGGCTGCCCGCACCGATGCTCCTTGGGGTGCGCAGTGGACAGCCACTACACAGAAGATCCTCGGTGCGTATGTCGGATTGCCCTTGGCTTCTGCATCTGCCACCTGGACTGCTCTTCTTCCCCGGATACAACGGACTGCTGCCTACTGGAGTAAGGCCCGCCCTTTCACATCGTTCCGTCAACGAGCAGCCGTTGTTCGTCGACAACTTATCTCTCTATGCGAATACTCTTGGATGTCGACGGTTGTGCCCGTGTCACAAATGATGACCATCACTCGCCTCTCAACTTCCGTCATCTGGTCTTCACATCACTGGGTTAAACCTGCCACGCTTCATCTGCCAGCCTCTTTGGGTGGCATCCAGCTTCCCGATCCAGCTTTCCTTTATAAAACACATCGCGTTATTCATTTCATTCGCCTTGCCACTTCAACTGTTCCGTCCCTTACCACTACCTTGAATGTTCTAGCTTCTTTCCGTGACCCATCTTTCACCTTCCTACTGTTTCTGAAGATGGATGCATACTCTCTTCTCCCGTCCCACCTCCCTCCTGTCCTGCGAGAGGGCCTTTCTCTCTTTCGTTCGCTTCCTCTTCTCCGTTCATTTCCTTCTTCAACTCTTGATCTCCTAGATGAACCTCTCTTCTTCTCTTCTCTTATTCACCCTCCTAACCTCCCTTACTTTTACTTTCCTCATTGGATCCGCTCTGGTGTGATAACTGTCCGTTCTCTCGTAACTTCTGATCTAACCTGGAGACCTCTTTCTTCCCTGTTTCTATCTCCAACCATTACTCTTGCTAACGAATATCTTCTTCTTCGCACAGCGCTTTGGAGCCTCTTTCCACTCCTCGCTTCACCTGATGGTCTCTTCTCGGTCCCCTCTGCTCCTCTTTCCCTACCGTTCTTTCTCCTCATTCGTAGCTCCCCGGTTCTAGTTACTTCTCTCTCCTCCTCTTCTCTTTATTGGCTTCTTCTTTCCCCTCCCGCACTTCCACTTTCTGTTCATTCTGCTCCTCCTTCTCTTCTCCCCGCCATCTGGACAGCATCTACCTCTGCCCTTTCCTCCCCTCTTGAACTCAATGTCCATTGGCAATTTCTTCACCTTCGTCTCCCCGCCCCATCAGTACTGTTTCGCATGACCCTTCTCACCTCTCCGCAGTGCTCCTTTTGCCCTGAAGTCAGCGACGTCCAACATCAATACCTATTCTGCCCCGTTCTCCTGCCAGTCCTAAACACAGCATTTCGTTTTGCTGATCGAATTTGTGCTCGATCGTTACCATTTCTTGCATATGCTTGGCTACTCCAAACTAAGCATCCACCTACTCACTTGCCTCCTGTGTGCCGTTATATTTTTCTTCTTGTGAAGTTCACTGTCTATGCTTTCCATCTTCAACGTTTCCCCGCTCTTATTCCACCTCCTCAGGAGGCAAGTGCTATCATTCGGAGACGCTTCCTAGCACGGTTAACCACTCGCCTCCAAATGGAGCACTCTCGTGCTGCCTCAACAAACACCGATAGCGTTTTTCAATCCACTTGGGCCCAATCGGCTGGGTGGTTCCATATCCACAATTTGCAGTTACATCTCAACCTATAAGTGGGATTTTTGTTGTCGCCCACGTTCACTGTAACAAATCATGTTTTTACGTATTAATTTTGGTGCTTCGCTATTTGTGATTTTTCTGTTTTAATGTGCCATTGAAGATAGCTCACCATGTTTCCCATGTTCTCTTCGATAATGTTGGGTTTTATGTTGTTGTATATAATTCTTCCTTCTGCACAGTTTACTGCCCACGCAATGTCCCCTTCATTATGTTGAATATTTTTTTAAATCTTAGTCACTGTGTGTATAATATAATGTAACAAGATGCCCTTCTGAGTACATTTAGCGTTATTTCCCCTTGTCACTGAATACTTCTGTACATATGTTGTAAATTTTGAATGTAGCATCACTGATGCATTTCTGTGAATTAGTACCTAATGTTTAATCTTTAGTATGGTAGTAATGCTTAATTGGAATTTGTGCATAGTATAGAATCATGTCTTGCCCTGTCTACAATACTGTAGGTAAACATTTTCGTTTGTATCGCTCGTGCTTTATTGTCTGCCTCTCCTTCGCCCTACGTGGCGAAATAATTTTTTTTTTTTTATGATTTTAACAATATTTTGTTTTACGTTTCACTGGAACTTTCCAGCTGATGTATATACCGCTGTATTTATTGGCAGAATTCCATTGTCATGTACATAGAAATGTTATTTTACTGAAGAATAAAGGCAATTTTGAAATGTAGATTTTACAAAAATTTTTATGAGGGGGGGGGCTCCGACCCCGCGGGCTCCAACCTCTACCAAAAACCGTCTAGCGTCTAAGTTAGAGTTTCATGATACCAAATTTGATGGTTCTGAAATGAAAACTAGATTTTACGAAAAAAATTTATGTATGGGGGGGGGGGGCCTCTCACTCCCGGGCCTTGACCCGTTCCAGAAACCGACAACCGTCTAAGTTAGAGTACTATAAGATAGGATACCTGATTTGGTGGTTCTGAATTGAAAACTGTAGATCTTACGAATATTTTGTGTATGGGAGGCTCTGACCAACCGGGCCCCTGACCCGTTCCAAAGACCGTCTACCGTCTAAGTTAGAGTACCATGAGATATTATACGAAATTTGGTAGTTCTAAATTGAAAACTATATTTTACGGCAATTCTGTAGGGGGGGGGGGGCTCTAAACCCCCCCCTCTCCAACCGCTTCCCAAAACCGTCTACAGTCTAAGTTAGAATACCACGAGATAGTATACCAGATTTGGTGGTTCTGAATTGAAAACTGTAGATTTTACGAAAATTTTGTATATGGGGGCTGTGACCAACCGGGCCCCTGCCCCGTTCCAAACACCGTTTACCGTCTAATATTTTTAGTGCCAAAGAAAAACGTAATATTCCTATCCTGTCTGCGTGTCCAAACTTTATAAATTTGATCAGGGAGCAAGACGTTCGAAATCGTACGTTTTCCTGCATTCGTTTTGCATGTAACTAAAATCTGTAAACGCGACGAATTGACGTAGTCGACGAATTGACGTAGTCGACGAATTGACGTAGTCGACGAATTTGTCCGCGACGAATTGACGCGCGACGAATCGTCGTGGTCGACGAATTGACGCGCGACGAATTGACGCATGCGACGAATTGACGCGCGACGAATTGACGCAGGCGACGAATTGACGTAGTCGACGAATTGACGCACGCGACGAATTGACGTGACACCACCCACACAGCACAGAATATTTCGTATATGTTACAAGTACGTAGCACTGAAGCATGGAGACTTTTCAGATACGTTGCGCAATGTAACAGTAATGTTTCAGAAACCTTGCGGTTACGTCAAAATGTCCGCAAACGTTACATAACTTTGAAACATAGCCGATACGCTTTAGTGAAAGATTTTTTTAACTTCAACATACCAACTTCATGTTACTGTTCAGATCATATCAGATCATATCATATGTAGAGGATTTTAGGAAGGAGAGTCTGAACCCAGGTCTTAAACAACCTTTAGAAATAGGAAGCTAGGAGATTTAGACTAGAGTGCCTGATAGGAAGGTGACACGGAAGCGAGGCAAAAATGGGGAGGTAGGCGCTCTTATTAGAGAGAGAGGAAGGCAGATGCGAATTTGGGACATGATGATAGGGGTTTCTGTAAAAACGAAGCCGTTGACGTGGTGCCTCAAGGACGAATGTGGTCGATCATGACGTCAGTTGCCGCCATTTTTTCCCCACGTGATCTTCCCGACAATTTTTTGTCCGCCATTTTCTTTTTGTGTTCAACCATAACATTTTTTGTGTCACGTGGTCCTACCGAACATGTTTTGTTCCCCAATTCTTTTTACCTCCCACATGGTCTCACCAATATCTTTCGCATGCCATTTCGTTTTTCCCCATCAGGAAGTTTATCGATGTGACGTCACGACGCTAGGGAAATGTTTTTTCCAAGGAAATACAAATGCTCGAGCCCAGGTTCGAACCCCTGTCCAGCGGGTTTGTAGGCAGATGCATTATTCCATTTAACCACGGGACACCTCGCACTTTCAGCATTCTGTAGGACCTAATGACAAGGCAAGGAAATACAAATCCTCGAGGCTAGGTTCGAACCCCTATCGAGCGGGTTTGTAGGCAGATGCATTATTCCTTTTAACCACGGGACACCTCGCGCTTTCAGCATTCTGTAGGAACTAATGACAAGGCAAGGAAATACAAATCCTCGAGGCTAGGTTCGAACCCCTATCGAGCGGGTTTGTAGGCAGATGCATTATTCCACTCGTCCACGGGACGCCTCCCGCTTTCAGTAGACGCTTCGCGCTTTCACCTAAAAGATGAAATATAAAGAATTTCTGGTCCGATCGGGAGATTTTCAGCGTTTACAAGCTAGAACTCTACAAATTATCTGAAGGCATGTGCCTACCAAGGAAACCTATCTTGGAGGGTGGGGGGTAGGTGTAATACCAAAAGTGTAGAATATGAAGTATTTCTCGTCCGATCGGGACATTTTCAGCATTTACAACCAGAAATACTTTATGATTTAGGACAAGAAATCCTTTATATATTACACTTTTGGTGCCCTCCTCTCCCCCCGACAATGTTTCCTGAAGCAGCACATGCTCTCGGATAATTCGTTGACTTGTAGCTTGTAAATGCTGAAAATCTCCCGATCGAATCAGAAATCAGAAATTATTTGTATTTTATACTTTTGGTGTTCCCCTCCCCCCACCCCCGACAGTTTTCCTAAGTCAGCACATGCCCTCAGATAATTTGTAGACTTGTAGCTTGTAAACTTTTTTTATAAATTACATTAATAATCGCAATTATGAAAAGACGGAATTACAGAAACTTTATGACTCAGAAAACCAACCTCTAGGATATGTGGCCACGAAGCGGTCAAAAATGCAATTTTTTTACGGCCCCTTAAAATTTTTGTGGCTATTTCTCTTTTACACCCAGCTAACTTGGGTACCACAGTATCACCAAAGAATATCATAGTATTACATGAAACGACTACGAGAGTGCTTCGGTGAAATGGCATAAATGCGCATGCGCATCCACGCCGTTGCCAAATCAAAAAATCTTAAAAATTGCCGGAATTATGTACAATGGAAACTATAAAGCAGTAGTATCGGTGAATGCTGTCTTTAACGTAACCGTAATGTACAAAGAGTTATGTTCGAAAATATATGTTGCTGAAACGTAATTGTAAGATATCTATGAAAGTGTAACGAAAATGAGAGATTGTAACATTATTGATACATATCTGAAACGTTTTGTGCTCTATGGGAGGTGTTATCCTGTTGAAAAACGGCGTTTGGGGATGCTCTTCAGAGACGGTAGTGCCACGGGCCGCAACACCTCGTCAACATGGCGCCGTGCCGTCAATGTACCCGTAATGTGTACCAGCGCTGATAGTACCGTACAAATTGATTCCACCTTGCCGGGCCGTGTGGCACTCCACAATGGCGGAAAAATCCACCCGTAGGCCACGTCACCTCCAGACTCTTACACGGCGATCATTCGTGGTGAGACAGAACCGCGATTCGTCGCTGAACACCACCATTCGGCACCCCCTGCAACTCTGGAGCGGCACCACGCCAAGCGGTGACGACGATGGCTCGCTGTTAAGGATAGCCTTCGCAACGGACGGCTGGACAGTAAACCAGACGTAGCCAATCAGCGCGAGACACTGTCCGTGTCGATATCGGACCATCCAAGCCTCCCCGTACACTCCACAAAATGGTGCCCGTTGTGGTCTGTGCATCCGCTACGGCATGACGTCAGTGCGAAGATCGGTGCGCCTGGACGTCCGTCTCTGTTCTCCGGCCCCCGCTACGACGTTAAATGGATCCCTCCTGGGACTGCTGTCTACAAATGCGATCGACGGTTGTGTCATCACGTTGCGTTTCTTCTGCAATACCACGCCAGAACCATCCAGCGGTACGAAGGCCTGCGATGACACCTCTCGTGAACTCATCCGTTTGACGAAATCGCGTACGAAGGCGTCTTAACGACTTGGCACCCTTTGTTCGTTCTCCAGACACGGCTACAGCAGAACCACTCACATCCTGCGGCCGTGACGACGTCTCGATTGATTGCCCCACGGGCCGGTTGTTCGCTTATATCCTACGCACCGTTCGTGCGATTGGCCTGCAAATGCAATTATTTGCGTAACTTGTACGTGTGCACCCAACCTGCAATTTGCATGGCGCAGCGATCACGTCTCCGTGACGTGGCATTTTCTCTTTCAGGCAGTGTAATTAGTATGTTGCCTAACTTTCGTGAGAATGATACTGCACTGGACTCTGGGTTCCTATATCTACAGTTGAAGACTGCTTTTCTCTAAGATCAGTATTACCGTTCTTTAATAAATGGGCGATTTAAGTTAGAGCTATTCGTTCGTGGAGATTTTTGGAGACGGAGGAAAATGCAGTTCGGACGGGCGGTCAGCGCTGGAGGCCAAAGTTTGAAAGTTGGTCGTAAGAGACGTGCTTAGAGGGATTTTTTGAGATGAAGGAAAATGACGTTTTTAACAGGGAGTTGGTGACTGAAAGAGAGAGAGAGAGAGAGAGAGAGAGAGAGAGAGAGAGAGAGAGAGGAAGGCAGATGCGAATTTCGGAGGAGACAAAAGTGACTTCGTAGTGAGCGATGGGTTTGCCTCCTCGGGGCGCTCCGTGGTAACAATGGCACACACAACAGCAACTAGGCCTCTATGAATCTTGGAGAGGTGCAAGCTAGTTCTGTGTGACATTGGCGAAAAGACCCCCAACTCACTGGGTTTTGTTCCAGAATCCTTGGGTTGAATGACCAACTGGAACCCTCAGCTGTGGGCTAATCCCCCACACTGATGTACTTACCTGATTAAAAAGACAAAAAGAAGTATTACGAATGACTCAAGTGTGGGATATGGTGGACCTACCACACTTGAGAAGGACGGTCCACCACGGAATCGACCTGGACTTTCTAAACGGCGTATGAGAAAGAGATCTCGGCTGAGGGAATGCAAGATTGGTGTATGGAATACTAGAGGTATAAATGGCAAGATGAGTGAGGTGATTGAGGAGATGAATAAGTATATACTGGATGTGCTGTGTGTAAGTGAAACCAAAAGAAGGAAATTCTGGTAGAAGAAGTGAATGGCACTGTGAGTGTGTGGTCTGGAGTATTAGATAATATGAGAGGACAGGCTCGTGTAGGTGTGATTTTAAGTGAAAAGATGAAGAACAACTTGATTCACTATGGTTGTATAAGTGAGAGAATTCTCTGAATTCGTTTGAAAGTGAAACTTCAGAGAATTATAATTGCTGTAGTGTATGCTCCTTGTGACTCGGAACCTTCTGATAAGAAAGAAGATTTCTGGAATGAGCTAAAAGGTGTTTTGAGCCAGTTTGGTGCTAAAGAAAAAGTTATAATAGCAGGGGATTTCAATGCTAGAGTAGGTGTGCAGAATGCAATTTCTGACAATGTTCTGGGTAAGTTTAATGATCCTTGTGTGAATGATAATGGTGAAAGAATAATTGAACTCTGCATTGAAAATGGTTTGTGTGTATCTAATACATTTTTCAACCACAAGTATCATTATCATCATCATTGTCAACCATTATCAATCCACTGCTGGACGAAGGTCTCCCCAAGTTTCCTCCACAACGGTCTGTCTTGTGCCAGTCTCCTCCATGTCACTCCCGCATACTTTCGAATTTTATCCACCCATCTTCTATGTGGTCTTCTTCTGGGTCTTTTCCTGTCCCTTGGAATCCAATCTAAAATTTCGGCTGTCCATCGATGGTCTGTTCTTCTGGCAGTATGTCCAGCCCATTGCCATTTCAGGGATTTAACTCTGATCATGATGTCTTCCACTCTTGTCATTTTTCGGATCCACGTGTTCCTCTTCTTATCTCTCCTGGTTACACCAAGCATGCAGCTCTCCATGCTGTTTTGAGTTGTCTGCAGCCTTTGTATGTCTCTTTTAGCTAAGGTCCACGTCTCTGCACCATACGTAAGCACTGGAAGGATGCATTGATCAAACACTTTTCTTTTAAGACATAATGGCATATTGCTCTTGCAAATTATGCTGTTTCTTCCAAAAGCTCTCCAGGCAAGTTTTGTACGCAGATTAATTTCTTCGCCAATGTGACCCTCACTTGATATCTGCTGTCCAAGATAAACGTACGTGTCTGTTATCTCCAGCTTTTCTCCATCAATCGATAAATCTTCATTTCTTGTAAAAGCATTGAACATCACTTTTGTCTTCTGAAAGTTCATTTTTAATCCCACTTCTTTACTCTTGTCAGCAAGTTCCTGGATCATACTCTGTAGCTCTGATGGGGTAGTTGCAAAAATGACTATGTCATCAGCAAAACGAAGGTGGGTTAGATAATCTCCATTAATCTTGATCCCTTTGTTTTCCCAGTTCAGTGATTGAAAGACATTTTCCAATGTGGCATTAAAGAGCTTCGGAGATATGGTGTCACCTTGTCTCACTCCTTTTCCAATTTTTATGTGTGTTGTATTTTCAAACAGCCGAATCTTTGCACTTGCATTTTCATAGATGTTATTAATAATATTAATGTATACATCTTCAATACCGCAGGATTTCAAAGCCATTGTAACTGCTGATGGTTTCACCAAGTCAAAAGCTTTTTCGTAATCAATAAAAGCCATGCATAATGGAAGTTCATATTCCCTCGCTCTTTCAATTAGTTCTCTCAGTATGTGGATATGATCTATAGTGCTGTAGCCACTCCTGAATCCAGCTAGTTCTCTTGGTTGAGGCATGTCCAGTGTTACCTTCAAGCGGGGTGAAAGAACTTTAGTGAAGATTTCAGAAACCACTGATAGGAGGCTGATAGGTCTAGTTCCCGAAATCCCCAATGTCACCTTTTTTATGTAGCAGGATCATTGTTGCATTGTTCCAATCCTCAGGAATCTTCCCTTCACTAAGGCATTGAGAGAAAATTTGGGCGAGTACTGTTTCAATTTCTCCACTTGCTTCTTGTATGATGTCTACAGTAATTCCATCTTCTCCTGGAGCTTTTCCCCGCTTCATGTTCTTGATTGCATGTGCAACTTCTGCTGGAAGGACTGGAAGAATTCTGTTACTGGTACCTATCATGATGTCTGGAGTACATGTATCATCCCTTTCATATAATTTGGAGTAGAAATCTTTCACTCTTGTCAAAATTTCGCCTCTATTTCTTGTTACAGAACCATCTTCTTTTCTCAGAGCCATAATCTGCTTTTTCCCCTTACTGAGATGTCCCTTTGCTATCTTTAGGCTTTGGTTGTTTTCAATTGCTTTCCTTACTAGTTCACAGTTGAATTTCCTTACGTCTTCAGTGATACTTTTTCGTACTGTCTTGCATAGCTCTCTATATTCCACTTTGGAAGTCACATTTTCTTTAGTGGTCCTCATCTCTCTTCTTTTCTGCATCAACATTTTGGTTTTTCCTGATAATTTGTTCACATGCAATTTGTTCTTAGACCCAGCTAATTTTGTTGCTGTTTCCATAAGAGCTTTGGTTACTTTTCTGTTAACTTCAGAAATATCCACTTCTTCCGATGTTAGGCCTTCTAAAGCAGAGAATCTGTTCTTCAGTTCCAATTTGAAGGTATTATGGTGTTTTTTAAGGTTGGTTATGTCAATAGATTTTGTTTGTCTTATGAGCTTGCTACGTTCGAGTTTAGTGTTGAGGTGCATCTTACATCTCACCAATCTATGGTCACTGCCTGTGTTGAACTTGTTTAGCACACTGCAGTCTTCTATGACGAATTTTTTGTTACACATAATAAAATCAATTTCACTTGTCGTCCCATTTGGATGTCTCCATGTCCATTTCCTGTGTGGCTTTTTCTTGAAAAAGGAGTTCAAGATAGAAAAACCCTTCTGCCTCTGCAAACTCTACGAGAGTATTTCCACGCTGGTTTCTGTTGCCGTGACCGAATTTACCTACTGAAGTTTCATTCTGTTGCCGTTGCCCTATTTTTGCATTGAAATCTCCCATAATTATCTTCAAGTGCTGCTTACCTTTATTATTTAGATGACGAATTTCCTCATAAAATTCTTCAATTTCTTCTTAAGCATGACTTGTGGTGGGTGCAAAAGTTTGAATAATCTGAGCCTGGAATCTTCTCGAGAGTTGGATAACGAGTCGTGCAGCTCTGTCAGAGGAACTTTCAACTTCTACAACTTTATCCTTCAGTTTCTTGTTTATTATAAATCCAACACCACTAGTTCTGCCAGTATCTGTCCCATGATAGTAGAAGAGATGTCCACTTTTCAGTTCAATGAGATCTTCTTCTTTTCTCCTTACCTCACTTAGCCCGACTATGTCCCACTTGATCCTTTGTAGTTCCTCTTCCAATTCAAGAAGCCTTGAATCAGAAGATAGGGAGCGTCCGTTATACGTAGCCAAGGTCAGCATCAGATGGCAGCCTAGTCCGGTCCTCCGGGGATTCTTAGCACCCTCTGCCTTCATGTCGCACTGGCCGCTGCCTTGGCCAGGTACATTCCAGCTGCCGGAGACTGAGGGCCAAGATTTAAGTTGTGGAGTCATTTTGGAGGGGTTTGGCCATAACCCACCACGCTGGCCCAGCGGGTTGGTGAGTGTGGGATAGCATTTCCTCTAATCCCGATGGTATAGTTATACCGCTATTGGCGGTCGTCAGAGCCCCTTTAGTGGGAACAGGATGTACAACGAGAAGGCGGGGTTGACATTTGTCAAGGAGAGGCTGTGATGTTACGCATCACCTGACCTTACATCCCACCACAAGTATATACACACATATACTTGGGAAAATCGTACTCTTGGTCAAAAGAGTGTGATAGATTTTGTTGTTTACGATCAGCGTTTGAAACACTTAGTTGTTGACACCCGTGTGATGAGAGGTGCGGATGTTGTTTCTGATCATTACTTGGTAGTGTCACGAGTGAAACTTAATGTTGGTTGGAGGAAAAGGAATAGGAAGAGACCCAGGATAGAAAAAATAAAGGTTGATAGGCTCCTTGAAGATCATCAGCGGTATTCTGACTTACTCAGAGAACGACTGAAGGATCTGAAATCTTGTGAGAGGGATGTAGAAAAGAAGTGGGAATGTTTTAAGAACTGTGTTGTCACTGCTGCTCAAGAGGTCTGTGGCACCACAATAGTGGGTAACAATAGAGGTGATGCTTGGTGGAATAGTTAGATTGATGAGGCAGTAAAGAAAAAGAAGGAAGCCTATTCGGGGATGTTGCAAGGTAGAGTCTCTGTGGATGAATATCGCTGTAAGAAGCGTGAAGCTGCTAAGCTGGTTCACCACAGTAAGGCAAAACATAGGAAGGAGAAAGTGGTAAGGCATGAACTGGCTTTTGGAAAGATAGAAAGTCCTTCTGGAAGTACATGAGACTCAGGAAAAATAGTGGAAACAAAGTTGTAAGTTGTGTGAAGAATGAGATTGGGGAAATGATATGGGAGCCCATTGAGTTAAGTGACAGATGGGGTGAATACTTCTGGGAGTTATTACATCAGGAGAGCAAAAATGATTCTGAGACAGATGCTGATGATGTCACAATGAGGGATGAATGCACAGGAGGAATCTCAAGAGAAGAAGTGTGTAAAGCTCTAAAATCTCTTCATAATGGTAAGGCTCCAGGAGTTTATGGCATAACTGCAGAGATGTTGAAGTATGGTGGTGACTCTTTAATTGACTGGTTAACCGAAATTTGCCAGTTGTGTTGGGAGTTAGGAATGGTCCCTCGGGATTGGAAGGATGCTATTATTGTTTCCTTGTATAAGGGAAAAGGTGATCAGACTGAATGCAAGAACTATCGTGGTATTAGCCTACTGAGTGTGCCAGGGAAATTGTTTGATAAGGTTGTTATTGAAAAGGTACGGGTCTTACATCATTGAAAGTGTGGGATGTTCAGAGTGGTTTTATGCCTGGTAAAGGCTGCACTAACCAGATTTTTGCGTTACGCATGATGATTGAAAAGTATCTGGCTGTTGGGAAGAAAGTTTTTACTGCCTTCAAAGATTTAGAGAAAGCTTACGACCGAGTGAATAGGACACTTTTGTGGAAGGTATTGAATGAATATGATGTTACTGTAAAGCTGGTTAATAGTGTAAAAGCCATGTATGCTGGTAGTAGAGCTTGTGTACGAGTGAATGGTGTTTTATCGAAATGGTTTTCCATTGGTGCAGGAGTTAGACAAGGTTGTGTAATGTCACCATGGCTGTTTAATATATTTATGGACGCATGCATGCGTGAGGCCAAAATAGATAAGAGCGGCTTATGTCTTGGTGATATCCGTGTGTGCAGATTGCTGTATGCTGATGAAACTGTCCTGTTGGCAGAGAGCAAAAGTGAGTTGCTGAGTATGTTGACTCGGATGCACGAAGTTTGCATGAAATTCAAACTGAGTGTAAATAAGGGAAAAACCAAAGTTATGGTGTTTGAGAAAGGAATGGGTAGCACTGAATGTAATGTAAGTATAAATAGCACTGTGATTGACCAGGTGAGTGAGTTTGTGTATTTAGGAAGCATGTTTGACAGAGAGAACAAGTTGGATGGTGAAATCAGTAGGCGAGTGAATTCTTCTTTGAAAGTCATAGCTGCTCTGGGATATTTTCACAGGAATGATGGGTTCTCTAGAGAGTCCCGCATGGCTGTGTATGAAACAGTAATTGTTCCTACTCTGATGTATGGCAGTGAAACCTGGGTACTGCAGAAGAAACATAGGAGTCGTTTATGTGCTGGAGAAATGCGTTTCTTACGTGGGGTTTGTGGCAAGACACGATCTGATTGTGTGAGGAATGAAGATTATAACGAAGTGAATTTCTCCGTCATCTCTAGTCTACGCCGGGAATCGAACCCGAGTCCGCTTGTTCCGGAACAAGTCGCTCTACCAACTAAGCTACGCAGACGTTTATTCTGATTCCTATCTGCCTTTATGTCGTGTGCGTCCTGCTGGCAGGTACGTCACATCTCCCCCCCCTGAAAGCGGGCAAGGGGCATGGCCCACGGGTCAGCCGTGACCATGAATCGTTGCAGGCAGCCATCCACTGAAGAACGTGCACTTGAGAACTCCCAGTCAAACTAGTGTGTGGAATAAAACGTCACACACATTTATTTTTCGAAGCGCTGGAGAAGGGATTCTCTGATTTTTCCTTTCTCGCGGTGTGGAAATAACATCACACCATTGCGAGGTTTTGAACGGCCGGGTCATCCGGAAGTTCTGGCGCCATTATAACGAAGTAAATTTCTCCGTCATTTCTAGTCTACGCCGGGAATCGAACCCGAGTCCGCTTATTCCGGAACAAGTCGCTCTACCAACTGAGCTACGCAGACGTTTATTCTGATTCCTATCTGCCTTTATGTCGTGTGCGTCCTGCTGGCAGGTACGTCACAAGATGTATTGCAGTTGTGTGATGTGAAGCAAAATATTGTTAGTAAAGTGGAGACCAATATGCTTCGGTGGTTTGGCCATGTTGAAAGAATGAGTGATGAAATGCTTACTAAGAAAATGTTTTCAGCCCAAGTGGCAGGAAGGAAAGGCAGAGGAAGGCCAAGGAAGACATGGGTTGGTCAGATTCAGGAGTGTCTGCATGAGAAAAAGATTATGAGTATGAAGTATAAAAGATCTTGTGTACGGCGTGTAATGGATATCAGTGAAGCACGAGTTGTATGTCAAGATCTCTGTAAATGGCGAAGTTTGATACGACAACAATAAGTAAAAATATCTGGAAGTTTGTATTTCTTTTAGGAGCTTACCTCTGAATCTCAGAGAACTGCTTAGTGATATGTATGTATGTACAAAAGCGACTCAGGTTTTGAGAAGGGGGAGATTGTCTCCAAGCGCATACGGAAAGATATTAAAGAAGCGAGCAGTTAAGGGATCCTAGGCTTGAGGTCAGCAAAGAACTCACTTCGATGATCGCCGGAGGTCCGGATTTACCTCGAATTAAACAAATTCACAGAAATAAAGATTTGATGTCAGCCACAAAATCGCTTTTACTCAAGTATGACATATTTATGACGTCTGCGGTGTTCTTAGAACCCTGCGATATTCTGATTTAATAAAATATCGGTACAAGAAATAAAGAGCCAAAACAGCACTGTGACAATGCAGTATATGCGTGTGTGTGTGTGTGTGTGTGTGTGTGTGTGTGTGTGTGTGTGTGTGTGTTTGAACATACATACGTACATAAGTACATATACACTCATTGTAAAAAAATAGAAAAAGTAGTTGCATCCAGAAGAAAGCATCCGACAGGAATGAAACTTGTTGGGTAGGCTTGCATCGTGAGACATGCAAATGATTCAAGAATCACGCTCGGCTGCGCATGTGACGCAAGAAACGAGGGGTCGTAGCGCTGTGCCTGACCGGCTATATAAGGTCGCCCCGTTGCGCGTGCTTGCCATTCTGACTCACGCTGTTGTGTTGGTTGCATCCTTTGAAAGTGAAGTATGCTTCGGAGAAAAGTTCGGTAGCAATTCGAGCAGTTGGAGGAGTTCGAGAGTGGCCACATCGTCGGGCTCTGAGAAGCGGGATGGTTTTATCGCCGAATTGAGCGCCATACCGGTCTTACGGATATCACCATAGCACGCTATTGGCGGCACTGAATAGAACAAAGCACGCGACAGCCACAGAAAGGGTCTGGGAGACCTAGACGAACCACGGAAAGAGAGGAGCGACGGGTTGCCCGACATTCACGCAGTGACCCAACAGCCATGATTGCGGATATTCAGCGAGCAGTGGTGAGCTCACTTCATCGACCGTTTAGTGCCAGCACCATTGGCAGACGGCTGCACGATGTGGGACTACACGGACACAGACCATTACGACGGCTGCCCTTAACAACAGTGCATCGTCGCCGAAGAATGCAATGGCGTCGTGCCAGACTGTCATGGAGCCACGTAGAATGACAGCGGGTGATATTCAGTGACGAGTCCCGGTTTTGTCTTGGAGGAGGCGACCACCGAATCCGTGTGTGGATGCACCGTGGTCATCGCCAGGACGAACGGTTTGTTGTCGAGCGTCACACGTCCAGAAGGCTTAGTGTCATGGTGTGTGGTGCAATTGCCTGCTATGCCAGATCGCCTTTGGTGTTCATTACAGGCACTTTGAGAGCCCAACGATACGTTAATGAGGTCCTGCAACCAGTGGCCCTACCTTTTCTGAACGCTCTCTCCGGTGCTATTTTCCTACAGGACAACTCACGTCCCCATACTGCTGCTATCTCGAGAGCTTGCCTTCAAGGCACTGACACTCTGCCATGGCCAGCGGCAGCGCCAGACCTATCGCCGATTGAAAATGTGTGGGATGCTATTAGACGCGCTATCCACACTCTACCCCTACCGCACAATCTGCAGCAACTGCATGAGAAGATTGAAGCTGCGTGGGATGGCGTATCGCAGGACACCATTAAGAACCTGTACAACTCCATGGTGAGACGCCTGGCATGCTGTGTGAGCAAGCACGGCGGCCCAACGCCATACCGAGAAATACTACTTACTGGCGTGTAGCTCAAATAATATTGTCCATATCAGTATCAATATTTACTCATGTATAGTTCTTCGTAGCCTTTACCTTCCTCCAGAACAGAATTGCAATCCAACACTTCCTTCTGGTTGCAGCTATTGTTTTGACGATGAGTGTGTATATACCCTGAATTGCCAAAAATCATGGGATGCAATATGCAAATTTTTAACTGACGCTGATATCGTACTGTCGTGCAAAACTTAAGGATAGACGGTTTTTCGATGTAACGTCGTGCAGAAGTGCTCCACATCGACTCAAATCATACCATAAGATCCCCAAGATGTAAGAATATGGCACAAGTGAGCAAAACCGTCCAAACAAGGAATCCAAAAGATACAAAGGCACTTTATTGAAAAGGTAGCTTCGAGCACAACTGGACAGAAGACAGAAACGCCCACGTGACAGGCGGCTGCGAAGGAAAATCCAGTCTTTAGTAGAGGATATGATCACCCCTGACTGAGTTGCAGGATTTACAACGTCTGTCCATGCTGAGCACGAGGTTGTCAAGGAGGTGTTGATGCATCGCGGCCCATTCCTCTTGTAGCGCCAATCGCAGCTGCGGAATCGTTGCTGGCGGCTGGTGACGTGCTGCCAAGAGTCTCCCGAGAAGGTCCCACACGTGTTCGATTGGATTTAGGTCCGGGGACCTTGCGGGCCATACCATGCGTTGAATATCTTCACTCTCCAACAGCTCTGCGACGGCCACTGTACGATGAGGTGTAGCGTTGTCGTCCATGAAGAGGAATTCAAGACCCACAGCACCTCTAAACATACGCACGGGAGGCAGGAGAACCTCGGTACAATAGCGGACACCAGTGACTGAACCTCCTTGGAAGATGCGGAGGTCAGTACGGCTACCAAGCATGAAACCGCTCCGAACGAGAACTCCGCCACCTCCAAACCGGTCCTTTCGACGATGTTGGAGGTGTGATTGCGTGTTCCCTGCTCCCTCCAGATGTGTATACGTCCAGAATCGCTCGTCAGACTAAATCGGCTCTCATCCGTAAATAGAACTCGATCTTATTGCTGATGTGTCCAGTTCTTGTGTTCCTGGCACCACAGAAACCGCCGTCTCCGATAAGCAGGCGTTAATGGCACACACCGTACTGGTCGTCGTTCAAATAGACCACCTTTCTGCAGGCTCCTGGCCACGGTAAAACGCGATAACGGACGTCCAGTTGTCTGTTGCATGTGCCTTGCGATTTCTCCCGCTGTCTGCCGTCTGTGTCTTCTCGCCTGTAGGAAAATATACCGTTCGTCAGCCGCCATGGTTGCTAGTGGACGACCGCTGCTAAACTCTCGGACAGCTGTTCCTGTCGTTTGAAAAGTTCTCCAACCTCGTGAAACGATGCTGTGAGCGATCCCGAACTCCTCGGCCACACTAGTCACTTCGACCTATTTCCAACTTCCCAATGACGCGACTTCGGGTAAAGTCATCCAGATGTCGTCTACTGGATTGCCTGTTGGCCACATCACACGGTGGCAGAAACTCGGCGTCGTTCAAACCGATGTACACCGTGCAATTGTAACGTACTAGGAGATGTGACGTACCTGCCTGAAGGACGCCCACGACATAAAGGCAGATAGGAATCAGAATAAAAACGTCCGCGTAGCTTAATTGGTAGAGCAATTTATTCCGGAATGAGGCGATCCGGGTTTGAATCCTGGCGTGGATAAAAATGACCGAGAAATTTACTTTGTTATACAATAGCTTTCACCGAATTGCTGAGCGTACACTGGCTGTGTGCTTTATACCCTTCCGACACCCCCCCCCCCACCCCCACGTCATGTATATGCGCAGCATGCCCTACCGTACCGGACCCTAGTCTATCTCCTGAGTGGTCTTTCGCTCCGTTCTGCCTGCTCTTTCCGCTGTTATGCTGATTTCTCCTCTTCGTCCTTACTTTTTGCACACCAGTATACACTGACGGAAAAAAATCCCAACACCACGAAAAAATAGTTGTAGAGGAATGAAATGGTAACATATTTAACCGATTAAGGTTTCAAGATCACAGTTTAATGTAAGCGCGAGAATAGCCATTTTAAATGTGAATTGTTTGTACATTAATAACCAGTGCAACCGCCAGAATGTTGAATGCAAGCACGCAAACGTTCATGCATTGTGTCGTACAGGTGCTGGATGTCAGTTTGTGGGATGGAGTTCCATCCTCTTGCACTTAGTCGGTCAATACAGGGACGGTTAATGCTGGTTGGGGGTGACGCTGGAGTTGTCGTCCAATGATGTCCCATACGTGCTCGATTGGTGAAAGATCTGGTGGTCTAGCATGCCGCGGCAACATGTCGACACTCTGTAGAGCATGTTGGGTTACAACAGCTGTATGCGGCGAGCGTTATCCTGTTGGAAAACACCCCCTGGAATGCTGTTCATGAATGGCAGCATAACAGGTTGAATCACCAGACCGACGTACAACTGTGCCGTCAGTGTGCGTGGTATAACCACGAGAGTGCTCCTGCTGTCATAGGAAATTGCTTCCCAGACCATAACTCCAGGTGTAGGTCCAGTGTGCCTCGGCCGTAGACAGGTTGGTTACAGGCGCTCACCTGGCCTCCTTCTAACCAACACACGGCCATCACTGGCACCCAGACAGAACCGGCTTTCATCAGAAAACATAACAGATCTCCACTCCGTCCTCCAATGAGCTCTAGCTTGACACCACTGACGTCGCAAACGGCAGTGGTTTGGAGTAAGTGGAATGCACACTACAGGGCGTCTGGCTAGGAGCTGTCCTTCAAGAAACCGATTTGTAACAGTTCGTTGTGTCACTGTGGTGGCAACTGCAGCTCGAATTGCTGCCGCATACGCGGTACGATGCGCCACGGCCATACGCCGTTCACGGCGGTCTTCCCTCTCAGTAGTGGTCTTCCCTCTCAGTAGGCCGGCCGGAACCTGGTCTTCTTGAGGAAGTACATTCCCTTGACCACCGCTGCCAACAATCATGCACAGTGGCTACATTCCTGCCAAGTCGTTCTGCAATATTGCGGAAAGAAAATCCACCTTCTCCTAGCCCTATTACACGACCTCGTTCAAACTCCGTGAGCTGTTGATAATGGCTTCTTCGTCTTCTTCAAGGCATTCTTGACTAACATCAACACACTACGTCGAATCTCAACGATAACTAACGCTTACGAACGTTACAGCGCGTATTTACAGCAAACCTGCTTTGCGTGTTCCGAGGGCGCCAATAGCGCCGCACGTATGCGCCGAGCGCGAAATTTGCATAGACGTCATCTTACAGATGTACTCTCACCGCCTACCAACTGTCGTTTATCTAACACAACCCCTTCTTGGTGTTGGGATTTTTTTCAGTCAGTGTATAAAGGCTTCAACGCACACCATGATTATTTTTATGTGTTGCGAGGTTTAATTTCGTGTGTCAGGTTAAACAACTGCTAGTAAGGATTACGGCAAGCCGACTTGAATTATCGGAGTTTGAACGAAACATGGTAGTGGGAGCCAGACGGATGAGACATTCAATTTCCGAAGTTGTGCAAACATTCAGCATTCCTTGATCCACGGTGTCACGTGTGTACCGAGAATACCTCGTGGAAGGCGTTACCACACACCGTGGACAGCGCAGTAGCGAACCACGCGTGCTGAATGACCGCGAACAGCGGCGTCTGTCAAGGATTGTCCATGCTAACAGACAAGCGACACTGGCTCAAGTAACATCCACATTCAACGCAGGAGGTACCAGGAGGTACCAACGCAGGAGGTACCATCAAGTAAATGCAGCGTAATTCGGCGTCACCAAACGAGAAGGTTATGATCAGTTTGTATGAGGAAATTTTGACCATCCAGGTAGCATTTCAGTTTCTGTACCGCAAATATAATGGCGGCACATTCTTTTTCACTGGTACTGTATGTCTTCTCTGCTGTCGAAAGTTTTCTGCTTAGATAGAGTACAGGATGTTCAGCGCCATCTTCTTGTTCTTGCGAGAGGACGACTCCCATTCCTTGATCTGAAGCATCAGTTTGTAGAATAAATCTACGTTCATAGTCAGGGGCATACAGAACAGGAAAACTAGATAATGATTTTTTTAGTTCCACAAAAGCTTTCTCACATTGTTCTGACCACATAATTTCCTCTTTACGATTTTTACCCTTCAAGATGTCTGTCAAGGGAGCTGCTATCGAAGAAAACATTGGAATATATCTGCTGTAATATCCCGTCAGGCCCAAGAAAGATCTTACTTGCGTCTTGTTCTTTGGCGTAGGAAAATTTTGTATGGCCTGAACCTTTCGTTCCGCTGGTTTTCGATATCCTTGTCCAACAATATGACCCAAATACAAGACGTGATCTTGAGCAAACTTACATTTGGAAGGTTTTATGGTCAAGGAAGCCCTCTGCAACCTCTGTAGCACTTCTTCAAGATGTATCAAATGATCCCCCAGTTTTCGGAAAAAATGGCAACATCATCTATAGATATGGTACGGCAAACTCTTCGCAGCCTCTCAAAAGTTCCGACATCATTTTACTAAAGAAATAAGGTGCGTTCTTAAGGTCAAATGGCATCTTTAAGGGCCGATAAGTTCCAAAAGTAGTCACAAACGCTGTCAATCGTTGAGCTCTAGCACTTAATGGAATTTGCCAGTAATCTTTTGTTAAATCTAATACTGTAATATACTTCGCTCCAGAAACCTTTTCGACTCTTTCTTCTATATTAGGCAATGGATAGAACTGGGTCCTTGTCACTTCATTCAATCGCCTGTAGTTAATACATGGGCGTGGATCTCTTCCGGGTACTTCTACCAAAATCATGGGTGATGTATAGTCTGATTCACCAACTTCTATAATCTTGTTCTGCAGCATTTTATCTATCTCGGCTTTAAGAATATTTATCTGCCTGGGCGACATTCTATAAGGCTTAACTCTTACAATAGCATTACTAGCTAGCTCGATATCATGTTCGACCAAATGAGTCTTCCCTGGAATATTAGAAAACATTTTCAAGTAATGGCATAATAGTTTTTTCAGATCCTGAATTTGTTGGCCACTTAGGCGCTCTCGAAGTTTACTGTTCTCCTCGATATCAGAGAAGTTAAATATATTGGGATTTTTTTCAACTTGCGGAAATTTAATCTCTAAATCCATTTCACCATTTTCACAACCGGGCAATAAGTTCACAAATTCTGGTCGTTTATGGTATGGTTTCAGCATGTTAATGTGATATACTTGATGCTTTACATTTTTACCTTCAAAGCTTACTACATAATTAGTCTCAGAAATTTTTTTCTCAAATTTCCCTGGTCCTTTCCACTGTTCCTCTAACTTATTTGGCCTGCAGGTAACAAAAACCAATACTAAATCTCCTTCTTGAAATTCACGTTTTACCGCATTTCTGTCATACCAATATTTTCTTTTCAATTGAGCCACTTCCATGTTTTTAATGGCAAGTTCTTGACATCTTTTCATCCTATTTATTAACTCAAATACATATTCAGTGACATAGTTTTCTTCTTCAGGATGACCCATCCATTTTTCATACAATGGTGTCATTGGCGTCCTCAAATTTTTCCATGCACCAATTCAGCAGGCGTAAACCCTGTGCTTTCATGTGTCACAGTTCTAAAAGCAAACAGCGCCGCCGGTAACTGTTTCTCCCAATCCGGAGCAGACTCAAGACATAAAACTCTCAACATCCTTTTAATAGTTCGATGGAATCGTTCTACCGGATTACTTTGGGGATGATATACAGAACTATGAGTAACTTTTATTCCAAACCGCTCCAGAAATTCTAGTGTCAAAATGCTTACAAAACTGGCTCCTTGATCAGTTTGAATTTCTTTCGGAAATCCCATGCGGCTAAAAATGTGTAACAAAGCGTCAACTACCGACTTGGATCCTATGTCTGGTACTGGTACTGCATCTGGATATTTGGACGACAAACACATAGCTGTAATTATGTATCTATTTCCGCTTGAAGTCTCGGGCAAAAGCCCACAGGCATCAACGTTCATTTTTGTAAAAATTTCAGGAATAATTGGAACTATTTTTAAAGGTGCTTTCTTTTTGTCCCCAGCTTTTCCAGCACGTTGGCATGAATCACAAGATTTTACAAATTCTTCAATGTCTTTATAACAGTTAGGCCAATAAAAATACTTCGCTAGTCTGTCTTTGGTTTTTGTCACTCCTAAATGCCCCGAAGTTCCCTCATGACACATGTTTTTTATTTGTTCTCTATATTGTTCTGGAACAACAATAAGATCTTCCTCTTCGCCAATCTTGTTGATCTTCTTCTTCACCAACATCCCATTTCTTAGTACAGCATAACCATTTGCCTTATTACAATCTGTTTTCTCTATTTCTTTGAGAATTTTTTTCAATTCCAAACTTTGCCGTTGATCTTTCATGAAACTTTTTGAATCCATTTTTACCAACTCTAACATGGCTTTATCTTCATCATGCCTCAATGGCAGAATTTCTTCTTCTAATTCATCTGATTCTTCGGAACCCACAGCTTCTCCTTCAAGGGCTTGTTTTTCTTTCTTCCCTGAATCATTCTTTACTAAATTTCTCTCTTCGTTGTTTCGTTTCTGTTTTTCTTGATACCGAGTAATCACAACATTTACCTGTTCTGAATTAAGTGGCCACTCCATATCAATTTTTTTTAACAAAGCGGCAGTCTTATTTCTAAGTAAATATCTACCTTGATCTAGCGACTTTCTAATCACTGCAGCCTTAGTTACAATATGACCTAATTCACATTCTAGTTCAACTTCTGCCAATGGTAAACAAACCTTTTGTTCATCCAGAAGATGCTGTACCCACACATGTTCTCCAGTAAACTCACCTGGCGACACATACTCTTGACAAATGATATCAACTGATGAACCTGCATCCCGGAGAATAGGCATGGTAACTCCATTTATTTTTCCTTCAAAGGTATAGGGTGCCAAGAGATCCCCTTCAGTTTCCTCTCCGATTCTATTTACGCTTCCTGAGTTCTGTGATTTTAGCTTAGGACACTGAGGTCGAATGTGATCATAAAATGCACACTCGTAACATTGAATCTTCCGTCTGCGATCATACTTTTCTTCATTCTGAGATACATTCCGTTTTGACCACCCTTGTCCTACATCTGACTTAACATAATTTTTGTTATAAAATCCATTTTTCATAAAATTTCCCCGATCATATTTATCTCTAGTTTATTTTCTCACTGCCTTGCATTTTCTTTGAAGCACAAAATTCATTCGACGAATTTTTCTTGATTCCTCCTCTTACACTTTCATAATTGTCCATCATATCAGCCAAATCTGAAGGTGAGACAATATTTGACCATTTATTAATAAAATGCTCCCTTATTTCTATAGGCACTGTCCGCTTCAATTGATCTGTGATCATTAATTTTTTTAGCCCTTCAAAATCGCCTATTTTAAGTCCTGAAATCCATTCATTAAAATAATTTTCTAACTCGAAGGCGAAATCTCTCCAGGTCTTCTCTGATGTACGCATGTGTTGTACAAATTTCAATCTAAATTTCTCTGGACTTAACTTATATCTTTTAAGAAGTAACCTTTTAACATATTCATAGTTTTTAGCATCTTCCACATTTTCTCTGGCAATCAATTGTGATATTTCGTAGGGCAAAAGTCCTATCAAATTCGCAACCCAATCTTCCCTTTTTATTTCTGCTTGTTGTGCTTGCCTTTCAAATAAAATTAAGTAAATACTTATATCACTGTCTTTTGGGTCAAATGTTTTCATCAAATGACGAAGTTCTAATCTCGGTTTATGAGCATTTCCATTTTGCTCCAAACTGCCTCCCAGCGGCTGACGTCCAGCTTCTATTTTGAGTTTTTCAAGCTCAAATTCCATTTGTCTTTCTGTTTCTCTACGCTCTTTTATACCTGCCAAAAGTTCTTTCACGAAATCCTCTTCATATCCTTCAAAGTTGACAATTTTTTTTTTAATTCCAGAATTTTGAGATTTGGCATAACTTCTATAACCAATTCTTCCGCCAACTGCAGAAGTTCTTCTTTTCGAGCTCTTCCTAAGAAATCCATTTCAACAAGCTCTACGAGTACCCAATGTTTATTTATTATCGTATATGTGTATACATTCACAGAAATTGTTTACAACAATATTCTACATTTCAAACAGTTGATCTGAATGTACTATTTCTTGACAGAAATTATTTCCTTCTATTTTCGTATATGTGTATACGTTCACAGAAATTGTTTACAACAAAATTCTACATTTACCTATAATCTAGGCTCAAACAGTTGATCTGAATGTACTATTTCTTGACAGAAATTATTTCCTTCTATTTTCGTATATGTGTATACGTTCACAGAAATTGTTTACAACAATATTCTACATTTACCTATAATCTAGGCTCAAACAGTTGATCTGAATGTACTATTTCTTGACAGAAATTATTTCCTTCTATTTTGGTATATGTGTATACGTTCACAGAAATTGTTTACAACAATATTCTACATTTACCTATAATCTAGGCTCAAACAGTTGATCTGAATGTACTATTTCTTGACAGAAATTATTTCCTTCTATTTAATTCCGTGCCCGGAAACTTCTAAAAAACTTGCTTTGATATTTCATACCTTTATATAATTCTCTAAGAACAACAACAAAACAGTACTTACATAAACATCTAATGTGGTGTAAATACGATACGGAACAAATAATTTCGAAAAAACAAACTACAGTCACCATCCTTCGTTCTTCCCAACGCAAAGAGGAAAAAAATATCGCTGAAGTTGCGCTGATTCCGTCTCACCGGCGCCTTCACTTCCTGTCTTTCGTAGTTCGAATCTCACAGGTGCCTTCACTTCTATCTTTCGTAGTTCGAATCTCACAGGTGCCTCCAATTCTATCTTTCGTCTGTAACATCACAGACACTCGATCACAACACAAAACATTTATTACTTTACACAAAAAACATTAACTGGAATACACTCCGCGGTATAAGCTGAACTTGTTGTCTTAGCCAAAGCTCGCCATGTCCTCCTCCTTCGATATCTCTCTCGCAACTCTCCTCATCACTCACCACACGCTCAAGTCATTAAATGTCAATGTATCCTTCCGCACTTTTGTGCGTGGAAGTCGTACTTTACAACGTGTGTACCGAGAATACCTCATGGAAGGCGTTACCGCACACCGTGGACAGCGCAGTAGCGAACCACGCGTGCTGAATGACCGCGAACAGCGGCGTCTGTCAAGGATTGTCCAAGCTAACAGACAAGCGACACTGGCTCAAATAACATCCACATTCAACGCAGGAGGTACCAGAGACATATCCATCAAGTCCGTGCAGCGTAATTCGGCGTCCATGAGGTATGAGAGCAGAAGACCCACAAGAGTGCATTTTTTAACACCATGACATCAGACAGCGGGCATCACCTGGGCTCGTGAACGCGGCAATTGGACTGGAAGACGTGCAACATGTGGTTACGTGCTGATGGTAGGGTTCGGATGTGGCGCAAACCCCAGGAAGCCATGGACCCAAGCTGTCAACAAGTTCCTTTGCAAGCTGGTGGGGGTTCCATACATGTGTGGGGTGTCTTTACGTTGCACGGTTTGGGTCCTGTGGTCCTCGTAAATACGTCATTAACTGGTAATCGATTTGCTGCTCTGCTAGTGTGACGATTTGCAGAACTTCATAGACTTCATGAACCCCCAAAAAAATGGGATTTTCCAGGTTGACAGTGCACCATAGCATTGGGCCCATATTGTCCGAAATTGGTTCGAGGAGCATTATGGACAGTTCCGATGGATGGTGTGGCAACCACGTTCACCCGACATGGACCTAATACATCACTTATGGGACGTTCTGGAATGGTCCATTCGCACCCAAGATCCTACACCTACAAATACCAAGAAACTGTGGGGAATTATTCAGACGGCATGGCTCAAGATCTCTCCATACGTCTTCTGGCCACTTGTGGAATCGATGCCACGTCGAGTTGCTGCACCTCGCCTGGCAGAAGAACGATACTATGTACATATGCCATGACTTTTGGCACGTGTTTTTTGTCGGAGCCCTATATATATATCATCATCATCATCACTGTCAACCATTATCAATCCACTGCTGGACGAAGGTCTCCCCAAGTTTCCTCCACAACGGTCTGTCTTGTGCCAGTCTCCTCCATGTCACTCCCGCATACTTTCGAATTTCATCCACCCATCTGCCATGTGGTCTTCTTCTGGGTCTTTTCCTGACCCTTGGAATCCAATCTAAAATTTCAGCTGTCCATCGATGGTCTGTTCTTCTGGCAGTATGTCCAGCCCATTGCCATTTCAGGGATTTAACTCTGATCATGATGTCTTCCACTCTTGTCATTTTTCGGATCCACGTGTTCCTCTTCTTATCTCTCCTGGTTACACCAAGCATGCACCTCTCCATGTTTTTCTCTGAGTTGTCTGCAGCCTTTGTATGTCTCTTTTAGCTAAGGTCCACGTCTCTGCACCATACGTAAGCACTGGAAGGATGCATTGATCAAACACTTTTCTTTTAAGACATAATGGCATATTGCTCTTGAAAATTATACTGTTTCTTCCAAAAGCTCTCCAGGCAAGTTTTGTACGCCGATTAATTTCTTCACCAATGTGACCCTCACTTGATATCTGCTGTCCAAGATAAACGTACGTGTCTGTTATCTCCAGCTTTTCTCCATCAATCGATAAATCTTAATTCCTTGTAAAAGCATTGTACATCACTTTTGTCTTCTGAAAGTTCATTTTTAATCATACTTCTTTACTCTTGTCAGCAAGTTCCTGGATCATACTCTGTAGCCCTGATGGGGTAGTTGCAAAAATGACTATGTCATCAGCAAAACGAAGGTGGGTTAGATAATCTCCATTAATCTTTATCCCTTTGTTTTCCCAGTTCAGTGATTGAAAGACATTTTCCAATGTGGCATTAAAGAGCTTCGGAGATATAATGTCACCTTGTCTCACTCCTTTTCCAATTTTTATGTGTGTTGTATTTTCAAACAGCCAAATCTTTGCACTTGCATTTTCATAGATGTTATTAATAATATTAATGTATGCATCTTCAATACCGCAGGATTTCAGAGCCATTGCAACTGCTGATGGTTTCACCGAATCAAAGGCTTTTTCATAATCGATAAAAGCCATGCACAATGGAAAATCATATTCCCTCGCTCTTTCAATTAGTTCTCTCAGTACGTGGATATGATCTATTGTGCTGTAGCCACTCCTGAATCCAGCTTGTTCTCTTGGCTGAGCCGTATCCAGTGTCGCCTTCAAGCGGTGTGAAAGAACTTTAGTGAAGATTTTATAAACCACTGATAGGAGGCTGATAGGTCTGTAGTTCCTGAGATCCTCAATGTCACCTTTTTTATGTAGCAAGATCATTGTAGCGTTGTTCCAATCCTCAGGAATTTTCCCTTCGTTAAGGCATCGAGTGAAAATTTGGGCGAGTACTGTTTCGATTTCTCCACTTGCTTCTTGTATGATGTCTACAGTAATTCCATCTTCTCCTGGAGCTTTTCCCCGCTTCATGTTCTTGATTGCATGTGCAACTTCTGCTGGAAGGACTGGAAGAACTCTGGTACTGGTACCTTTCATGATGTCTGGAGTACATGTATCATTCCTTTCATATAATTTGGAGTAGAAATCTTTCACTCTTGTCAAAATTTCGCCTCTATTTCTTGTTACAGAACCATCTTCTTTTCTCAGTGCCATAATCTGTTTTTTCCCCTTACTGAGATGTCCCTTTGCTATCTTTAGGCTTTGGTTGTTTTCAATTGCTTTCCTTACTAGTTCACAGTTGAATTTCCTTACGTCTTCAGTGATACTTTTTCGTACTGTCTTGCATAGCTCTATATATTCCACTTTGGAAGTCACATCTTCTTTAATTGTCCTCATCACTCTTCTTTTTTGCATCAACATTTTGGTTTTTCCTGATAATTTGTTCACATGCAATTTGTTCTTAGACCCAGCTAATTTTGTTGCTGTTTCCATAAGAGCTTTGGTTACTTTTCTGTTAACTTCAGAAATATCCACTTCTTCCGATGTTAGGCCTTCTAAAGCAGAGAATCTGTTCTTCAGTTCCAATTTGAAGGTATTATGGTGTTTTTTAAGGTTGGTTATGTCAATACATTTTGTTTGTCTTATGAGCTTGCTACGTTCGAGTTTAGTGTTGAGGTGCATCTTACATCTCACCAATCTATGGTCACTGCCTGTGTTGAACTTGTTTAGCACACTGCAGTCTTCTATGACAAATTTTTTGTTACACATAATAAAATCAATTTCACTTGTCGTCCCATTTGGATGTCTCCATGTCCATTTCCTGTGTGGCTTTTTCTTGAAAAAGGAGTTCAAGATGAAAAACCCTTCTGCCTCTGCAAACTCTATGAGAGTATTTCCACGCTGGTTTCTGTTGCCGTGACCGAATTTACCTACTGAAGTTTCATTCTGTTGCCGTTGCCCTATTTTTGCATTGAAATCTCCCATAATTATCTTCAAGTGCTGCTTACCTTTATTATTTAGATCACGAATTTCCTCATAAAATTCTTCAATTTCTTCTTCAGCATGACTTGTGGTGGGTGCATAAGTTTGAATAATCTGAGCCTGGTATCTTCTCGAGAGTTGGATAACGAGTCGTGCAGCTCTGTCAGAGGAACTTTCAACTTCTACAACTTTATCCTTCAGTTTCTTGTTTATTATAAATCCAACACCACTAGTTCTGCCAGTATCTGTCCCACGATAGTATAAGAGATGTCCACTTTTCAGTTCAATGAGATCTTCTCCTTTTCTCCTTACCTCACTTAGCCCGATGATGTCCCACTTGATCCTTTGTAGTTCCTCTTCCAATTCAAGAAGCCTTGAATCAGAAGATAGGGAGCGTCCGTTGTACGTAGCCAAGGTCAGCATCAGATGGCAGCCTAGTCCGGTCCTCCGGGGATTCTTAGCACCCTCTGCCTTCATGTCGCACTGGCCGCTGCCTTGGCCAGGTACATTCCAGCTGCCGGAGACTGAGGGCCAAGATTTAAGTTATATATATATATATATATATATGGGATGTAAGGTCAGGTGATGCGTAACATCACAGCCTCTCCTTGACAAATGTCAACCCCGCCTTCTCGTGGTACATCCTGTTCCCACTAAAGGAGCTCTGACGACCGCCAATAGCAGTATAACTATACCATCGGGATTAGAGGAAATGCTATCCCACACTCACCAACCCGCTTGGCCAGCGTGGTGAGTTATGGCCAAACCCCTCCAAAATGACTCCACAACTTAAATCTTGGCCCTCGGTCTCCGGCAGCTGGAATGTACCTGGCCAAGGCAGCGGCCAGTGCGACATGAAGGCAGAGGGTGCTAAGATTCCCCGGAGGACCGGACTAGGCTGCCATCTGATGCTGACCTCGGCAACGTATAACGGACGCTCCCTATCTTCTGATTCAAGGCTTCTTGAATTGGAAGAGGAACTACAAAGGATCAAGTGGGACATCGTCGGGCTAAGTGAGGTAAGGAGAAAAGAAGAAGATCTCATTGAACTGAAAAGTGGACATCTCTTCTACTATCGTGGGACAGATACTGGAAGAACTAGTGGTGTTGGATTTATAATAAACAAGAAACTGAAGGATAAAGTTGTAGAAGTTGAAAGTTCCTGTCACAGAGCTGCACGACTCGTTATATAACTCTCGAGAAGATACTAGGCTCAGATTACTCAAACTTATGCACCCACCACAAGTCATGCTGAAGAAGAAATTGAAGAATTTTATGAGGAAATTCGTGATCTAAATAATAAAGGTAAGCAGCACTTGAAGATAATTATGGGAGATTTCAATGCAAAAATAGGGCAACGGCAACAGAATGAAACTTCAGTAGGTAAATTCGGTCACGGCAACAGAAACCAGCGTGGAAATACTCTCGTAGAGTTTGCAGAGGCAGAAGGGTTTTTCTTCTTGAACTCCTTTTTCAAGAAAAGGCCACACAGGAAATTTACATGGAGACATCCAAATGGGACGACAAGTGAAAATTGATTTTATTATGTGTAACAAAAATTGTCATAGAAGACTGCAGTGTGCTAAACAAGTTCAACACAGGCAGTGACCATAGATTGGTGAGATGTAAGATGCACCTCAACACTAAACTCGAACGTAGCAAGCTCATAAGACAAACAAAATGTATTGACATAACCAACCTTAAAAAACACCATAATACCTTCAAATTGGAACTGAAGAACAGATTCTCTGCTTTAGAAGGCCTAACATCGGAAGAAGTGGATATTTCTGAAGTTAACAGAGAAGTAACCAAAGCCTTTATGGAAACAGCAACAAAATTAGCTGGCTCAAGAACAAATTGCATGTGAACAAATTATCAGGAAAAACCAAAATTTTGATGCAAAAAGAAGAGTGATGAGGACAACTAAAGAAGATGTGACTTCCAAAGTGGAATATATAGAGCTATGCAAGACAGTACGAAAAAGTATCACTGAAGACGTAAGGAAATTCAACTGTGAACTAGTAATTAAAGCAATTGAAAACAACCAAAGCCTAAAGATAGCAAAGGGACATCTCAGTAAGGGGAAAAAACAGATTATGGCACTGAGAAAAGAAGATGGTTCTGTAACAAGAAATAGAGGCGAAATTTTGGCAAGAGTGAAAGATTTCTACTCCAAATTATGTGAAAGGGTTGATACATGTACTCCAGACATCATGAAAGGTACCAGTACCAGAGTTCTTCCAGTCCTTCCAACAGAAGTTGCACATGCAATCAAGAACATGAAACGGGGAAAAGCTCCAGGAGAAGATGGAATTACTGTAGACATCATACAAGAAGCAAGTGGAGAAATCGAAACAGTACTCGCCCAAATTTTCACCCGATGCCTTAATGAAGGGAAAATTCCTGAGGATTGGAACAACGCTACAATGATCTTACTACATAAAAAAGGTGACATTGAGGATCTCAGGAACTACAGACCTATCAGCCTCCTATCAGTGGTCTATAAAATCTTCACTAAAGTTCTTTCACACCGCTTGAAGGTGACACTGGACATAGCTCAACCGAGAGAACAAGCTGGATTCGGGAGTGGCTACAGCACAATAGATCCTATCCACGTACTGAGAGAACTAATTGAAAGAGCGAGGGAATATGAACTTCCATTGTGCATGGCTTTTATCGATTATGAAAAAGCCTTTGATTCGGTGAAACCATCAGCAGTTCCAATGGCTCTGAAATCCTGCGGTATTGAAGATGCATACATTAATATTATTAATAACATCAATGAAAATGCAAGTGCAAAGATTCGGCTGTTTGAAAATACAACACACATAAAAATTGGAAAAGGAGTGAGACAAGGTGACACCATATCTCCGAAGCTCTTTAATGCCACATTGGAAAATGTCTTTCAATCACTGAACTGGGAAAACAAAGGGATAAAGATTAATGGAGATTATCTAACCCACCTTCGTTTTGCTGATGACATAGTCATTTTTGCAACTACCCCATCAGAGCTACAGAGTATGATCCAGGAACTTGCTGACAAGAGTAAAGAAGTATGATTAAAAATGAACTTTCAGAAGACAAAAGTGATGTACAATGCTTTTACAAGAAACGAGGATTTATCGATTGATGGAGAAAAGCTGGAGATAACAGACACGTACCTTTATCTTGGACAGCAGATATCAAGTGAGGGTCACATTGGTGAAGAAATTAATCGGCGTACAAAACTTGCCTGGAGAGCTTTTGGAAGAAACAGCATAATTTGCAAGAGCAATATGCCATTATGTCTTAAAAGAAAAGTGTTTGATCAATGCATCCTTCCAGTGCTTACGTATGGTGCAGAGACGTGGACCTTAA
Source organism: Macrothele yani (assembly GCA_039090855.1). Classification (NCBI taxonomy): domain Eukaryota; kingdom Metazoa; phylum Arthropoda; class Arachnida; order Araneae; family Macrothelidae; genus Macrothele; species Macrothele yani. Next base: position 53,077,066 of record CM077006.1, read on the forward strand.
CTAAAAGAGACATACAAAGGCTGCAGACAACTCAAAGAAAAACATGGAGAGGTGCATGCTTGGTGTAACCAGGAGAGATAAGAAGAGGAACACGTGGATCCGAAATATGACAAGAGTGGAAGACATCATGATCAGAGTTAAATCCCTGAAATGGCAATCGGCTGGACATGTTGCCAGAAGAACAGACCATCGATGGACAGCCGAAATTTCAGATTGGATTCCAATTAACAGGAAAAGACCCAGAAGAAGACCACATGGAAGATGGGTGGATGAAATTCGAAAGTATGCGGGAGTGACATGGAGGAGACTGGCACAAGACAGACCGTTGTGGAGGAAACTTGGGGAGACCTTATATATATATATACACTGAGTGGGCAGAAATCAGGAGGTACCTACCTAGTAAGATGTAGGCCCACTCTTTCTCCCGGATTAGGGCAGTCACACGGCGAGGCACTAAGTCCACTAGGTCACAAATGCGTTCCACAAGTATCTTTACCCATGCTGCTACATCGCTGTCCGTAATTCCGGCACATTCCTGGGTGGAGGATCTAAAGCTCAAACGGACTTTTCCACAGCATCCGATCCACAGAGGCGTTGCTAAGAGGAAGCGAGGTTGGGCGGGAGCACACCTTGAAATTCTTCCTGCCCACCCACTCCAAGCTGTGCCATTTTGTATTGTATTTTATTTAACATTAAAAAATAATCTGGACTTTGCCAAGTAATATTGAGTCTCGTGTTTTTTGTCGGGGAGCCCTACTTATTTTCCCCTAGGAAGTGCGTTGTTTACTTCTTCCTACGAAAGTTGTCAAAATACACTGGCGGAAAGTGAAAAAAGAACACCAAGAAGGAATTGGCGGACGATCATGAAATTTACATATGTTAATGGGGTCGAGTTTAGGTAGGTGTAATATTAATTTCGGGACCAACCAGTGAGCGCTTACGCCACAGCACAGCATACTATGCAAATAATCGTTGGTGGTGTTTAAGGAGTACGGCGAAGTGAATGTAATCAGTCGTCGGCGTACGGACACGTGTGAAGACCCTGAAGAAACTGCAATGCCTGGACATGGAAGACGTGTACGATTTCAGCAGTTATCGGACTTTAAGCGAGGTCATCTAGTCGGACTCCGTGAGGCCTGGTGGTCGTATCGTCGCATTGCAGAGCGAATTGGACGGGAAGTATCGGTGGGGGTACCACGGTGGCGTAGATGGTCCGAGGAACATTCCCACACGGGAAGACGTAGAAACAGGAGCCACAGACGGACTGATGAGCGGACCGTTCGACGCATAAGAAGAGCGGCGTTGTCAAGCAGAACATCCAATGCGACGCAAATCCGAGCTGCCGTTCCAACTGAGGTGGCTGTGCGAACAATCCGCAACCATCTACTGGATGCAGGACTACGCGCGCGTGTGCCTCTGGCATGTGTAACTCTGACTCCAGCCCACCATCAGGAACGGCTGCAGTGGTGTCGCCAACGTCTGCACTGGAGAACGCAATGACGATCTGTCGTGTTCAGCGATGAAAGCAGATTCTGCTTGGAAGCCTCCGATGGCCCTATGCGTGTTCTCAGACTCACAGGGGAGCGTCTCCACCCTTCTTGCATCCGACAGCGACACACAGGGCCTACACCTGGTCTCCTGGTGTGATGAGGGATCAGCTATCACTCTCGTACACAACTAGTGTTTGTACCGGGTACGTTAAACAGCACCTCCTACGTCAACAACATCATTCAGCCCGTTGTTGTGCCATTTGTAAGGTCGGTCCATCGTGGTGTTTTCCAGCAAGATAACGCACGCCCACACACGGCACGTGCAACGCAACAAGCACTTCAGGGTGTGAGACAACTTCCATGGCCTGCACGTTAAACCGGATTTGTCTCCCATTGAGCACGTGTGGGATTTTATGAGACAACGACTTATCCGGTCTCCACGGCCAGCCACGACCATCTTCGATTTACGCGTCCAGGTTTAGAATGCTTGGAACTCAATACCCCAAACTTACATCCAACACCTGTACGACAGAACCCATGCCAGAATTGCACAGTGTGACGCAGTTCATGGCGGTTCAACCTCGTACTAACCATGTTAGATGGAAATGTTATTTTTCACTTTATCAGCAAATACAGTTGTATTTTGCCAAAATGTTTTGATCACGTTATCCTCTGTATTCCGTTATTATGCTGTATAAATTTCGTTGATATCAGACGTCTCCTTCTTGGTGTTCTTTTTTCACTTTCCGCCAGTGTAGTATCAGCAGGGCCAGGAAAATGTAATTCTTATCCACTCCGAAATCCTTAGTTTAAGCCGTTTTTAGCACGTCTTTTGTAAAAAAAGATCGTGCTTATGTTATCTGTTTGTCCCTCCGTCCGTCTGTACCCACGCAATCTCTGCAACTATTAGTCCTATTTGAAAAATTCTTTTTGCATTGGGAAGCTTGAAATATGCGAATGATGATTCTTCATTTCGTTTTTTTTACGAGGTGCAATTTTGCCGCTAGAGGGCGTAAATGCAGATGATGTCGAATTCAAAAATACGTTTTATTCCACATATTTGCTTCTAAACTTGAAATAATGCTTTTATCTTTCGATTCCATTTACGTCGAAGAGTATTTAAGATATAGTTACATTTTGAAATTACGCACAGATTTTCCGCTAGCTGTCGAAAAAGTTAATTACATTTTTCCCGGTAATTCTTCTTCTAAAACTCCGATTTGAAAAGTTTTTTTCTCAGCGGATACACCTCCTGATGGAAAATGTTTTGCATATAATTTCTAATTTTTGGTAAAGCATACTTTGCCCACCATCCAGTGTTGTAAGACAAACGCAATATCCGTGCCTCACCGGGATTCGAACCCGGACCCTTCTCGGAAGAATGGTCATAAGCCAACGCTCAGGCTACTGCGCCACTGGAGCTGCATCCGATTTGCCTTTTCTGTTATTTAATCTTCTTTCTCTCATCTTTGTGCATATTGTGTTTGATCAGTAGGTAATTGTTGAGTCTCCTGAAATTTAATTTCTTCCGTTCGAGTAATAGGGTTACCTAGGGCCACCATTTTGGAGGAGGCTCGTAAGGAGGACTTTCACAAAACGGAAATCAACAACATAACGGAAAGTCCACTTCGTAAACCGTGAGCACAGAATTTTGACACTAAGTATTAATTGTTCTCTTTTTACTTGGTTTCTCCTGACATTTTCGTGACGTCAGAAATGTGTTCTGTGACATGGCCACGGTAACAAAACCACGTATCCTAGCTGAAACGAAAATGCGTTCCACACTGCGCTCGACGCGTATTTGAACCACAGATAAAAAGAACTGCAATGTCATATCCCATGGCATCTACGCAGAAAAGCTGTTGGCATTTACACATCTGAGAGGAATTACCTGAGCTGGAATGAAAGTCCGATTTCAAGAGTGTTTAAGAATAAGCGATGCCCACATTGAAAATAAAGTGCTTACTGAAGGTGTGAGGAAAGCGGACCGTGGTAATATTAGGTGTACAAATCAGTTTTAAAGCGTTTTAAGACAACGCAGCATGCAATTTGAGAGAAAACAACAATACCCTGACGAATCAAAATATCCGCCGTCATTATTTATCAACTTCCGCCATCGGTCGTGCAGCTGACGGATTCCAGCCATGAAGAATATTTCGTCGTGTGATGCGATGAAGTCGTCACCCCATTTTTGCACTTCCTCACATGTCCGGCCCCGTACAGCAGACAAACCAAGTTACATCGATCGGAACAAATGAAAGTCTGAAGCGGCTATGTCGGGACTATACGCCGGGTGCTCCAAAACGTCCCAGCCAAGCGCAATAACGTTTCCTTGACCGATTTCGCGACATGCGGCCCAGCGTTGGAATGCAGTAATTTCACGGGACGCAATTCTTTGCCTGTGAATGGACGTTTTCCGACAGATTTCCTGGTTCATTCGCAGCAATTGTTGCTTGTAGCGATCAGCAGCAACAGTTTGACCCTGTTCCAATAGTTCATAATAGAACACACCCTTCGTATCCCACCTGATGCACAGCAGAACTTTCTTTGAGTGAATATTGCGTTTCAGTGTCGATCGAAGTCGGTGCTTCACCGGGGTATAGAAAGTGTGTTTTACGTTTGGGATTGTCGTACCGTATCCACTTTTTATAATCCGTAAAGATTTCCTCCTGGAAAGACTCTGTGTGGTTTATTCAACAGATTCAAACACTTCATGACACGCTCATCCTCGTTCCTCTGACTCCGGTCATGTGCCACCCATTTTCATTCCTTTCGAATCTTTCCCATTACGCGTAAACGATTGAAAATAATTTGTTGAGTTATTCCCAGTTGTTCAACTAGTTATTTTTGCGTTTGAGGTGAATCTTCAACCAGCAATGCTTTAAGTTCCTCATGTGCAATTTTCTGCGGGGCGTCGAAGATTGCACACGAAGAACTGTAAACCAAAACTAACGCGTGCTTTTCGATACAATATTCTCCCCAGAACAGAACAGATCGGTGCACATGCTTTTGTAGCACTTTTTCCTTGATAAAATTCGTAACGAATGCAGTGTCGAATGAATGCAGTATCGCTTACCATCTTTCACCTACCGATGTGCAAGTGCATTTGACTGTTGGACAAACTTCTGTGTCACATTTTATACTCTGGACCAGTTACAGTCACATGACAACAACGCGGGGGATGTCGGATATGTAAATTAGCGGTATACGTCACATAAAAAATGCTTTCGCACTTACTTGTACACTTTGTGTATTTAATGAGCCGGATGAAACACTTGACATCAGGTAGCCACTAGGTGCAAGTGCGATATTATACTGAGAAGCTGTTTGCGCTTAAGCCTTAAAGAAGTGTTTTGATTAATTAAGGTACTATGCTGAATTTCTAAGCACCAAAGAAATTAGTTGTTAAGCCCTTTGATCATTAGCCGTCGTAGTGGCCTTTTTTCATTCAGTGAAATACTCATTTTTGCAAAATTACATAAATGATTGAAGAAATTTTAAAAAAAATATCAAGGCCACATAATTTGGTTAATCCACGTTTTGCCGAAATGAATGCTAGCTGTCATTCCATAACTCATTACTGTTCAAAAAGCAGAAGTGGATTTGTTTTGATATTTGGCAATTATTGGATGCTGCATGAATTTCAATAATGGTCGCACTAATGGCAATACTATCAGAAATAATTATAAAAACCAAATAAATAAAAAGAATTGCAAAATCTGGATAGTGCTAAATTATCCACTTCTTTAAACTGTTGCTATTACAATAATACGAAGACGACTTACAATACGGATCAAGAATGATGTTCGGAAGGGCTAATAAACAATGTTGGAAATAATTACGCAACTAAAATACTTTGTTTGTTTTGATTGTTTGAATTAGTATAAAAGATCAAACACATCTCACTTTACGGGTTTTTTTAACTATTTGATATCCATTTACTGAGAATTTCTCCTATTTCTAATCCTTAACATGATTATGTTTAATCGACTTATGACTTTCTTTAGAAGCATGTTTAGAGGGAATGAAGACCCGGTGATTGAGCAGATCGCTCAACACACCACCGAAGACGAAGATGTGGATATTTTCGAGGATGCGATGGAAGTGTTGGCAGTTAGTGACACGCAATCCGGGGAAGAGAACTGGGGAACGCCAAGTTCAACGATTAGTAGAAAACAGGAGGAGGAGCCCCGGATGGCAAGGTCATCTTGCAGAACTTTACCTTTGCAATTTGGCGAATTTGGAGTTGACCCAGCTTCCTGCCGAACTTCACAACTCAATAGCTTCTCAGTTCATCCTCTCATTCCACACACCCATCCTTCAATCTACCGTACGTTAATGACCACCTCTCAAACAATAGACCTAAACACCTTCACAGAACAACACTTCGTCACCCAAGACCTCTTCCAATTCATTCTCTTTCAGCTTGGACAAGGAATACATCACATTCATTCCCTAAACATAATTCACAGAAATCTAACAGGAGCAAACGTAATGATTAACAAAAAAGCATTCCTGAAAATTACAGGATTCAGCCAAGCCACCTATGGACCGAACGCAGTAAGCTATGCAGGAACGGAAGGTTACGCAGCTCCTGAAGTTGTAGCCTACAAGGACAACGTCCAAGCTGAACCATATAGCTTCCCCGCAGACTACTATTCCTTGGGAGTTATTGCATACGTCATTGCCTTTGATACTGCTCCCTGCGATTACACGGCCACCCAGATCCGCGCACGCAAAAGAACTGATGCAACTTACCACGAACAATTTGCCCAGATCGCGATGCGAAACGGTGCGGTAGAGTTACCAAGTCATTTGTCAATAATGGAAAATGAAATTCTCACAGGCTTGCTAAATGAATATCCAATAGTTAGACTTGGAGATGGCAACTTCCTCAATCACAGATACTTCCAAAACAATAACTTCGATAGTCCCTATGGAATGGCCATGTTACGAAGAGAAGAAATATTTGCACCACATTACTCCCCTTCCCACCTAAAATTCATCAAAAATATTGGCAGTGGTAGTTTTGGAACTGTTTCCCTCAACCTTGACAAAAACACGGGAAATAACGTAGCAGTGAAAACCATCCGAAGACTCCGAAAGGAAAAAATCAACAAAGAAATACAATTCCTTCATCTTTTCTCTGGGCACCCACTCTTCCTAGAATTCATCGGAAACTTTTCCACTATCGTAAAACGCCACGAAAAAGAGCACCACATAGTCATGGAATACTTCGAGGGCATTTCCTTTTATGAATTCGTATATATTAATAGTTTAACCCTTAATGAATTCCGCCATATGTTGCACCAACTCGGAAAAGGGCTACAATACATGCATGAGAATAACATCATTCACAGAGATATAAAAGGTGACAACATTTTGGTAAATGCAACATGTCAGGTTAAAATAATTGATTATGGCTTGGCTAAGTTCGGTCCAACTGTCAACAGTTATTCAGGAACAAAACACTATGCAGCCCCAGAAGTGCTCGCCCATCGACATGTTGCACATGCACCTCCGTATAGCTACAGCTGTGACTACTATTCTCTAGGAGTAACCATCTACGATAGTGGAATATATGTTCATTTCACCGATCACTTGAAGCATAACAGACCACCTTCTGATAGTGAGTGGATCCAATACGCTCAACTGTTAAGAGGATACCAACAAGTGGAGAACCCGGATGATAAATGTTTTGCTGATTTAGTCAACGGACTGCTAGAAATTGACCCGGATAGCCGGCTAAACGACCTAACATTCTTGTACCATCAATACTTCTACCCCGAAAATGATTGGAAGGATGATTTAGAAACAAAATTAAAGGAAGCAGTTCCACACACAATAAGAACATCGTCCTCAATACCCATTTACTCAGGAATAGAATTATATTATAATCTGAAACCCAAGGAAGCAGAGGAAGACGAAAGAAAGAAATTCCGTCCAATATTCAGACCCCCTTTCCATTCCCCACCGAAAGCAATAGCTTCAACTCACCACTCCACACTTTCGTCGCCATCGCAACCAAGTTATGAATCGTCTCCAGAACCTATCGGCTTTGTATTTCCCTCCAGTGAACTAGAATTATCCAAAAGTGAACTTCCAGAACAACCTTCAAAACCAGACTTCTTCCAAACCAGTTCCTCCTCCTCCACCTCTTCCACATCCTCTCCATTCTCTTCACCCAACACATCCCGCAGCAATAGCGAATCAAACCTTCACCCAACAACAAAGATTCCTTCCAAGTGGCAAAAGATTATGAAATTGTTTACGAAAAAGGAACAAAAAACAGTAGCTAAGTCTGATCATCAGTCACCGACGCATCTTCCATCATCGTTAGGAAAAAGAAGGATAAAAAATTTTGTTTTAGGAACTTCTTCAAAAAGCCCCAAAAAACAAAAAAGGTCAGAGTTGTCAAACTGAAACAATAAATTATTCCCCCGTTATTCGAAGTCAAGGAGACCCATCACAAACAGCACAAGAACCACAATCATCCCATAATAATGGGCAGATAACCAAGAAAAAGAGGAAAGGTTGTTTGAAGTTTTGGAAAAAGAAGAAATGAATGAATGAAGCTAACAGTAACCGAACAAGTACCAAAATCAGCACCAAAGAATGTATTCTGTCAGAGTACCATCTCGTTAAGAGTGCATGAGTAAACAACATATACATAATAAATTGTGAAACAAAAAGAAAGAAAGAAAGAAAGAAAGAAAGAAAGAAAGAAAGAAAGAAAGAAAGAAAGAAAAAAAAACAAAAGAAGAAACGTCGTCCCATCTTTGCAACAGATCAAAATAATATCATTATGAAGAAAAGAAAAGAATGAAAACAAAAGGGAAAATATGAAAAAAAAAAGGAAAGAAGAAAGGAAAGAAGACAAAAGGGAAAATATGAAAAAAAGGAAGAAAATAAGAAGAAAAATCGTTCCACGTTTGGAATGTACCAGATTACAGTAACTGATTTAAAAAGAGAAGAAGAAAAGAAGAAATAAAATTTAAAACAAAAGGGCGTCGGACTTTCAAGCGCATCAAGTTATAATGATTAGAAGAAAAAGGAAAAGGAGAGAACAAATGAAGAGTGAAAGAAAGAAAAGAAAAGCAAATAGTAGAAAATAATGAAAGAAAAGAAAAGAGAGACAGAGAAAAAGAAAGAACCTTCTCATTTTAAGGTTGATATATTCAATTCATCAATATATATATACATAATATTATTATAATACGCGTATTTAATTCTCTAGTATGGAGTTTTATTCCATTTATAACAAACACCATGCTAAAGTATTTTAGGAGTTTCAGGAACAACATCCTATTTCTTTCATATCCTATCTGTCTCAAATTTTTTTCTTGCAGTCTCGTATTTGGACCTGGATATAAAGTCGATATTTGTTACATCCCATTGCCAAGGAAGAAAAAAAAAACATCATCCCCATCTTAGGAATATTTTGGCATGGTTACTAGACAAACCAATTTTTGTTTTGTTTCTGTGCTAAAAGTTCCCCTCTTAAATGTTTTCAGACATCGACTTGAAGCAAACCAATTTTTGTTTCATTTTCTTTGCCGAGGAGAAGAAATTTGGTTTCTTCGGTTTAAGAAATGGGGTCGCATTTTTTTTTGTTGCTCTCAGGCGTGAGAAAGTAACAAATTTATATCTCTCTCTTTGTACTTTCAAAAAGAAAAGTCTGGACTCGAAGTTTCTCCATGTTAGGACAGACCACGGATATGAAAGAAAGCAATGTTTGTTACATAGCACAGTTCAGAAAATCAAATTTCTCACGAAGCAGATCCAATAATAAATAATGTTTTATTTTTGCGCCATTAACGCATTTTAATGAAAATTAATAATTTCCATGAAAAAATCAAGATGCGTTTTTAACGAACAATCCTACAACTTGAAAAAAATACTCCAATGATTGAAAAATCCAACGACTTCAATAATTTCAATGAACAAAGATCGAGATATGTTATGAGCAAAAAAAGATAGAGATACGTTTTTAACGAACAATCCTACGACTTCAGAAAAATACTTCAGTAATTGAAGAATCCTACGACTTCAAAAAAATACTTCAGTAATTGAAGAATCCTACGACTTCAGTAATTTCAATGAACAAAGATCGAGATATGTTATGAACAAAAAAAGATCGATTTACGTTTTTAACGAACAATCCTACAACTTCAAAAAAATACTCCAATGATTGAAAAATCCTACGACTTCAATAATTTCAATGAACAAAGATCGAGATATGATATGAGCAGAAAAAGATAGAGATACGTTTTTAACGAACAATCTTACGACTTCAAAAAAATACTTCAGTAATTGAAGAATCCTACGAATTAAAAAAAATACTTCAGTAATTAAAGAATCCTACAACTTCAAAAAAATACTTCAGTAATTGAAGAATCCTACGACTTCAAAAAAATACTTCAGTAATATAAGAATCCTACGACTTCAAAAAAGTACTTACAGTAATGGAAGAATCCTACGACTTCAAAAATACTTCTGTAATTGAAGAATCCTAAGACTTCAATAATGTCAAAGAACAAAGATCGAGATATGTTATGGACAAAAAAGATCGAGATATGTTATGAACAAAAAGATCGAGATACATTGTTAACGAACAATCCTACTACTTCAATAATTTCAATGAACAAAGATCGAGATATGTTATGAACAGCAAAGATCGAGATACGCTTTTAACGAACAATCCCACGACTTCAATAAATACTTCAATAATTGAAGAATCTTACGATTTCAGTAATTTCCATGAACAAAGATCGAGATATGTTATCAGCAAAAAAAGATCGAAATACAATTTTGTTGAGTATGATTCTTTTCATGTTAGAAAGAATTCGCCCAATACAGAATGACTTACACCATTATTCTGGATATCTAAAAAGCTCCATGCTCTTTGTGTTAACCAATTCTACAACTTCATTTGCCCCAAAGTGAGTACAGGCAGACCTAATTGTAGGGCGATATATATAAATATATGTATCTACGTTTATTTACATTTTCAAAAAAACGTGTACGATCTATAGTTGATGAGGGACTGGCATTCGAATAAAAAATGTATGAAGTTTCTAACGCTAAGCATAAAAAATTTAAACGTACTAAAAAGAAAAAGGAATCAGTTATGAGATATATATGAGGATGCAGGAGTTTAACCTACAATACGAATGACATTTTCACGACATATATATATATATATATATTTTAAATGATTACTTCTATTGATGATTAAAGTTCCATTACATTTTTGATAAATCGTCATTAAAGAAGCAGCTAGTCCGATGAGGAATGTAAATGGAACTTTGTCCAGCAGAAGATGGACAATAAAGTAACATTGCATTTTCATAATTTGCCACAGATAGGACTGGCATTGATGACGAAGTGAAAAGCGGAATGTAAGAGTGAAACGGTTTAATCGTCTTCCAGAGAGAGACACGTTTGATGATTCAATGAAGTACATCTACAATTATTGTTCTTAAAATACCAATGCATTTTGGTAATGACCCACACATAAACAAAGAAAGAAAGCCAAGGCTTAGAATAATAGAATCTCCTGCAGCATCAATTTATTCTCATTAAAAACTTTTATTATTCGTACAGCCAAATGTAAGTACTTGCATGTGAAACAGCAATGTGTAGTCCTTTTCCGAGATTTTTAAATCAGATCATACCAATATTTAAACTAGGTGACAAAAAGCCACTGGCATTGGTGATACCCCCATTTGAAATGGATAATATGGGCATGCATTCCAAAAAAGACAAAATATTCACGTATAACATGAAAGCATGAAAATACCCAGGGGACCTGGAGCCGAAGTTTGGTATGTAAAGAAAATATGGATCTTTTCCCACGAGTTTGATCCAAAGAAATTTTGGAAGCGCTGATGTATTTCTACCAATAAATGTACTATAAAACTGCTTTCTTGTTATCTTGCTAGTGAAGACTTCCATGGAGGCAGACAAAGCAAGAAATTTCAGTTCCGGACGTCTCTAAGTGTTACTAGAAGAACAAGAGTTATTCAGGGAAGTACCAACAAACCGAACAGTCTGGAGGCGCACAGAGCAGTTTTAGCTTTCAAAGTCAAATCTTCGAAACATAACCACATTTAGGGCTGCGATTTGAGTAAGGTATTGTAACAAATGTAACATATTGTAACAAATGCGATACATGCGTGAGGATTAAGCAGTGGCCGATCCAGCGTGGGGCTATCAGGCGGATTGCTCCCCCTCCTCCGAGATGAACAACTCGGATTTTATTTTTTTGTAAAAATATGCAGACAAATTTTTTTTTATGGTAAAATTAAATTTTATTTATATAAAATTGAAAAAGGCTCACAACGCAATTATGTTTTACATTACAAAACTAATTCTAATCGTTCTGAGCGGTAACCTGTCTTGTAAAGCACATAATAAAAATTAATTAGTAGTGGTTAATGCTTAACTTTAATCAGTAGATAATTAAGAACTACCTTGAATTTTAAGAATGTTTTAGAAGTTTAAATCGGATGAACCGTTCGAGAAATGTATTTCTGGAGAGCCGGCAAGTCTCTTAAAATACACTGTCTGACAGAGAAAATGCCGCACCATGAAGGAATGCTCGAAAACAGACCAAACTGCATACACCGATAGCCAAGTAAGTCCTGAACAAATGATTTAATTGTCACATACAGACTAGGCTGTAGTGGCCGAATATACACGATGATCAATAAGGAGTGTAGTCCCCACTTTGGCCGATACAGCGTTGAATCCAACGTGCATAGAGGCAATGAGAATCCGAATAGAATCCTGGGGTATCGTGGACCATGTGGTGTTGATCCAAGTCCACAGTTCATCTTCATTTTGCGGGGGTAGGAGGGTACTCAACAGACGTCCAATCGTGTCCCACAGATGCTCGATGGGCGAGAGGTCAGGGGACCGTGCTGGCCACAGAAATATCCGCACACTGTGTAAACCATACTTTTCAGATACGTTGCGCAATGTAACAGTAATGTTTCAGAAACCTTGCGGTTACGTCAAAATGTCCGCAAACGTAACATAACTTTGAAACATAGCCGATACGTTTTAGTGAAAGATTTTTTTAACTTCAATATACCAACTTCATGTTACTGTTCAGATCATATCAGATCAGATCATATGTAGTGGATTTTAGGAAGGGAGTGTCTGACCCCAGGTCTTAAACAACCTTTAGAAATAGGAAGCTAGGAGATTTGGACTAGAGTGCCTGATAGGAAGGTGACACGGAAGCGAGGCAAAAACGGGGAGGAAGACGCTCTTATTAGAGAGAGAGGAAGGCAGATGCGAATTTGGGACATGATAATAGGGAGTTTCTGTAAAAACGAAGTCTTTGACGTGGTGCCTCAAGGACGAATGTGGTCGATCATGACGTCAGTTGCCGCCATTTTTTCCCCTCGTGATCTTCCCGACGATTTTTTGTCCGCCATTTTCTTTTTGTGTTCAACCATAACATTTTTTGTGCCACGTGGTCCTATAGAACATGTTTTGTTCCCCAATTCTTTTTACCTCCCACATGGTCTCACCGATATCTTTCGCATGCCATTTTGTTTTTTTCCATCAGGAAGTTTATCGATGTGACGTCACGACGCTAGGGAAATGTTTTTTCCAGGGAAATACAAATCCTCGAGCCCAGGTTCGAGCCCAGGTTCGAACCCCTGTCCAGCGGATTTGTAGGCAGATGCATTATTCCATTTAACCACGGGACACCTCGCGCTTTCAGCATTCTGTAGGAACTAATGACAAGGCAAGGAAATACAAATCCTCGAGGCTAGGTTCGAACCCCTATTCGAGCGGGTTTGTAGGCAGATGCATTATTCCACTCGACCACGGGACGCCTCCCGCTTTCAGTAGACGCCTCGCGCTTTCACCTAAAAGATGAAATATAAAGAATTTCTGGTCCGATCGGGAGATTTTCAGCGTTTACAAGCTAGAACTCTACCATTTATCTAAAGGCATGTGCCTACCAAGGAAACCTATCTTGGAGGGTGGGGGTAGGTGTAATACCAAAAGTGTAGAATATGAAGTATTTCTCGTCCGATCGGGACATTATCAGCATTTACAACAAGAAATACTTTATGTTTCAGGACAAGAAATCCTTTATATATTACACTTTTGGTGCCCTCCCTCCCCCCGACAGGGTTTCCTGAAGCAGCACATGCTCTCGGATAATTCGTTGACTTGTAGCTTGTAAATGCTGAAAATCTCCCGATCGAACCAGAAATCAGAAATTATTTGTATTTTATAATTTTGGTGTCACCCTCCCCCACCCCCGACAGTTTTCCTAAGTCAGCACATGCCCTCAGATAATTTGCAGACTTGTAGCTTGTAAACTTTTTTTATAAATTACATTAATAATCGCAATTATGAAAAGACGGAATTACAGAAACTTTATGACTTAGAAAACCAACCTCTAGGGTATGTTGACACGAAGCGGTCAAAAATGCAATTTTTTTACGGCCCCTTAAAATTTTTGTGGCTATTTCTCTTACACCCAGCTAACTTGGGTACGACAGTATCACCAAAGAATATCCCAGTATCACATGGAACGACTACGAGAGTGCTTCGGTGAAATGGCATAAATGCGCATGCGCATCCACGCCGTTGCCAAATCAAAAAATCTTAAAAATTGCCGGAATTATGTACAATGGAAACTATAAAGCAGTAGTATCGGTGAATGCTATCTTTAACGTAACCGTAATGTACAAAGAGTTATGTTCAAAAATATATGTTGCTGAAACGTAATTGTAAGATATCTATGAAAGTGTAACGAAAATGAGAGATTGTAACATTATTGATACATATCTGAAACGTTTTGTGCTCTATGGGAGGTGTTATCCTGTTGAAAAACGGCGTTTGGGGATGCTCTTCAGAGACGGTAGTGCCACGGGCCGCAACACCTCGTCAACATGGCGCCGTGCCGTCAATGTACCCGTAATGTGTACCAGCGCTGATAGTACCCCACAAATTGATAACACCTTGCCGGGCCGTGTGGCACTCCACAATGGCGGAAGAATCCGCCCGTTGGCCACGTCGCCTCCAGACTCTTACACGGCGATCATTCGTGGCGAGACAGAACCGCGATTCGTCGCTGAACACCACGCTGCTCCATTCGGCATCCCGTGCAACTCTGGAGCGGCACCACGCCAAGCGGTGACGACGATGGCTCGCTGTTAAGGATAGCCTTCGCAACGGACGGCTGGACAGTAAACCAGGCGTAGCCAATCAACGCGAGACACTGTCCGTGTCGATATCGGACCATCCAAGCCTCCCCGTACACTCCACAAAATGGTGCCCGTTGTGGCCTGTGCATCCGCTACGGCATGACGTCAGATGCGAAGATCGGTGCGCCTGGAAGTCCGTCTCTATTCTCCGGTCCCTCTACGACGTTAAATGGATCCTTCCTGGGACTGCTGTCTCCAAATGCGATCGACGGTTGTGTCATCACGTTGCGTTTCTTCTGCAATACCACGCCAGGACCACCCAGCGGTACGAAGGCCTACGATGACACCTCTCGTGAACTCATCCGTTTGACGAAATCGCGTACGACGGCGTCTTAACGACTTGGCACCCTTTGTTCGTTCTCCAGACACGGCTACAGCAGAACCACTCACATCCTGCGGCCGTGACGACGTCTCGATTGATTGCCCCACGGGCTGGTTGTTCGCTTATATCCTACGCACCGTTCGTGCGATTGGCCTGCAAATGCAATTATTTGCGTAACTTGTACGTGTGCACCCAACCTGCAATTTGCATGGCGCTGCGATCACGTCTTCGTGACGTGGCATTTTCTCTTTCAGGCAGTGTAATTAGTATGTTGCCTAACTTTCGTGAGAATGATACTGCACTGGACTCTGGGTTCCTATATCTACAGTTGAAGACTGCTTTTCTTTAAGATCAGTATTACCATTCTTTAATAAATGGGCGATTTAAGTTAGAGCTATTCGTTCGTGGAGATTTTTGGAGACGGAGGAAAATGCAGTTCGGACGGGCGGTCAGCGCTTTAGGCCAAAGTTTGAAAGTTGGTCGTAAGAGACGTGCTGAGAGGGACTTTTTGAGATGAAGGAAAATGACGTTTTTAACAGGAAGTTGGTGACTGAAAGTGAGAGAGAGAGAGAAAGGAAGGCAGATGCGAATTTCGGAGGAGACAAAAGCGACTTCGTAGTGAGCGATGGGTTTGCCTCCTCGGGGCGCTCAGTGGTAACAATGGCACACACAACAGCAACTAGGACTCTGTGAATCTTGGAGAGGTGCAAGCTAGTTCTGTGTGATATTGGAGAAAAGACCCCCAACTCACTGGGTTTTGTTCCAGAATCCTTCGGTTGAATGACCAACTGGAACCCTCAGCTGTGGGCTAATCCCCCACACTGATGTACTCACCTGATTAAAAAGACAAAAAGAAATATTAAGAATGACTCAAGTGTGGGATATTGTGGACCTACCACACTTGAGAAGGACGGTCCACCACGGAATCGACCTGGACTTTCTAAACGGCGTATGAGAAAGATATCTCGGCTGAGGGAATGTAAGATTGGTGTATGGAATACTAGAGGTATAAATGGCAAGATGAGTGAGGTGATTGAGGAGATGAATACGTATAGACTGGATGTGCTGTGTGTAAGTGAAACCAAAAAGAAGGAAATTGGGGTAGAAGAAGTGAATGGCACTGTGAGTGTGTGGTCTGGAGTATTGGATAATATGAGAGGACAGGCTGGTGTAGGTGTGATTTTAAGTGAAAAGATGAAGAACAACTTGATTCACTATGGTTGCATAAGTGAGAGAATTCTCTGGATTCGTTTGAAAGTGAAACTTCAGAGAATTGTAATTGTTGTAGTGTATGATCCTTGTGACTCGGAACCTTCTGATAAGAAAGAAGATTTCTGGAATGAGCTAAAAGCTGTTCTGAGCCAGTTTGGTGCTAAAGAAAAAGTTATAATAGCAGGGGATTTCAATGCTAGAGTAGGTGTGCAGAATGCAATTTCTGACAATGTTCTGTGTAAGTTTAATGATCTTTGTGTGAATGATAATGGTGAAAGATTAATTGAACTCTGCATTGAGAATGGTTTGTGTGTATCTAATACATTTTTCAACCACAAGTATATACACACATATACTTGGGAAAGTCGTACTCTTGGTCAAAAGAGTGTGATAGATTTTGTTGTTTACGATCAGCGTTTGAAACACTTAGTTGTTGACACCCGTGTGATGAGAGGTGCGGATGTTGGTTCTGATCATTACTTGGTAGTGTCACGAGTGAAACTTAATGTTGGTTGGAGGAAAAGGAATAGGAAGAGACACAGGATAGAAAAATTAAGGTTGATAGGCTCCTTGAAGATAATCAGCGGTATTCTGACTTACTCAGAGAACGACTGAAGGATCTGAAATCTTGTGAGAGGGATGTAGAAAAGAAGTGGGAATGTTTTAAGAACTGTGTTGTCACTGCTGCTAAAGAGGTCTGTGGCACCACAATAGTGGGTAACAATAGAGGTGATGCTTGGTGGAATAGTGAGATTGATGAGGCAGTAAAGAGAAAGAAGGAAGCCTATTCGGGGATGTTGCAAGGTAGAGTCTCTGTGGATGAATATCGCTGTAAGAAGCATGAAGCTGCTAAGCTGGCTCACCACAGTAAGGCAAAACATAGGAAGGAGAAAGTGGAAAGGCATGAACTGGCTTTTTGGAAAGATAGAAAGTCCTTCTGGAAGTACATGAGACTCAGGAAAAATAGTGGAAACAAAGTTGTAAGTTGTGTGAAGAATGAGATTGGGGAAATGATATGAGAGCCCAATGAGTTAAGTGACAGATGGGGTGAATACTTCTGTGAGTTATTAGATCAGGAGAGCAAAAATGATTCTGAGACAGATGCAGATGATGTCACAATGAGGGATGAAAGCACAGGAGGAATCTCAAGAGAAGAAGTGTGTAAAGCTCTAAAATCTCTTCAGAATGGTAAGGCTCCAGGAGTTGATGGCATAACTGCAGAGATGTTGAAGTATGGTGGTGACTCTATAATTGACTGGTTAACCGAAATTTGCCAGTTGTGCTGGGAGTTAGGAATGGTCCCTCGGGATTGGAAGGATGCTATTATTGTTTCCTTGTATAAGGGAAAAGGTGATCAGACTGAATGCAAGAACTATCGTGGTATTAGCCTACTGAGTCTGCCAGGGAAATTGTTTGATATGGTTGTTATTGAAAAAGTACGGGTCTTACATCATTGAAAGTGTGGGATGTTCAGAGTGGTTTTATGCCTGGTAAAGGCTGCACTAACCAGATTTTTGAATTACGCATGATGATTGAAAAGTATCTGGCTGTTGGGAAGAAAGTTTTTACTGCCTTAATAGATTTAGAGAAAGCTTACGACCGAGTGAATAGGACACTTTTGTGGAAGGTATTGAATGAATATGGTGTTACTGTAAAGCTGGTTAATAGTGTAAAAGCCATGTATGCTGGTAGTAGAGCTTGTGTACGAGTGAATATTGTTTTATCGAAATGGTTTTCCATTGGTGCAGGAGTTAGACAAGGTTGTGTAATGTCACCATGGCTGTTTAATATATTTATGGACGCATGCATGCGCGAGGCCAAAATAGATAGTAGCGGCTTATGTCTTGGTGATATCCGTGTGTGCAGATTGCTGTACGCTGATGACACTGTCCTGTTGGCAGAGAGCAAAAGTGAGTTGCAGAGTATGTTGACTCGGATGCACGAAGTTTGCATGAAATTCAAACTGAGTGTAAATAAGGGAAAAACCAAAGTTATGGTGTTTGAGAAAGGAATGGGTAGCACTGAATGTAATGTAAGTATTGTAACGTATACTCTATATTCACTTTCCTTTTGATTTTACTATCTCTGGTTATTTTATTTTTCTATGTAAATTATCTTCTTACTGAACGAAATATTATTTCACCCGCTGAATGAGATCTGGCAATGAGTGTAAGTCATGACGTGGTGGTAGCTAGTATATATAGGCGCGTTCATCGATAGCGGAGGAGAGATTTTGTTGTTATAAGGAGAGATTTTGTTGTTATACTAGAGGAGAGAGTTTCGTTCTATGTGATTAGTGATTCCTCATTATTGTGAAACAAGTTGTGTGTGTGTGCTTTGGATGATCAAGCGTACCGAATAAAAAAGCTTGTAGTAAGTACGTCTTTCTCAATTCATAGTTTTTGTCAGACCTCTGTCTGGCTGTTAGGTTTATATCATTAGTTTATTACCATTAACAACCAGCGTTAAGACTTTATTCATGTTCTTAATTAACTAGTAACAACAACCATTTGAATTCACTATTTGAAGCTTAGTACAAGTATATCATTCAGTAGCAGAAGCATTATACTTAAGCTCAGTAGGAAAGCTTCATTATTATCATTTGCTAGCTGGTAGGAAGAGCTTATTCATTATAATTAGCTTAGCGGAAAGCAAAATAAAGCTAATTCATTATAGTATAAATAGCACTGTGATTGACAAGGTGAGTGAGTTTGTGTATTTAGGAAGCATGTTTGACAGAGAGAACAAGTTCGATGGTGAAATCAGTAGGCGAGTGAATTCTTCTTTGAAAGTCATAGCTGCTCTGGGAGATTTTCACAGGAATGATGGGTTCTCTAGAGAGTCCCGCATGGCTGTGTATGAAACAGTAATTGTTCCTACTCTGATGTATGGCAGTGAAACCTGGATACTGCAGAAGAAACATAGGAGTCGTTTGTGTGCTGGCGAAATGCGTTTCTTACGTGGGGTTTGTGGCAAGACACGATCTGATTGTGTGAGGAATGAAGATTATAACGAAGTGAATTTCTCCGTCATGTCTAGTCTACGCCGGGAATCGAACCCGAGTCCGCTTATTCCGGAACAAGTCGCTCTACCAACTGAGTTACGCAGACGTTTATTCTGAGTCCTATCAGCTTTTATGTCGTGTGCGTCCTGCTGGCAGGTACGTCACATCTCCCCCCCGAAAGAGGGCCAGGGGCATGGCCCACGGGTCAGCCGTGACCATGAATCGTTGCAGGCAGCCATCCGCTGTAGAACGTGCACTTGAGAACTCCCAGTCAATCTGGTGTGTGGAATGCAACGTCACACACATTTATTTTTCGAAGCGCTGGAGAAGGGATTCTCTGATTTTTCCTATCTCGCGGTGTGGAAATAACATCACACCATTGCGAGATTTTGAACGGCCGGGTCATCCGGAAGTTCGGGCGCCATTATAACGAACTAAATTTCTCCGTCATTTCTAGTCTACGCCGGGAATCGAACCCGAGTCCGCTTATTCCGGAACAAGTCGCTCTACCAACTGAGCTACGCAGACGTTTATTCTGATTCCTATCTGCCTTTATGTCGTGTGCGTCCTGCTGGCAGGTACGTCACAAGATGTATTGCAGTTGTGTGATGTGAAGCAAAATGTTGTTAGCAAGGTGGAGACCAATATGCTTCGGTGGTTTGGCCATGTTGAAAGAATGAGTGATGAAATGCTTACTAAGAAAATGTTTTCAGCCCAAGTGGCAGGAAGGAAAGGCAGAGGAAGGCCAAGGAAGACATGGGTGGATCAGATTCAGGAGTGTCTGCATGAGAAAAAGATTATGATTATGAAGTATAAAAGATCTTGTGTACGGCGTGTAATGGATATCAGTGAAGCACGAGTTGTATGTCAAGATCGCTGTAAATGGCGAAGTTTGATACGACAACAATAAGTAAAAATATCTGGAAGTTTGTATTTCTTTTAGGAGCTAATTTCTGAATTTCAGAGAATAGCTTAGTGATATGTATGTATGTATGTACAAAAGCGACTTAATTTTTGAGAAGGGGGGAGATTGTCTCCAAGCGCATACGGAAAGATATTAAAGAAGCGAGCAGTTAAGGGACCCTAGGCTTGAGGCCAGCAAAGAACTCACTTCGATGATCGCCGGAGGTCCGGATTTACTTCGAATTAAACAAATTCACAGAAATAAAGATTTGATGTCAGTAACAAAATCGCTTTTACTCAAGTATGACATATTTATGACGTCTGCGGTGTTCTTAGAACCCTGCGATATTCTGATTTAATAAAACATCGGTACAAGAAATAAAGAGCCAAAACAGCACTGTGACAATGCAGCATATGCGCGCGCGCGCGTGTGTGTGTGTGTGTGTGTGTGTGTGTGTGTGTGTGTGTGTGAACATACATACGTACATAAATACATATATACTCATCGTCAAAAAAAATAGAAAAAATAGTTGCATCCAGAAGAAAGCAACTGACAGGAATGAAACGTGTTGGGTATTCTTGCATCGTGAGACATGCAAATGATTCAAGAATCACGCTCGGCTGCGCATGTGACGCAAGAAACGAGGGGTCGTAGCGCTGTGCCTGACCGGCTATATAAGGTCGTCCCGTTGCGCGTGCTTGCCATTCTGACTCTCGCTGTTGTGACTCACGCTGTTGTGTTGGTTGCATCCTTTGAAAGTGAAGTAGGCCTCGGATAACAGTTCGGAAGCAATTCGAGCAGTTGGAGGAGTTCGAGAGTGGCCACATCATCGGGCTCCGAGAAGCGGGATAGTTTTATCGCCGAATTGACCGCCATACCGGTCTTACGGATATCACCATAGCACGCTATTGGCGGCACTGAATAGAACAAAGCACGCGACAGCGACAGAAAGGGTCTGGGAGACCTAGACGAACCACGGAAAGAGAGGAGCGACGGGTTGTCCGACATTCGCGGAGTGACCCAACAGCCATGATTGCGGGTATTTCGCGAGCAGTGGTGAGCTCACTTCATCGACCGATTAGTGCCAGCACCATTGGCAGACGGCTGCACGATGTGGGACTACACGGACACAGACCATTAAGACGGCTGCCCTTAACAACAGTGCATCGTCGCCGAAGAATGCAATGGTGTCCTGCCAGACTCTCATGGAGCCACGTAGAATGGCAGCGGGTGATATTCAGTGACGAGTCCCGGTTTTGTCTTGGAGGAGACGACCACCGAATCCGTGTGTGGATGCACTGTGGGCATCGCCAGGACGAACGGTTTCTTGTCGAGCGTCACACGTCCAGAAGGCCTAGTGTCATGGTGTGTGGTGCAATTGCCTGCTATGCCAGATCGCCTTTGGTGTTCATTACAGGCACTTTGACAGCACAACGTTACGTTATTGAGGTCCTGCAACCAGTGGCCCTACCTCTTCTGAACGCTCTCTCCTGTGCTATTTTCCTACAGGACAACTCACGTCCCCATACTGCTGCTATCTCGAGAGCTTGCCTTCAAGGCACTGACACTCTGCCATGGCCAGCGGCATCGCCAGACCTATCGCCGATTGAAAATGTGTGGGATGCTATTAGACGCGCTATCCACACTCTACCCCTACCGCACAATCTGCAGCAACTGCATGAGAAGATTGATGCTGCGTGGGATGGCGTATTGCAGGACACCATTAAGAACCTGTACAACTCCATGCTGAGACGTCTGGCATGCTGTGTGAGCAAACACGGCTGCCCGACGCCATACTGAGAAATACTACTTACTGGCGTGTAGCTCAAATAATATTGTCCATATCAGTATCAATATTTACTCATGTATTGTTCTTCGTAGCCTTTACCTTCCTCCAGAACAGAATTGCAATCCGACACGTCCTTCTGGGTGCAACTATTGTTTTGACGATGAGTGTATATATACACTGAATTGCCAAAAGTCATGGGATGCAATATGCAAATTTTTAACTGACGCTGTCGTCGTACTGGCGTGCAAAAATTAAGGACGAGACGGTTTTTCGAATGTAACGTCGTGCAGAAGTGCTCCACATCGACTCAGATCATACCATAAGATCCCCAAGATGTAAGAATATATGACAAGTGAGCAAAACCG
Organism: Macrothele yani; assembly: GCA_039090855.1. Lineage (NCBI taxonomy): Eukaryota > Metazoa > Arthropoda > Arachnida > Araneae > Macrothelidae > Macrothele > Macrothele yani. Next base: position 53,099,393 of record CM077006.1, read on the forward strand.
TCCAAACAAGGAATCCAAAGGATACAAAGGCACTTTATTGAAAAGGTAGCTTCGAACACAACTGGACAGAAGACAGAAACGTCCATGTGACAGGCGGCTGCGAAGGAAAATCCAGTCTTCAGTAGGGGATATGGTCACCCTTGACTGAGTTACAGGATTTACAACGTCTGTCCATGCTGAGCACGAGGTTGTCAAGGAGGTGTTGATGCATCGCGGCCCATTCCTCTTGTTGCGCCAATCGCAGCTGCGGAATCGTTGCTGGCGTCTGGTGACGTGCTGCCAAGAGTCTCCCGAGAAGGTCCCATACGTGTTCGATTGGATTTAGGTCCGGGGACCTTGCGGGCCATGCCATGCGTTTAACATCTTCACTCTCCAACAGCTCTGCGACAGCCACTGTACGAAGAGGTGTAGCGTTGTCGTCCATGAAGAGGAATTCAAGACCCACAGCACCTCTAAACATACGCACGGGAGGCAGGAGAACCTCGGTACAATACAGACACCAGTGACTGAACCTCCTTGGAAGATGTGGAGGTCAGTACGGCTACCAAGCATGAAACCGCTATAAACGAGAACTCCGCCACCTCCAAGCCGGTCCTTTCGATGATGTTGGAGGTGTGATTGAGTGTTCCCTGCTCCCTCCAGATGTGTATACGTCCAGAATCGCTCGTCAGACTAAATCGGCTCTCATCCGTAAAGAGAACTCGATCCGATTGCTGATGTGTCCAGTTCTTGTGTTCCTGGCACCACAGAAACCGCCGTCTCCGATAAGCAGGCGTTAATGGCACACACCGTACTGGTCGTCGTTCAAATAGACCACCTTTGTGCAGGCTCCAGGCCACAGTAAAACGCGATAACGGACGTCCAGTTGTCTGTTACATGTGCCTTGCGATTTTTCCCGCTGTCTGCCGTCTGTGTCTTCTCGCCTGTAGGAAAATATACCGGTCGTCCGCCGCCGTGGTTGCTCGTGGATGACCGATGCTAAACTCTCGGACAGCTGTTCCTGTCGTTTGAAAAGCTCTCCAAGCTCGTGAAACGATGCTGTGAGCGATCCCAAACTCCTCGGCCACACTAGTCACTTCGACCTATTTCCAACTTCCCAATGACGCGACTTCGGGTAAAGTCATCCAGATGTCGTCTACTGGATTGCCTGTTGGCCACATCACACGGTGGCAGCAACTCGACGTCGTTCAAACCGATGTACACCGTGCAATAGCTTTCACCGAATTGCTGAGCGTACACCGCCCTTGTGCTTTATACCCTTCCGACACTCCCCCCTACGTCATGCTGCGTATTTGCGCAGCATGCCCTACCGTACCGGACCCTAGTCTATCTCCTGAGTGGTCTTTCGCTCCGTTCTGCCTGCTCTTTCCGCTGTTATGCTAATTTCTCCTCTTCGTCCTTCATTTTTGCACACCAGTATACACTGACGGAAAAAAAATCCCAACACCACGAAAAAAAGTTGTAGAGGAATGAAATGGTAACATATTAAACCGATTAAGGTTTCAAGATCACAGCTTAATGTAAGCGCGAGAAGAGCCATTTTAAATGTGAATTGTTTGTACATTAATAACCAGTGCAACCGCCAGAATGTTCAATGAAAGCACGCAAACGTTCATGCATTATGTCGTACAGGTGCTGGATGTCAGTTTGTGGGATGGAGTTCCATGCCTCTTGCACTTAGTCGGTCAATACAGGCACGGTTAATGCTAGTTGGGGGTGGCGCTGGAGTTGTCGTGCAATGATGTCCCATACGTGCTCGATTGGTGAAAGATCTGGTGATCTAGCAGGCCACGGCAACATGTCGACACTCTGTAGAGCATGTTGGGTTACAACAGCTGTATGCGGGCGAGCGTTATCCTGTTGGAAAGCACCCCTGGAATGCTGTTCATGAATGGCAGCACAACAGGTTGAATCACCAGACCGACGTACAGCTGTGCCGTCAGTGTGCGTGGGATAACCACGAGAGTGCTCCTGCTGTCATAGGAAATTGCTTCCCAGACCATAACTCCAGGTGTAGGTCCAGTGGGCCTCGTCCGTAGACAGGTTGGTTACAGGCGCTCACCTGGCCCTCCTTCTAACCAACACACGGCCATCACTGGCACCCAGACAGAACCGGCTTTCATCAGAAAACACAACAGATCACCACTCCGTTATCCAATGAGCCCTAGCTTGACACCACTGACGTTGCAAACGGCAGTGGTTTGGAGTAAGTGGAATGCACGCTACAGGGCGTCTGGCTCGGATCTGTCCTTCAAGTAACCGATTTGTAACAGTTCGTTGTGTTACTGTGGTGGCAACTGCAGCTCGAATTGCTGCCGAATACGCGGTACGATGCGCCACGGCCATACGCCGTTCATGGCGGTCTTCCCTCTCAGTAGTGGTCTTCCCTCTCAGTAGGCCGGCCGGAACCTGGTCTTCTTGAGGAAGTACATTCCCTTGACCACCGCTGCCAACAATCATGCACAGTGGCTACATTCCTGCCAAGTCGTTCTGCAATATTGCGGAAAGAAAATCCACCTTCTCCTAGCCCTATTACACGACCTCGTTCAAACTCCGTGAGCTGTTGACAATGGCTTCTTCGTCTTCTTCAAGGCATTCTTGACTAACATCAACACACTACGTCGAATCTCAACGATAACTAACGCTTACGAACGTTACAGCGCGTATTTACAGCAAACCTGCTTTGCGTGTTCCGAGGGTGCCAATAGCGCCACACGTATGCGCCGCTAGCGAAATTTGCATAGACGTCATCTTACAGATGTACTCTCACCGCCTACCAACTGTCGTTTATCTAACACAACCCCTTCTTGGTGTTGGGATTTTTTTTTCAATCAGTGTATAAAGGCTTCAACGCACACCATGATTATTTTTATGTGTTGCGAGGTTTAATTTCGTGTGTCAGGTTAAACAACTGCTAGTAGGATTACGGCAAGCCGACTTGAATTATCGGAGTTTGAACGAAACATGGTAGTGGGAGCCAGACGGATGAGACATTCAATTTCCGAAGTTGTGCTAACATTCAGCATTCCCTGATCCACGGTGTCACGTGTGTACCGAGAATACCTCATGGGAGGCGTTACCACACACAGTTGACAGCGCATTAGCGAACCACGCGTGCTGAATGACCGCGAACAGAGGCGTCTGACAAGGATTGTCCATGCTAACAGACAAGCGATACTGGCTCAAATAACATAAAAATTCAATGCAGGAGGTACCAGAGACATATCCATCAAGTCCGTGCAGCGTAATTCGGCGTCCATGAGGTTTGAGAGCAGAAGGCCCACAAGAGTGCATTTTTTAACACCATGACATCAGACAGCGGGCCTCACCTGTTCTCATGAACGCGGCAATTGGACTGGAAGACGTGCAACATGTGGCGTGGTCCGATGAGTCACGCTTCCAGTTGTTAACGGCTGATGGTAGGGTTTGGTTGTGGCGCAAACCCCAGGAAGCCATGGACCCAAGCTGTCAACAAGTCCCTTTGCAAGCTGGTGGGGGTTCCATACATGTGTGGGGTGTCTTTACGTGGCACGGTTTAGGCCCTGTGCTCCTCGTAAATACGTCATTAACTGGTAATCGATTTGCTGCTCTGCTAGTGTGACGATTTGCAGAACTTCATAGACTTCATGTACCCCCAAAAAAATGGGATTTTCCAGGTTGACAGTGCACCATAGCATTGGGCCCAAATTGTCCGAAATTGGTTCGAGAAGCATTCTGGACAGTTCCGATGGATGGTGTGGCAACCACGTTCACCCGACATGAACCCAATACAGCACTTATGGGACGTTCTGGAATGGCCCATTCGAACCCAATGTCCTGCACCTACAAATACCAGGAAACTGTGGGGAATTATTCAGACGGCATGGCTCAAGATCTCTCCAGAAGTCTTCTGGCCACTTGTGGAATCGATGCCACGTCGAGTTGCTGCATTTCGCCGGGCAGAAGAACGATACTATGTACGTATGCCATGACTTTTGGCACGTGTTTTTTGTCGGAGCCCTACATATATATATATATATATATATATATATATATATATATATATATATATATATATACACTGAGTGGGCAGAAATCAGGAGGTACCTACCTAGTAAGATGTAGGCCCACTCTTTCGCCCGGATTAGGGCAGTCACACGGCGAGGCACTAAGTCCACTAGGTCACAAATCCGTTCCACAAGTAACTTTACCTGTGCTGCTACATCGCTGTCCGAAATTCCGTCGCATTCCTGGGTGGAGGATCTAAAGCTCAAACGGACCTTTCCACAGCATCCGATCCCCAGAGTCGTTGCTAAGAGGAAGCGAGGTTGGGCGGGAGCACACCTTGAAATTCTTCCTGCCCACCCACTCCAAGCTGTGCCATTTTTTATTGTATTTTATTTAACTTTAAAAAATAATCTGGACTTTGCCAAGTAATAATGAGTTTCGTGTTTTTTGTCGGGTAGCCCTACTTATTTTCCCCTAGGAAGTGCGTTGTTTACTTCTTCCTAGGAAAGTTGTCAAAATACACTGGCGGAAAGTGAAAAAAGAACACCAAGAAGGAATTGGCGGACGATCATGAAATTTACATATGTTAATGGGGTCGAGTTTAGGTAGGTGTGATATTAATTTCGGGACCAACCAGTGAGCGCTTACGCCACAGCACGGCATACTATGCAAATAATCTTTGGTGGTGTTTAAGGAGTACGGCGAAGTGAATGTAATCAGTCGTCGGCGTACGGACACGTGCGAAAACCCTGAAGAAACTGCAATGCCTGGACATGGAAGACGTGTACGATTTCAGCAGTTATCGGACTTTGAGCGAGGTCGTCTAGTCGGACTCCGTGAGGCTTGGTGGTCGTATCGTCGTATTGCAGAGCGAATTGGACGGGTAGTATCGGTGGGGGTACCACGGTGGCGTAGATGGTCCGAGGAACATTCCCACACGGGAAGACGTAGAAACAGGAGCCACAGACGGACTGATGAGCGGACCGTTCGACGCATAAGAAGAGCGGCGTTGTCAAGCAGAACATCCAATGCGACGCAAATCCGAGCTGCCGTTCCAACTGAGGTGGCTGTGTGAACAATCCGCAACCATCTACTGGATGGAGGACTACGCGCGCGTGTGCCTCTGGCATGTGTAACCCTGACTCCAGCCCACCATCAGGAACGGCTGCAGTGGTGTCGCCAACGTCTGCACTGGAGAACGCAATGACGATCTGTCGTGTTCAGCGATGAAAGCAGATTCTGCTTGGAAGCCTCCGATGGCCATATGCGTGTTCTCAGACGCACAGGGGAGCGTCTCCATCCTTCTTGCATCCGACAGCGACACACAGGGCCTACACCTGGTCTCCTGGTGTGAGGAGTGATCAGCTATCAATCTCGTACACAACTAGTGTTTGTACCGGGTACGTTAAACAGCACCTCCTACATCAACAACATCATTCAGCCCGTTGTTGTGCCATTTGTAAGGTCGGTCCATCGTGGTGTTTTCCAGCAAGATAACGCACGCCCACACACGGCACGTGCAACGCAACAAGCACTTCAGGGTGTGAGACAACTTCCATGGCCTGCACGTTAAACCGGATTTGTCTCCCATTGAGCACGTGTGGGATTTTATGAGACAACGACTTATCCGGTCTCCACGGCCAGCCACGACCATCCTCGATTTACGCGTCCAGGTTTAGAATGCTTGGAACTCAATACCCCAAACTTACATCCAACATCTGTACGACAGACTCCATGCCAGAATTGCACAGTGTGACGCAGTTCATGGCGGTTCAACCTCGTACTAACCATGTTAGATGGAAATGTTATTTTTCAGTTTACCAGCAAATACACCTGTATTTTGCCAAAATGTTTTGATCACGTTATCCTCTGTATTCCGTTATTATGCTGTATAAATTTCGTTGATATCAGACGTCTCCTTCTTGGTGTTCTTTTTTCACTTTCCGCCAGTGTAGTATCAGCAGGGCCAGGAAAATGTAATTCTTATCCACTCCGAAATCCTTAGTTTAAGCCGTTTTTAGCACGTCTTTTGTAAAAAAAGATCGTGATTATGTTATCTGTTTGTCCCTCCGTCCGTCTGTACCCACGAAATCTCTGCAACTATTAGTCCTATTTGAAAAATTCTTTTTGCATTGGGAAGCTTGAAATATGCGAATGATGATTCTTCATTTCGTTTTTTTTACGAGGTGCAATTTTGCCGCTAGAGGGCGTAAATGCAGATGATGTCGAATTCAAAAATACGTTTTATTCCACATATTTGCTTCTAAACTTGAAATAATGCTTTTATCTTTCGATTTCATTTACGTCGAAGAGTATTTAAGATATAGTTACATTTTGAAATTACGCACAGATTTTCCGCTAGGGGTCGAAAAAGTTAATTACATTTTTCCCGGTAATTCTTCTTCTAAAACTCCGATTTGAAAAGTTTTTTTTTCTCAGCGGATACATCTCCTGATGGAAAATGTTTTGCATATAATTTCTAATTTTCGGTAAAGCATACTTTGGCCACCAGCCAGTGTTGTAAGACAAACGCAATATCCGTGCTTCACCGGGATTCCAACCCGGACCCTTCTCGGAAGAGTGGTCATAAGCCAACGCTCAGGCTACTGCGCCACTGGAGCTGCATCCGATTTGCCTTTTCTGTTATTTAATCTTCTTTCTCTCATCTTTGTGCATATTGTGTTTGATCAGTAGGTAATTGTTGAGTCTCCTGAAATTTAATTTCTTCCGTTCGAGTAATAGGGTTACCTAGGGCCACCATTTTGGAGGAGGCTCGTAAGGAGGACTTTCACAAAACGGAAATCAACATCATAACGGAAAGTCCACTTCGTAAACCGTGAGCACAGAATTTTGACACTAAGTATTAAATGTTCTCTTTTTACTTGGTTTCTCCTGACATTTTCGTGACGTCATAAATGTGTTCTGTGACATGGCCACGGTAACAAAACCACGTATCCTAGCTGGAACGAAAATGCGTTCCACACTGCGCTCGACACGTATTTGAACCACAGATAAAAAGAACTGCAATGTCATATCCCATGGCATCTACGCAAAAAAGGTGTTGGCATTTACACATCTGAGAGGAAGTACCTGAGCTGGAATGAAAGTCCGATTTGAAGAGTGTTTAAGAATAGGCGATGCCCACATTGAAAATCAAATGCTTACTGAAGGTGTGAGGAAAGCGGACCGTGGTAATATTAGGTGTACAAATCAGTTTTAAAGCGTTTTAAGACAACGCAGCATGCAATTCGAGAGAAAATAACAATACCCTTACGAATCAAAATATCCGCCGTCATTATTTATCAACTTCCGCCATCGGTCGGGCAGCTGACGGATTCCAGCCATGAAGAATATTTCGTCGTGTGATGCGATGAAGTCGTCAACCCATTTTTGCACTTCGTCACATGTCCGGCCCCGTACAGCAGACAAACCAAGTTACATCGATCGGAACAAATGAAAGTCTGAAGCGGCTATGTCGGGACTATACGCCGGGTGCTCCAAAACGTCCCAGCCAAGCGCAATAACGTTTCCTTGACCGATTTCGCGACATGCGGCCTAGTGTTGGAATGCAGTAATTTCACGGGACGCAACTCTTTGCCTGTGAATGGACGTTTCCGACAGATTTCCTGGTTCATTTGCAGCAATTGTTGCTTGTAGCGATCATCAGTAACAGTTTGACCCTGTTCCAATAGTTCATAATAGAGCACACCCTTCGTATCCCACCACATGCACAGCAGAACTTTCTTTGAGTGAATATTGCGTTTCAGTGTCGAAGTCGGTGCTTCACCGGGGTATAGAAAGTGTGTTTTACGTTTGGGATTGTCGTACCATATCCACGTTTTATAATCCGTAAAGATTTCCTACTGGAAAGACTCTGTGTTGTTTATTCAACAGATTCAAACACTTCATGACACGCTCATCCTCGTTCCTCTGGCTCCGGTCATGTGCCACCCATTTTCCTTCCTTTTGAATCTTTCCCATTGCACGTAAACGATTGAAAATAATTTGTTGAGTTATTCCCAGTTGTTCAACTAGTTATTTTTGCGTTTGAGGTGAATCTTCAACCAGCAATGCTTTAAGTTCCTCATGTGCAACCTTCTGCGGGGCGCCGAAGATTGTACACGAGGAACTGCAAACCAAAACTCACGCCTGCTTTTCGAACTTCAAACCAAAACTCACGCGTGCTTTTCGATACAATATTCTCCCCCAGAACAGAACAGATCGGTGCACATGCTTTTGTAGCACTTTTTCCTTGATAAAATTCGTAACGAATGCAGTGTCGAATAAATGCAGTATCGCTTACCATCTTTCACCTACCGATGTGCAAGTGCATTTGACTGTTGGACAAACTTCTGTGTCACATTTTATACTCTGGACCAGTTACGGTCACATGACAACAACTCGGGGGAATGTCGGATATGTAGATTAGCGGTATACGTCACATAAAAAATGCTTTCGCACTTACTTGTACACTTTGTGTATTTAATGAGCCGGATGAAACACTTGACATCAGGTAGCCACTAGGTGCAAGTGCGATATTATACTGAGAAGCTGTTTGCGCTTAAGCCTTAAAGAAGTGTTTTGATTAATTAAGGTACTATGCTGAATTTCTAAGCACCAAAGAAATTAGTTGTTAAGCCCTTTGATCATTAGCCGTCGTAGTGGCCTTTTTTCATTCAGTGAAATACTCATTTTTGCAAAATTACATAAATGATTGAAGACATTTAAAAAAATATATCAAGGCCACATAATTTGGTAAATCCACGTTTTGCCGAAATGAATGCTAGCTGTTATTCCATAACTCAATACTGTTCAAAAAGCAGAAGTGGGTTTGTTCTGATATTTGTCAGTTATTGGATGCTGCATGAATTTCAATAATGGTCGCACTAATGGCAATACTATCAGAAATAATTATAAAAACCAAATAAATAAAAAGAATTGCAAAATCTGAATAGTGCTAAATTCCCCACTTCTTTTAACTGTTGCTATTACAATAACACGAAGACGACTTACAATACGGATCAAGAATGATGTTCGGAAGGGCTGATAATCAATGTTGGAAATAATTACGCAATTAAAATACTTTGTTTGTTTTGATTGTTTGAATTAGTATAAAAGATCAAACACATCTCACTTTACGGTTTTTTTTAACTATTTGATATCCATTTACTGAGAATTTCTCCTATTTCTAATCCTTAATTTGATTATGTTTAATCGACTTATGACATTCTTTAGAAGCATGTTTAGAGGGAATGAAGACCCGGTGATTGAGCAGATCGCTCAACACACCACCGAAGACGAAGATGTGGATATTTTCGAGGATGCGATGGAAGTGTTGGCAGTTAGTGACACGCAATCCGGGGAAGAGAACTGGGGAACACCAAGTTCAACGATTAGTAGAAAACTGGAGGAGGAGCCCCGGATGGCAAGGTCATCTTGCAATACCTTACCTTTGCAATTTGGCGAATTTGGAGTTGACCCAGCTTCCTGCCGAACTTCACAACTCAATAGCTTCTCAGTTCATCCTCTCATTCCACACACCCATCCTTCAATCTACCGTACGTTAATGACCACCTCTCAAACAATAGACCTAAACACCTTCACAGAACAACACTTCATCACCCACGACCTCTTCCAATTGATTCTCTTTCAGCTTGGACAAGGAATACATTACATTCATTCCCTAAATATAATTCACAGAAATCTGACAGGAGCAAACGTAATGATTAGCAAAAAAGCATTCCTGAAAATTACAGGATTCAGCCAAGCCACCTATGGACCGAACGCAGTAAGCTATGCAGGAACGGAAGGGTACGCAGCTCCTGAAGTTGTAGCTTACAAGGACAACGTCCAAGCTGAACCATATAGCTTCCCCGCAGACTACTATTCCTTGGGAGTTATTGCATACGTCATTGCCTTTGATACTGCTCCCTGCGATTACACGGCCACCCGGATCCGCGCACGCAAAAGAACTGATGCAACTTACCACGAACAATTTGCCCAGATCGCGATGCGAAACGGTGCGATAGAGTTACCAAGTCATTTGTCAATAATGGAAAATGAAATTCTCACAGGCTTGCTAAATGAATATCCAATAGTTAGACTTGGAGATGGCAACTTCCTCAATCACAGATACTTCCAAAACAATAACTTCGATAGTCCCTATGGAATGGCCATGTTACGAAGAAAAGAAATATTTGCACCACATTACTCCCCTTCCCACCTAAAATTTATCAAAAATATTGGCAGTGGTAGTTTTGGAACTGTTTCCCTCAACCTTGACAAAAACACGGGAAATAACGTAGCAGTGAAAACCATCCGAAGACTCCGAAAGGAAAAAATCAACAAAGAAATACAATTTCTTCATCTTTTCTCTGGGCACCCACTCTTCCTAGAACTCATCGGAAACTTTTCCACTATCGTTAAACGCCACGAAAAAGAGCACCACATAGTCATGGAATACTTCGAGGGCATTTCCTTTTATGAATTCGTATATATTAATAGTTTAACCCTTAATGAATTCCGCCATATGTTGCACCAACTCGGAAAAGGGCTACAATACATGCATGAGAATAACATCATTCACAGAGATATAAAAGGTGACAACATTTTGGTAAATGCAACATGTCAGGTTAAAATAATTGATTATGGCTTGGCTAAGTTCGGTCCAACTGTCAACAGTTATTCAGGAACAAAACACTATGCAGCCCCAGAAGTGCTCGCCCATCGACATGTTGCACATGCACCTCCATATAGCTACAGCTGTGACTACTATTCTCTAGGAGTAACCATCTACGATAGTGGAATATATGTTCATTTCACCGATCACTTGAAGCATAACAGACCACCTTCTGATAGTGAGTGGATCCAATACGCTCAACTGTTAAGAGGATACCAACAAGTGGAGAACCCGGATGATAAATGTTTTGCTGATTTAGTCAACGGACTGCTAGAAAATGACCCGGATAGCCGACTAAACGACCTAACATTCTTGTACCATCAATACTTCTACCCCGAAAATGATTGGAAGGATGATTTAGAAACAAAATTAAAGGAAGCAGTTCCACACACAATAAGAACATCGTCCTCAATACCCATTTACTCAGGAATAGAATTATATTATAATCTGAAACCCAAGGAAGCAGAGGAAGACGAAAGAAATAAATTCCGTCCAATATTCAGACCCCCTTTCCATTCCCCACCAAAAGCAATAGCTTCAGCTCACCACTCCACACTTTCGTCGCCATCGCAACCAAGTCATGAATCGTCTCCAGACCGTATCGGCTTTCTATTTCCCTCCAGTGAACTAGAATTATCCAAAAGTGAACTTCCAGAACAACCTTCAAAACCAGACTTCTTCCAAACCAGTTCCTCCTTCTCCACCTCCTCCACATCCTCTCCATTCTCTTCACCCAACACATCCCGCAGCAATAGCGAATCAAACCTTCACCCAACAACAAAAATTCCTTCCAAGTGGCAAAAGATTATGAAATTGTTTACGAAAAAGGAACAAAAAACAGTAGCTAAGTCTGATCATCAGTCACCGACGCACCTTCCATCATCGTTAGGAAAAAGAAGGATAAAAAATTTTGTTTTAGGAACTCCTTCAAAAAGCCCCAGAAAAACAAAAAAGGTCAGAGTTGTCAAACCGAAATAGTAAATTATTCCCCCGTTATTCGAAATCAAGGAGATCCATCACAAACAGCACAAGAACCACAATCATCCCATAATAATGGGCAGATACCCAAGAAAAAGAGGAAAGGTTGTTTGAAGTTTTGGAAAAAGAAGAAATGAATGAATGAAGCTAAGAGTAACCGAACAATTATCAAAATCAGCATCAAAGGATGTATTATGCCAGAGTACCATCTCGTTAAGAGTACATGAGTAAACAACATATACATAATAAATTGTGAAACAAAAAGAAAGAAAGAAAGACAAAAAAGAATAGAAAAAAGTGAAGAAACGTCGTCCCATCTTTGCAACAGATCAAAATAATATCAATATGAAGAAAAGAAAAGAATGAAATCAAAAGGGAAAATATGAAAAAAAGAAAGAAGAAAGGAAAGAAGACAAAAGGGAAAATATGAAAAATGAAGAAAACAAAAGGGAAAAATATGAAGATAGGAAAAAAGAAAAGAAGAAAAGAAAATGAAAAATCGTTCCGCGTTTGGAATGTACCAGATTACAGTAACTGATTTAGAAAGATAAGAAGAAAAGAAGAAATAAAATTTAAAACAAAAGGGCGTCTGACTTTCAAGCGCATCAAGTCACAATGATTAGAAGAAAAAGGAAAAAGGAAAGAACAAAACAAGAGTGAAAGAAAGAAAAAAAAGCAAATAGTAGAAAAAAATGAAAGAAAAGAAAAGAGAGACAGAGAAAAAGAGAGAACCTTCTCATTTTAAGGTTGATATATTCAATTCATCAATATACATTAACATAATATTATTATAATATGCGTATTTAATTCTCTAGTATGGAGTTTTATTCCATTTTTAACAAGCACCATGCTAAAGTATTTTAGGAGTTTCAGGAACAACATTCTATTTCTTTCATATCCTATCTGTCTCAAAAATGTTTCTTGAAGTCTCGTATTTGGACTTGGATATAAAGTCGATATTTATTACATCCCATTGCCAAGGAAGAAAACCTTTTTATTTCTTCCACTAAAAAAACAGCATCCCCATCTTCGGAATATTTTGGCATGGTTACTAGACGAACCAATTTTTGTTTTGTTTCTGTGCTAAAAGGTCCCCTCTTAAATATTTTTTGACATTGACTTGAAGCAAACCAATTTTTGTTTCATTTTCTTTGCCGAGGAGAAGAAACTTCCTTTCTTCGGTTTAAGAAACGGGGCCGCATTTTTTTTGTTGCTCTCAGGTGTGAGAAAGTAAAAAATTTTATATCTGTCTCTTTATACTTTCAAAAAGAAAAGTCTGGACTCGACGTTTCTCCATGTTAGGACAGACCACGGATATGAAAGAAAGCAATGTTTGTTACATAGCACAGTTCAGAAAATCAAATTTCTCACGAAGCAGATCCAATAATAAATAATGTTTTATTTTTGCGCCATTAATGCATTTTTAATGAAAATTAATAATTTCCATGAAAAAAATTCGAGATACGTTTTAAACGAACACTCCTACAACTTCAAAAAAATACTCCAATGATTGAAAAATCCTACGACTTCAATAATTTCAATGAACAAAGATCGAGATATGTTATGAACAAAAAACAGATAGAGATACGTTTTTAATGAACAATCCTACGACTTAAAAAAATACTTCAGTAATTGAAGAATCCTACGACTTCAAAAAAATACTTCAGAATCCTACGACTTCAGTAATTTAAATGAACAAAGATCGAGATATATTATGAACAAGAAAAGATCGAGATACGTTTTTAACGAACAATCCTACAACTTCAAAAAAATACTCCAATGATTGAAAAATCCTACGACTTCAATAATTTCAATGAACAAAGATCGAGATATGTTATGAGCAAAAAACAGAGATATGTTTTTAACGAACAATCCTACGACTTAAAAAATACTTCAGTAATTGAAGAATCCTAGGACTTCAAAAAATACTTCAGTTATTGAAGAATCCTACGACTTCAAAAAAATATTTCAGTAATTGAAGAATCCTACGACTTCAAAAAATACTTCAGTAATTAAAGAATCCTACGACTTCAATAATGTCAATGAACAAAGATCGGGATATGTTATGGACAAAAAAGATCGAGATATGTTATGAACAAAAAGATCGAGATACATCGTTAACGAACAATCCTACTACTTCAATAATTTCAATGAACAAAGATCGAGATATGTTATGAACAGCAAAGATCGAAATACGCTTTTAACAAACAATCCTACGACTTCAAAAAATACTTCAGTAATTGAAGAATCCTAAGACCTCAATAATGTCAATGAACAAAGAACGAGATATGTTATAAACAAAAAAGATCGAGATGCGTTATTAACGAACAATCCTACGACTTCAAAAAATACTTCAATAATTGAAGAACCCTACGACTTCAAAAATACTTCAATAATTGAAGAATCCGACGACTTCAGTAATTTCAATGAACAAAGATCGAGATATGTTATGAGCAAAAAAGATCGAAATACAATTTTGTTGAATATGATTCTTTTCATGTTAGAAAGAATTCGCCCAATACAGAATGCCCTACACCGTTATTCCGGATATCTAAAAAGATCCATGTTCTTTGTGTTAACCAATCCTACAACTTCATTTGCCCCAAAGTGAGTACAGACAGACCTAACTGTAGGGCGATATACATATATGTTCCTACGTTTACTTACATTTTCAAAAAACGTGTAATATCTATAGTTGATGAGGGACTGGCATTCGAATAAAAAATGTATGAAATTTCTAACGCTAAGCATAAAAAATTTAAACGTGTTAAAAAGAAAAAGGAATCAGTTATGAGATGAATATGAGGTTGCAGGAGTTTAACATACAATACGAATGACATTTTCACGACATATACATATTTTTTTTAAATGATAACTTCTATTGATGATTAAAGTGCCATTACATTTTTGATAAATCGTCATTAAAGAAGCAGCTAGTCCGATGAGGAATGTAAATGGAACTTGGTCCAGCAGAAGATGGGCAATAAAGTAACATTGCATTTTCATAATTTGCCACAGATAGGACTGGCATTGATGACGAAGTGAAAAGCGGAATGTAAGAGTGAAACGGTTTTAATCGTCTTCCAGAGAGAGACACGTTTGATGATTCAATGAAGTACATCTACAATTATTGTTCTTAAAATACCAATGCATTTTGGTAATGACCCACACATAAACAAAGAAAGAAAGCCAAGGCTTAGAATAATAGAATCTCCTGCAGCATCAATTTATTCTCATTAAAAACTTTTATTATTCGTACAGCCAAATGAAAGTACTTGCATGTGAAACAGCAATGTGTAGCCCTTTTCCGAGATTTTTAAATCAGATTATACCAATATTTAAACCAGGTGACAAAAAGCCACTGGCATTGGTGATACCCCCATTTGAAATGGATAATATGGGCATGCATTCCAGAAAAGACAAAATATTCACGTATAACATGAAAGCATGAAAATGCCCAGGGGACCTGGAGCCGAAGTTTGGTATGTAAAGAAAATATGGATCTTTTCCCACGTGTTTGATCCAAAGAAATTTTGGAAGCGCTGATGTATTTCTACCAATAAATGTACTATAAAACTGCTTTCTTGTTATCTTACTAGTGAAGACTTCCACGGAGGCAGACAAAGCAAGAAATTTCAGTTCCGGACGTCTCTTAGTGTTACTAGAAGAACAAGAGTTATTCAGGGAAGTACCAGCAAACCGAACAGTCTGGAGGCGCACAGAGCAGATTTAGCTTCCAAAGTCAAATCTTCGAAACATAACCACATATAGGGCTGGGAATTGAGTAAGGTATTGTAACAAATGTAACATATTGTAACAAATGCGATACATGCGTGAGGATTAAGCAGTGGCTGATCGAGCGTGGGGCTATCAGGCGGATTGCTCCCCCTCCTCCCAGATGAACAACTCGGATTTTATTTTTTTTGTAAAAATATGCAGACAAATTATTTTATTTTTATGGTAAAATTAAATTTTATTTATATAAAATTGAAAAAGGCTCACAACGCAATTATGTTTTACACTACAAAACTAATTCAAATCGTTCTGAGCGGTAACCTGTCTTGTAAAGCACATAATAAAAATTAATTAGTAGTGGTTAATGCTTAACTTTAATCAGTAGATAATTAAGAACTACCTTGAATTTTAAGAATGTTTTAGAAGTTTAAATCGGATGAACCGTTCGAGAAATGTATTTCTGGAGAGCCGGCAAGTCTCTTAAAATACACTGCCTGACAGAGAAAATGCCGCACCATGAAGGAATGCTCGAAAACAGACCAAACTGCATACACAGATAGCCAAGTAAGTCCTGAACAAATGATTTAATTGTCACATACAGACTAGGCTGTAGTGGCCGAATATACACGATGATCAATAAGGAGTGTAGTCCCCACTTTGGCCGACCAAACAGACCAAACTGCATACACAGATAGCCAAGTAAGTCCTGAACAAATGATTTAATTGCCACATACAGACTAGGCTGTAGTGGCCGAATATACACGATGATCAATAAGGAGTGTAGTCCCCACTTTGGCCGACCAAACAGACCAAACTGCATACACAGATAGCCAAGTAAGTCCTGAACAAATGATTTAATTGTCACATACAGACTAGGCTGTAGTGGCCGAATATACACGATGATCAATAAGGAGTGTAGTCCCCACTTTCCAACGTGCATAGAATCAATGAGAATCCGAATAGAATCCTGGGGTATCGTGGACCATGTGGTGTTGATCCGAGTCCACAGTTCATCGTCATTTTGCGGGGGGTAGGAGGGTACTCAATCGACGTCCAATCGTGTCCCACAGATGCTCGATGGGCGAGAGGTCGGGGGATCGTGATGGCCACAGAAATATCCGCACACTGTGTAAACCATTCAGGCTGATCCAAGCGGTATGCGGCAAACCCACACAGCACAGAATATTTCGTATATGTTACAAGTACGTAGCACTGAAACATTGAGACTTTTCAGATATGTTGCGCGATGTAACAGTAATGTTTCAGAAACTTTGCGGTTACGTCAAAATGTCTGCAAACGTTACATAACTTTGAAACATAGCCGATACGTTTTAGTGAAAGATTTTTTTAACTTCAACATACCAACTTCATGTTACTGTTCAGATCATATCAGATCAGATCATATGTAGAGGATTTTAGGAAGGGAGTGTCTGACCCCAGGTCTTAAACAACCTTTAGAAATAGGAAGCTAGGAGATTTGGACTAGAGTGCCTGATAGGAAGGTGACACGGAAGCGAGGCAAAAACGGGGAGGAAGACGCTCCTATTAGAGAGAGAGGAAGGCAGATGCGAATTTGGGACATAATGATAGGGGGTTTCTGTAAAAACGAAGCCGTTGAAGTGGTGCCTCAAGGACGAATGTGGTCGATCATGACGTCAGTTGTCGCCATTTTTTCCACACGTGATCTTCCCGACGATTATTTGTCCGCCATTTTTTTTTGTATTCAACCATAACATTTTTTGTGCCACGTGGTCCTACCGAACATGTTTTGTTCCCCAATTCTTTTTTACCTCCCCACATAGTCTCACCGATATCTTTCTCATGCCATTTCGTTTTTCCCCATCAGGAAGTTTATCGATGTGACGTCACGACGCTAGGGAAATGTTTTTTCCAAGGAAATACAAATCCTCGAGCCCAGGTTCGAACCCCTGTCCAGCGGGTTTGTAGGCAGATGCATTATTCCATTTAACCACGGGACACCTCGCACTTTCAGCATTCTGTAGGAACTAATGACAAGGCAAGGAAATGCAAATCCTCGAGGCTAGGTTCGAACCCCTATCCAGCGGGTTTGTAGGCAGATGCATTATTCCACTCGACCACGGGACGCCTCCCGCTTTCAGTAGACGCCTCGCGCTTTCACCTAAGAGATGAAATATAAAGAATTTCTGGTCCGATCGGGAGATTTTCAGCGTTTACAAGCTACAACTCTGCAAATTATCTGAAGGCATGTGCCTACCAAGAAAACCTATCTTGGAGGGTGAAGGGTAGGTGTAATACCAAAAGTGTAGAATATGAAGTATTTCTCGTCCGATCGAGACATTTTCAGCATTTACAACCAGAAATACTTTATGTTTTAGGACAAGAAATGCTTTATATATTATATTACACTTTTGGTGCTCTCCCCTCCCCCGACAGGGTTTCCTGAAGTAGCACATGCTCTCGGATAATTCGTTGACTTGTAGCTTGTAAATGCTGAAAATCTCCCGATCGAACCAGAAATCAGAAATTATTTGTATTTTATACTTTTGGTGTCCCCCTCCCCCCACCCCGACAGTTTTCCTAAGTCAGCACATGCCCTCAGATAATTTGCAGACTTGTAGCCTGTAAACTTCTTTTATAAATTACATTAATAATGGCAATTATGAAAAGACGGAATTACAGAAACTTTATGACTCAGAAGACCAACCTCTAGGGTATGTGGCCACGAAGCGGTCAAAAATGAAATTTTTTTACGGCCCCTTAAAATTTTTTTGGCTATTTCTCTTACACCCAGCTAACTTGGGTACGACAGTATCACCAAAGAATATCCCAGTATCACATGGAACGACTACGAGAGTGCTTCAGTGATATGGCATAAATGCGCATGCGCATCCACGCCGTTGCCAAATCAAAAAATCTTAAAAATTGCTGGAATTATGTACAATGGAATCTATAAAGCAGTAGTATCGGTGAAGGCTATCTTTAACGTAACCGTAATGTACAAAGAGTTATGTTCGAAAATATATGTTGCTGAAACGTAATTGTAAGATATCTTGAAGTGTAACGAAAATGAGAGATTGTAACATTATTGATACATATCTGAAACGTTTTGTGCTCTATGGGAGGTGTTATCCCAAGGTTAGTAGACTCCTAGGTTATGCTTATCCGACACTTCCGCTGAGCACTGTCTCAGGGGTCGCCTTCGTGACGTCACAGTCCCGGAGATCTGCACACCCCATCCGCCTAAAGCTGCTTGCTTTCGTTTTTCTGGTTCAGGGTCTGAAAGCTACATTGTCTCATTTGAAGCTAGGTATTTGTAGCAAACAAATTATCTTTTCCTTGGTCATACTGAACATGCCTGGTTCGTGCGCAATAGCAACGTGTCAAAATTATTATTCGAAAACCAGAAGGAATGGCATTCATTACCATAGGTTTCCGAAAAATGAAGTTTTGCGTAAAACATGGAAATTGAGATGCAAACGAGCTGACAGTTTCAACGAAATGAATTCAGCTATTTGTTCGGAACATTTTCCTGAGGAAGACTACGAACGCGATTTAAGGAAGGAACTTCTAGGTTTGCCTATCCGCAAAATGCTAAAGGACACAGCTGTACCAAGTTTAAACCTCCCGGGAAACTTTAATGTAAATTCTAATTCAGAGAGAAAGAACAGACAGGAGAAAAAGAAACGAACTGATCTTGTTGGCGATTTGATAAACTCTGATAATGCAGAGGAAATTTTGGAAGACATGTGGAGTGCCAATGATGAAAATACTGAAATTGAATGTATGAAAGACCTGAAAACAGAAAATGAAATTCTATTGAAGGAAAATTATATTTTGATGAAGGAAAATGAAAAGCTGAAAAAACAAATATTATATTTGAGCTCTTCAAACCATAGTCTAACTTTACGTGTAAAAGTCCTCAAAGTAAAACAGAATCAAATGCAGAAAGAATTATTAGAATTGCGAAGGTTACAGAAAGATGAGAAAAAAGACAAAGAAATGTGCATAAAAAATTTGCTTTCTACAGTGTTTACTCCAGGACAAGATAAGGGTTTTGTTAGGCCAAAAACGGATTGTTTGGAATTCTACTGATATTGCAGCTGCAATAACATTAAGAACTGTTTCCAGGAGAGCATATCACTACTTGAGAAATAAAGTTAATATTCCGCTTCCTGCTTTGTCAACGTTGCGCCGATGGGTAGCTACAATTAAATGTTCACCTGGAATTCAAGCCACAACTTTAAAACTGATGCAGAGCCAAGGAATGCAAATGACTGAAGCCGAAAGAACATGTGTAATTTCTATAGATGAAATGAAAGTTTCCAGCAAAATGTGCTATAATATTGAAACAGATGAAGTTATAGGACCGTGTAGGTACGTACTGGTATTCATGGCAAGAGGACTTGTTAATCCCTGGAAACAACCAGTATTTTACGATTTTGACGTTAGTAGTTCCAGTCTCAGAGAAATATTAATGAAAGTAATTTGTGCCGTAGAAAATATCATGTTTCCTGTATTTGCTCTTACTTCAGATCTGGGAACTTTAAACCAGAAATTATGGAAAGAATTGGCTACATCGCCTGAGAGTCCGTTCTTTGAAAATCCTTTCGACAAAAACAGACATATAAATGTATTTGCTGACATTCCGCATATGGTAAAGTTATTGCGAAACCATATTTTGGACAGTGGCATAAAAATAATAAATATAGTGATAAATTGCTCCCTATTTGAAAAGCTATTAGAGAAGGACAGTAAGGAATTAAAAATAGCGTATAATATGAGTGAAACACACATACGTGTTAAAGGAGCAAATAGGCAGATTGTACGTTATGCTGTACAGTTGCTTTCGGAGCGTGTTGGAAATGCCATCAAATATTTATTTCCCGAAGATGATGAAGCAGCAAATTTTATTCTTCTTGTTGACAGATTTTTTGATACAATGAATTCGGGGCAACCATTCTCAGACAAACCATTCCGATGTGCTTTAGGTAACAATCAACAGCAATTTCAACTTCTGAATGAGGCTTACAACACTTTTTCGCAGATGCGCGTTGTTGGAAGAAAAAACGCCCTACCATTGTTGGAAGAAAAACGCCTTACAATTTTTTTACGTTAAATAATGTCCCGATTCTTAAAGTTCTCAAAATTTAGCGAATAAAATATGACTAAAGAAACAAACAAACAAAAATTGCAAAGATCCATGATTTTAACTTTTCTGTTCAGCGATTAGTTACAAATAATAACAGAGCATCTAGTGAAATTAATTTCCAACTTTTTAATTAAGCAAGTTAGTGGAATGCTACTCAAGTTTTTATTTGTTCCGCATAAAAGGATTTCTTCATGAGGTTCTGACAGCATAATCTTATAAGTTTTTTTCCTTCTTTTGAATTTATTTAAAGACAGTATTACAGTTGCATATAAATAAATTAGATGGTATAATCACTGTCCCTGCACTTTTCCTTAGGGTCATGTCAATATCCTATTTAGATATTTAGATTAAATAGATTTGAAAAAACAAATGAAAGAAATGCATAATAAGTTTCTTCACATTCTCGGTTTACTCTAAATAAAATATTCACATGGATGTCCGTTTTTCCTGATTATATTACAGATGTGCTTTTGCATTACATCTTGGTTAAAAGCTTTCAGATTCAGAGCGTATTTGAGTAAAAAGTTGTTGACATTTCTCCCGCGAGTGCTTCAATTGTATTAACAGTCTATTCGTCCTGCTGGCTGCGTCGTGTGGTACACTGACGTCACTACGTAAGGGACCGGCACTTCCGCTGCGAGGGAGGCAGGATGAGCAAACCTTACTGTCTATTAACCTTGGTGTTATCCTGTTGAAAAACGGCGTTTGGGGATGCTCTTCAGAGACGGTAGTGCCACGGGCCGCAACACCTCGTCAACATGGCGCCGTGCCGTCAATGTACCCGTAATGTGTACCAGCGCTGATAGTACCCCACAAATTGATTCCACCTTGCCGGGCCGTGTGGCACTCCACAATGGCGGAAGAATCCGCCCGTTGGCCACGTCGCCTCCAGACTCTTACACGGCGATCATTCGTGGTGAGACAGAACCGTGATTCGTCGCTGAACACCACACTGCTCTATTCGGCACCCCGTGCAACTCTGGAGCGGCACCACGCCAAGCGGTGACGACGTTGGCTCGCTGTTAAGGATAGCCTTCGCAACGGACCGCTGGACAGTAAACCAGGCGTAGCCAATCAGCGCGAGACACTGTCCGAGTCGATATCGGACCATCCAAGCCTCCCCGTACACTCCACAAAATGGTGCCCGTTGTGGCCTGTGCATCCGCTACGGTATGACGTCAGATGCGAAGATCGGTGCGCCTGGACGTCCATCTCCGTTCTCCGGTCTCCCCTACGACGTTAAATGGATCCCTCCTGGGACTGCTGTCTCCAAATGCGATCGACGGTTGTGTCATCACATTGCGTTTCTTCTGCAATACCACGCCAGGACCATCCAGCGGTACAAAGGCCTACGATGGCACCTCTCGTGAACTCATCCGTTTGACGAAATCGCGTACGACAGCGTCTTAACGACATTGGCACCCTTTGTTCGTCCTCCAGACACGGTTACAGCAGAACCACTCACATCCTGCGGCCGTGACAACGTCTAGACTGATTGCCTCACGGGCTGGTTGTTCGCTTATGTCCTACGCAACGTTCGTGCGATTGGCCTGCAAATGCAATTATTTGCGTAACTTGTACGTGTGCACCCAACCTGAAATTTGCATGGCGCTGCGATCACGTCTTCGTGACGTAGCATTTTCTCTTTCAGGCAGTGTAATTAGTATGTTGCCTAACTTTCGTGAGAATGATACTGCACTGGACTCTGGGTTCCTATATCTACAGTTGAAGACTGCTTTTCTTTAAGATCAGTATTACCGTTCTTTAATAAATGGGCGATTTAAGTTAGAGCTATTCGTTCGTGGAGGTTTTTGGAAACGGAGGAAAATGCATTTCGGAAGGGCGGTCAGCGCTGGAGGCCAAAGTTTGAAAGTTGGTCGTAAGAGACGTGCTGAGAGGGACTTTTTGAGATGAAGGAAAATGACGTTTTTAACAGGGAGTTGGTGACTGAGAGAGAGAGAGAGAGAGAGAGAGAGAGAGAGAGAGAGAGAGAGAGAGAGAGAGAGAGAGAGGAAGGCAGATGCGAATTTGGGAGGAGACAAAAGCGACTTTGTAGTGAGCGATGGGTTTGCCTCCTCGGGACGCTCCGTGGTAACAATGGCACACACAACAGCAACTAGGCCTCTGTGAATCTTAGAGAGATGCAAGCTAGTTCTGTGTGACATTGGCGAAAAGATCCCCAACTCACTGGGGTTTGTTAAAGAGTCCTTAGGTTGAATGACCAACTGGAACCCTCAGCTGTGGGCTAATCCCCCACACTGATGTACTTACCTGATTAAAAAGACAAAAAGAAATATTAAGAATGACTCAAGTGTGGGATATGGTGGACCTACCACACTTGAGAAGGACGGTCCACCACGGAATCGACCTGGACTTTCTAAACGGCGTATGAGAAAGAGATCTCGGCTGAGGGAATGTAAGATTGGTGTATGGAATACTAGAGGTATAAATGGCAAGATGAGTGAGGTGATTGAGGAGATGAATAAGTATATACTGGATGTGCTGTGTGTAAGTGAAACCAAAAAGAAGGAAATTCTGGTAGAATAAGTGAATGGCACTGTGAGTGTGTGGTCTGGAGTATTGGATAATATGAGAGGACAGGCAGGTGTAGGTGTGATTTTAAGTGAAAAGATGAAGAACAACTTGATTCACTATGGTTGCATAAGTGAGAGAATTCTCTGGATTCGTTTGAAAGTGAAATTTCAGAGAATTGTAATTGTTGTAGTGTATGCTCCTTGTGACTCGGAACCTTCTGATAAGAAAGAAGATTTCTGGAATGAACTAAAAGCTGTTTTGATCCAGTTTGGTGCTAAAGAAAAAGTTATAATAGCAGGGGATTTCAATGCGAGAGTAGGTGTGTAGAATGCAATTTCTGACAATGTTCTGGGTAAGTTTAATGATCTTTGTGTGAATGATAATGGTGAAAGATTAATTGAACTCTGCATTGAGAATGGTTTGTGTGTATCTAATACATTTTTTCAACCACAAGTATATACACACATATACTTGAGAAAGTCGTACTCTTGGTCAAAAGAGTGTGATAGATTTTGTTGTTTACGATCAGCGTTTGAAACACTTAGTTGTTGACACCCGTGTGATGAGAGGTGCGGATGTTGGTTCTGATCATTACTTGGTAGTGTCACAAGTGAAACTTAATGTTGGTTGGAGGAAAAGGAATAGGAAGAGACCCAGGATAGAAAAAATAAAGGTTGATAGGCTCCTTGAAGATCATCAGCGGCAATCTGACTTACTCAGAGAACGACTGAAGGATCTGAAATCTTGTGAGAGGGATGTAGAAAAGAAGTGGGAATGTTTTAAGAACTCTGTTGTCACTGCTGCTAAAGAGGTCTGTGGCACCACAATAGTGGGTAACAATAGAGGTGATGCTTGGTGGAATAGTGAGATTGATGAGGTAGTAAAGAAAAAGAAGGAAGACCATTCGGGGATGCTGCAATGTAGAGTCTCTGTGGATGAATATCGCTGTAAGAAGCGTGAAGCTGCTAAGCTGGTTCACCACAGTAAGGCAAAACAAAGGAAGGAGAAAGTGGAAAGGCATGAACTGGCTTTTTGGAAAGATAGAAAGTCCTTCTGGAAGTACATGAGACTCAGGAAAAATAGTGGAAACAAAGTTGTAAGTTGTGTGAAGAATGAGATTGGGGAAATGATATGGGAGCCCAATGAGTTAAGTGACAGATGGGGTGAATACTTCTGTGAGTTAATAGATCAGGAGAGCAAAAATGATTCTGAGACAGATGTAGATGATGTCACAATGGGGGATGAAAGCACAGGAGGAATCTCAAGACAAGAAGTGTGTAAAGCTCTAAAATCTCTTCAGAATGGTAAGGCTCCAGGAGTTGATGGCATAACTACAGAGATGTTGAAGTATGGTGGTGACTCTTTAATTGACTGGTTAACCGAAATTTGCCAGTTGTGCTGGGAGTTAGGAATGGTCCCTCGGGATTGGAAGGATGCTATTATTGTTTCCTTGTATAAGGGAAAAGGTGATCAGACTGAATGCAAGAACTATCGTGGTATTAGCCTACTGAGTGTGCCAGGGAAATTGTTTGATAAGGTTGTTATTGAAAAAGTACGGGTCTTACATTATTGAAAGTGTGGGATGTTCAGAGTGGTTTTATGCCTGGTAAAGGCTGCACTAACCAGATTTTTGAATTACACATGATGATTGAAAAGTATCTGGCTGTTGGGAAGAAAGTCTTTACTGCCTTCATAGATTTAGAGAAAGCTTACGACCGAGTGAATAGGACACTTTTGTGGAAGGTATTGAATGAATATGGTGTTACTGTAAAGCTGGTTAATAGTGTAAAAGCCATGTATGCTGGTAGTAGAGCTTGTGTACGAGTGAATGGTGTTTTATCGAAATGGTTTTCCATTGGTGCAGGAGTTAGACAAGGTTGTGTAATGTCACCATGGCTGTTTAATATATTTATGGACGCATGCATGCGTGAGGCCAAAATAGATAGTAGCGGCTTATGTCTTGGTGATATCCGTGTGTGCAGATTGCTGTACGCTGATGACACTGTCCTGTTGGCAGAGAGCAAAAGTGAGTTGCAGAGTATGTTGACTCGGATGCACGAAGTTTGCATGAAATTCAAACTGAGTGTAAATAAGGGAAAAAACAAAGTTATGGTGTTTGAGAAAGGAATGGGTAGCACTGAATGTAATGTAAGTATTGTAACGTATACTCTATATTCACTTTCCTTTTGATTTTACTATCTCTGGTTATTTTATTTTTCTATGTAAATTATCTTCTTACTGAACGAAATATTATTTCACCCGCTGAATGAGATCTGGCAATGAGTGTAAGTCATGACGTGGTGGTAGCTAGTATATATAGGCGCGTTCATCCATAGCGGAGGAGAGATTTTGTTGTTATAAGGAGAGATTTTGTTGTTATACTAGAGGAGAGAGTTTCGTTCTATGTGATTAGTGATTCCTCATTATTGTGAAACAAGTTGTGTGTGTGTGCTTTGGATGATCAAGCGTACCGAATAAAAAAGCTTGTAGTAAGTACGTCTTTCTCAATTCATAGTTTTTGTCAGACCTCTGTCTGGCTGTTAGGTTTATATCATTAGTTTATTACCATTAACAACCAGCGTTAAGACTTTATTCATGTTCTTAATTAACTAGTAACAACAACCATTTGAATTCACTATTTGAAGCTTAGTACAAGTATATCATTCAGTAGCAGAAGCATTATACTTAAGCTCAGTAGGAAAGCTTCATTATTATCATTTGCTAGCTGGTAGGAAGAGCTTATTCATTATAATTAGCTTAGCGGAAAGCAAAATAAAGCTAATTCATTATAGTATAAATAGCACTGTGATTGACAAGGTGAGTGAGTTTGTGTATTTAGGAAGCATGTTTGACAGAGAGAACAAGTTCGATGGTGAAATCAGTAGGCGAGTGAATTCTTCTTTGAAAGTCATAGCTGCTCTGGGAGATTTTCACAGGAATGATGTGTTCTCTAGAGAGTCCCGCATGGCTGTGTATGAAACAGTAATTGTTCCTACTCTGATGTATGGCAGTGAAACCTGGATACTGCAAAAGAAACATAGGAGTCGTTTGTGTGCTGGCGAAATGCGTTTCTTACGTGGGGTTTGTGGCAAGACACGATCTGATTGTGTGAGGAATGAAGATTATAACGAAGTGAATTTCTCCGTCATGTCTAGTCTGCGCCGGGAATCGAACCCGAGTCCGCTTATTCCGGAACAAGTCGCTCTACCAACTGAGCTACGCAGACGTTTATTCTGAGTCCTATCAGCTTTTATGTCGTGTGCGTCCTGCTGGCAGGTACGTCACATCTCCCCCCCCAGAAAGAGGGCCAGGGGCATGGCCCACGGGTCAGCCGTGACCATGAATCGTTGCAGGCAGCCATCCGCTGTAGAACGTGCACTTGAGAACTCCCAGTCAATCTGGTGTGTGGAATGCAACGTCACACACATTTATTTTTCGAAGCGCTGGAGAAGGGATTCTCTGATTTTTCCTATCTCGCGGTGTGGAAATAACATCACACCATTGCGAGATTTTGAACGGCCGGGTCATCCGGAAGTTCGGGCGCCATTATAACGAGCTAAATGTCTCCGTCATTTCTAGTCTACGCCGGGAATCGAACCCGAGTCCGCTTATTCCGGAACAAGTCGCTCTACCAACTGAGCTACGCAGACGTTTATTTTGATTCCTATCTGCCTTTATGTCGTGTGCGTCCTGCTGGCAGGTACGTCACAAGATGTATTGCAGTTGTGTGATGTGAAGCAAAATATTGTTAGCAAAGTGGAGACCAATATGCTTCGGTGGTTTGGCCATGTTGAAAGAATGAGTGATGAAATGCTTACTAAGAAAATGTTTTCAGCCCAAGTGGCATTAAGGAAAGGCAGAGGAAGGCCAAGGAAGACATGGATGGATCAGATTCAGGAGTGTCTGCATGAGAAAAAGATTATGAGTATGAAGTATAAAAGATCTTGTGTACGGCGGGTAATGGATATCAGTGAAGCACGAGTTGTATGTCAAGATCGCTGTAAATGGCGAAGTTTGATACGACAACAATAAGTAAAAATATCTGGAAGTTTGTATTTCTTTTAGGAGCTAACCTCTGAATCTCAGAGAACAGCTTAGTGATATGTATGTATGTACAAAAGCGACTTAGGTTTTGAGAAGGGGGGAGATTGTCTCCAAGCGCATACGGAAAGATATTAAAGAAGCGAGCAGTTAAGGGACCCTGGGCTTGAGGCCAGCAAAGAACTCACTTCGATGATCGCCGGAGGTCCGGATTTACCTCGAATTAAACAAATTCACAGAAATAAAGATTTGATGTCAGCCACAAAATCGCTTTTACTCAAGTATGACATATTTATGACGTCTGCGGTGTTCTTAGAACCCTGAAAAATTCTGATTTAATAAAACATCGGTACAAGTAATAAAGAGCCAAAACAGCACTCTGACAATGCAGTATATGCGTGCGTGCGTGCGTGTGTGTGTGTGTGTGTGTGTGTGTGTGTGTGTGTGTGTGTGTGTGTGTGTGTGTGTGTGTGTGTGTGTGTGTGTGTGTGTGTGAACATACATACCTACATAAATACATATACAGTCATCGTCAAAAAAAAAACAGAAAAAATAGTTGCATCCAGAAGAAAGCAACCGACAGGAATGAAACTTGTTGGGTAGGCTTGCATCGTGAGACATGCAAATGATTCAAGAATCACGCTCGGCTGCGCATGTCACGCAAGAAACGAGGGGTCGTAGCGCTGTGCCTGACCGGCTATATAAGGTCGCCCCGTTGCGCGTGCTTGCCATTCTGACTCACGCTGTTGTGACGAACGGTTTGTTGTCGAATGTCACACGTCCAGAAGGCCTAGTGTCATGGTGTGTGGTGCAATTGCCTGCTATGCCAGATCGCCATTGGTGTTCATAACAGGCACTTTGACAGCACAACGTTACGTTAATGAGGTCCTGCAAGCAGTGGCCCTACTTTTTCTGAACGCTCTCTCCGGTGCGATTTTCCTGCAGGACAACTCACGTCCCCAAACTGCTGCTATCTCGAGAGATTGCCTTCAAGGCACTGACACTCTGCCATGGCCAGCGGCATCGCCAGACCTATCGCCGATTGAAAATGTGTGGGATGCTATTAGACGCGCTATCCACACTCTACCCCTACCGCACAATCTGCAGCAACTGCATGAAAAGATTGAAGCTGCGTGGGATGGCGTATCGCAGGATACCATTAAGAACCTGTACAACTCCATGCTGAGACATCTGGCATGCTGTGTGAGCAAACACGGCGGCCCGACGCCATACCGAGAAATACTACTTACTGGCGTGTAGCTCAAATAATATTGTCCATATCAGTATCAATATTTACTCATGTATTGTTCTTCGTAGCCTTTACCTTCCTCCAGAACAGAATTGCAATCCGACACGTCCTTCTGGGTGCAACTATTGTTTTGACGATGAGTGTATATATACACTGAATTGCCAAAAGTCATGGGATGCAATATGCAAAATTTTAACTGACGCTGCCGTCGTACTGGCGTTGCAAAAATTAAAAACGAGACGGTTTTTCGAATGTAACGTCGTGCAGAAGTGCTCCACATCGACTCAAATCATACCATATGATCCCCAAGATGTAAGAATAGGGGACAAGTGAGCAAAACCGTCCAAAGAAGGAATCCAAAGGATACAAAGGCACTTTATTGAAAAGGTAGCTTCGAGCACAACTGGACAGAAGATAGAAACGCCCATGTGACAGGCGGCTGCGAAGGAAAATCCAGTCTTCAGTAGGGGATATGATCACCCTTGACCGAGTTGTAGGATTTACAACGTCTGTCCATGCTGAGCACGAGGTTGTCAAGGAGGTGTTTATGCATCGCGGCCCATTCCTCTTTTAGCGCCAATCGCAGCTGCGGAATCGTTGCTGGCGGCTGGTGACGTGCTGCCAAGAGCCTCCCGAGAAAGTCCCACACGTGTTCGATTGGATTTAGGTCCGGGGACCTTGCGGGCCATGCCATGCGTTGAATATCTTCACTCTCCAACAGCTCTGTGACGGCCACTGTACGATGAGGTGTAGCGTTGTCGTCCATGAAGAGGAATTCAAGACCCACAGCACATCTAAACAGACGCACGTGAGGCAGGAGAACCTCTGTACAAAAGCGGACTCCAGTGACTGAACCTCCTTGGAAGATGTGGAGGTCAGTACGGCTACCAAGCATGAAACCGCTCCAAACGAGAACTCCGCCACCTCCAAACCGGACCCTTTCGATGATGTTGCATTAGTGATTGCGTGTTCCCTGCTCTCTCCAGATGTGTAAACGTCCAGAATCGTTCGTCAGACTAAATCGGCTCTCATCCGTAAAGAGAACTCGACCCCATTGCTGATGTGTCCAGTTCTTGTGTTCCTGGCACCACAGAAACAGCAGGCTCCGATGAGCAGCAGGCGTTAATGGCACACACCGTACTGGTCGTCGTGCAAATAGACCACCATTGTGAAGGCTCCTGGATACGGTAAAACGCGATAACGGACGTCCAGTTGTCTGTTGCATGTGCCTTGCGATTTCTCCCGCTGTCTGCCGTCTGTGTCTTCTCGCCTGTAGGAAAATATGCCGGTCGTCCGCCGCCATGGTTGGCCGTGGACGACCGCTGCTAAACTCTGGGACAGCTGTTCCTGTCGTTTGAAAAGTTCTCCAACCTCGTGAAACGATGCTGTGCAGAAACGATGCTGTGCTGCGTGAAACGATGCTGTGCAGCATGCCCTACCGTACCGGACCCTAGTCTATCTCCTGAGTGGTCTTTCGCTCCGTTCTGCCTGCTCTTTCCGCTTTTATGCTAATTTCTCCTCTTCGTCCTTAATTTTTGCACACCAGTATACACTGACGGAAAAAAATCCCAACACCACGAAAAAATAGTTGTAGAGGAATGAAATGGTAACATATTTAACCGATTAAGGTTTCAAGAGCTTAATGTAAGCGCGAAAAGAGCCATTTTAAATGTGAATTTTTTGTACATTAATAACCAGTGCAACCGCCAGAATGTTGAATGCAAGCACGCAAACGTTCATGCATTGTGTCGTACAGGTGCTGGATGTCAATTTGTGGGATGGAGTTCCATGCCTGTTGCACTTGGTCGGTCAATACAGGGACGGTTAATGCTGGTTGGGGGTGACGCTGGAGTTGTCGTCCAATGATGTCCCATACGTGCTCGATTGCTGAAAGATCTGGTGATCTAGTAGGCCACGGCAACATGTCGACACTTCGTAGAGCATGTTGGGTTACAACAGCTGTATGCGGGCGAGCGTTATCCTGTTGGAAAACATCATCTGGAATGCTGTTTATGAATGGCAGCACAACAGGTTGAATCACCAGACCGACGTACAACTGTGCCGTCAGTGTGCGTGGGATAACCACGAGAGTGCTCTTGCTGTCATAGGAAATTGCTTCCCAGACCATAACTCCAGGTGTAGGTCCAGTGTGCCTCGGCCGTAAACAGGTTGGTTACAGGCGCTCACCTGGCCTTCTTCTAACCAACACACGGCCATCACTGGTACCCAGACAGAACCGGCTTTCATCAGAAAACACAACAGATCTCCACTCCGTCCTCCAATGAGCTCTAGCTGGACACCACTGACGTCGCAAACGGCAGTGGTTTGGAGTAAGTGGAATGCACGCTACTGGGCGTCTGGCTCGGAGCTGTCCTTCAAGTAACCGATTTGTAACAGTTCGTTGTGTCAATGTGGTGGCAACTGCAGCTCGAATTGCTGCCGCATACGCGGTACGATGCGCCACGGCCATATGCCGTTCACGGCGGTCTTCCCTCTCAGTAGTGGTCTTCCCTCTCAGTAGGCCGGCCGGAACCTGGTCTTCTTGAGAAAGTACATTCCCTTGACCACCGCTGCCAACAATCATGCACAGTGGCTACATTCCTGCCAAGTCGTTCTGCAATATTGCGGAAAGAAAATCCACCTTCTTCTAGCCCTATTACACGACCTCGTTCAAACTCCGTGAGCTGTTGACAATGGCTTCTTCGTCTTCTTCAAGGCATTCTTGACTAACATCAACACACTACGTCGAATCTCAACGATAACTAACGCTTACGAACGTTACAGCGCGTATTTACAGCAAACCTGCTTTGCGTGTTCCGAGGGGCGCCAATAGCGCAGCACGTATGCGCCGAGCGCGAAATTTGCATAGACGTCATCTTACAGATGTACTCTCACCGCCTACCAACTGTCGTTTATCTAACACAACCCCTTCTTGGTGTTGGGATTTTTTTTTCAGTCAGTGTATAAAGGCTTCAACGCACACCATGATTATTTTTATGTGTTGCGAGGTTTAATTTCGTGTGTCAGGTTAAACAACTGCTAGTAAGGATTACGGCAAGCCGACTTGAATTATCGGAGTTTGAACGAAACATGGTAGTGGGAGCCAGACGGATGAGACATTCAATTTCCGAAGTTGTGCAAACATTCAACATTCCTTGATCCACGGTGTCACGTGTGTACCGAGAATACCTCATGGAAGGCGTTACCACACACCGTGGACAGCGCAGTAGCGAACCACGCGTGCTGAATGACCGCGAACACCGGCGTCTGACAAGGATTGTCCATGCTAACAGACAAGCGACACTGGCTCAAATAACATCCACATTCAACGCAGGAGGTACCAGAGACATATCCATCAAGTCCGTGCAGCGTAATTCGGCGTCCATGAGGTATGAGAGCAGAAGACCCACAAGAGTGCATTTTTTAACACCATGACACCAGACAGCGGGCCTCACCTGGGCTCGTGAACGCGGCAATTGGACTGGAAGACGTGCAACATGTGGTTACGAGCTGATGGTAGGGTTCGGGTGTGGCGCAATCCCCAGGAAGCCATGGACCCAAGCTGTCAACAAGTCCCTTTGCAAGCTGGTGGGGGTTCCATACATGTGTGGGGTGTCTTTACGTGGCACGGTTTGGGTCCTGTGGTCCTCGTAAATACGTCATTAACTGGTAATCGATTTGCTGCTCTGCTAGTGTGACGATTTGCAGAACTTCATAGACTTCATGAACCCCCAAAAAATGGGATTTTCCAGGTTGACAGTGCACCATAGCATTGGGCCCAAATTGTCCGAAATTGGTTCGAGGAGCATTCTGGACAGTTCCAATGGATGGTGTGGCAACCACGTTCACCCGACATGAACCCAATACATCACTTATGGGACGTTCTGGAATGGTCCATTCGCACCCACGATCCTGCACTTGCAAATACCAGGAAACTATGGGGAATTATTCAGACGGCATGGCTCAAGATCTCTCCATAAGTCTTCTGGCCACTTGTGGAATCGATGCCACGTCGAGTTGCTGCACTTCGCCGGGCAGAAGAACGATACTATGTACATATGCCATGACTTTTGGCACTTCAGTGCATATATATATATATATACACTGAGTGGGCAGAAATCAGCAGGTACCTACCTAATAAGATGTAGGCCCACTCTTTCGCCCAGATTAGGGCAGTCACACGGCCAGGCACTAAGTCCACTAGGTCACAAATGCGTTCCACAAGTATCTTTACCCATGCTGCTACATCGCTGTCCGTAATTCCGGCGCATTCCTGGGTGGAGGATCTAAAGCTCAAACGGACCTTTTCACAGCATCCGATCCCCAGAGGCGTTGCTAAGAGGAAGCGAGGTTGGGCGGGAGCACACCTTGAAATTCTTCCTGCCCACCCACTCCAAGCTGTGCCATTTTTTATTGCATTTTATTTAACATTAAAAAATAATCTGGAATTTGCCAAGTAATAATGAGTCTCGTGTTTTTTGTCGGGTAGCTATACTTATTTTCCCCTAGGAAGTGCGTTGTTTACTTCTTCCTAGGAAAGTTGTCAAAATACACTGGCGGAAAGTGAAAAAAGAACACCAAGAAGGAATTGGCGGACGATCATGAAATTTACATATGTTAATGGGGTCGAGTTTAGATAGGTATGATATTAATTTCGGGACCAACCGGTGAGCGCTTACGCCACAGCACGGCATACTATGCAAATAATCGTTGGTGGTGTTTAAGGAGTACGGCGAAGTGAATGTAATCAGTCGTCGGCGTACGGACACGTGCGAAAACCCTGAAGAAACTGCAATACCTGGACATGGAAGACGTGTACGATTTCAGCAGTTAACGGACTTTGAGCGAGGTCGTCTAGTCGGACTCCGTGAGGCTTGGTGGTCGTATCGTCGTATTGCAGAGCGAATTGGACGGGTAGTATCGGTGGGGGTACCACGGTGGCGTAGATGGTCCGAGGAACATTCCCACACGGGAAGACGTAGAAACAGGAGCCACAGACGGACTGATGAGCGGACCGTTCGACACATAAGAAGAGCGGAGTTGTCAAGCAGAACATCCAATGCGACGCAAATCCGAGCGGCCGTTCCAACTGAGGTGGCTGTGCGAACAATCCGCAACCATCTACTGGATGCAGGACTACGCGCGCGTGTGCCTCTGGCATGTGTACCTCTGACTCCAGCCCGCCATCAGGAACGGCTGCAGTGGTGTCGCCAACGTCTGCACTGGAGAACGCAATGGCGATCTGTCGTGTTCAGCTATGAAAGCAGATTCTGCTTGGAAGCCTCCGATGGCCGTATGCGTGTTCTCAGACGCACAGGGGAGCGTCTTCACCCTTCTTGCATCCGACAGCGACACACAGGGCCTACACCTGGTCTCCTGGTGTGAGGAGGGATCAGCTATCACTGCTGTACACAACTAGTGTTTGTACCGGGTACGTTAAACAGCACCTCCTACATCAACAACATCATTCAGCCCGTTGTTGTGCCATCTGTAAGGTCGGTCCATCGTGGTGTTTTCCAGCAAGATAACGCACGCCCACACACGGCACGTGCAACGCAACAAGCACTTCAGGGTGTGAGACAACTTCCATGGCCTGCACGTTCACCGGATTTGTCTCCCGTTGAGCACGTGTGGGATTTTATGGGACAACGACTTATCCGGTCTCCACGGCCAGGCACGACCATCCTCGATTTACGCGTCCAGGTTTAGAATGCTTGGAACTCAATACCCCAAACTTACATCCAACATCTGTACGACAGACTCCATGCCAGAATTGCACAGTGTGACGCAGTTCATGGCGGTTCAACCTCGTACTAACCATGTTAGATGGAAATATTATTTTTCAGTTTACCAGCAAATACACCTGTATTTTGCCAAAATGTTTTGATCACGTTATCCTCTGTATTCCGTTATTATGCTGTATAAATTTCGTTGATATCAGACGTCTCCTTCTTGGTGTTCTTTTTTCACTTTCCGCCAGTGTAGTATCAGCAGGGCCAGGAAAATGTAATTCTTATCCACTCCGAAATCCTTAGTTTAAGCCGTTTTTAGCACGTCTTTTGTAAAAAAAGATCGTGCTTATGTTATCTGTTTGTCCCTCCGTCCGTCTGTACCCACGAAATCTCTGCAACTATTAGTCCTATTTGAAAAATTCTTTTTGCATTGGGAAGCTTGAAATATGCGAATGATGATCCTTCATTTCGTTTTTTTTACGAGGTGCAATTTTGCCGCTAGAGGGCGTAAATGCAGATGATGTCGAATTCAAAAATACGTTTTATTCCACATATTTGCTTCTAAACTTGAAATAATGCTTTTATCTTTCGATTCGATTTATGTCGAAGAGTATTTAAGATATAGTTACATTTTGAAATTACGCACAGATTTTCCGCTAGGGGTCGAAAAAGTAAATTACATTTTTCCCGGTAATTCTTCTTCTAAAACTCTGATTTGAAAAGTTTTTTTCTCAGCGGATACACCTCCTGATGGAAAATGTTTTGCATATAATTTCTAATTTTTGGTAAAGCATACTTTGGCCACCAGCCAGTGTTGTAAGACAAACGCAATATCCGTGCTTCACCGGGATTCGAACCCGGACCCTTCTCGGAGGAATGGTCATAAGCCAACGCTCAGGCTACTGTGCCACTGGAGCTGCATCCGATTTGCCTTTTCTGTTATTTAATCTTCTTTCTCTCATCTTTGTGCATATTGTGTTTGATCAGTAGGTAATTGTTGAGTCTCCTGAAATTCAATTTCTTCCGTTCGAGTAATAGGGTTACCTAGGGCCACCATTTTGGAGGAGGCTCGTAAGGAGGACTTTCACAAAACGGAAATCAACATCATAACGGAAAGTCCACTTTGTAAACGGTGAGCACAGAATTTCAACACAGAGCATTAAATCTTCTCCTTTTAACTTGGTTTCTCCTGACATTTTCGTGACGTCAGAAATGTGTTCTGTGACATGGCCACGGTAACAAAACCACGTATCCTAGCTGGAACGAAAATGCGTTCCACACTGCGCTCGACACGTATTTGAACCACAGATAAAAAGAACTGCAATGTCATATCCCATGGCATCTACGCAGAAAAGGTGTTGGCATTTACACATCTGAGAGGAATTACCTCAGCTGGAATGAAAGTCCGATTTCAAGAGTGTTTAAGAATAGGCGATGCCCACATTGAAAATCAAATGCTTACTGAAGGTGTGAGGAAAGCGGACCGTGGTAATATTAGGTGTACAAATCAGTTTTAAAGCGTTTTAAGACAACGCAGCATGCAATTTGAGAGAAATTAACAACAATACCTTTACGAATCAAAATACCCGCCGTCATTATTTATCACCTTCCGCCATTCTGCCGGGCAGCTGACGGATTCCAGCCATGAAGAATACTTCGTCGTGTGATGCGATGAAGTCGTCAACCCATTTTTGCACTTCGTCACATGTCCGGCATTGTACAGCAGACAAACCATGTCACATCGATCGGAACAAATGAAAGTCTGAAGCGGCCATGTCGGGACTATACGCCGGGTGCTCCAAAGCGTCCCATCCAAGCGCAATAACGTTTCCTTGATCGATTTCGCGACATGCGGCCT
Organism: Macrothele yani; assembly: GCA_039090855.1. Lineage (NCBI taxonomy): Eukaryota > Metazoa > Arthropoda > Arachnida > Araneae > Macrothelidae > Macrothele > Macrothele yani. The sequence goes on from CM077006.1 coordinate 53,135,318, forward strand.
AGTGTTGGAATGCAGTAATTTCACGGGACGCAACTCTTTGCCTGTGAATGGACGTTTCCGACAGATTTCCTGGTTCATTTGCAGCAAATGTTGCTTGTAGCGATCAGCAGTAACAGTTTGACCCTGTTCCAATAGTTCATAATAGAACACACCCTTCGTATCCCACCTGATGCACAGCAGAACTTTCTTTGAGTGAATATTGATTTTCGGTGTCGATCGAAGTCGATGCTTCACCGGGGTATACCCAGTGTGTTTTACGTTTGGGATTGTCGTACCGTATCCGCTTTTTATAATCCGTAAAGATTTCCTACTGGAAAGACTCTGTGTGGTTTATTCAACAGATTCAAACACTTCATGACACGCTCATCCTCGTTCCTCTGGCTCCGGTCATGTGCCACCCATTTTCCTTCCTTTTGAATCTTTCCCATTGCGCGTAAACGATTAAAAATAATTTGTTGAGTCATTCCCAGTTGTTCAGCTAGTTATTTTTGCGTTTGAGGTGAATCTTCAACCAGCAATGCTTTAAGTTCCTCATGTGCAATTTTCTGCGGGGCGTCGAAGATTGCACACGAAGAACTGTAAACCAAAACTCACGGGTCCTTTTGCAACTGCAAACCAAAACTCACGCGTGCTTTTCGAACTTCAAACCAAAACTCACGCGTGCTTTTCGATACAATATTCTCCCCAGAACAGAACAGATCGGTGCACATGCTTTTGTAGCACTTTTTCGTTGATAAAATTCGTAACGAATGCAGTGTCGAATAAATGCAGTATCGCTTACCATCTTTCACCTACCGATGTGCAAGTGCATTTGACTGTTGGACAAACTTCTGTGTCACATTTTATACTCTGGACCAGTTACGGTCACATGACAACAACGCTGGGGGAATGTCGGATATGTAAATTAGCGGTATACGTCACATAAAAAATGCTTTCGCACTTACTTGTACACTTTGTGTATTTAATGAGCCGGATGAAACACTTGACATCAGGTAGCCACTAGGTGCAAGTGCGATATTATACTGAGAAGCTGTTTGCGCTTAAGCCTTAAAGAAGTGTTTTGATTAATTATGGTACTATGCTGAATTTCTAAGCACCAAAGAAATTAGTTGTTAAGCCCTTTGATCATTAGCCGTCGTAGTGGCCTTTTTTCATTCAGTGAAATACTCATTTTTGCAAAATTACATAAATGATTGAAGAAATTAAAAAAAATATCAAGGCCACATAATTTGGTTAATCCACGTTTTGCCGAAATGAATGCTAGCTGGTATTCCATAACTCATTACTGTTCAAAAAGCAGAAGTGGATTTGTTTTGATATTTGGCAGTTATTGGATGCTGCATGAATTTCAATAATGGTCGCACTAATGGCAATACTATCAGAAATAATTATAAAAACCAAATAAATAAAAAGAATTGCAAAATCTGGATAGTGCTAAATTCTCCACTTCTTTTAACTGTTGCTATTACAATAATACGAAGACGACTTACAATACGGATCAAGAATGATGTTCGGAAGGGCTAATAAACAATGTTGGAAATAATTACGCAACTAAAATACTTTGTTTGTTTTGATTGTTTGAATTAGTATAAAAGATCAAACACATCTCACTTTACGGGTTTTTTTAACTATTTGATATCCATTTACTGAGAATTTCTCCTATTTCTAATCCTTAACATGATTATGTTTAATCGACTTATGACTTTCTTTAGAAGCATGTTTAGAGGGAATGAAGACCCGGTGATTGAGCAGATCGCTCAACACACCACCGAAGACGAAGATGTGGATATTTTCGAGGATGCGATGGAAGTGTTGGCAGTTAGTGACACGCAATCCGGGGAAGAGAACTGGGGAACGCCAAGTTCAACGATTAGCACAAAACTGGAGAAGGAGCCCCGGATGGCAAGGTCATCTTGCAAAACCTTACCTTTGCAATTTGGCGAATTTGGAATTGACCCAGCTTCCTGCCGAACTTCACAACTCAATAGCTTCTCAGTTCATCCTCTCATTCCACACACCCATCCTTCAATCTACCGTACGTTAATGACCACCTCTCAAACAATAGACCTAAACACCTTCACAGAACAACACTTCGTCACCCAAGACCTCTTCCAATTCATTCTCTTTCAGCTTGGACAAGGAATACATCACATTCATTCCCTAAACATAATTCACAGAAATCTAACAGGAGCAAACGTAATGATTAACAAAAAAGCATTCCTGAAAATTACAGGATTCAGCCAAGCCACCTATGGACCGAACGCAGTAAGCTATGCAGGAACGGAAGGTTACGCAGCTCCTGAAGTTGTAGCCTACAAGGACAACGTCCAAGCTGAACCATATAGCTTCCCCGCAGACTACTATTCCTTGGGAGTTATTGCATACGTCATTGCCTTTGATACTGCTCCCTGCGATTACACGGCCACCCAGATCCGCGCACGCAAAAGAACTGATGCAACTTACCACGAACAATTTGCCCAGATCGCGATGCGAAACGGTGCGGTAGAGTTACCAAGTCATTTGTCAATAATGGAAAATGAAATTCTCACAGGCTTGCTAAATGAATATCCAATAGTTAGACTTGGAGATGGCAACTTCCTCAATCACAGATACTTCCAAAACAATAACTTCGATAGTCCCTATGGAATGGCCATGTTACGAAGAGAAGAAATATTTGCAGCACATTACTCCCCTTCCCACCTAAAATTCATCAAAAATATTGGCAGTGGTAGTTTTGGAACTGTTTCCCTCAACCTTGACAAAAACACGGGAAATAACGTAGCAGTGAAAACCATCCGAAGACTCCGAAAGGAAAAAATCAACAAAGAAATACAATTCCTTCATCTTTTCTCTGGGCACCCACTCTTCCTAGAATTCATCGGAAACTTTTCCACTATCGTAAAACGCCACGAAAAAGAGCACCACATAGTCATGGAATACTTCGAGGGCATTTCCTTTTATGAATTCGTATATATTAATAGTTTAACCCTGAATGAATTCCGCCATATGTTGCACCAACTCGGAAAAGGGCTACAATACATGCATGAGAATAACATTATTCACAGAGATATAAAAGGTGACAACATTTTGGTAAATGCAACATGTCAGGTTAAAATAATTGATTATGGCTTGGCTAAGTTCGGTCCAACTGTCAACAGTTATTCAGGAACAAAACACTATGCAGCCCCAGAAGTGCTCGCCCATCGACATGTTGCACATGCACCTCCATATAGCTACAGCTGTGACTACTATTCTCTAGGAGTAACCATCTACGATAGTGGAATATATGTTCATTTCACCGATCACTTGAAGCATAACAGACCACCTTCTGATAGTGAGTGGATCCAATACGCTCAACTGATAAGAGGATACCAACAGGTGGAGAACCCGGATGATAAATGTTTTGCTGATTTAGTCAACGGACTGCTAGAAAATGACCCGGATAGCCGGCTAAACGATCTAACATTCTTGTACCATCAATACTTCTACCCCGAAAATGATTGGAAGGATGATTTAGAAACAAAATTAATGGAAGCAGTTCCACACACAATAAGAACATCGTCCTCAATACCCATTTACTCAGGAATAGAATTATATTATAATCTGAAACCCAAGGAAGCAGAGGAAGACGAAAGAAAGAAATTCCGTCCAATATTCAGACCCCCTTTCCATTCCCCACCAAAAGCAATAGCTTCAGCTCACCACTCCACACTTTCGTCGCCATCGCAACCAAGTTATGAATCGTCTCCAGAACCTATCGGCTTTGTATTTCCCTCCAGTGAACTAGAATTATCCAAAAGTGAACTTCCAGAACAACCTTCAAAACCAGACTTCTTCCAAACCAGTTCCTCCTCCTCCACCTCCTCCACATCCTCTCCATTCTCTTCACCCAACACATCCCGCAGCAATAGCGAATCAAACCTTCACCCAACAACAAAGATTCCTTCCAAGTGGCAAAAGATTGTGAAATTGTTTACGAAAAAGGAACAAAAAACAGTAGCTAAGTCTGATCATCAGCCATCATCGTTAGGAAAAAAGAAGGATAAAAAATTTTGTTTTAGGAACTTCTTCAAAAAGCCTCAAAAAAACAAAAAAGGTCAGAGTTGTCAAACTGAAATAATAAATTATTCCCCCGTTATTCGAAGTCAAGAAGACCCATCACAAACAGCACTAGAACCACAATCATCCCATAATGATGGGCAGATACCCAAGAAAAAGAGGAAAGGTTGTTTGAAGTTTTGGAAAAAGAAGAAATGAATGAATGAAGCTAACAGTAACCGATCAATTACCAAATTCAGCACCAAAGAATGTATTCTGTCAGAGTACCATCTCGTTAAGAGTGCATGAGTAAACAACATATACATAATAAATTGTGAAACAAAAAGAAAGAAAGAAAGAAAGAAAAAAGAAAAAAACAAAAGAATAAACGTCGTCCCATCTTTGCAACAGATCAAAATAATATCATTATGAAGAAAAGAAAAGAATGAAAACGAAAGGGAAAACATGAAGAAAAAAAAGGAAAGAAGAAAGGAAAGAAGACAAAAGGGAAAATATGAAAAAAAGGAAGAAAATAAAATGAAAAATCGTTCCGCGTTTGGAATGTACCAGATTACAGTAACTGATTTAAAAAGATAAGAAGAAAAGAAGAAATAAAATTTAAAACAAAAGGGCGTCGGACTTTCAAGCGCATCAAGTTATAATGATTAGAAGGAAAAGGAGAGAACAAAAGAAGAGTGAAAGAAAGAAAAGAAAAGCAAATAGTAGAAAAAAATGAAAGAAAAGAAAAGAGAGACAGAGAAAAAGAAAGAACCTTCTCATTTTAAGGTGGATATATTCAATTCATCAATATATATATATACATTATTATAATACGCGTATTTAATTCTCTAGTATGGAGTTTTATTCCATTTATAGCACGCACCATGCTAAAGTATTTTAGGAGTTTCAGGAACAACATCCTATTTCTTTCATATCCTATCTGTCTCAAATTTTTTTCTTGCAGTCTCGTATTTAGACCTGGATATAAAGTCGATATTTGTTACATCCCATTGCCAAGGAAGAAAAAAACATCATCCTCATCTTAGGAATATTTTGGCATGGTTACTAGACAAACCAATTTTTGTTTTGTTTCTGAGCTAAAAGTTCCCCTCTTAAATGTTTTCAGACATCGACTTGAAGCAAACCAATTTTTGTTTCATTTTCTTTGCCGAGGAGAAGAAATTTGGTTTCTTCGGTTTAAGAAATGGGGTCGCATTTTTTTTTGTTGCTCTCAGGCGTGAGAAAGTAACAAATTTATATCTGTCTCTTTGTACTTTCAAAAAGAAAAGTCTGGACTCGAAGTTTCTCCATGTTAGGACAGACCACGGATATGAAAGAAAGCAATGTTTGTTACATAGCACAGTTCAGAAAATCAAATTTCTCACGAAGCAGATCCAATAATAAATAATGTTTTATTTTTGCGCCATTAATGCATTTTAATGAAAATTAATAATTTCCATGAAAGAAAATCGAGATGCGTTTTTAACGAACAATCCTACAACTTCAAAAAAATACTCCAATGATTGAAAAATCCTATGACTTCAATAATTTCAATGAACAAAGATCGAGGTATGTTATGAGCAAAAAAAGATAGAGATACGTTTTTAACGAACAATCCTACAACTTCAAAAAAATACTCCAATGATTGAAAAATCCTACGACTTCAATAATTTCAATGAACAAAGATCGAGATATGATATGAGCAGAAAAAGATAGAGATACGTTTTTAACGAACAATCTTACGACTTCAAAAAAATACTTCAGTAATTTAAGAAACCTACGAATTAAAAAAAATACTTCAGTAATTAAAGAATCCTACAACTTCAAAAAATATTTCAGTAACTGAAGAATCCTACGACTTGAAAAATTACTTCGGTAATGGAAGAATCCTACGACTTCAAAAAAGTACTTCAGTAATTGAAGAATCCTACGACTTCAAAAAATACTTCGGTAATGGAAGAATCTTACGACTTCAAAAAAGTACTTCAGTAATGGAAGAATCCTACGACTTCAAAAAAATACTTCAGTAATATAAGAATCCTAAGACTTCAATAATGTCAAAGAACAAAGATCGAGATATGTTATGGACAAAAAAGATCGAGATATGTTATGGACAAAAAGATCGAGATATGTTATGAACAAAAAGATCGAGATACATTGTTAACGAACAATCCTACTACTTCAATAATTTCAATGAACAAAGATCGAGATATGTTATGAACAGCAAAGATCGAGATACGCTTTTAACGAACAATCCCACGACTTCAAAAAATACTTCAATAATTGAAGAATCTTACGATTTCAGTAATTTCCATGAACAAAGATCGAGATATGTTATCAGCAAAAAAAGATCGAATTACAATTTTGTTGAGTATGATTCTTTTCATGTTAGAAAGAATTCGCCCAATACAGAATGACTTACAGCATTATTCTGGATATCTAAAAAGCTCCATGCTCTTTGTGTTAAAAAATTTTACAACTTCATTTGCCCCAAAGTGAATACAGGCAGACCTAATTGTAGGGCGATATATATAAATATATGTTCCTACGTTTATTTATATTTTCAAAAAAACGTGTACGATCTATAGTTGATGAGGGACTGGCATTCGAATAAAAAATGTATGAAATTTCTAACGCTAAGCATAAAAAATTTAAACGTACTAAAAAGAAAAAGGAATCAGTTATGAGATATATATGAGGTTGCAGGAGTTTAACATACAATACGAATGACATTTTCACGACATATATATATATTTTTAAAATGATTACTTCTATTGATGATTAAAGTGCCATTACATTTTTGATAAATCGTCATTAAAGAAGCAGCTAGTCCGATGAGGAATGTAAATGGAACTTGGTCCAGCAGAAGATGGGCAATAAAGTAACATTGCATTTTCATAATTTGCCACAGATAGGACTGGCATTGATGACGAAGTGAAAAGCGGAATGTAAGAGTGAAACGGTTTAATCGTCTTCCAGAGAGAGACACGTTTGATGATTCAATGAAGTACATCTACAATTATTGTTCTTAAAATACCAATGCATTTTGGTAATGACCCACACATAAACAAAGAAAGAAAGCCAAGGCTTAGGACAATAGAATCTCCTGCAACATCAATTTATTCTCATTAAAAACTTTTATTATTCGTACAGCGAAATGAAAGTACTTGCATGTGAAACAGCAATGTGTAGTCCTTTTCCGAGATTTTTAAATCAGATCATACCAATATTTAAACCAGGTGACAAAAAGCCACTGGCATTGGTGATACCCCCATTTGAAATGGATAATATGGGCATGCATTCCAAAAAAGACAAAATATTCACGTATAACATGAAAGCATGAAAATACCCAGGGGACCTGGAGCCGAAGTTTGGTATGTAAAGAAAATATGGATCTTTTCCCACGTGTTTGATCCAAAGAAATTTTGGAAGCGTTGATGTATTTCTACCAATAAATGTACTATAAAACTGCTTTCTTGTTATCTTACTAGTGAAGACTTCCATGGAGGCAGACAAAGCAAGAAATTTCAGTTCCGGACGTCTCTAATTGTTACTAGAAGAACAAGAGTTATTCAGGGAAGTACCAGCAAACCGAACAGTCTGGAGGCGCACAGAGCAGATTTAGCTTCCAAAGTCAAATCTTCGAAACATAACCACATACAGGGATGTAAATTGAGTAAGGTATTGTAACAAATGTAACATGTTGTAACAAATCCGATACATGCGTGAGGATAAAGCAGTGGCTGATTCAGCGTGGAGCTATCAGGCGGATTGCTACCCCTCCTCCGAGATTAACAACTCGGATTTCATTTTATTTTTTTGTAAAAATATGCAGACAAATTATTTAATTTTTATGGTTAAATTAAATTTTATTAATATAAAATTGAAAAATGCTCACAACGCAATTATGTTTTACACTACAAAACTAATTCAAATCGTTCTGAGCGGTAACCTGTCTTGTAAAGCTCATAATAAAAATTAATTAGTAGTGGTTAATGCTTAACTTTAATACGTATATAATTAAGAACCTCCTTGCATTTTAAGAATGCTTTAAAAGTTTAAATCGGATGAACCGTTCGAGAAATATATTTCTGGAGAGCCAGCAAGTCTCTTAAAATACACTGCCTGACAGAGAAAATGCTGCACCATGAAGGAATGCTCGAAAACAGACCAAACTTCACACACAGATAGCCAAGTGAGTCCTGAACGAATGATTTAATTGTCATATATGCAGACTAGGCTGCAGTGGCCGAATGTACACGATGATCAATAAGGAGTGTGGCCCTCACTTTGGCCGATACAGCGTTGAAACCATGTGGTGTTGATCCGAGTCCACAGTTCTTCTTCATTTTGCGGGGGTGGTAGGGTACTCAACCGACTTCCAATCGTGTCCCACAGATGCTCGATGGGCGAGAGGTCGGGGGATCGTGCTGGCCACGGAAGCATCCGCACAATGTGTAAACCATTCAGGATGATCCAAGCGGTATGCGGCAAGCCCACACAGCACAGAATATTTCGTATATGTTACAAGTACGTAGCACTGAAACATCGAGACTTTTCAAATACGTTGCGCAATGTAACAGTAATGTTTCAGAAACCCTGCGGTTACGTCAAAATATCCGCAAACGTTATAAAACTTTGAAACATAGCCGATACGTTACAGTGAAAGATCTTTTTAACTTCAACCTAGCAACTTCATGTTACTGTTCAGATCATATCAGATCAGATCATATGTAGAGGATTTTAGGAAGGGAGTGTCGGACGACAGGTATTTATATTAGGTCGCCCCGTTGCGCGTGCTTGCCATTCTGACTCACGCTGTTGTGTTGGTTGCATCCTTTGAAAGTGAAGTATGCCTCGGTCAAAAGTTCGGTAGATATTCGAGAAGTTGGAGGAGTTCGCGAGGGGCCACATCGTCGGGCTCCGAGAGGTAGGATGGTTTTATTGCCGTATTGCGCGCCATACCGGTCTTGCGGATATCACGATAGCACGTGTTTGGCGGCACTGAATAGAACAAAGCACACAACAGCGTCAAAAAGGGTCTGGGAGACCTAGACGAGCCACGGAAAGAGAGAAGCGACGGGTTGTCCAACATTCGCGGAGTGACCCAACAGCCAAGATTGCGGATATTCGGCGAGCAGTGGTGAGCTCACTTCATCGACCGATTAGTGTCAGCACCATTGGCAGACGGCTGCACGACGTAGGACTACACGGACACAGACCATTACGACGACTGCCCTTAACACCATTGCATCGTCGCCGAAGAATGCAATGGTGTCGTGCCAGAATGTCATGGAGCCACGTAGAATGACAGCGGGTGATATTCAGTGACGAGTCCCGCTTTTGTCTTGGAGGTGACGACCACCGACTCCGTGTGTGGATGCACCGTGGGCATCGCCAGGACGAACGCTTTGTTGTCGAGCGTCACACGTCCAGAAGGCCTAGTGTCATTGTGTGTGGTGCAATTGCCTGCTATGCCAGATCGCCTTTGGTGTTCATTACAGGCAATTTGAGAGCCCAACGATACGTTAATGAGGCCCAGGAACCAGTGGCCCGACCTTTTCTGAACGCTCACTCCGGTGCGATTTTCCTACAGGACAACGCTCGTCCCCATACTGCTGCTATCTGGAGAGCTTGCCTTCAAGGCACTGACACTCTGCCATGGCCAGAGGCATCGCCAGACCTATCGCCGATTGAAAATGTGTGGGATGCTATTAGACGCGCTATCCACACTCTACCCCTACCGCACAATCTGCAGCAACTGCATGAGAAAATTGATGCTGCGTGGGACGGCGTATCGCAGGATACCATTAATAACCTGTACAACTCCATGCTGAGACGTCTGGCATGCTGTGTGATTAAACATGGCGGCCCGACGCCATACCGAGAAATACTACTTACTGGCGTGTAGCTCAAACAATATTGTCCATAATAGTATCAATATTTACTCATTTATTGTTCTTCGTAGCCTTTACCTTCCTCCAGAACAGAATTGCAATCCGACACGTCCTTCTGTGTGCAACTATTGTTTTGACGATGAGTGTATATATACACTGAATTGCCAAAAGTTATGGGATGCAATATGAAAATTTTTAACTGGCGCTGTCGTCGGTATAAAGATTTCAACGCACACCATGATTATTTTTATGTGTTGCGAGGTTTAATTTCGTGTGTCAGGTTAAACAACTGCTAGTAGGATCACGGCAAGCCGACTTGAATTATCGGAGTTTGAACGAGGCATGGTAGTGGGAGACAGACGGATGAGACATTCAATTTCCGAAGTTGTGCTAACATTCAACATTCCTTGATCCACGGTGTCACGTGTGTGCCGAGAATACCTCATGGAAGGCGTTACCACCCACCGTGGAGAGCGCAGTAGCCTACCACGCGTGCTGAATGACCGTGAACAGCGTGGTAGGCTACTGGTGGACTGTCGTCGGAAGGGTATAAAGCACACGGGCGGTGTACACTCAGCAATTCGGTGAAAGCTTACATCGGTTTGAACGCCGTCGAGTTGCTGCCACCGTGTGATATGGCCAACAGGCATTGCAGTATAAGACATCTGGATGACTTTACCCGAGGTCGTGTCATTGGGAAGTTGGAAGAAGATCGAAGTGTGACTAGTGTGGCCGAGAAGTTCGGGATCGCTCACAGCATCGTCTCACGAGCTAGGAGAGCATTTCAAACGACAGGAACAGCTGTCCGAGAGTTTAGCAGTGGTCGTCCACGAGCACTGTAATACCAAAAGTGTAGAATATAAAGTATTTCTCGTCCGATCGGGAGATTTTCAGCGTTTACAACCAGAAATACTTTATGTTTTAGGACAAAAAATCCTTTATATATTACACTTTTGGTGCCCTCCCCTCCCCCCGACAGGTTACCTGAGGCAGCACATGCCCTCAGATAATTCGCTGACTTGTAGCTTGTAAATGCTGAAAATCTCTCGATCGAACCAGAAATCAGAAATTATTTGTATTTTATACTTTTGGTGCCCCCCCCCCCCCCCGACGGTTTTCCTAAGTCAAAGTAGCTTGTTAACCCTGAAGTTTTTGTTGAGTTGTAGATCACAAACTTTTTTTTTATAAATTACATTAATAATCAAAATTAAGAAAAAGACGAAATTACGGAAACTTTATGACTCAGAAAAACGATCTCTGGGGGGTCGTGGCCACGAAGCGGTCAAAAATACAATTTTCATACGGCTCCTTAAAATTTTTGTCGCTAGTTCTCCTACACCCAGCTAACTTGGGTACGAGAGTACCACCAAAGAATATCCCAGTAACACATGGAACGACTACGAGAGTGCTTTGGTGAAAAGGCATAAATGCGCATGCACATCCACGCCGTAGCCAAATCAAAAATCTTAAAAATCGCCGGAATTATGTACAATGGAAACTATAAAGCAGTGTATCGGTGAATGCTATCTTTTTTTTTTTATTGGAGGTTTAACGACCACCGTGAGCAACTCATTGGGCTATAAGTAGTCGCCCGTCCCTATTTAGGGCCACAGGCTCCAGGGAAGGGAGAGAACCAGTGTCGTAAGACAAACACAACATCCATGCCTCACCGGGATTCGAACCCGGACACCTTTCGGACGAATGATCAGAAGCCATCGCTTAGACCACTGCGCCACCGAGGAGGCGAATGCTATTTTTAACTGTACAAAGAGTTATGTTCCAAAATAGATGTTGCTGAACCGTAATTGTAAGATATCTCTGAAAGTGTAACGAAAATGAGAGATTGTAACATTATTGATACATATCTGAAACGTTTTGTGCTCTATATGAGGTGTTATCCTGTTGAAAAACGGCGTTTGGGGATGCTCTTCAGATACGGTAGGGCCACGGGCCGTAACACCTCGTCAACATGGCGCCGTGCCCTCAATGTAGCCGTAATGCGTACCAGCGCTGAGCTGCTGTTGGCGCTGATACTAACCCACACCATGATTCCACGTTGTCGGGCCGTGTGGCGCTCCACAATGGCGGAGGAATCCGTTCGTCGGCCACGTTGCCTCCAGACTCTTACACGGCGATCATCTGTGGTGAAACAGAACCGTGATTCGTCGCTGAACACCACACTGTTCCATTCGGAATCCCGTGCAACTCCGGAGTGAGACCACTCCAAGCGGTGACGACGATGGCTTGCTGTTAAGGATATCCTTCGCAACGGACGGCTGAACAGTAAACCAGGCGTAACCAATCAGCGCGCGACACTGTTCGCGTCGATATTGGAGCATCCAAGCCTCCCCGTACACTCCACAAAATGTCTCCCGTTGTGGCCTGTGGGTCCGCTACGGCATGACGTCAGATGCGACGATTCGGTGCGCCCGGACGTCCGTCTCCGCTCCCCGGTCCCCCTACGACGTTGAATGGATCCTTCCTGGAACCACTGTCTCCAAATGCGATCGACGGTTGCCTCATCACGTTGAGTTTCTTCTGCAACACGATGCCAGGACCATCAAGCGTAATGAAGGCCTGCGATGAGACCTCACGTGAACTCATCCGTTTGACGAAATAGCGTACGACGGCGTCTTAACGGTATTGGCACCCCTTATTCGTTCTTCAGACACCGTTACAGCAGAACCACTCACTTACTGCGGCCGTGACGACGTCTCGACTGATTGCCTCACGGGCTGGTTGTTCGCTTATGTCCTACGCACCGTTCGTGCGATTGGCCTGCAAATGCGATCATTCGCATTACTTGTACGTGTACACCCACCCTGAAATTTGAATGGCGCTGCGATCACGTCTTCGTGACGTGGTATTTTCTCTTTCAGTCAGTGTAATTAGTATGTTGCCTAACTTTTGTGAGAGTGATACTGACTGGATTCTGGGTTCCTATATCTACAATTGAAGACTGCTTTTCTTTGCTTTTCTTTAAGACCAGTATTACCTAGGGCACGCAAAAGGTTGCTGCATAACAGTGTTATTGCAGCTGGACCCCGTGAGTGGAACAGACTGCCATTATACATCAGGGAAATTGCGGACTCTAGGGTATTTAAAAAACTGTTACGAGAGTTTTTGTTGTTTGTTTGAGTTCCTGTGTTCCTTTCTTTACTGTATGCTCAACACCGGTCGTATTTTTTAATAATACTACTTTTATCGTTTTGACCTGACACATCTAACTTTGGAGATCGGGGGCTCGTCAGGCTTAAATTTAAGCCTTTTTCCTTGGCTCCATGTTACAGTTCCATAGAACATTATGTTATTTTTTTTTTAAAATAACATTGTATCGAATTGTTTTTTTGGTCAATTGTAAGCTGATTATGTTATTTTTTTAAAAATAACATTGTATCGAATTTTTTTTTTTTTTTTGGTCAATTGTAAGCGGGATTAGTGCTTGTATGTTCATGTTTATTATGCTAGATATATTTGAGGTGGTTGAGCTCTTGTTTTCTCTTCGATTAAATAATTAGTACTAAATGCTATTAATTTATATGTGGTTGAGCTCTTGTTTTCTCTTGGATTAAATAATTAGTACTAAATGCTATTAATTTATATTGAACTTTGTGATATTACTGTGACTTCATGTTTTTATTCCATTGTGTTAATATTGTGTATGACGAAGTAAATTTCTCTTTCATTTCTGTCCACGCCAGGATTCGAACCCGGATCCCCTCATTCCGGAATAAGTCGCTCTTATCAACACACCTCAATAGTCGCTCTCAATAATATCAACACCTCTCTCATACAATAGATCAGTCGTCGCTTTTTATCTCGTGTTCTTATCTTATTACATGCATACGTCACGTGCATTCCACCTCAATTGTGTTGCCAAACGAATTCATTTGAAGGAAAAGATATTCCGTTAAGCGTGAAGAATACTGAGAATAAACTCAAGAATTACATAGGGAAAGAAACTAAAAAAGGAAAGTTAATCTAGAATATACGTCACATGTGTAATTATTTAAATTTAGTTTAGTGCACATGACAATTTTTGATGTTTGTGTTCTGTTAGATATAAATGTACTGTGTTGTATGGCAGAATTTTCATTAAATTCAGTTCAATTCAATATAACGTACAAGTTTGTCCGCGCCGAACATCGGAGTAAGACGTTCTCCCAACTGAGCTACGCAGACAAACTGCTATTTGCCTTCATCTCATGTGCGTCCTGCGGTGCAGACACGTCACAGAGTCCATAATCCTGGGGGTGCAAGATGGCCATGAACGGATGCAGATTGGCCTTCAAGGATTTACACGTTGCATGAACCGTTCACAGATGCATCTAGACTTACCAGAGATCCCAACGTGTGCCGGTTGAACACACCTCAGACCATAACAGAGCCTCCACGAGCTTGAAAAGATTTTTGTTGAAATTGGTCTATCGCTTCGTGCGGTTTCCGCCAGATCCGAACCTTTCCGTCTGCGCGAAATAAGTGGAAACAGGACTGTTGCGTATAGTCTAGTGATGTGGAAGTGGGACTGTGGTGGGTCGGCGGCTCTGATAACCTCTTCAGGTTCATAATCGCCTGACGGTCTATGTGAAGACTTTTCTAGCACCTCCCTCGTTACAGTCGGTGGTGATTTGTGTCACTGTCGCTCACTTGAACTGTGCGAAACAGACGTCGACGGCCACGAACATCCATCTCCTTTCTCCGCCCACAAGGCTAGCTACGATGCAATACTCTTCCGGAAATGGCGTATTTCTGATACACCGTTAATATTGTCGAATAGGGAGAATACGATTTCTGTACCACCTCCCCGATAAAGTAACTCATGTGTAGGGGCAGCCACTTTACCCCTCTTTCAAACTCTATTAAAGACGTTTATCCATGCTGACACTAAATTACTGTCTACGTGAATGCAATGATTCCTCATATATGCACCTAAGAAATGGTGGGTTGGCCTTGTAACAAGACGGGTGACAACGTCGTGTTACCCAGTAACCAGGTACCCCTTTATTTCTGTCCTCTAGGTGTATACAGGGTGATTGTAAACTCCTTCAACAAAACAAGAGGGATGATAGTACACATCAAGACGTACAATATTTACAACGGAACCTCGGGCTTCATCCCACTCCTAGTGCTAGAAAAGAGCATGTTCGAAAGTGCACGAGAAGCACAAGATGCAAATCAGGTGCGCTGAGCACGTGCGTAGACGACGAGGAGCAAACATTTAAAAACGCAGCCGAACTCGTCCAGCGATATTACCATGCGAACATCACACAAGAATTGACGTATTTGTGAAGGGCATGAAGGACTACACGTACGACATATCCCTGGCGGTGGATTGGACGCGGTGGACCTGTGGTTTGCCCTCCACGCTCCCCGGGCCTTAATCCACTGCACTTCTTCTTCTGGGGGAACATGAAAACATTGGTGTTCGAGACACCCGTGGACACCCTGGAAGATCTCGTCGCGCGAATCGCTGCAGACAAGATCAACACCACACCGGAAGTCTACGAGAGGGTGCAGTAGTCCTTCATTCACTGGTGTGGGCTGTGCAACGACGCCCTTGGACGCCAGTTTGAGCAGCTCTTTTGAGTCTTTCTCTGATGCGATTGGAATTGTGCAACTCATAAGTTAGGTATGTCTCTCTGTTTTCACTGTTGAAGGCTCAACGTGGATATGTAACTTTATTCTTTTCTGGCACTAGGAGTGGAATGCTGCCCTAGGTTCCATTGCAAATATTTTTCGTCTTGATGTGTGCTATCACCCGTCTTGTTTTGTTGAAGGAGTTTACAATCACCCTGTATATGTATCCTAAATTTAGCTTTTGTGTTTTCTTTGTTGGTCAAATCGCCCCTACCATTCCCTTTTTCTGATCCGCAAAACTGCTGTCGATTAAGAATGAAATTGGGATGAAACACGCAATGCTAATCAGCATTTTAGTTACAGTGATCCAATCGAATATGCACAGACGTTTCTAAGAATGAATCAGCTACAGGGCTGTTGGTTAAGATTTAGTCAGGGTCTAACATCTGCCATTGAACAAATGATAGATGCAAAAGTCCAAAATTCAAAATCATGGATAATATAGGGTCTGTAAAATACTATGAAATTGAAAGTTTTGAGGTTTTTTGAAATCTGACGGCGAAGTGAGGAAGCGAAAAAATTCTCCCGTAATAGACGTACAATAATAGTTAAAGTGAAAACAGATTTCGGCTTCGCAACTTTTTTATTTGCCTCGCCTACAGTGGAAAACTTCATTCACAGTTCCTTTAAAAAATGAAAAGTCGTTCACTGTTTGCTTTTAAATGAATCGCAAAAACGATGCCTATTTTTTTTTCTAAATTTCCATTCTATATTTTGTAATTTTTTTATTAAATTTGATAAATATTTTTTATTATTGCTCTTCAAAGTGTAAATTCGTGCTACAGCTCATTAGCGCTACACATGCGCAAGAGGAATTCGAAGAATGAGGTGCAGACTGCACTTGAAACTTTGGTTAAAACCAAGCCGTTCGTTTTCTGGAAAACGGCATTGAAACTAGAAAGAAATAGGGGGATTGCGGGACTCACAGGCTACCCAAACACTGAAGTGCCCCCATCCACACACACACACACACACGAAGGTTCACAATTGCCCCCAGCTAGATCCAATATCTATGAGGCAAAAATGAGGGAACTTCGTGCAGTTGAAATGGTAAGTCAGATACTTGCTGTTTCATGCACGATCAAAGAACGAGGTCCATGAAGCCACGTGCACAGAATGACGATACACTTTAATTAAAAACACGTTAAAACTATGTACATAATCTAAACAACCTCATGAGATCTTTCGAACTCCCTAAGAGTTCATCCTCAGATGATAGTGACCGCAGTGGAGGCTATGTGGCGTTTATACGTATACACGAAGTGTTGGCAAGAAACACTTTGCAACATGAGAAGAATATAAAAATTACATGTAAAAGCACTAGCAAAAGTATAAAGTTATTATTCAATATCCTCAGGGGTTGAGTCAGCTGGCAAAACCCTGGTATTATCAATGAATAATAATTGCCAAGCCTGAGAGATATTCTTGGGCATATCATCATTACAACAGTAATTGGCAACATAGTGAATGAATAAACTTTCAGTAAATCGAAGTTTACTTTCGGTAAACTTTCTGTAATCTTAGTGGCGAGGGTGGAAATGACCAGGGTGTCTTTTGATACAGGTCAATGTGACCCCGTAGCAACAAGGCGACCCAAGGCCGTGGTGGATGAGTGCATCTTAACGTTACATTGATGTTCAGATAAGCGCACTTTAAGATTCCGAATGGTGGAGCCAATGTAAATCTTTGGAGAGGTGTCCTAGTCTAAAGGTTCCAAGTGAATGCGGTACACACCAAAACGGTGTGGCATTGCGACTGAATCTCTATTCTTATGAACCAAGTCGAACAAGTTATAGGTTCTGATGCCGAAATCTCAAAAACCAAGTTACTTTGTTGGTCAAATCTCAAAAAACAAGTTTCTTATTTGGTCAAAACCAAGTTTCTTTGTTAGTCAAATCTCAAAAACAAGTTTCTTTGTTCGTCAAAACTTAGTTTCTTTGTTGGTCAAATCTCAAAAAACAAGTTTCTTTGTTGGTCAAATCTCAAAAAACAAGTTTCTTTGTTGGTCAAATCTCAAAAAACAAGTTTCTTTGTTGGTCAAAACCAAGTTTCTTTGAAATCTCAAAAACCAAGTTTCTTTGAAATCTTAAAAACCAAGTTTCTTTGTTGGCCATGTGTGATGGCTACATGTGTGAAAAACAGCAAGTATGAACCAAGTTGAACAAGTTATAGGTTCTGATGCCGAAATTATCCAAGTAAACAAGTTATAGGTTCTGATGCCGAAATTATCCAAGTAGACAAGTTATAGGTCCTGATGCAAAATGTAATTCTTTGACTGATATTACATTTTAGCCAGCTTGCTTCTGTCTCTTACAGAAATATAGAAAGAATGGCGATTTCACAAGTAGAAAAAATATTAAAATTATAAAGATGTGTTCAGGAAGCACATGACCATTCTTAGGAGAGGATGGGGTCTGGACCCGACTGAGTCTCCTCGTCTGTACACTACGGGCTGTATCGGTAGCATGCTGAACGGAATATGTTGATTCGATTTGCGATCCACATTGATGCAATTTTCCAGTTTTTTTAGGAGATGGCAGATAGCTACATGTGTGAAAAACAGCTAAATACACAGCTCCTGTGCCGAAAATATAATCTGCCTCGTTATTCTTCTGGCGTGAAAACAAATAATCGCAATGTGCAGAACTATTGACACCGTCTTGACAAGTAGTCGAAATGTGCTGAACTGTTGCCACCCACTTGACAAATAGTCGAAATGTGCTAAACTGTTGCCACTGTCTTGACAAGAAGTCGAAATGTGCTGAACTGTTGCCACCGTCTTGACAAGTAGTCGAAATGGGCTGAACTGTTGCCACCCACTTGAAAAATAGTCGAAATGGGCTAAACTGTTGCCACCGTCTTGACAAGTAGTCAAAATGTGCTGAACTGTTGCCATCGTCTTGATAAGTAGTCGAAATGTGCTGAACTGTTGCCACCGTCTTGACAAGTAGTCCAAATGTGCTGAACTGTTGCCACCGTCTTGACAAATAGTCGAAATGTGCTGAACTGTTGCCACCGTCTTGACAAGCAGTCGAAATGTGCAGACCTGTTGCAACCCTCTTGAGAAATAGTCGAAATGTTCTAAACTGTTGCCAACGTCTTGACAAGTAGTCGGAATGTGTTGAACTGTTGCCACCCTCTTGAAAAATTGTTAAAAACAAATAAAGATTAGGTCAAAACTATTCGTATTCCAAATTGTTTATAACAATGAAACATATAAAAAAATGTTAATAAAAACATACAAATAAATCATTGTTAACGAAAACATTTTGGTTTGTTATGCATGACACGGTGAAGTAAAAAAAATCAGTAGCAATGAAATGATACGTAACTTACTTTTCCAATTATCCACTTATTAATTTGGGTCAAGGTCGAATTGTTCGTGACAGCGGCAGTTGGCGCCGTTCGTTCGTGCCTCTGGACAACACTTATTCCCTGAGAAAATAGACTCACGCTTCCATTGCTGACATCGTGTCCATGGCTTAAATAATTGAGCGAATTCGAGAAACTACAAGAACCGTTTTGTATGACGACAGTAGTGACATGACTTACAACATCCCGCGAACATCTGATATGGACCTGTGCTTTGCAACTGTGACCTCCTAACTGAGATCGTTAGAGAGAATGCTTGCTTTTACAGAACCTGTTCTTAAATAAATCTCAAACCGAATAAAAAAAACAGCGCTTTCCTAAAAAATATATTTTTCCTCGTTTTGGCAACTGATAATCTAGAATTCGTATCCATATACAGTAATTTGCGTTTATGTTAAGTAAATATTTTCACGCGTAAGCATGACGCAGAAATAGATTGTACTGGAACAGATAAGATAGATACTTATAATGAATTGAATTCTCCGGCTGGACGTGTAGTGCAGGAAAGCCTACGTTAAGTCACGTTAGGGTTATTGAAAGGTTACTTGACGTAGCTAAAGTGTGCTTAATCATCAAAGTGCTAGAGTTTGTTTAGGTAAGACACGCACGTGCAATAAATTCCAAGAATATGGAATTTATTTTTACTCAGCTTTCCTCATTATCATGAATATCAGTAATATAACTTCGGTTTTAGTACATTAGTACCCTGAAGGCTCCTTATTAGAGCGGTAAACACAATATTCCCTGAACTTAACGTAAACACTCAATGAAATAGACTTAACGGCCAGACAGAGGTCTGACAATAAAATGAACTAAGTAAACGTACTCACTTTTAACCTTTTATTGGGGAGCTCCTGGTATTACTTCCAAATACACACTCCAAAATAACACAACTACTGATAGCCCGAACTTTCGTACTATCGTAATATCGTAGAAAACTAGGTAAATCGCATATCAATAATCAGGAAGAATCTATCACATATAAAACGAAGCTCTCTAGTCTCTTGAGCGCGCCTATATATATACTGCATACCACCACGTCATGACTTACACTCGTTGCCACATATAATTCAGCGGGAGGAACAATATCTCGTTAAGTGAGAAGATAATTTGCATAGGAAAATAAAATAACAAGAGATAGTAAAATTAAAAAGAAACTGAATCTAGAGTATACGTTACATCATCTCCCCCTTATTTTTTTTTTTTTTTTTTGAAAAACCTATCAAATTTTGAGTGTAGTCTTACATTTCGCTAACTGACGTTTATCGTCCTACTTTTTTTTTTTTTTTTTTTTTTTTGTGGCAGCAGTATTTACAACTTTAAGCTTGGCATAACAAATTCAGTAAACCTGTGTCCGCAGCTATTGTCGTCTGTGAAGCAGGAAACACTTTTTATACATGTACAGAACAAACCTGCATCGGCATACCTTATTTTTATTCTGCCCAGCAGGAATCACTTTTTTGTTTTCATTTTTACTTTCTCATATTTTCAACTCAATATATATTTATCGTTGATTACAAACAAACTGTATCAGCAGCGAAGATTGCCTGTAGCTGCCTAACAGTAACAATTTTCACTATTTTACCCCTAACACACACACATATATATCATCATCATCATCATTGTCAACCATTATCAATCCACTGCTGGACGAAGGTCTCCCAAGTGTCCTCCACAACGGTCTGTCTTGTGCCAGTCTCCTCCATGTCACTCCCGCATACTTTCGAATTTCATCCACCCATCTTCCATGTGGTCTTCTTCTGGGTCTTTTCCTGTCCCTTGGAATCCAATCTAAAATTTCGGCTGTCCATCGATGGTCTGTTCTTCTGGCAGTATGTCCAGCCCATTGCCATTTCAGGGATTTAACTCTGATCATGATGTCTTCCACTCTTGTCATTTTTCGGATCCACGTGTTCCTCTTCTTATCTCTCCTAGTTACACCAAGCATGCACCTCTCCATGCTGCTTTGAGTTGTCTGCAGCCTTTGTATGTCTCTTTTAGCTAAGGTCCACGTCTCTGCACCATACGTAAGTACTGGAAGGATGCATTGATCAAACACTTTTCTTTTAAGACATAATGGCATATTGCTCATGAAAATTATGCTGTTTCTTCCAAAAGCTCTCCAGGCAAGTTTTGTACGCCGATTAATTTCTTCACCAATGTGACCCTCACTTGATATCTGCTGTCCAAGATAAACGTACGTGTCTGTTATCTCCAGCTTTTCTCTATCAATCGATAAATCTTCAATTCTTGTAAACGCATTGTACATCACTTTTGTCTTCTGAAAGTTCATTTTTAATCCCACTTCTTTACTCTTGTCAGCAAGTTCCTGCATCATACTCTGTAGCTCTGATGGGGTAGTTGCAAAAATGACTATGTCATCAGCAAAACGAAGGTGGGTTAGATAATCTCCATTAATCTTTATCCCTTTGTTTTCCCAGTTCAGTGATTGAAAGACATTTTCCAATATGGCATTAAAGAGCTTCGGAGATATGGTGTCACCTTGTCTCACTCCTTTTCCAATTTTTATGTGTGTTGTATTTTAAAATAGCAGAATCTTTGCACTTGCATTTTCATAGATGTTATTAATAATATTAATGTATGCATCTTCAATACGGCAGGATTTCGGAGCCATTGCAACTGCTGATGGTTTCACCGAATCACCCCTCCAAAATGACTCCACAACTTAAATCACACACACATATATATATATATATATATATATATATATATATATATATATATATATATATATATATATATATATATATATATATATATATATAATATATAAATGGATTAGTAAACGGACATAGAATATATGTATATATATAAAAACTACATATATACACAAAAAAGAACGTGTAGGCCCACAAGGAGAAAAAAAAATTCTGTCACGCCAACTGGTCGTGCAGGAAAAACAACATAATGAGAAAATAACCTGTGCACGAGAACTTACTTATCTCGAGGACGCATAAAAAACCCTAGTACGATATCTTTTTCCAGGCCTAAGCGGACTGGTAAATTCTGGTGGCGTCGATCTTTTCTGCGACTTGAATGGATCTGGAACATCTGTAATCTGTCGGTCAAGAAATTCTGAAGTCTGTCGGTCAGGAATGCCCTGCGTCTGACAGGAACGGTCAGGAACGGCTGAAGTCTGTCGGTCAGGAATGCCCTGCGTCTGACAGGAGCGGTCAGGAACGGCTGAAGTCTGTCGGTCAGGAATTCCGTGCGTCTGACAGGAGCGGGCTCCCCCAGGCTTTCGATATGTTGTCCCTTTGTGCTGGGGCCCATGTTGTCCTTCTAGCATTCTTTTGAAGGGACGTGGCTCCGGCCACATCGCTTGTTTTCTCTTTCTACTTTTTGGCATGACAGTAGAAGCAGGCATCGGCCCTGTTTGCCCTGAGCGTAAGTTCCAGGGACGAAACCCGGGCGGATGCAAGGATCTCTGCCTTCGTCGCTGGTGCGGCGAAGCAGAGTGGGGAGACAAGTTGCGTTTTCGACCAGCTTTTGGTGTTTGCTGGACGGTTTGTAATATGTGTCAGACGCTTAGGAATCGTCAAACTGTTGTCTATATCTGGTAAATCAGAAATATGTGATGACTCTGAGTCGCTGCTGTAAGTTAGTGGTCGTGCAGGGCGATGTTTATTTCTGCCTATTGGAATGCTCTCTGACGAGGTATTCAAGGAAGTAGGAGCTTGTGTTGGTGCAGAGTTATTAGGGAATGGTGCAGCAATAGTCTCGGCAATGTTTGGAGGGAAGGGAATGATACTAGAATTTGAAGAACTTGATTCGAGCCTTCGTCTTATGGTAGAATCAGGTTGCGTTCTTGGAAGCCAGTTTTGTGGAGGAGGGTGAAGAAACAATCACTGGAGATTCTTCAAAAAAGTTTGTTGGTTCGTCCAAAATTTCTGGATGTTGATCGTGTGATATAGACTCTTGAGTCTGTTGAACAAAAGGTTGAGTAGGGTTGATTATAAAATCTATATTTCGTTCATGATACTTGCGACACTGACCAACCTGTACGTATTGAAATTGATTGTCAGGTTTTTCAAGGATAATGTTATTTTCATACACATTTGCCACCCGATATGGACCTTCGTAGCTGGGTGCAAATTTCTTTACTAAAGTATGAGAAACAGAAGACTGGAAGTGTGTCTCCAAGAGAGTTAGATCTCCAACGACAAGATCTGGTTCCCTACGCCTAGTATTATAGTATCTTGCTTGAGCCGCTTGTGCTCCTATCATTGCAACACGAGCTTTCTCTGCCATGATTTTCGAACTGATTGCGGAGTTGGTCGCTGGTTTAGTTCGTCGATAATCCCCGTTAAATTTTCAAAAGGGGTCTTAATTTTTCGACCCAAAAAAAGTTCTGCGGGAGTAAATTTAGTAGATTCGTGAACAGACGAGCTGAGGGCGAACGAAAAAAGCTCAAGATGTTCGTCCCACCGCTCGTGATGATCCATGACAAATGTAGCGATCATTTTAACTAGCATGCGGTTTACTCGTTCCGCGGGATTACTCTGGGGATGATATGGGGAAATGAATTTATGCTTAATGTGGAGTCTCGCACACATTCTTTCAAAAATGTCAGAAATAAATTGGGGACCATTATCCGAAACTACTTTATTAGGTGCACCATATCTAGAGAATACTTCATTAATTAATACATTACAAATACCTTCCGCCGTAGCGGCTTTAATGGGAAAGACCTCGACCCATTTAGAGAAATTATCGGTTAATACTAAAACGTAACGAGCTTTGTTTTTAACAGATCAGGGATAAGGTCCCAATACATCTATTGAAATAATGTCAAAAACATGACAACTGGAACTAGATTTCAAGTGACCCGCCGGTCTTACATTACGGTAATTATAAATCTGACACAAGTGATATGATTGAACGTATGCGAGCACACTTTGGTACATGCCAGGCCAATAGGTAACATCCCGCAATTTACAACGGGTCTTGCGAATGTCCTAAATGGCCAGCAATAGGTTTGTCATGAAATTCGTTTAAAAGGGCCATTCTAAGGGTTCGCGGAATACATGGGCGAAACTCCGCCCTAGTAGTCCTAGATTTCGTATAGTAAAGAACACCCTCAATGACTTCAAAATGCTGTGACCTCCCAGCCACAGAAGGGTCACTTTGTTGTGGTGAACCCGCAAGCAAAAAATTATAGGTTTCCCCAAAATCTGGATCATTTACTAATTCTGCCATTATCTGCTCTATGGATGTTATATCAGCTATTAAAAGTAAAGGCTGACATCCAGGAGTAGTTTCTGTGGGAACCCCACTAATCGGGACGCGAGATAATGCATCCGGTAATTGATTCTTATGACCTGGCTGGTAAGAAATTTTGATATTGCTCTCTTGTAACTTCAGAGCCCACTTCATAAGTCTTTTAGACAGGTGCTTAGCAGAATTCAAATACTGAAGGGCAGAATGATCCGTAATTATATTAACTGTCAATTCGTTGAGATAACATTGAAATTTTTCAAGAGCATACACTACAGCAAGACATTCGCGTTCCGTAGCTGAATAATTGCGTTCAGCTTTGGCTAAAATACGGGACGCAAAAGCTATTGGATGCCCATCTTGTGACAAAACGCAACCAAGACCAACTCCGGATGCGTCAGTGTAAATACCAAATTCCTTAGTATGATCTGGGAAAGCTAATACAGGAGGCTGAGTCAACGCAGATTTTAGTGCTTCAAACGCTGCGTTAGCCTCAGTTGTCCAAACAAACTTCTTGTATTTACGTTTCAAAGCATACAATGGCTCACAGATTGTAGCATAAGCGGGGACGAACTGCTGATACCATCCGGTCATTCCCAGAAAGCGTGATAGTTCTTTGGCTGTTTTTGGCCGTGGAAAGTCAACTATAGGCCTGATTTTTTCATCATCCGTAAATAAGCCGTGGGGAGGGATTTTCAACCCCAGATATACAATCTCTTCCCTCGCTATCTGGCATTTACTAGGTTTTAACGTTAATCCAGCATTGTATATGAGTTGGAACACCTGTTTGAGCAGAGAAAGGTGCTCGTCAAAAGTCTCGGATGTAATAATAATGTCATCCAAATATAAATGCACATGGGGACCTAGAACAGGTCTGAGAACCGTATCCATAAGCTTTTGGAAAGTAGCAGGTGCAGAGGCTAGTCCAAAGGGCATACGCAGGTATTCATAAGCCCCGAAAGGAGTTACAAAGCTTGTTTTATCTACGGAGTCTGGATGTACCGTAACCTGCCAATATCCACTCGCCAAATCCAAGGTTGACATCCATTTAGTTGACGATAGGAAATGCAAATTATGCGACATGACAGGTAGTGGATAATTTATCGCTTTCGTGACTTGGTTGAGCTTGCGGAAATTTGTCACGAAACGAAATTCTTTGGGTTGTTTCTTTGGAACAAGAAAAGCAGGTGAGGCCCAGGCGCTTGTTGATTCCCTTATTATGCCCTGTTTAATCATCTCTGAAATTTGACGTTGCATTTCATTTTTTTTATGGGGGAGCGCAAGGGTAAGGTTTCGTCGCTATCGGTTTCGAAGCATCAGTGTCAATGACGTGATAAACCACCTGTGTGAAACCAGGTTGGTCGGAAAATAAACCAGGTCTTCCATTCAAAAGTTGAGAAAGCTGGTGTCGTTGCTTCTCATTCAGTTGTTTACTCAGTAACAAATTCGTTATGTCTATAGGATCTTTAGGAATCACTTCGACAGGTTCCGGAAAGGAAATAACATGGTGTTCGAAATTCATGGTAATTTTAAAAAAGTATTGATAAAATCTATGCCCATTAGACATTTAACAGGTAGGTCGTCTATGAGCAGGAAAGAATGCGTAAAACGAGCCTTTCCCAGCCCTAGAGATAATGTGACAGTTCCTGTGATATTGAATATTTCGTTATTTTCACCTCGCAAATACTGCCTCGCAGGCTGGACGTGTATTGCAGGAAAACTTTCAGTGCAAAACTTCGTATTTAGGGCTGATATTTCAGAACCACTGTCGAACTTTGTCTCGACAATAATATCTTCAATTGTCAATAACACATCAGGCAACTGAGGAGTTTGGACAGTCAATAATACTATTTTAGGGTCAGAATTCTTGGTATCAGGAAGCAGTGCCGACCCTTGGTCTACTTCCTTTGGAAGTTTAAAGGATTCCTATTTGTATTTTCATGCGGTCTGGAACCTCGGCCCTGCCTGGTATCGGTAAAGTTTTCACACTTAGAAAAACTTCGTGAAAACTGCTGCGGGAACTCACCATTTCTGTTGAAATTTCCATTTCCAGTATTTCTTCCCTCAGCACGGGCAGAAAAATCATTATTGCCCTTAGCATAAAAATGTTCCGAATTCTGCGGATTGGAACGGGGTCGAGCATACTGTGCATTTGTACTGTACCCAGAAAATTGTGTAGAAACTAGCGGTTGGTGTACCACTCTTCTATGCGGTGGTACGTATGATGCTTGGACTTGAACCTGTGTACGCTCGTGTTGAAAGTCATTAGGCCTATTATGCTGCTGAGGATTTTCGTGATAAGCCTCCCGGGGTTCCCGAGCATGTTTAGTTGGTCCATGTTTGCCGTGTCGCTCCTCATACGTTCGTATGAGGCGAAGGCATTCATGTATTGTAGCAGTGTGTCGGACCTCAATAAAATCCTGTAGAAATGGATCGAGCTGTTGCAATAGGGTGTCCAACATGTCGACATGACTGGCATGTGGATCCCACAATTTATACAAGCGTGTTGTTTCTAAAGCGAACGCAACAGGGCTATCGTTGGGTCCTTGCTTACGAGATAAAAGTTGTTGTGCAAGGCCAGCTCGACTGAGGCCGAAAGGAAAGATTTCTAAAAATTCCGCTCGGAAATTCTCATAACGAGAATCCGGGTTCGATACTCTCCACTGCCGATACCAGGTCTTAGCGGCGTCTTTCAAGCAAGTGCCTGCAATTTTCACTTTGCAATCTTGGGGAATATTGTATAAGTCGAAATGATCCTCCAAATCCTCGAGAAATTTCAAGGACCCCTCCAAACCATTGAAAGTAATTGCTCCCTCATGCGGCACGAAATGTGCAAGCATTTTGCCTCTGTGAGAGGATTGAAAAACCTCAGGTACGACCCGCGACTCAGAGTGATATGAAGATGGTGAATGACGAAATTGTGAGGAATGCCTGGGTACTTGCAAATCATTGACATCAAAGTTAGACCCACAGGCTTTCTGAAAATTTTCGAAAATAACCCCACCTCCACGGAAACGTGATTCAGGTTGAAATAGTGAAGTTTTCTCAGGTAATGAAGACATAGTCAATAAGTGTCAATACCTCGTGTTCAAGAAATGTTCGGGCGCCAATTATAACGAATAGAATTCTCCGGCTGGACGTGTAGTGCAGGAAAGCCTACGTTAAGTCACGTTATGGTTATTGAAAAGTTACTTGACGTAGCTAAAGTGTGCTTAATCATCAAAGTGCTAGAGTTTGTTTAGGTAAGACACGCACGTGCAATAGATTCCAAGAATATGGAATTTATTTTTACTCAGCGTTCCTTATTATCTTGAATATCAGTAATATAACTTCGGTTTTAGTACATTAGTACCTTGAAGGCTCCTTATTAGAGCGGTAAACACAATATTCCCTGAACTTAGCGTAAACACTCAATGAAATAGACTTAACGGCCAGACAGAGATCTGACAATAAAATGAACTAAGTAAACGTACTCACTTTTAACCTTTTATTGGGGAGCTCCTTGTATTACTCAAATACACACTCCAAAATAACACAACTACTGATAGCCCGAACTTTCGTACTATCGTAGAAAAGTAGGTAAATCGCATATCAATAATCAGGAAGAATCTATTACATATAAAATGAAGCTCTCTAGTCTCTTGAGCGCACCTATATATATATATATATATATATATATATTGCATTCTATAAAGAAGAGACCTAAGCAAAAAAATACATATATAATTTTGACTCACACCTAGTACAACATAGAAAAGGTTATGTATCTACCTGTGTGAGTAAAAGGAGAAAAGATAAAAAAATAAAATAAAACAACTGAATGTAGAAGGTGTCGAGAATACTGAGCCTTGGCTTTATCAAGGACCAGCAAAAACTCTGCATTTTCTCACTTCTACAAAGACCTAGTTGGAAATGGGTTTCTGCAAGGCCATAGATGCAAGTAACATTCCCACCTAAAATAGTTTAAAAAATATATATATAAGTCATGTCCTCCGTAGAGTAGCATGACCTAGCACTAGTTAACAATTTCGCTTGCATCCATTAACCTTCATGCATACCACCACGTCATGACTTACACTCGTTGCCACATATAATTCAGCGGGAGAAACAATATCTCGTTAAGTGAGAAGATAATTTGCATAGGAAAATAAAGTAACAAGAGATAGTAAAATCAAAAAGAAACTGAATCTAGAGTATACGTTACATACTGTTAGTTCAAAACTAGTAACTACAACTTTATTCAAAATGAATATGGGTCGCATGCGGCTCAGTAGCTAGCTCACGCCATCGGTCCGGAGGATCCCCCCGTATGTGACCTTCTGCCGCTATACACCCTGCGTGATTCGGAAGTCACTTTAGGTGATTCCACGTTGAGGCTCCACACTTTAAGGCTGTCTTTGACTGAGTGTTAAGCTTCATCTTCTGCGATAGATGGCGCAAAATATTACTCCTCGGGCGTGGCTTTTATCTCTTGAGGGATTGTTCCAGAAGTTGGCGTTAGCGAATGACTAGAAGACCTAACCATATTCAGAATGGAAGCGGCCTCTCGTTGGCTTCACAATGAAAAGACAAATTGCGAGCTGTTACGTTTTAACCAATGACATTGTTTGGGGGTGGTTCTGTCTCAAATTGAAGTGTTTTCTGGTAATGTACACATTTTTTCTTCAAAAATGAGCGTACAGTAGAATTTAAGATGATCTATAGAAGACAAGATTCCAATCTCAATTCAGTGCCCATTCTTTGATTTTTATTTGGCTTAGATAATTTAAAAAAATCAGACAGAAATGAGAGATTTCGTTTCTTCTACACAGAAACACTGCCAAGCTAACTTCTGGCGCCATCTAGCGCCAATTTGGAATACTTTCGAGTCAGAAAAAATTGAATTTTTAAAAAATTCTAACAAATTTTTCGGAAAAATAACTGCCACGCGTATTAGCTATGGGTCGTTTTTATTTGTGCTCAAAATTTCAAACTCTACAAAGTAATAGTTTTCGAGAAAATGTGTTCAAAAGAATTTGCATTACAGATATAGGAAAGAATTTCCGTTACACTCATTCAAAGACAGCCTTAAGCAAATGTAACCCCCTCTAGCAGGGCATCGGTCAGGGCCTTTTCACCTATTGGATAACATTAGTAATATCCAGTGTAGGTTACACTTTTTATAGGGCTCCCTTGAATTTTGGCAAGTTTATCTGCTGGCGCTGACCCGGAGTGTGACCCGGGACCACACCTGTCATTTCTTACGCATATTTTTATTTTGTATCAAACAATAATTCTGAGCAAAGAAACATGTTTCCCCAACAGCAAATTAAATAAAAAAATGTTGAATGTTTTGTGGTGTGCAGTGTATGCAATATTTATTCGGTTACAAGGTTTGATCTGTAGCTGTTTATTTCACAGGCTTTACAGATACGTATACATACTGTGATGTTCTTAGGTTTTGAGGGTGTAACTTACAGCGCAAAAGCCATTTGCTAGTAGTGGGAATCGAACCCTCTGCTCCGGGGCCGAATACATTCCCAATTAAGCTACACCGACGAAGTTTGTCGGTGCAACTTTGCCGTCTTGGTATATGCGTCACCTCTGAAAGTTACGTCACAAACTATACGTGCAAATTCAGTTTACCTAGAGCGCCAACATTAAGTAAAGCTTGATTAATTATTGAAAACCTCGGAGAGTTTAATACTCAGTGTCCTTGATTACGTATAAATAGACTAAACGAGCAGATAAATAATAAGGCAAAACTTAAAAGAAGTTAAATATCTTGGCCTGATTACGGTCCATCATTTAATAAGGAATAAACATATTTCTGAGGCACTTGCAAATGCCATGAAGCTAAGACGCTAAATAGGCGCTAAGATGCTTAGCGCCTATTTAAAAAAATAAAAGATTCAGTCTTAAAAATAAAGTTTTGTTGTGAAAAGCCTGCTTCAGTCCTGTAATTGCTTATTGCAGTGTCATATGGGGTGTTTGTACTAAAAAGATAAAAAAGAAAATGACCTCTTTTCAGAATTAAACTAAGAATGATGATAGAGCTTGACTTACTTGGGCGTACCTCAAACTACGAAGTTCGGAAAATGTTAAAAGTAAACACAATTCATTATACTATATATATGAATTTGCAAAGCTGTGGATCATACGAATACTTTAGTTAGGGAGGCCCTTAATTATGACATTAAGGATCATATAAATTAGAAAAGGCCAAAACGTATTCTGGGAAACATACCAGAAAATAAAAATCCCTTAAGACAGGGCCTGGAAACCCAGCAGCTAACTGGGACTAAAAGCTTAGTCTTGTACGAAAAAAAAAAAAAAAAAAAAAAAAAAAGAAAGAACAGGGTTTTTGAAATGTGTGATATTGTTGAAATTCCAGGAACTTGAAAACTTCCGGTATCCATTACGTTCGCAATTGCATTTATTTTCGTACAAGGTGAGCAAAGTTGGCAGAAAATTCGCAAGAGCCGCTGATGACTTAGAGGTTAGTGATTCAGACTATTGATGCAAGGTCCTCAGGTTCGAACCTGAGCTCATCTCTCAGAGATGGTATGATTTACTAACAATCGCTAAATATCCGCCGTGCATCGGACGAGCACTTTAAGTGACGGCCCCCAGGTTGGACCCACTGGTTAAATAGGTACCCTTTCCTATGCCTCCCTCCCTGAAATTCTCTCACCCCTCTGTGTGCAACATCGTACTTGTACTGTGGCGACATCTACTGTACTCTAATCTCACTACAAACTGTTCTGTCAAAGTCGCCAGACTTGCTCTCATTCCTTCCGTTTCTGTGTCCTGCCCAAAAAGCGATCTCGCTGTAGCTGGCTGGGACCTAAACTCTACTCACTATAGACGGAAGTCCTACAAGAAAATGACAAATACTGTGGAGAAAATTTGCAAGGGCACTTTTCGGGGCATTGAGTGAAAAACTCTGTGTTGTTTTGGAGATGATATTGAGCGCTTCATTTTTTTTTTCTTTTAGGCTCCATCCTTTCTCTGCACCTGCCCTCTTTTTCTACTTCCTGGCGTCTGGGTGTCCTTCGGTGTGAGTCTGCACGTGTGGTATGAAGAGCAGCTTACAACTTTACATTCTTAACAAGAATTTCTTTAGGATTCTGTACTTTTCTTATTTCTCTGTACTTTTTTTCTTTAAGATCTACCCTATATCAGGGCACTCTGTTTCCACTTCTATTCTTCTATTTTTAAGCATTTCCAAGAAAATCAGCAAGGTGCAGCAAGAAGGGCTCTGAACCTTTTGAGGAGTTCGTCGTTTCGTTCAAACAACTCAAACTTCAAAGTTTTATTTAGTTCTTTAGGCACTAGTTAGAACACTTTATGATATCACTTGTAGCGTGATACACTCTTCACATATATCAAATTTGGTAATGCTGTAACGATCAACTTCTAATAAACTCGAACTTCCCAATGGGAGACTCAAAACATTGAAATATTAGCTGAAAAACATTTAGCGTAGAACAGTAGGTTGTTAACGAAAGCCAGTTGCCTTGACGAAAATCCTTCACAGCTCGTAAACCAACCTCACAGCTCGTAAACGAGTGGTATAGAAGGGGCTTAGCGCGCCTTAGCGGCGCTAAGGTAGTGTTTTTTTGTTTTGTTTTTTTGAGTGAAGGTTTTACGACCACCGTGAGCAACTCAATGGGCTATAAGCAGTCGCCCGTCCCTAATTTAGGGTCACTGGTTCCAGGGAAGGGAGAAAGCCAGTGCCGTAAGACAAACACAACATCCATGCCTCACCGGGATTCGAACCCGGACCCTTTTCGGACGGATAATCAGAGGCCATTGCTTAGACCACTGCGCCACAGGGGCGGCGTACCGGTTTTTGATACTTAGCGGCACTAAGGCACTGTTTTTTGAGGCTTAGTTGCGCCAAGCCACTTTTTGTGGTTAGATGGTAAGAGAAGATGGACAAAGGATTTTCTTGTAGATGATCGTGTATTCAAAAATAGGGAAATCTCTGTTCAATATACAAATGTATTCCTATCTTTTTTTTTTTGCAGTCGCCCGTCCCTAATTTAGGGTCACTGGTTCCAGGGAAGGGAGAGAGAGCCAGTGCCGTAAGACAAACACAACATCCATACCTCACCGGGATTCGAACCCGGACCCCTTACGGATGAATGATCAGAGGCCAGCGCCACCGGGGCGGCATTTCCTATCTTAAATAAATGTTTAAACTACAGAGATGCTCGCCCCGGTGGTTGAGTGGTCTGAGGCGCTGGCCTCTGGCTATTCTCTCTAACCGGAGCCTGGCTCGTGTCTTGAAAGGGGCATTGGTGATGCACTTGGCCAGTGGCGCTGGATGTTTCCCCTGCCTGAAACCAGCGTCGCGAAATTAGGAACAGGCGGCTGCTCATATCCCTACGAGTTGGTCATGGTGGTAAAGTAAGAAAATTCTGTGTGGCTGAAAGGATACAATCTGATCACACAACATGCGTCACACTGATTTTAAGGGTTCAAGAGTACAAAGGCAATGTGAACTCTTTTCTTTTTGACGACAGTCAAGTCTAAATAAAGTTATAGGTGGCAGAGCTGAGTTCAGGCTCAATTTTAAGAGCCCGAGCCCGAATTTTATATTGCAAGATAGAACCCGGGCCCGAACGAGCCCGAAAACTATGATTAACCCAGGGCAGGCTGGACCATAGGGGCAACCGGGGCGGTCTCCCAGGGCCTCGCGCCTTTAAGGGGCCCCGCAGTTTAAGAGAAAAAAATTAGTTCGAATTTTTTACAATTATTATTTTTTGTGGGTAAGTTTTCGGGTGCGAGGTCCTTAAAAAGATGTTTCTTTCTTTTTTAAGTTTTTTTTGTTTGTTTGTTTGTTTGTTTCCAATCGTCCGGTTTTCGAATAGGTTATCGCCCTTCGCCGTACAAATCCGGAGATCTGTAGATTTCAAGTGATTATTGTAACGACAATTGATATTTTCCGAATTCACGAAATCGCAAATTTAATTTCATCATTTTGTGGCCCTTGCTTTTATAAACTAAACAATTTGCGTGCAAACCAGATACTTAAATTTAAATAAAATAAAAAAGAAAAATATCAAAGTTTGTTTCGGGCTACACTTGGAGGCCATTTATTCAGTGACTTCAAAAACATTACTAGAAATTAAAATAAAAATCATATATGAGCGCGTATAAAAGTCCAAAAAGTCACTAATTTGTCAGTTACTCAATTTTGCATTAAAAATCAATCACTAAAACATGTATCAGGAGAAAAAACTATTTATACGAATTTATTATTTAATATTTCTACTCTAAAATATTCGCAATCCAAAAATTTTTGCTACCCACGTAGCTTTTTGTCATTTTGTGAAGCAGTTTTTATACAGTAAGTGAAAATACAACCTCAACCTCATCTCCTCGGAAAGAAAATCGTAGATTTTAACAGTTTTTACTCTCTCTCTTTCTCCTCTGAACTTTCAATGCATATTCTGGTCTTTTTCTTGAGCTTAAAGCAAATGCTTCTTTTATATAATCATTTTGTCTGTGCGATAGCTTTCGTTTCGAAGTACTACAGAAGTGAAGCGAATGTCAAAAAGGAAAAGTTACAGAGATAAATTCTGTCGGTGTACCTTAATCGGTAAAGCATTCAGCTCCGGAGCAGAGGGATGCGAATTCGTCGCCGTCACAGGCAGATCTGTGGGTTTCACATCCTGTGTAATATCTTCACGTAACGACTTTATTAAAATATGAGATTTATTTCCTAGTGCAAGCAATGAGATTTCGTCCCGGGCCCCGCAAAAGCTCCATCCGGCCCTGATTAACCTGTTCAGGCATTAAAAAACATCTCGTCTTCCAAACTCCCACTCTTTTCTCCCCGTGCTATTAACTGATGTCTTTCTCAGCTGCGGAGTGGGGAAGGGATGAATATCTATTTCTCTAGTTTCTTTGACAGTGCATTTCTTTCTTAAATGTTTCGGGGGCCGGCAATCAAGAAAATTCGGAAGGCACAACAATCTATGTCGTACGTTGCTCAATAGAATTAGCAGGGAGCTGCCCCGTTGATGTAGGGAGCAAAATTTCGTCAGCTTGCTATCTACTATCTATAGTTCTTAAAGGAACTTTTCTTTCGCAGAAATTCAGTTATTCATGGCATATGGTATATGCTACCCAAGCCCTGAATGAATAGCCCAGCCGAGTTCCCACTTCCCATCTAGATCCAGTTGCCGAAGAATTCCCTTTAACAACTAGAAAGTGTAAAAAAAAACTTTCGTGGGCTAAATCATACAAAATCACATTTAAAAACAAAGAAAATTATCTCTCTCTCTCAGAGCCAGAGCCCGAACTTCAGTAAGTATTATGTAGTCCGAGCCCGCCAGAGCCCGAACTACAGTACGTATTATGCAGTCCGAGCCCGCCCGAGCCCGAACTCCAGTAAGTATTATGCAGTCCTAATCCGTCCGAGCCCGTACTCCAGTAAGTATTATGTAGTCCTAGCCCGTCCGAGCCCGAACTCCAGTAAGTATTATGCAGTCCAAGCCCGCCCGAGCCCTAACTACAGTAAGTATTATGTAGTCCAAGCTCGAACTCCAGTAAGTATTATGTAGTCCGAGCCCGAACTCCAGTAAGTATTATGCAGTCCTAGCCCGTCCGAGGCCGAACTCCAGTAAGCATTTAGTTCCAAGCCCGCCCGAGCCCGAACTCCAGTAAGTATTATGCAGTGCTAGCTCGCCCGAGCCCTAACTCCAGTAAGCATTATGTAGTCCAAGCCCGCCCAAGCCCGAACTCCAGTAAGTATTATGCAGTCCTAGCTCGCCCGAGCCCTAACTCCAGTAAGTATCATGCAGTCCTAGCCTGCCCGAGCCCGAACTCCAGTAAGTATTATGTAGTCCTAGCCTGCCCGAGCCCGAACTCCAGTAAGTATTATGCAGTCCTAGCTCGCCCGAGCCCGAACTTCAGTAAGTATCATGCAGTCCTAGCCTGCCCGAGCCCGAACTCCAGTAAGTATTATGTAGTTCTAGCCCTCCCGAGCCCGAACTCCAGTAAGTATTATGCAGTCCTAGCCCTTCCGAGCCCGAACTCCAGTAAGTATTATGCAGTCCTAGCCCGCCCGAGTCCGAACTCCAGTAACTATTATGTAGTCTGAGTCCGCACGAGCCCGAATTCCAGTAAGTATTATGCAGTCCTAGGCCGCCCGAGCCCAAACTCCAGTAAGTATTATACAGTCCTAGCCCGCCCGAGCCCGAACTCCAGTAAGTATTATGTAGTCCGAGCCAGCCCAAGCCCGGACTCCAATACAATACAATACAATTATTTATTGCACACATTTAAAACTTACAGTTATATGAAAATGCAATACACCAGGACGATCTGAACACATTGGTTGTAAGGTGATTCCCCCTATCAGATGTAAGAAAAAGAATAAAACAGTAAGTACTATGCAGCCCGATCCCGATTTGGGCCCGGGCTCGACTTCGGGCTTTCGGGCTCGGCCCGTCTCATCACTGATAGGTGGTAGATATTTCGAGAAGTAAAGACCGCACTCACCCGAGAGAGCAGAACGGTAATGAAGGGAATTTCTATGAAACTCCTCCATGTCGACTATAATAAAAATTATCCACTGAGCTCACTCTCAGATTCCTTATAGGCAACATAAAAGACATATCCTACATCAACCTCATAAACTTAGGAAAAACTGTTCATTAGTCACACAGAGTTGATGTAACTTTGGTAGTTGCGTAATATGTATTATTCACAATAAATATTTGGAACATGTAATATTCATAATGAAGTTGGCAGAGCGGTATTTAAATAAAAATTCAGTATCTTTTAGCACACGAGTCCGGCGTAACAGTCTTTGTTTTATTTAAAATTGACCAAATTATGAAACTTGAATATGAATTAATAAAAGCAATTAGTAATGAAAATTTACTACAAATTTCAAAATAATTAAAATAATAAATCAGAAAACTTTGAGGGTATTTTTTCAGGGTCGAGTTTTTTAATCCGTTCAACGCTAGGGCACTTTTTTATTTAGAACTACATCACTGAATGACGATACCCGTCGGAATCGACGGTTAGTTTATTTTATTATTTTTTTTAAATAAACTCATATGAAACAACAAATGTAAACTTTATTTGATTGACAAATTCATTCAACCACTTCAGTAAAGACAACATTCCAGGTGAGTGATTTTTTTTTTTTTTACTGAAGGTTTAACTACCACCGTGAGCAATTCAATGGGCTATAAGCAGTCGCCCGTCCCTAATTCAGGGTCAGTGGTTCTAGGGAAAAGAGAGAGCCAGTGCCGTAAGACAAACCCAGCATCCACGTCTCACGAGATTCGAACCCGGACCCTTCACGAACGAATCATCATAAGCTAGCGCTTAGACCACTGCGCCACCGGCCAGTTTCCCGATGAGCATCACGACTGCACCCTTTTTCAGTCGTAAAATGTGATGCGGAAGTCCACTCATCTCGATCGTATGCAAAAATTCATCTGGATAGCGCACTCTCTCACTCTCATCTTCAGTCACAACTGTGTTTGTAGATGTTGTTGGAATGAGATTCGCGCTGCGAATACTCTTCATTCTCTCTTGTCTGAGACATATAGTTGCGACCCATTGATCGCTCACGCCTTCCAGTAAGGCTCTTATGTTTTATTTTATTTTTCTGTGGGAGAGGCATTCTGTTAAGGGTAAGTATGCAATAAAGTATTTACTTACTTAAGGACTGATCATAGAAAACTATGCACACACCAAGTCTGACACTGAACTGAGCGCCTGATGCGGATAAGGGCCGCACGCTTCTCCCATAGACTTTACATGGGAACTTTGCCGCCCCGCCACGCCCGAACCGTTGCTCCAATCTCAGTTTTCTCTTCGACTGGCACATCTACACGGTAAGACCTTTATTTTGATACCTTAACCATATTTTTACGTTAAGCCGTTTTCTCAAAATAGGTCTCACAGTATAAAACCTTATAGAATGAAGATATAGATGGCGCAACTCAATATGTACATTCTAAATATTTCCACTAACAATGGTCAACGGAATGTTTATTTACATTTTTAAATAATGGGAAACGTCTTACCTACGTGAATAAACTGGATTGAATGAATATTAAATTGTATATATATATATATATATTGTATAACGAAGTGAATTTCTCCTTCATTTTTATCCGCGCCAGGATTCGAACCCGGGTCCACTCATTCCGGAATAAGTTGCTCTACCAATTAAGCTACGCGGACATTGATTCTAATTGCTATCTGCCTTTATGTCGTGTGCGTCCTTCTGGCAGGTACGTCACATCTTCTGGTACGTTACATCATCTCCCCCTTCTTTTTCTTTTTTTTTTTCGAAGTGCTGCTCATATTTTTCCTATCTCGCGGTGTGGAAATAACATCACACCATTGCGAGATTGTGAACGGTCGGGTCATCCGGGTAGTTCGGGCGCCATTATAACGAAGTGAATTTCTCCGTCATTTTTATCCGCGCCAGGATTCGAACCCGGGTCCACTCATTCCGGAATAAGTTGCTCTACCAATTAAGCTACGCGGACATTGATTCTAATTGCTATCTGCCTTTATGTCGTGTGCGTCCTTCTGGCAGGTACGTCACATCTCCTGGTACGTTACAATTGTTACGACTGTGGGGCACGGTAATGAATTCGATTAGTAAGTTTTGCAAGAGGCGGTAACAGCATTAATTATAGGTTGAAAACTATAACAGCTAGTGGTTTACCGCATTGCAAAAAGAAAAGAGGTAAGAGTCCCTTATCTTGGAAGAGATAAATCTCAAGTGGAACATACGTCGTTCAGTGTGGGGAACGCAATGCGTTCCCCCCCCTACGCGCGGTGGTCAGTGGGTGGCCCTTTAAGTACAAGATGTTTGGGAAGAGTGTCACCAGATCGGAATGTTATGGCGTTTGCTAATCAGAACCTTGGCAGGACAAAGAAGTGTTAGTTAAGTTATGTGTTTGCCCACATATTCCGAATGCGGAGACGTGCATTTCTTACCACTTCATCGTGCCGAATGTTTTTAGGAAATAATCAGGCTGACAAGAGAGAAAAACAGACCCCTAACGAGAGAGCAAGGAATTTGTTGGCGATGTGAACAAGCGAAAAAGGGAGTCTGGAACAAGCTCGTGAAGGGAGCTAGACTCGTGCGGGGATAGAAAAGATTCTGTCCGAAGATGCCTGCCGGCTATACAAAGAGCGGCCGAGCTGTTGGTGTTACCGCGAGGAAATAGGAGGGAGGACGATACCTCTTTTCCTGGTGCTAGATTGCACGTAAATCCTGGTTGTAATTTTCTACCGAGAAAGCAAGCAGCATCCCGGAGATCAGAGGAAGTGATGGAATTACAGCCCCGAGTGACTGAGGTGCACATCCGGTGACGTAGGCGAATCACCGTTGGACAGACGGACGGATCAGCTGGGACGAGCAGACGAACGGATCCTTCTATCGCGTCAGCAGCTCCGTTCCACCACGACATTGATGCGCATAATTGCTTACCTGATCATGCAGATGAATGAACAAAAGTGTGTGTACGAGAGTAACTGGGAGACGGGGTTCGACTCCGCTCTCCATTGGTTATAGTGCGTGCTCTGGAATGGGCGTGTCGTCACCCAGGTGCGCTTCGAATATAAATTCATCAAATATGGATACCCGAGGAAAAGCTGCATATCTGTAAGTACTGAGTTTATGTATGCATGCCAGTTGTGATTAGATTGGCTCCGGTCAGCCAATAGACTTTCGTCGGCTAAGAACTCTTTTTAAAGCCGGACTGTAAAGCCAATGAGTAATCATTGAACTTTAATGATAAATTCAGCCTCAGAGCTATCCCGAAAGGGGCGAGTCTATATTTGACGCATCTCCTTCACCATCCTCTGTATATAGACGCCTTCATCATTATCTTAATGTTTTATTTTCAATTAATTAAATGTCCCGCATTGCAAAAGAAGAAAAGAGGTAAGCGTCCCCTTTATTGGACGGGAGAAATCTCAAGTGGAACATGCATCGTTCAGTTATTGATTCATTTCCTTAGCCACGTAGTATCCGCTAGTGCATTTATGCACTTGTGATTTTCTAGTTACGTTTCTTAACTGGGGATTTTTAATACGTTCTAATAATGTGCTGTTCTCCGTTAATTATTATTTTTAGCTGGTTATGCAGTAGATTCCGATATCACTGTAATTGGGGATTTTAAGAAGAGTCGTATCAAGCTGAATAAAGAAGTGGAACACACGCAAATTTTGACATTATGTAAAAACAATAATGTTACACCCGTTTTTTGAGAGTTAAAAGCAAGCCATTGAACTCTGAGGAGAAGAACATTATCAACACTTTGTAACGTACCAGGAGATGTGACGTACCTGCCAGAAGGA
This sequence comes from Macrothele yani, assembly GCA_039090855.1. Taxonomy (NCBI): domain Eukaryota; kingdom Metazoa; phylum Arthropoda; class Arachnida; order Araneae; family Macrothelidae; genus Macrothele; species Macrothele yani. The sequence goes on from CM077006.1 coordinate 53,174,839, forward strand.
CGCACGCGACATAAAAAGGCAGATAGGAGTCAGAACAAACGTCCGCGTAGCTCAATTGGTAGAGTGACTTATTCCGGAATGAGGGGATCCGGGTTCGAATCCTAGCGTGGACAGAAATGACGGAGAAATTTACTTCGTTATAATGGCGCCCGAACTATCCGGATGACCCGACCGTTCAAAATCTCGCAATGGTGTGATGTTATTTCCACACCGCGAGATAGGAAAAAAAAGAGAATCCCTTCTCCAGCACTTCAAACAAAAAAAAATAAATAAATAAAGGGGAGATGTTGTAACGTACCAGGAGATGTGACGTACCTGCCAGAAGGACGCACACGACATAAAGGCAGATAGGAATCAGAATAAAACGTCCGCGTAGCTCAATTGGTAGAGTGACTTGTTCCGGAATGAGGGGACCCGGGTTCGAATCCTGGCGTGGACAGAAATGACGGAGAAATTTACTTCGTTATAACTTGTGAGGTTAAAAGGCTTCGTGCTATTATTAGGGACGAAAGGAAGAACTTGAACATACTTAGTATTCAGAATTACAGATTGTATAATAAGTGCATCGATCTGAATTTTCAGGTGGAAAGGCTAAATATAGAGTTTATTAAAATTTATGCCACTATTGATAGTCTCATTTTACGACTTCGTGATAAACTTTCAAAAAAAGTTTGAAAACCTACTTGAGGAGAAGAACAGAAATTGTCATAAAAACAACAAAATACCTATTCATAACAACATGTTTATTAATGAATCTAACTATGCACTTTCTGAGCTACAAGGAAGGCTTTAAAAAGAGGAGTCAAGTTTGCATATAAAAGGCATAAACCAAAGCCAGAAATTATCCTTCCACATATTGAAAACATTATACGGGGGTTACCAGCTAGTAAACGAAATCCAGTAAGATATAAAATGATGAGAAATTACAAAAAAATTAATGACCAACAACTCAATGCTCCTATTAAATATGAACGGAAGACGTTACTTGAACATAGGAACAACCCTAATATTAAATGCATCATGGCTGACAAATGCAAACAACTTGTTATCTTGAATAAAAAGACTACCAACAGATAATGAAGACAGCTGTAGAGAATTTAAGGGTGGTGAGAATTAATAAAGACCCTGTCGAAGGAATAATAAGATTAAGAGCCACGTAAATCACAACCGTATATATACTACACTGAAGAGCAATTGAATTAGAGATACCTGTCTAGTAACGTGTAGCACCACCTTTCGCCCTGATGACGGCGATTAGTCTCTGCATGGACTAGACAAGACACCGGAAGCTTTGGGAAGCCATACGGATCCACGAACCCTGAACAAGTTCCCACAAATCACGAAGATTTGATGGAGGAGGGGGTCAGAGCCTCGAACATATCTCTCGATGGCATCCCAAATGTGCTCGGTGGGATGGACGTCGGGTGACCTAGATGGCCAAGGAAACGAGGTCACGTCGGTGGTGTGTTCATCCAACCATTCGGATACAATTCGGGAGCGATGGCACGGTGCATTGTCTTGTTGCAGGATGAGGTCCCCCAGTGGGATGTTGAAGACGCACAAACGGGAGCAAATGGTCGTCCAGGATATCCCGGTAACGTTGACCTGTGAGGGACTATGTCACACGCAATAGAGGGTCCCATTTCACTCCACGTAAACAGTCCCCAGACGAGAATGCCACTCCCACCAGCTTGAAGTACCCTGCTGGCCAGAAGGATCCATCGCTTCATGTGGTTTGTGCCGTACTCGTATCCTGCCATCCGCATGTACCAACGTGAATCTCGACTCATCAGTCCAGGCAACATTTTCCCACATGTCTAGGGTCCAGTGACGATGTTCACGCGCCCATGCTAATCTTTGCACCCTGTGATGTGCGGTCAGCAGCGGTACCCTCGTGGGACGATGGCTTCTGTACCCCATAGCGAGGAGATGGTTCTGGATGGTGTGGCTTCTTATACGTTTTTGTGCACCAGCGTTAAATTGCCGAGTGATTTCTTGCACTGTGGCCCATATATCCGCTTTTACAATGCGAACTAGCCGAGGATGACTTCGCTCATCCACAAGCTGTTGTCCACGGCAGTTGGCCCTTGTAGGGATAGTTTTACAGGATTCGATGTACTCACGGTGCACCCGTGATACAGTGGCTCGTGAAAATCCCAGTGCCTGCACGACTTCCAAGATGGAGTGACTCATTTGTCGGGCCCCGACAATTTGCCCACGATCGAATGCGCTTAGATCCTTCGTCTTACCCATACTGCGTCCGACTCATACTGATTCCCGTCGCATCACTCCTTATATTGTCGGATCGCTGCATACGTCATGTCGTTTCCGTTTACAGAGCCGCCCACAGCGCCACATTTGCATAACGCCAGCTGTCTCTAATTCAATTGCTCTTTAGTGTATAGGCGTACACTAACATATATATATTATATATGTATGTGTTCACACATTGTGTACGTATACTATATACACTGAAGTGCCAGAAAAACTGGTACAGACGAGCTAATGCAAAATACATAGCAACGTCACCTATGCGCGTACTCGGTTGCGTTCGCCAGTGTGTATATAAAGCGATAGACATCCTTGCCAGCTGTCGGAGCTGTTTTCGGCATGAGAATGACAAGTAATAACGATTTAAGCGATTTTCAACGTGGTGTCATAGTTGGCGCTCGTGAGATGGGTCATAGTATTTCGGAGGTAGAAACGAATTTCGGATTTTCACGGACGACCATTGCAAGGGTGTACCGTGACTACAAGAATTCTGGCAAAACCTACAACCTACGATACCAGTGTGGCTGTAAAAAGACATTGGGTGAACGTGACCATCGTCGGCTGTCAAGAATCGTTTCACGCGATAGGCGTGCAACACTCTCGCAGGTATTATCGGAATTCAATGCTGGAACCTCAACAAGCATCAGCGTCCGGACTGTGCAACGTACCCTGCACGATATGGACTTTGGGAGCCGATGCCCAACTCGAGGCCCTTTTGATGGGTGCACGACACAGAGATATGCGCCTCGCTTGGGCACGGCAACACCGCCACTGTATCGTTGATGACTGGAAACAAGTAGCCTGGTCTGACGAGTTGCGTTTCCAACTGTATCGGGCAGAGGGAAGGATTCGTGTGTAGCGCAAACCCCATGAAGCCATGGATTCCGCCTTCCTGTCAACAGGGAACTGTACCGGCTAATGGGGGGTCCGTAATGGTATGGGGTGTCTTTAGCTGGACTTCACTGGGATCCCTGGTACGTCAACAAGCGTCTGTGACCGGCCAACGCTATGTGCGCATCATTTCTGACGAGGTACACCCGTTTATGTCCTGCATTCATGCTGATGGGTTGGGCCTGTTCCAACAGGACAATGCACCTCCACACAAGTGTCGGGATGCCACATTATAGTTAGAGTACCATTAATCTGAGTTTGGGGTGTTGCCATCCCACCCTAGTCCCCAGATCTGAACGTGAAAGAACACATTTGGAATGCCATGCAAAGCGCTATCGAAGACAGGAATCCGAGACCTCAGAATACACCCGAATTGTGGAACGCTCTGCAGGAAGTATGGTGTGCATTGCCTACAGCATATTTCCAGAAGCTAGTGGAGTCCATGCCCCATCGTATATCTGCAGTCCTGCGCTCCCGTGGGGGACCTACCAAGTATTAGACTGGTGTACCAGTTTTTTCTGGTACTTCATTGTATATGTAGCGTCCTCCAATAAGAATTCTTGGGTGCGCCACTGTGTTGTACATATCCTGTAACTTTCAAGATGATACCAGCAGTCCCTCATGCTGTTGCACTTTTCTCAAACAGTAGTGTATTGTTCGTACCTTATTCGGGGGCAAGCCCGGATTCATGTGAGACGAATGATCAGAAGCCAGATAATCAGACCTTCCGACCTACAACGCCGTGGATATTTTTGATACCGTGAACAGAGATGGATTGGGATAACCAAACTCGGCCGGAAATTTTTGTCTTGCAGTCCACCATAAAAACACACATGCTTGCAGAGGAATGCGACATAAATTCTCTCATGAAAAAATTCTGTTAAATCCTGGTTGAAATAGAACTGAACAAATTAACGGTGAAACGATTTTAAAAATCCTTACATGATTGAATGTATCACATGAGTCAAATAAAACCCTAACAAGTTAGTAAATCATGCAATGCATTGATTATGATACGCTTTCCAACATACCAGAAATCATTACTCAAGTTATGAGGAAAATGGGTGTGGAATAAATCTGGCTCCTCTGCCCTGACCTTTGACCCGATTTCAATTATATTAAACAGAGTTAGTTCAGTGTACCTCCGGCACAATATGATAAAGTTTTGTCGCAATAGAATCATTTTTAGTCAAGTCATGAGGATAATGGCTGGGGAATAAATCTCGCTCCTGTGTCCTGACCTTTGACCCCACTTCAATGATATTAAACAGAATTGGTTCAGTATACCTCCGAAACAACATGATGAAGTTTTGTCTCAATCGAAGCATTTTTACATAAGTTATGACGCATAAAGGCAACGGAATGGATCCCGCTCCTATGTCCTGACCTTTGACCCCATTTCTGTTATTTTTAATAGGATTCGTCCCCAGTTGGTCCCCTACCACATACTAAAATTTCATCGAAATCAATCCATTTTTACGCGAGTTATCGTGCGGACGGACGGACAGACAGACGGATAAAGGGGAGCATATACGCTTCTTCAACCTAAAGCGTACAAAACGCAATAAAAAAAATTTCAAAATTGAGTGTCGTTGTACTGTAACTTGGAAATATTGTTACCAATGACTAAAAGATTTTATTACAGTGGCAGCACAGTGCAGATAAGCTTATAGTGACGTCACAGTAGGAGTGTAAAGATGGCCGCCTCACTTGAGACATGCACCAAAGAGGGTTAACGTTCTGTTATGAGTAGTTAAGGCGTGAAAACTATTGAAATTTTTCGATGAATGAAGTTGCAGTATGGTGATGTTTGTCTGTCACTCCAGCAAGTATGCGAATGGACTAGGAAGTTTCGAAACGGCGTGAGTTCCGTGTCATTTCTCCTCGACCGGGTCAATCACACAGGGTAGTGATATCAGAGTCCATTACAGCAGTTGAAGGCATCGTGATGTAAAAAACGCCGAGTGACGGTGGATGAAAGAGCGCACTTTTGAACATCAGTCATGATTCAGCGCACCAAACCATCCATAATGTACTCCAGTTCAACACAGTATCTGCAAGGTAGCTCACACGCCAGCTGACTCCAGAATTGAAACAACGGCGTGTTGATGCCTGTCAGGAGCTGTATCTGGTGCAGAAAGACTTTTTGAAATCGTATTTGGTATTTTCTAGTAGGACTTCCGTCCACAGTGAGTAGAGTTTAGGTCCCAGCCACCTACAGCGAGATCGCTTTTTGGGCAGGACACAGAAACGGAGAGAATGAGAGCAAGTCTAGCGACTTTGACAGAACAGTTTGTAGTGAGATTAGAGTACAGTAGATGGCGCCACCGTACAAATACGATGTTGCACACAGAGGGGTGAGAGAATTTCAGGGGGGGGCATAGGAAAGTATACCCATTTAACCAGTGGGTCCAGTCTGGGGGCCGTCACTTTACGTGCTTGTCCAATGCACGGCGGATACCAGCGATTGTTAGTAAATCACACCATCTCTGAAGGATCAACCCAGGTTCGAACCTGAGGACCTTGCATCGATAGTCTGAGTCGCTAACCACTAAGCCATCTGCGGTTTTTGATGCCCGTCAAAACCTTTTGCTGCCCTTTGAAGCACAGGTGATGACTTCTTACCGAGAACTGTTATTGGAGATGAAACTGGGTTCACTATCATCAGCTAGAAACCAAGCGAGCAAGCAAGGAATGGCGCTATCCCAGGCAACACAGCCTTGAAATTAAACGTAGGCCCAACACTAAGCCACCGTCTTTTGGGAATAGAAGATGGTGGCTCGGTGTTAAATCGGAAGGCTGTGCTACCAGGGAGTCCTCCTCACCAAAGCAGAAGTTCCCCACGCAGGCAACTGCAGGAAAGGTTATACTGACTCTCTTTTGGGATGAACGAGGCTTTATTTTGAAGCACTACATGCCCAGGGGAACACTGTAATCAGTGACACGTATGTAGATCTCATCATGAATAATCTTCGGCCTGCCATCACATTAAAATAACGTGGATTTCTGAGTACCTGGCATCTTATTTCAACATAACAGCGCTTGGCCTCATACTGCCAGCGCAACGGTTGCAACTATACAAGACTTGCACTTCGAGCGTCTTCCACATCCGCTGTATTCGCCAGAGCTTGCCCTGAAGTGATTACATCTTTGGACCACTCAAAGATGTGATGGGACAAAAGACTTTCAGGTCTGATTAAGAAGTGCAGCAGGTGGTGAATAAGTGGCTGCACACGCGACCGAAATATTGTTTTTTCTTTTTTCTAGATTATATTGTAGATGTTTAAATAAGGAATATCCAGAGGCCTTCTGTAACTATCATTTCAGTAAACTATTAGAAACACATGAACTACTTACTTCATCACGATTAAGATTTTGTAAAATCACTAAACCAGAAGCCCATCCTTACTAACTTTCAGGGCTACATAAAAAACTGCATTTTCTTCCGAGTTGCCCCGTAGCATTTGATCATTCTTTCCTAGCATACATGGTATATTTTTCAGCACCGCCCCGGTGGCGCAGTGGTCTAAGCGATGGCCTCTGATCATTCGTCCGAAAGGGGTCCGGGTTCGAATCCCGGTGAGGCATGGATGTTGTGTTTGTCTTACGGCACTGGCTCTCTCCCTTCCCTGGAACCAGTGGCCCTAAATTAGGGACGGGAGACTGCTTATAGCCCATTGAGTTGCTGACGGTGGTCGTTAAACCTCCAATCAAAAATATATCTATTTTTTTTTTACAGTGGGGAAGGACAACTACACTATTTTATATCATTCTGAACGTACCCTTTACCTACGCATTAGCCTAGTGATGAACTCTATAGGTGGATGGCCACGGTAAATTGTGTTTACCGGTCGTGGGCACCAGTCAGGGTTAAGGTAGGTCTATCTGAATGTTTAAATTTGTTACTTAAGTTGATTTTAAAGTATATTTCCTGACAGTTAGGGAGTGATGGGATGTCCAGTTTATTTTCATTTTTATTCGGTCGGATTTGCTAAATTAGGACGTCCACATGAAACCTGTCAGAAGCTCAGCCGTCGGGTGCATCCTCCCTGAAGATTGGCACCCGGTGGCTGACCTTATATTATTTATGGTTGTCACATATTTAATAGAGTTCTATTGTGCTTGTAGTGTCTGCGTCATTTACGTATTTTATTTCAGGAGACATTGACCCCTGCAGCTGAGCGCGAGGTATTCTATTTTTTGCAATTTTATGTTTACTATCCAACCACGCTCGAAACAGGGTGTTGTATCGCATTATTATTTTGATTTTAAAAAATTTTATTTTGACAAAAAAAATCGGAAGTCTCTTGAAGATCCCATGTGCAACTAAGTCCCTATGAAAATCATTCTGAAAGTCAAAATGTGCACATGCAACATAGCAATTTCCCTGAGCAATTCATTTTCATATTTATTTGGTCACTGACCGCCTACTGCGTAATGGTATTGGTATCTCCATCTTGAATACAGACCTTTTCTAAGCCCCATCATTTTGACCCATGAGACAGTACTGGTACAAACCTTTGTTTCTTTTAAGATACGTGCGTGTGGTACACAGATTTCGGAATATCTCTGCTGGAGAAGCATACTCTGGGTCAGTCTGTGGATAAATAAGTGCAGACGATAGATTATCACATATGGGTAGAGAAGGGCACACCAATGACCCTGGGTTCCAAAACTCAGTAATCTACTTCGCTATTTGACTTTTGAGCCAACGCACAAGATAAAGAGAAGAAAAGGTTTAATGTAAATAACCTTTCAGAGAGGAAAAAGCTCCAATTAAGTTTACCTTTATACACTGCTGGCCACCCAAAATGCAACACCAAGCACGGCACGAGATAGCAAAGCCAGATTTATTGGACACATAACAACACATACAAAGATGAAACGATTGAGCTTACAGGCCCGTGCGACTTCCGGAACACGCAGACATCAACAGTTCGTGTGGCCCCCATGGCTGGCAATAACGGCCGCTACACGCCGCGGCATCGAACGAAAAAAGTTTTGGATGTGGGCTTAGGGTATGTAGGTCGAGGCTGCTTCCACACGTTGCCACAGTTCATCAGGCGTAGCCGCGGGTGGTGCTTGCCGGGCCACTCGGTTGCCGATCAGCGACCAGACGTGTTCGATGGGCGACATATCGGGAGAACAGGCAAGCCACGTCAGCAGTGACACCTGGTGAGCCGTGAAGAATTGTTGCATGACGCGTGCCACTTGTGGGCGCGCATTGTCCTGTCGAAACGTGGCCGCTGGAAGGTCCTGCAGGTAAGGGAAGACTGCAGGCTCCAAAACGTCGGAGATGTAGCGGTGGCTGTTGAGTGTACCGGCAATGCGTACCAGAAGAATGCGGGTGTCATATCCAGTTGCGCCCCAAACCATAACGCTAGGCGACGGACCGGCATGACGATGCATAATGCAGGCGTCATACAGCCTCTCGCCGCGGTGCAGCCACACACGGATCCGACCATTGTGGTGTTGCAGGCAGAAGCGGGATTCGTCGGAGAAGACAATGTCGTGCCATTCCCTAGTCCAAATGTGGCGTTCAACGGCCCACTGCCACCGCACTCGGCGGTGGTGTAACGTCAATGGTAATCGGAGCAATGGGTGCCGTGCGACAAGTCCCCGCTCCTGCAGACGATGTCGCTCGGCTAGATATCGAGATATCTGGGATTCGGATCCCCAGAGGTGACCGAATAACAATTTTTCGGTTGCTGTGTGTTGCTAAAACGTGGAAACAGCGATATCTTTGTTTATTCATTGACGCCACGTATTTGGAGGATTTTCAGTGACGAAATTAAAAAGTCTTATGTTTTCCGACAATGGATTCAAAGTCTTCTTCGTGTTTCGATTTGCTTGAAAGAATCACGTGATTCGGGAACATTTGAAAGTTCCTTTTTTTTTTTTTTTTTTTTTTGTTTCTTTCAAAAATGTGTTTATTTTATCCACAAACTGTAGCATTCACTAAGTCTTTTCTTAAGTGCAAAATATATTTTCATTACAGTTTCTTGTCGCTGTTTGTCGAGACTTTTCCAGACAGAAATATTGATTACCATGCACTAGTCGCAGCACATGCGCTATGTTACTTGGCCTTCCTTCTAACTCTCTTTTCATGTTGATGATCATTACATTGTTTATTTTGGCTATGATTTATTAAAGAGAGCAATAAAGTCAATATAGTTGTGCGACGGTGAAAGCTAATAATGATTGGCATAAACGTAATGGTCTTTTTTATCGATAGGACTGAAACATGGTACACAGTAGTTAGAAACCAACCCTTTAATTGAGGCCTCGGTACTACATCATTACACCGAGAAAAGATTATTTTGTTCTTCGCATTGTCAGACTTTTCATTTCTTTCATTATTATTCACTGAAATTATTAGGTTGAGATTAAACCATGTCAGTTTTATTTCATTCGTTTGACCAATTATATCCAAATAATACAGTGTGTCCCACTAGCTACCGAACCCGGCATTTCTTTAATAATATAAACACCAATAAAGATATTGCAACGAAAATTTAAAGTGGATTTATCTCATTTCGTGCGAAATGGAATGGCATCCCAACATGTGCTGGAAGCGGCTACCATTTGCGTCCAGACAGCATTGAACCCGGCTCGCCATATTGTGGAAAGTCCTTCCTAGTGCGTCTGCCGTCACTTCCTGAATTTCTTCGGTGACATTTGCTTTCAAGGCATCTATGGTTCGCGGGTTCTTTTGGCAAACTCTCCCTTTTAGATATACCCATAAAAAGTAATCAAGAGGCGTCAGCTCGGGCGAGCGCGTGGCCATAGACCTTTCGAAATGACGCGGTCGCCGAAAAAGGACTGAATTTCGGCCATACTGGTGTGTGATATGTGTGTGATGACGCTCCATCATGGTGGGAATATCCAATGGAGAGTTCTTCGTCGTCCAATTGATTTACAAAGGTGTTGAAGATTTCAATATATGCAGCTGTTGTGATGGTTGTATCGAAGAAGATGGGACCAATTATACGGCGCCGGGTCATCCCACACCAAACAACAATTTTCTGTGAATGACAAGACTGAATGAATGACAATAAATGCATGAATGACAATGACATTTTGCTGTCGACAAGACTTTATCGATTCTGTTTTCCAATAAGTGCGAATAATATAAACACTCGCTCCTTCAGAGTATACCGATACATTTTCACACGTACGCGTACAGCCACGAACACGATCACTCACTATCAACAACCGTATTGTGTAGACACGCTCAGCGAAATGGCATAACAAAGCAGGAGAAAGGCGCGTCTGGCTGGCTGGAGGACTGCTCCTCAGTGGCGCCACACTTAGAAATGTGTCTGCCACTAAGGTGCACTCCGGCTGGCTGGCGGACTGCTCCTCAGTGGCGCCACACTTAGGAATGTGTCTTCCACTAAGGAGCACTCCGGCTGGCTGACGGACTGCTCCTCAGTGACGCCACACTTAGGAATGTGTCTTCCACTAAGGAGCACTCCGGCTGGCTGGCGGACGGCTCCTCAGTGGCGCCACACTTAGGAATGTGTCTTCCACTAAGGAGCACTCCAGCTGCCTGGCGGATAGGGCCGGGTTCAATGCTGTCTGGATGCAAAAGGTGGTAACTTCCACTCTATGTTGTGATGTCATCACATTTGGCACAAAATGTGCGAAAAGACTTCAAATTTAGTTCCAATATCTTCATTAGTGTTAATATTTGTGGTAAAGTGGAATGCAACCCGTGTCTAAAAAGTGAGTGGAGAGTGAGTTTCAGAAAAGACAGGGGTGAGACGACATGTTGCATAATACTGTGGAGGAGGCAAGAGAGAGAGAGAGAGAGAGAGAGAGAGAGAGAGAGAGAGAGAGAGAGAGAAGCGTGTCCAGGAAGCATCCTTCTTTCCCGGGTACGGGACGTCCTGAACGAGGGGGCAGCTTCGGTGAGCTATGAGACTGCCGCAGTTTGCATCTTGCAGAAAATGTACTGACGGGATTGGCTGCTGGCCAGGGAGCTTGGTGACCTCGCATTTCAGACCAGGGGCCCAGAGGTTTTGGCGGCCATTCTCTGGTTTTTCCTCCACACTGAAAGATGTGTAAGATTTTCCCCTGATGGCTGCGGTCATCAGGCTATAGAGAATTCTTAGAGAGGCTGAGGTCATTCTTTCTTAAATCGTCGTACATAGTAGAGGTAACTCTGTACTGCGGTACAGATCAAATCGCTATACAATTAGTTCATGGATAGAATTCAACGGCACCTCTACACCTATATGAAGAGGAGCGGTACCTCGTCCTATGAACTCGCTGCTGAACTATGCATCCATTTGACTCTCACGAATTCACTCAGTAGTGATAGTGAATGACTCATATGATTCCTGTAGAACTACCGAAGTGAAGTGGATGAGTGTATGTGTATAAATAGTCTACACCCCCTTGGAAATAGGGGAGGAGGATGTAAATAAAAAGATGTACATAGAGCCCGTGAGTCTGCTTTCGTGGAAACCTAGACAACTAAAAAGTAAGCGAAATGTGTTGTCAGACCAAGAAAAATTTGGCTGGTGGCAGCAACTACTAATAAACGAAATCTGAGATTCCAGTACTTGCCTGACGGCAACGCTACGCACCAAGGCGATATCAGAATAAATAAATACAACACCACCACAATATTATTAAAGAAATGCCGAGTTCGGTAGCGAGTGGGACATACTGTATATTTAAGAAAGTCTGCATCAGAGCGAAATTATGCGTCCTTCAAAGAATTACGTCGTGTGTCACATGCTAAAAACCATCAGAACTAAGACATTTTGCTTTTCCATAATTACTGCAACGCTATTACTGAAAAAAAAACTACATCTTTTGTCTTAGAAAAAATCGAAAAGATGTTGGCCAACATTTATTATTTAACGTATTGTATTACTATAAAAGGGATGTAAGGTCTGGTGATGCGTAACATCACAGCCTCTCCTTGACAAATTTCAACCCCGCCTTCTCGTGGTGCATCCTGTTCCCACTAAAGGGGCTCTGACGACCGCCAATAGCGGTATAACTATACAATCGGGATTAGAGGAAATGCTATCCCACACTCACCAACCCGCTTGGCCAGCGTGGTGAGTTATGGCCAAACCCCTCCAAAATGACTCCACAACTTAAATCTTTGCCCTCAGTCTCCGGCAGCTGGAATGTACCTGGCCAAGGCAGCGGCCAGTGCGACATGAAGGCAGAGGGTGCTAAGAATGCCCGGAGGACCGGACTAGGCTGCCATCTGATGCTGTCCTTGCCTACGTGTAATGGACGCTCCCTATCTTCTGATTCAAGGCTTCTTGAATTGGAAGAGGAACTACAAAGGATCAAGTGGGACATCGTCGAGAAGATCTCATTGAACTGAAAAGTGGACATCTCTTCTACTATCGTGTGACTGATACTGGCAGAACTAGTGGTGTTGGATTTATAATAAACAAGAAACTGAAGGATAAAGTTGTAGAAGTTGAAAGTTCCTCTGACAGAGCTGCACGACTCGTTATCCAACTCTCGAGAAGATACCAGGCACAGATTATTCAAACTTATGCACCCACCACAAGTCATCCTGAAGAAGAAATTGAAGGATTTTATGAGGAAATTCGTCATCTAAATAATAAAGGTAAGAAACACTTAAAGATAATTACGGAAGACTTCAATGCAAAAATAGGGCAACGGCAACAGAATGAAACTTCAGTAGGTAAATTCGGTCACGGCAACAGAAACCAGCGTGGAAATACTCTCGTTGAGTTTGCAGAAACAGAGGGGTTTTTCATCCTGAACTCCTTTTTCAAGAAAAAGCCACACAGGAAATGGACAAGTTGACATCCAAATGGGATGACAAGTGAAATTGATTTTATTATGTGTAACAAAAAATTCGTTATAGAAGACTGCGGTGTGCTAAACAAGTTCAACACAGGTAGTGACCATAGATTGGTGAGATGTAAGATGCACCTCAACACTAAACTCGAAAGTGGCAAGCTCATAAGACAAAGAACATGTATTGACATAACCAACCTTAAAAAACACCATAATGCCTTCAAGTTGGAACTGAAGAACAGATTCTCTGCTTTAAAAGCCCTAACATCGGAAGAAGTGGATATTTCTGAAGTTAACAGAAAAGTAACCAAAGCTCTTATGGAAACAGCAACAAAATTAGCTGGGTCTAAGAACAAGTTGCATGTGAACAAATTATCAGGAAAAATCAAAATGTTGATGCAAAAAAGAAGAGAGATGAGGACAACTAAAGAAGATGTGACTTCTAAAGTGGAATACATAGAGCTATGCAAGACAGTACGAAAAAGTATCACTGAAGACGTAAGAAAATTCAACTGTGAACTAGTGAGGAAAGCAATTGAAAACAATCAAAGCCTAAAGATAGCAAAGGGACATCTCAGTAAGAAAAGAAAACAGATTATGGCACTGAGAAAAGAAGATGGTTCTGTAACAAGAAATAGAGGTGAAATTTTGACAAGAGTGAAAGATTTCTACTCCAAGTTATATGAAAGGGATGATGCATGTACTCCAGACATCATGGAAAGTACCAGTACAAGAGTTCTTCCAGTCCTCCCAGCAGAAGTTGCACATGCAATCAAGAACATGAAGCGGGGAAAAGCTCCAGGAGAAGATGGAATTACTGTAGACATCATACAAGAAGCAAGTGGAGAAATCGAAATAATACTCGCCCAAATTTTTACTCGATGCCTTAATGAAGGGAAGATTCCTGAGGATTGGAACAACGCTATAATGATCTTGCTACATAAAAAAGGTGACATTGAGGATCTCAGGAACTACAGACCTATCAGCCTCCTATCAGTGGTTTATAAAATCTTCACTAAAGTTCTTTCACACCGTTTGAAGGTAACACTGGACATGGCTCAACCGAGAGAACAAGCTGGATTCAGGAGTGGCTACAGCACAATAGATCATATCCACGTACTGAGAGAACTAATTGAAAGAGCGAGGGAATATGAACTTCCATTGTGCATGGCTTTTATCGATTATGAAAAAGCCTTTGATTCGGTGAAACCATCAGCAGTTACAATGGCTCTGAAAACCTGCGGTATTGAAGATGCATACATTAATATTATTAATAACATCTATGAAAATGCAAGTGCAAAGATTCGGCTGTTTGAAAAAACAACACACATAAAAATTGGAAAGGGGTGAGACAAGGTGACACCATATCTCCGAAGCTCTTTAATGCCACATTGGAAAATGTCTTTCAATCACTGAACTGGGAAAACAAAGGGATAAAGATTAATGGAGATTATCTAACCCACCTTCGTTTTGCTGATGACGTAGTCATTTTTGCAACTAGCCCATCAGAGCTGCAGAGTATGATCCAAGAACTTGCTGACAAGAGTAAAGAAGTGGGATTAAAAATGAACTTTCAGAAGACAAAAGTTATGTTCAATGCTTTTATACGAAATGAAGATTTATCGATTGATGGAGAAAAGCTGGAGATAACAGACACGTACGTTTATCTTGGACAGCAGATATCAAGTGAGGGTCACATTGATGAAGAAATTAATCGGCGTACAAAACTTGCCTGTAGAGCTTTTGGAAGAAACAGCATAATTTTCAAGAGCAATATGCCATTATGTCTTAAAAGAAAAGTGTTTGATCAATGCATCCTTCCAGTACTTACGTATGGTGCAGAGACGTGGACCTTAACTAAAAGAGACATACAAAGGCTGCAGACAACTCAAAGAAGCATAAATAGGTGCATGCTTGGTGTAACCAGGAGAGATAAGAAGAGGAACTCGTGGATCCGAAAAATGACAAGAGTGGAAGACATCATGATCAGAGTAAAATCCCTGAAATGGCAATGGGCTGGACATACTGCCAGAAGAACAGACCATCGATGGACAGCCGAAATTTTAGATTGGATTTCAAGGGACAGGAAAAGACCCAGAAGAAGACCACATGGGAGATGGGTGGATGAAATTCGAAAGTATGCGGGAGTGACATGGAGGAGACTGCCACAAGACAGACCATTGTGGAGGAAACTTGGGGAGACCTTCGTCCAGCAGTGGATTGATAATGGTTGACAATGATGATGATGATGATGATTACCATAAAAATTTCAAATTTTACAGCTCAGAGGGGTGTATTTTTAAACTATTTTCATTTTAAAAAACAAACCCTCTATTTCGTCATTGTAAACATGGTGTCTCTCGCAAAGACATTAGAAATGAACAAACTGGCAAAGAACATGCTGCTTCGGTCACACATTGTGTGAAAACACAAATTTGTCCATGATGGAAATCGCGCCCCCTCACCCCGCAGTAAGTTGCTCTCCCAACAAATCTACACGGACGGAACACATCGCTGCAGACTTGTCGTCTTGACACGTGATTCACCTCTGTAGTACGTCACATCATCTCCCTCTTAATTTTTTTTTTTTCTGTAGTGTCACACCATCTCCCTCTTAATTATTTTTTTCTGCAGTATGTCACATCATCTCCTTCTTAATTATTATTTTTTTTTTCTGTAGTACGTCACAGCATTTCCTTCTTAATTATTTAAAAACAATTTTTTTTCTGTAGTACGTCACATCTCCCTCTTAATTATTTTTTTAATTTTTTTTTCTGTTGTACGTCACAGCATCTGTATCTTAAATTTTTTTTCTGTTGTACGTCACAGCATCTGTATCTTAAATTTTTTTTTCTGTAGTACGTCAAATCATACCCTCTTAATTATTTTTTCTGTAGTACGTCACATCATCTCCCTCTTAATTATTTAAAAAAAAAATTTTCTGTTGTACGTCACATCATCAATAATTAAGAGGGAGATGATATGAGTACTACAGAAAAAAATTACAAAATAATTAAGTGGGAGATGATGTGACGTACTACAAAAAAATAAAAAAATAATTAAGAGAGAGATGATGGGACGTACTACAGGAAAATAATAAAAAAGTAATTAAGAATAATTACTTTTTTTATTTTTTTTTCCTGTAGTACGTCACATCATCTCCTCTTAATTATTTTTTTATTTTTTTTTTCTGTAGTACGTCACATCATCTCCCTCTTAATTAATTTTTTAATTTTTTTTTCTGTTGTACTCATATCATCTCCCTCTTAATTTTTTTTTTTTAATTTTTTTTTCTGTAGTACGTCACATCATCTCCCTCTTAATTATTTAAAAACAATTTTTTTTTCTGTAATGCGTCACAGCATCTCCCTCTTAATTAATTTTGTAATTTTGTTTTTGTAGTACGTCACAGCATCTCCCTCCTAATTATTTAAAAAAAATTCTGTAGTATGTCACATCATCTCCCTCTTACTTATTTTTTTCTGTAGTACGTCACATCATCTCCTCTTAATTATTTTTTTAAGAGCAGTCGGAATTGCTCATTAATTCCACACGATGTATGGAACAAACATCACACATTTCCAGTAAAAACAAGAAAGATGACACCGAATTTTTGGGTGTAATAAGCACGTCTTTTGAATCGGTTCTGACGCAAATTAAATTTATCAAAGCTATTAAAAGTCAATGGAACCGGTATGGAAAACAATAGTATGTGACCGAAGAAAGAAGTTTTTCAATCGGGTTTTTAATCCAGCAGATATTGCTGTAACATTTCGCAGTGGAAACGCTCTCCAACAAAGAAAGAATTTTTCAAATAGGACTCTTCGAAGCAGATCTTCTGTAGTACGTCACATCATCTCCCTGGCTTGAAAATTATGCATTATTTTAGGAAGAAAGTATTCTTTAAAGGCTTTTCGATGTGAGCGGTATTGGTCCAATAAAAAAAAAAATTTAGTCGAGTTTTCAGTAGCTCGGATTTTGCTACAAATACATCAGAAGCAGAAAGTAACACTTATGCCCACCGGTGGCCAAACCTTTCTTTACCAAATAGAAATTATATGAAAAACATTTTCCATCAGGAGCTGTATGCGATGCAGGAAGAATTTTTCAAGTGGGAGTTTTAGAAACAGAAATACCGGGGAAAAGTCGATTTACATTTGCGCCCCTAGCAAAAAGTCTATGGTTTACTTGAAAATTTTGAATTTATATGAAAAACATTTCGCATCGGAAACACTATCCAACAAAGAAGGAATGTTTTCAAATCAGATTCCTAGAAGTAGAGATATTGACAAAAATTAGATGTATATCTACGCCCCATGGCGTAGAAACCATGTGTTCTTTTAAGAAGAAAATATTCCTGAAAGGTGTGTCGACGTGAATAGTATCGGACGACTAACAATTTTTTTTCAATCGAGATTTTGGAAGCTCAGATTTTGCTGCAAATACATGAGAAGGGGAAATTAAGACTCACGCCCCCTGGTGGCCAAACCATTTTTTACCAAAAATTAGAAATGATATGCAAAGTATTTCCTACAAGGAGCTGTATCCGGTGCAGAAAGAATTTTTCAAATCGGAGTTTTAGAATTAGAGATATCAAGGGAAACGCAATTTACCTTTATGCCCCTTAGTCTATGAATTACTTGAAAATTTTTGACGTCATATGAAAAACATGTCACATCAGAAACTCTATCCAATAAAGAAAGAATTTTTCAAATCGGATCATTAGAAGCAGAGATATTGACAAAAATAAGATACACGTCAAAGCCTCCTCACGGAGAAACCATGCAATATTTTAAGAAAAAAATATTTCGAAAAGGTTTATCGACACGGGTGGCATCGGTCCACGAACAAATTTTTTCAATCGAGATTTTAGACGCTCAGATTTTATGGCAAATACATCAGAAGCAAAAATTAACACTTATGCTCCCTGGTGGCCAAAGTATTCTTCACCAAAATTTAGAAATATATGCAAAATATTTTTCATCAAGAGCTGTATTCGCTGAAAAAAAATTTTCAAATCGGTGTTTTAGAAGAAGAGATATTAGCGGGGGGAACGTAATTTACATTTACTCCCCCTTACGGCAAATCTAGGCGTAACTTGAAAAAGTAACTATACCTAAAATACTCTTCAACATAAATGGAATCGAAAGATAAAAGAATTTTTCAATCGGATGTTTAGAAGCAAATATATGGAATAAAATATATTTTGAATTCGACATCATCTGCATTTACTCCCTCTAGCGGCGAAATTGTACATCGTAAAAAAAGAAACGAAATAAAGGATCATCATTTGCATATTTTAAGTTTCCCAATGCAAAAAGAATTTTTCAAATCGGACTAATAGTTTTAGAGATATGGTGTCTACAGACGGAGGGACAGACGGATGGACAAACCGATAGCATAAGCACGATCTTTTTTTACAAAAGACGTGCTAAAAACGGAGAGTGTATCCATTTTTACGTTCGTGCGCCAATGTGAAAGCACATGGTTTGTCCGTGACAGATATCGAAACAGCACCCCCTCACTCCGGAGTAAGTTGCTCTCCCAACTAAGCTACGTGTACAGAATGTATCGCTGCAGATTTGTCGTCTTGACATGTGATTTACCTCTGTAGTATTTCAGAATTCAAAGCCGGGATTGTTCAGAGTGTCTGACTTGCCTGCGCGCGGGTCCTGTAGTTCTAAATCTTTAAGATATTTTTTTCGGTCCTGTAGTTCTAAATCTTTAAGATTAAGAGTAATTGTTTTCAAGACGAAATGGTAGATTATTGTGTAACATGGGATTGCAGTAGTAGAGTTGAATCCAATGAATACTGTGGATCTCAGGATAAGAAAATCTTTCACACTCAGTTTCAAAGTTATGCTTCCCAGCTGTTGTTTGTGTTCATTTTAAATAACAGTGTTTGTTAGGATTTTACCTAAATTTTTTCAGTCACTTGATTTTTCTGATTCTTGCGTAATGCCGGTCGCAATGTAGTGAATTTTATGAGAACTCAGCAGAAACGTAAAATTTTTACAAAGTACAACTGAAACAGTAACTATCATTACTTGATCGCCCGTGATCCATATTTATTTTGGATAAAGATTTTGCAGACTTGCTTACGGCCTGTTTTTAGCACGTCTTTTGTAAAAAAAGATGGTGCTTATGTTATCGGTTTGTCCGTCCGTCTGTGCGTCGGTCTGTGGACACCATATCCCTCCAACTATTAGTCATATTTGAAAAATTATTTTTGCATTGGGAATCTTGAAATATGCGAATGATGATTCATTATTTCGGTTTATTTTTTTTTACGATGTACAATTTTGCCGGTAGAGGGCATAAATGCAGATGATATATTATTCAAAATGCATTTTATTCCATATATTTGCTACTAAATATCCGATTGAAAAACATTTTTTACCTTTCGAGATTCCATTTATGTCGAAAAGTAGTTTAGGTATAGTCACTTTTTCAAGTAACACACAGATTTTCCGCTACATGGAAAAAAGCAAATTGAGTTTTCCCCGATATCTCTACTTCTAAAACTCTAATTTGAATTTTTTTTCTTCAGCGGATAAAGCTCCTAATGGGAAATCTTTTGCATATATTTTCTACTTTTTGGTAAGGAATGATTTGGCCGTCAGGGAGCGTAAGTGTTAATTTGTGCTTCGGATGTATTTGCCACAAAATCTGAGCTTCTAAAAGAAATCTCAATTGAAAAAATTCGTTCGTGGACCGATGACACTCACGTTGATAAACCTTTTCGGAATATTTTCTTCTTAAAATATTACATAGTTTCTTCCGCCAGGAGGCGTAGATGTATATCTTATTTTTGTCAACATCTTTATTTCTGTCCGATTTGAAAAATTCCTTCTTTGTTGGATAGCGTTTCCGGTACAAAATATTTTTCATATAATTACAAAATTGCCAAGTAAATCATAAACTTTCTGCTAGGGGGCGTTAAGGTGAATTGCCTTTACCCCGATATCTCTGCTTCTAAGACTCCGATTTGAAAAATTCTTGCTGTATCGCATACAGCTCCTGATGGAACATATTTTGCATATAATTTCTAATATTTGATAAAAATGGTTTGGTCACCAGCTAACGCAAGCTTTAACTTCTGTTTCTGATGTATTTGCAGCAAAATCTGAGCTCCTGAAAACTGGACTGAAAAAAATTCTTTCATTGACCGATACCGCTCACATCGGAAAACCTTTTGAGAATACTTTCTTCTTGAAATAATGCATAGTTTTCCAACCAGGGGGCGTAAATGCATATCTTATAACTGTCGATATCTCTGCTTCTAAGAGTACGATTTGAAAAATTATTTCTTCGTTGGAGAGCGTTTCCGATGCGAAATGTTTGTCATATAATTTCAAATTTTTCTTAACTCACAAGTCTGCCACCACAGAGCGTTAAGTTCACGTTTCCGTTTACACCAATATCTGCGGGATTAAAAGCCCGATTTAAAAACTTCTTTCTTCGGTCAGATATTATTGTTTTCCATACCGGTTCCATTGACTTTGAATAGCTTTGATGAATTTAATTCACGTCAGAACGGATTCAAAAGACGTGCTTATTACACCCGAAAATTCGGTGTCATCTTTCTTGTTTCTTCTCTGTTTCAGCAAAATCTACTTCTGCACCATGTTCGTACCGCAAATTATTTACTTCATATATACACTGAGTGGCCACTTTATTATGACCACCTGACAGTTTTAAGCAAATGAGCTATGGCTGCACGCTGTTGGCGCCAGAGGACGAGGCTAGTAGAAAAAGGGAAAGCTCAGTGCTTGCGACAGTACTAGAAGGGATTTTCGCGTGACGAGATGGGTAAAAAACGCAATTTGACGGACTTTCAACGTGGGATAATTGTAGGAGCTCGGGGCCACGGAGCGAGTATCACCGAAACAGCCACATTCGTGAAATGTTCCACAGCAGCTCCTGTTAAAGTGTTTAAAGACTAGACTGTCAGCCAAAATAACTAGGTCTCTACGTGCAACGTGTGGTCGTCATTGACTAGTGACTCCTCGGGCGAAACGGAGAGTGTCCAGACTGGTAACAGACAACAGAAGGGCAACAGTGCAGCAACTTACAGACCATCTTAATCAAGGATCCCCTCAAATTATCTTTGCACGCACTGTTCACCGTACACTGCATCGGATGGGATATGGCAGCCGAAGGCCTGTTCGAACACCTTTACTGTCTGCAGTTAACAAGAGAAAACGTCTCCAGTTCACACAGGAGCACAAGGATTGGACAGTCGATAATTGGAAACAAATTATGTGGTCCGTTGAATCACGTTTTCAGTTGCGCCATGCCGATGGCCGAGTGAGAATTTGGCGGAAACAGCACGAAAGCATGGATCCCAAATGCATTGCTACAACCCTTCAAGCTGATGGAGGCAACGTTATGGTTTGGAGAATGTTTTCCTTGCATGCTTTGGGCCCTTTAATTCGGGTTGATCAGCATCTGACCGGCAGGCACATCATATCGAAACATCGTGGCGGACCAAGTGCATCCTGTCATGTGGATGGTTTATCCCAATGGCGATGGCTACTTTCAACAATATAATGCGTCCTGTCATAGTGCTCGTATTGTTCAGGATTGGTTTCAGGAACATGCCGGTGAGTTTATTTTAATTAGGTGGCCCTAATAATCTCCAGATCTCAACCCCACTGAGAATTTGTGGGATGAAGTTGAACGAGCCATCAGACAGCTGGATCCACAACCCTGCAATCTCACACTCCTGGAAAGTGCTATTCATCAAGCATGGTCTCGGATTCCACAAATCACCTATCAACATCTCGTGGAGTCCATTCCACGAAGAATCGACGCAGTATTAAAGGCAAAAGGTGGCCCAACGAAGTACTGAGGGGGAGGGGGGTCATAATAAAGTGGCTACTCAGTGTATATACGCAACTTATATAGTCATGAGTTCTTGATTTTCAGTTGCCAAAACGAGGAAAACTTAAATAATTTGAATATAGTGCTCCTTTTATTCGATTTGAGGTATGTTTAAGAACAGGTTCTGTAAAAGCAAGCATTCTCTCTAAGTTAGGATGTCACAGGTGCGAAGCAAAGGTCCGTATGAGATGTTCGTGGGATGTTGTAAGCCATGTCACCGGTGTCGTCATACAAAACGGTTCTTGTAGTTCCTTGAATTCACTCAATTATTTAAGGTATGGACACGATGTCCGCAACAAAAGCTTGAGCCTATTTTCTCAGGGAGTAAGTGTTGTCCAGAAGCACGAACAAACGGCGCCAACTGCCACTGATACGAACATTTCGACCCTGGCCCAAATTAATAAGTGGATAATTAGCAAAGTAAGTTCAGTATCATCATTGTTACTGAAAAGCTTGTTTTTATTTCACCACATACGAATAACAAATCTGAAAGTTTCTGTTAACACTGGTTTATTTGACGTGCTTCATGGTTATAAACAACTAACAGGGATACCCTGTATTTCCAGGGTAAATATTAATATTCGTGGAATCACCAAGTTCAGCGGGTGAAAGTTAATGAATGAAAAAGATATTCCTGTAATTTTCCAGTAAATGTATTTTTATTCGTTTAGGTTATTGTCTTTTGGTAAACAATATTTTTGGTTTTTCCATTGGGAGCAAAAATGAAGAGATTTTAGGATTGCCAACCCTTAAATTGAAAACTGTAGATTTTAAGGAAATTTTGTATGGGGGTCCCTTGACCCCGGGCTCCGACCGACCCCTTCCAAAAACTGTTTACAGTCTAACTTAGAGTGCCATGATATAGTACAGTCAAACCCCTATTTAACGGACTGCGATTTAACGAATTCCGCGATTTTACGTACATTTTTTATAGTACGGATGGAATCACATTAAAATTAATGCTTGGTGTTTCCCAAATTAACGAGCACATTTCCTCAATTTAGCGAACATTTTTGTATTTTTTAAACCACCAAACTATATGTTAACCAGCATTTTCACGCTACAAGTTAGTTAGAGAGTCTTGCGTAACAGGAAAATTTTACGCATACAGTTAACCAGTTTTTCAAAGAACACTCTTCTTTAAAGAACACTATTTGCGACACAGCTTAACGGAATCATAAATCAGTTCACCTTTTCTGCCACTATCAAGCGTAAGCTTCTTATAGGGGGAAACAAAGGACCAACAAGTTCCAAAGAAGCGGCAACGTTTTCCTGCATGGGCGGGAAGCGGGAAAAAGAAAGGCGGTGTGGGGGACGAAATAGGGTACCCTGGAAGATTATTGTTTTCAGCTACAGACAAAACAATAGCTTTCTGTGAACTCAGGGGAGACACATTATACGTACCCATTCCTGAACTTCTGGAATTCTTCCCCAAATTGCGCTTCTTCTTTTCTTCTTAGTGTTAAATCTACTGGTAAAATTAAACAACACATCTCGTTATGCAGCTTAGGATACTGAAATCGTTATTTAAGAAGCTAAGTGCTCGGGAAAAAAATTAACTATCGTATTTTTCTCGCAATTTCAAAGTACGCTTAAATTTTGATGGTACAAATTGAAATTTAATGCCGCTCGTTTGGCACTGTGGTCTAAGCGATTGCTTCTGATCATTCGTCCAAAAGGGGTCTGGGTTCGAATCACGGTGAGACATGGCATGTTCTGTTCGTCTTACGGCACTGGCTCTCTCCCTTCCCTGGAACCAGTGGCCCTAAATTAGGGACGGGCGACTGCTTATAGCCCATTGAGTAGCTCACGCTGGTCGTTAAACCTCCAATCAAAAAAAAAAAAATTTTTTTTAAATCTAATATCTACGAATTATGTATTTAATATGCAAAGTAAAGGTACGTACTAAAACATTTTTGTTAATAAATTTCGTAATTAAAAGTACTATAAATAATTTAAATTTCACTGAAAGGAAGAGAACTTGGCTGCTTACTTATCCTGTTATGAAACACTAGCTTAATTTGAATATTGCATTCGTAAGGCTTCTTCGACTTAGCAAAATCCGCGATTTTATGTACAAGACTGTTCGTCCCGTGAAGTTCGTTAAATCGAGTTTGACTGTATATACCAAATTTGGTGGTTCAAAATTGAAAACTGTAGATTTTACGGAAATTTTGTGTGGGCCCCTTGACCCCGGGCTTTAACCGATTCTGGGCTGCGACACTTTTCGAAAACCATCTAGGGTATATCTTAGAGTACCGTGATATAATACACCAAATTTGGTGGTTCTAAATTGAAAACTGTGGATTTTACGGAAATTTTTTGGGGTGCCCCTTGAATACGGGCTCCGATCCCTTCCAAAACCGTCTACGGTCTAAGTTAGGGTACCATGAGATAGCATACAAAATTTGGTGGTTGCAAATTGAAAACTATAGATTTTGCGGAAATTTTGTATGGACGCGCCCCGACCCCGGGCTCCGACCCCTTCCAAAAACCGTCTACGATCTAACTAAGAAGTACCATAAGAAAGTATACCAAATTTGGTGGTTCAAAACTGAAAACTGTAGATTTTACAAAAATTTTGTATGGGAGCTTCTTGACACCGGGCCTCTACCCCTTCGAAAAACTGTCGACGGTGTAACTTAGCGTACCATTCGTAAAGCTTCCTCGACTTAGTATCGCTAAGTCGAGGAAGCTTTACGAATGCAGTATACCAAATTTGGTGGTTTTGAATTGAAAACTAGATTTGTATAGCAAGTAGACATGCCTCACAAAACTTGAAAATTGCATCGTCCTGGAACGGGGATCGAATTCGCATCTCGCAATTTACGTTCGAGTATGTTGCCATTACACCACCCAGAACAAGTAACCTCCAATCAACTAAGGATGTTTTTCGGAGGGTTTCATCTGAATTCCCGATAAACATCCTCAGTTGCTTGGATATTCCTTGTTCTGGCTGGTGTACCGGTAACATACTCGAACGTAAATCGAGAGATACGGGTTCGATTCCCGTTCCAGAATGATGCAATTTTCATGTTTTCGGACGCATGTCTACTTGCTTGATTAATTTGGCATCCATCTGCCTCTTAATTTATTTTTAAAATTTCTTCGAGAGGCTGGCAACAGTGTTGCGCATTTCGACTATTTGTTTTCGCGCCAGAAGAATAACGAGTTAGACATAGGCGCCCATAGCTCAGTTCTCATTAGGGGGCAAACAGAAATTGTTCAGCTGGATGGAATAATGACAAGGTTCGTTAACCGGTTCATTCGGGTTTTTTTTATACACTGATGAGCCATTACATTATGACCACCCCCAGCCTAAAAAATGAGCGCGCCTGGAGACCGAACGGTGGCGCAGGTGAAGTTTACAGCGCAGTATATACACTGAAGTGCCAGAAAAACTGGTACACCAGTCTAATACTTGGTAGGTCCCCCACGGGAGCGCAGGACTGCAGAAATACGACGGGGCATGGACTTCACTAGCTTCTGGAAATATGCAATGCACACCATACTTCCTGCAGAGCGTTCCACAATTTGGGTGTATTCCGAGGTCTCGGATTCCTGTGTTCGATAGCGCGTTGCATGGCATCCCAAATGTGTTCTATCACGTTCAGATCTAGGGACTTTGGTGGGAATGGCAACACCCCAAACTCCGATGAATGCTCCTCTAACCATAATGTGGCGCCCCGACACTTGTGTGGAGGTGCATTGTGCAGTTGGAACAGGCCCAACCCATCAGCATGAATGCAGGACATGAACGGGTGTACTTCGTCAGAAAGGATGCGCACATAGCGTTGGCCGGTAACAGACGTTTGTAGACGTACCAGGGGTCCCAGTGAAGTTCAGCTAAACACATCCGATACCATTACGGAGCCCCCACCAGCCAGTACAGTTCCCTGTTGACAGGCAGGATCCATGGCTTTATGGGGTTTGCGCCACACATGAAT
Organism: Macrothele yani; assembly: GCA_039090855.1. Taxonomy (NCBI): domain Eukaryota; kingdom Metazoa; phylum Arthropoda; class Arachnida; order Araneae; family Macrothelidae; genus Macrothele; species Macrothele yani. Next base: position 53,200,638 of record CM077006.1, read on the forward strand.
CCTTCCATCTGCCCGATACATTCGGAAGCGCAACTCGTCAGACCAGGCTACTTGTTTCCAGACATCAAGTGTCCAGTAGCGGTGTTGCCGTGCAAAAGCGAGGCGGATAGCTCGGTGTCGTGCACCCATCAAGGGGACTTGAGTTGGGCGTCGGCTCCCAAAGCCCATATGGTGCACGGTATGTTGCACAGTCCGGACGCTAATATTTGTTGAGGCTCCAACATTGAATTCCGATGCTACCTGCGAGAGTGTCGCGTGAAACGATTCTTGACAGCCGACGATGGTCACGTTCACCCAATGTCTTTTTACGGTCACACTGATATCGTAGGTTGGAGGTTTTGCCGGAATTCTTGTAGTCACGGTACACCCTTGCAATGGTCCTCCGTGAAAATCCGAACTTCGTTTCTACCTCCGAAATACTATGGCCCATCTTACGAGCGCCAACTATAACACCGCGTTGAAAATCGCTTAAATCGTTATTACTTGTCATCCTCATGCCAAAAACAGCTCGGACAGCTGGCAAGGATGTCAATCGCTTTATATACGCACTAGCGGACGAAACTGAGTACGCGCATAGGTAACGTTGTTGTGTATTTTGCATACGCTCGTCTGCACCAGTTTTTCTGTCACTTCAGTGTATATGCAACCCGAGGACAAGCTTTTAGGTAGCAGAGTGTACGGAGTCAGAATGGGAAAAGCTGCCGATTTATCGGAGTTTGATTAAAGACAAATTGTGATGGCACGGCTTCTAGGAACTACGATCTCGGAAGCGGCGCGTCTTGAGGTTTTTCACATGCAGCTGTAGTAAGTACGTAGTAAAAGTGGTGCACAGATGGTCAAACGACAAACCGTCGTCCAGTAGTGTGTCGTCCCCAGCTCATTGATGCCAGAGGGGAGCTGAGACAGTCGCGTATTGTTCACAGCGACCGCAGGGCCACAGTGCAACAAATCACCCGCAGGTACAACAGTGGTGATTAGGGCGATGCGTCACAGCGCACAGTTCATCGCAGCCTTCTGCGTATGGGCCTGCGTAGCCAAAGACCCAGCCGGGTCCCCATGCTCTTTGCACGTCATCGCCAACAACGCATGAAATGGGCCCAAGATCATCGAGATTGGACCGTGGATGATTGGAAGAAAGTGGCCTGTTCTGACGAATCAAGATTCCTGGTGCATCACGTAGACGGCCGAGCGCGAATACGCCGATTACGAACGGGGGCTATGACACCTGGATGCACTGTTGGGCAGAAACAGGTCGTCGGCGGCGGTGTTATGCTGTGGGCGATATTTTATTGTGACATTTTAGGCCCCATTATCCCAATAACACAATTCCTGACAACTGTCAGGAGTTGATTATCGATGTCCAGATACTGGACATCGTTGCTGGCTAAGTTCACGCATTCATGGCAACTGTGTTCCTTGCTGGTGATGGTCATTACCAACAGAATAATGTGCCTTGCCACACGGCCAGAATCGTCAAGGAGTGGTTCGAGGAACATGTTGATGACTTTCAGTTAATGCCACTACCCCGAAATGTACGGGAACTGGAGTACTTGCTGTTGACATTATGGTACCAGATATCCCAGGATACCTATCGCCACCTCATCGAATCGATGCCTTGCCGAGTGGCCGTTGTTTTGCGGACTGAAGGGGGTCCTACAGCTTATTAGGCAGGTGGTTATAATTTAATGACTCATCCGTGTATATAAATGTGTTGTTATTTTTATGTGCCTTTAGGTATGAGTACGTGCTGTCTAAAATCTTTAAAACTGAATTTCTCAGAACCATGTTGTTCTGATTAAATCGCTGTTCCACCTAGATCCTCAATTGTAAACCATTACAGAAAACTACCATACCCAAATTTTAAATTTTGTTGTGTAACCATTTTTACTACACATGCCATACATAGACTTAACTGAAAACCAGATCTGGAACCCACATAAAAGAGGTGGAAAAATTAATTTTGACAGCTTATTGAGACAATAGCGTAAATTCTTTCCTGTTTTTTTTTTTTTTTTAGTCTTGCTTATTTCGGCTACCAGGCTGCCAGTGTCCCATGCGCCACGAAACTCTAGCAATCACTCAATCGGTCATCAACAAAAATAACCTCAAGAAAAACTTCTGGAAAAAATTTCAGATCTTTGTCAAGTAGTGAATGCGGCTGCTGCAGAGAATGATATCATATTTTTCATATCTACGCTGTTGCCTAGCATTTAATACAAACATTTGTTACGTAGGTCGTTTCAAAAAGTTTTGCACACTGCGCAGGCGCTTCCCGTAGGATGATGTGTAACGTACCAGGAGATGTGACGTACCTGCCAGAAGGACGCACACGACATAAAGGCAGATAGGAATCAGAATAAAATGTCCGCGTAGCTCAATTGGTAGAGTGACTTATTCCGGAATGAGGGGACCCGTGTTCGAATCCTGGCGCGGATAGAAATGACGGAGAAATTCACTTCGTTATAGATGTAATGGCTCCTATCGTTTCGCCAGTTGTGAGTCAGATTTCAGGGTACAAAGTTGTGTCTACGTTTGCTGGTTAATTTGTTCCTGTTCCGAAAAAGTTCTGCCTAAAGATGGAGGAAGAAAGTGAGTCAGGTCAGATCTAGCGTAGCGACCAGCAATCCTACATTAAAATTGAAACTTCACGAGGAAAATCCCCAACCGAAATTCATAAAGCTCTGTGTGAAGTTCATGGGGTTAGTGTAGTGGATGGTGGCACAGCATCACAGTTGACCTCTCCTTTCCACCAAGGTCGGGAAAGCATCGAAGACGACCCAAAAAGCTGCCGGCCATCAGATGCAACAGACAACACTTCTATGGTTATCGTCAACAGCATTTTGGAAGAAGATCGACGGAAAACATGTGAACAGATTGCATGTGAAGAAAACATGTCTACCGTTTCGGTTTTCAGAATCCTAATTGAAAATTTACAGGAGAGAAAAGTGGCTGCCAAACGGATTCCGCATAATCTGACTGAAAGAGCAGCAAGCGGTTCGCAAAGTGATAGCAGAGGAACTGCTTCAGCGGTACGAGACAGAGGGCGAGTAGTTTTTGGAGAGAATTGTTGCCATAGACGAAATCTGGATACGGGATTTGAACCAGAACTGAAATCTCAGTCCACTCAGTGGAAACATCCAGAATCACCTCGGGAGAAAAAATTCCGCCACCAACAATCGAAGGTTAAACTGATGATGATTATGGCCTGTGATAAGGTTGGAGTGATAGCAACAGACAGAGTGCACGATGGGAACACTATAACAGAATATCACAAAAGGTTTCTGCAAAATCTTTTGCGCCCAAAGATTCTCCGAAGAAGACCCGACATGCTCGAAGCTGGTGTCACCATTTTGCACGACAACCATGTTGCCCGTATTGTAAGAGACATTCTGGAAAAGTTTGAATGGGAATTTCTTCCTCAAGTGCCATACAGTCTTGACATGAGCCCACCAGCTTATTCCCAAACCTGAAGAAGCCACTCGGCTGGAAAGGTTTCAGTACGATTTAGGATGCTTCAATGAGGTGACCCAAGTAATCCAATGCCTTAACAATGGAGGTGTGCTCTGACTGGAATGCAAGACTTGCATAAAACGTTGGGCATCTGTTGTAAAGAAACATGAAGATTACTTCGAAAGCAGGTATGTTGGCTCTCTCCCTTTCCTGGAACCAGTGGCCCTAAATTAGGGACGGGCGACTGCTTATAACCCATTGAGTTGCTCACGGTGATCGTTAAACTTTCAATCAATTAAAAAGGAAAAAAACAAAAAGGTATGTTGTTAAATAAATTCGTTTTTAAGAGATAACCCACAGTGTGCAAAACTTTTGATATGACCCTCGTACTACTTATTACTTTCTACTGTAAATTCACAACGTTTTTCCGGCTTTTATTGCATACACGCGCATTCAGAAGTTCAGCAGAAAAGTAAGCAGCCAGAAATAATGTTATTGCAAAAATCTTTGCACTATCTTCCAAGATCAGAAATTGCATAGTCTAATTTCCAGGGGGCGGGAGCATGCGCCCGTCTTGCCCCCTCTAAGGGTTTATGTTTTCAGCATAGAAGCTGTGCATTTAGTAGCTTTTTTGCCAAACATGTATCCATCTGCCATCTCCTAAGAAAACTGCGTCACCGCGGAACGCAAATCGAACCAGCATATTCCGATGTCCGTTCTATATGCTACCGATATATCCAGTAGTGCAGAGACGTGGCGAGTCAGTTGGATCCAGACACCCCCCCCCCCCCCTTCAAAACCGAGCATATGCTTTCTTAACACATCTTTGTAAATTGTAAATTTAATATTTTTCTTATTGGACAATCGCCATTCCTTCTGTATTTTTGTAAAAGACGGAAGCAAGCGATGTAAAGATGTAATATCGGTCAAAGAATGATCTTTTGTCTCTTAGATATTGGATCTAGCTGGGTGATAATTGCAAACTAGGAGCTTTAGTGTTTGGCCCTGTGAGTCCCGCAATCCCCTATTAGTTTCAATGCCGTTTTCCAGGAAACGATCATCTCGGGGCTTGGTTTTAAACAAAGTTCCAAGTATAGTATGCAGCAAATTATCTGAATTCCATCTGTAGCCCATTCTCCGAAATCCTCGGGCGCACGTGTAGCGCTAATGAGCGCTCAATTATATGTAGCACGGATTTACGCTTTCAAGAGCAATAATAAAAAATATTTATCGAATTTAATAAAAAAAACAAAAACAAATATAGAATGGAAATTTAGGGGGGGGGGGATACGCACATTTTTGTGATTCACTTAAGAGCAAACAGTGAATGACTTCATTTTTTAAGGCAATGGTGAATGACGTTTTTTCCTTCCACTGTAGACGAGGTAAATAAAAAACTATGGAAACCGAAACCTGTCCTCACGTTAACAGCTATTGTACGTCCATGACTGGAGAATTTTTTCGTTTCGTCGTGACTTCGCCTTCAAATTTCAAAAATCCTCAAAACTTTTAATTTCAATGCATTTTACTGAACCTATATTATCCATGATTTTGAATTTCAGTCTTTTGCATTAACTATCTATCATTTTGTCCGATGGCAGATGCTATACCTAGATTAAATCTTAAGCCATAGCCCTCTAGCTGATGCATTCTTAGATTATTCCATTGGATCACTGAAACTAAAATCCTGATTAGAAAAGCGTGTTCCTTCCTATTTCATTCTTAATCGACAGCAGTTTTGAGGATCATAACAAGATATTTGATCCACAAAGACAAGACGAAAGGTAAATTTAGGACACATATATACACCGAGAGGACAGAAATAATGGGGTACCTGGTTACTGGGCAACCAGAGGTTGTCACCCTTTTCGCTACAGGGCCAACCCAGCATTTGTCCGGTGTATGGTACATAGGAGGAATCATTGTTCAATGTCAGCATGGATAAACTTCGTGAGTTAATAGAGTTTGAAAGAGGGGTAATAGTAAGTCCCTAACACATGAGCTACTCTATCACGGATGTGGTTCAGAAATCATGATATCCCCGTTAGACAGTATCAGGAGTGTATGGGGAATACGTCATTTCCGGAATAACATCGCGTCGTGGACAGCGCTGCGGGTGAAGAAAGGAAATGGATGAACGTAGCCGTCGACTTCTGTCTCGCACAGTTGCAGCGAACAGGTGAACGAAACTGACATAAATCACGGCTGACTGTAACGAAAGAGGTGCCAAAAACGTCGCACAGTTTGAGAATCCAAGTGAGTGGTTGTGACGCCAATCACGGCCGACTGTAACGAGGGAGGTCCTAAAAACAAAAAGGTGACCGGTAGGGACACAAATCACGGCCGACTGTGACAAAGGTGGTGATAGAAACGTCTCGCACAGTGGCAGCCAACAGGTGAGCGATAGTGACACAAATCGCGCCAGACTGCAACGAGTGAGGTGCTAGAAATATCGCAAAGTTTCAGCCAATAGGTGAGCGGCAGTGACACAAATCACTGCCGACTGCAACGATGGTGCTAAAAACGTGTGGCACAGTTTCAGCCAACAGGTGAGCGGCAGTGACACAAATCACGGCTGACTGTAACGAAAGAGGTACTAAAAACGTCTCACAGTTTGAGCCAACAGGTGATTGGCTGTGACGCCAATCACGACCGACTGTAACGAGGAAGGTTCTAAAAACGTCGCACCTGTTGCAGCCAAAAGGTGACCGATAGTGACACAAATCACAGCCGACTGTAACGAGGGTGGTAATTGAAACGTTGCACCTATTGCAGCCAACAGGTGAGCAGTAATGACACAAATCACGGCCGCCTGTGACAAAGGCGGTGATAGAAACGTCTCGCACAGTGGCAACCAACAGGTGAGCGGCAGTGACACAAATCACGGCCCACTTTAACGAGGGAGGTTCTAGAAACGTCGCCACCAAGACTGTGAGACGATCATTAGCTGAAAAGGGTTATGGCAGCTGCCGACCCACCAGAGTCCCATTGCCAAATCATCAGACTAGGGAGGCTGATTCTCATTCATAGTGACAAAGTAAAATGCGCATTTTATGCAAACGATTGCGTAACTATGTTTATCGTGCAGCAGCAGCCTTCCGCTTCAAGAGCGTTTGTAATTTTTCTTTCGTCGTTCTCGGAGGCGTACATAGTTGACTTTCCGAAGAAGGTTATTCATATACAGCAATCCAAAAAAGGTGCAAAGAAAATGGTTGTGTGATTTATAAAAATGATATATATCAAGTAATTAAGTGTGCAAAAGAAATCTTCGCAGCTTACTCGAGTGGCGCACAAACGTCACGAAAAGAACACTGTAAACCAAAAAGGACCTCTGAGGTTGTGCGAAAAGTCAGATCTCTTGTAAAGAAAGAGAATCCAGCAACACAAAGAAGCATTGCAGAACATATAGGTGTCTCACAGCAAACTGTAAACCGTATTATCAAAACTGAGCTACACTTAGAAAAGCGGTTTAAGCCTAACTTCTACAAGCTCCTTCCATTCCACATTTTAGAGCTGAACTGCGGGAAATTGTATGAGAGACACCTAGCATGGAACAAATGGAAGTCAGTGGTCACTTTGGATGAAACATGGAATTACCCTTGTTACACAAACCAAATCCGGGCAATACACTATGAAAAAGGGTGACAAGGCATGCATAGAATGGGTACGTGAATGCAAAGAAAGTTTTTCACGTGGATTTATGGTTGTGCAATTTATTGCTTATAATGGCAAGTTAAGGCCGCGAAAGGTTGAGAATAACGCAAAAATTAATGCAGCTTATTATCACTCCCATGTATTTCTACGGCTTCGGGTTACTTGAACGTGCCCCCAAAAGTAGACGACCCAAAAACAATTGGCGGCCTTTGGAAAACTTCCAAAGAGGAGTGGGAGCGAATTGATCTTGCCTGTCTGCAAAGGAGCCTGCTACAGTGGAAATTGCGTTGCAGAAGGAAAGTACAGGAACATGGTAAGCACATAGAACACAACAGAAGTAGGCGTCATGGTACTTCATTACTGAATGATCCTGCGAACTTTGCCACTATAAACGTGAAACAACTTCTGTATAGGCATCAACTGGGTCAGCCAGATTTTAAGCTTTTTACCATGTTTTTAATACTGTTTGTTTGTCTTGTGTCTGGCGCTCTTTGGCCAAACATGGCCCTTGCGCCATAAAAATGAACCAACCAACCATCAACTGGGCGACAAAACATCAGCACTGGTCCTTGAATGACTCGAAACGGGTCCCCTATTCCGATGAGTCCTGTTTGCACTTTTTTCATGCAGACGGAAGGGTGGGGATCTGGCGGAAACCGCACGAAGCGATGGGCCAACTCCAACAAAAATCTTTTCAGGTTCGTGGAGGCTCGGTTACGGTCTGAGGTGTGTTCAGCTAGCACGCATTGAGATCTGTGGTACGTCTAGATGCATCTGTGAACCGTCCGTGCCACGTGTAAATCCTTGAGATGCATCTGCATCCGTTCATGGCCATCTTGCATCCACAGAATTATGGACTCTTCTAGCAGGAGAGTGCACCTCCCCACAGAGCCGTGTTGTCTAGAACATGGGTAGAACCTTGGTAAGGCGTCCACGTTCACCGTGAGGACAATCTTTGGGATGGGATGGCATGGAAAAGTCCGTTCGAGCTTTGAATTTTCCACCCAGGAATGCGACGGAATAATTGACAGCGATGCAGTAAGCATGGGTGAAGATATCTGTGGAACACATTTGTGACTCAGTGGACTCAGTGTCTCGCCGTGTGAGTGCCCTTACCCTGACGGAAGTGTGGGCCTACCTACTACTAGGTACAGGGGCTGTACAGAATATTGTGAACACCTAGGAAAAGAAGGTTTTACGTACCTAATAGGGTGTGGGACCACCTTTGGCATTCAAAACTGCCTGAATCCTCCTTGGATTAGACGCATACAAATCCTGGATGGTGGTTAGTGAGATGTTACAGCATTCTTCATGCAGAAACTGCTCCAGGCCCTTCAGAGATGCAGGAACAGGATAACCGGATCTTACCCTATTTTCCAACACAGACCACAGTGGCTCGATTATGTTTAAGTCTGGTGACTTGGGAGGCCAAAGAAGGTGTGAAAGTTCGTCCTCGTGTTCCATAAACCATGATTGGACATTCCGAGCTCTGTGAATTGTGTCATTATCATCTTGATAGATGGCATCCCCTACGGGAAACAATTCCTGAGCCATTGGATGAACTTGGTCGGCCAAAATGGTTTCATACGCTCTGCCAGTCATCAGCCCTTTCAAGGTGAACAGGAGATCTGCTTAAAACGACGATGTGACCGCCAAGAGCATGACAGAACAATCACCAGGCTATGCTGTTTGGAGCAGATAGTCTGGGTTGTACGCTTCTGACGGTGTTCTCTACACGTAAACATGTCCTGCAGTGGGGAATAGTGTGAAAGTGGATTCATCCGACCACAGTACACGCTTCCATACATCGGCAGTCCACGTTGTATGCTCCTGTCAGCACAGCCGTCGCCGTTGGGCATTCGCCCGGATCACCAGAGGTTTTGAAATAGTAACTCTGACATGAATATCTTGTTTATGCAGTTAGTTCCCTGCGCATTGTTTTCGTTGCTACTGGGGTCTGCAGATGCAGATTGAGCTCCGCACTCATTTTCCTCTTTAGTGCTCTTCTGTCTCTATCAATCATGGTCGTTTTCCGGCCTCTCTTGTGTTTCGCAGACGACGTTTTGTCACGAACACTGTCTGCTGTCATGACACTATACCCAGTAGCTATCGATACCCCCACTAACCCTGGCAACTGTTGTCGAGGAGGCACCAACTAGCCGGCCACCAACAATTAGCCCTCTTTCGAAGTTCGTTAGGTCGCTCATTTCGTCGTCACCCTGAAAGAAATTTTGCAATGAGACACTTTAAATGCGCTTAAACAGGACCTTGAAGTTCTAAACAAAGATATTACAACCAACACGGTGTTTAGCGTATTGTGACGTGCGCAGCTGCATTAAAAGTCACGTTTCTGAGCATGGTGATCACATTATTTTGTCCAACCCCTATAGGTATCTCATTATTTCTATTCACTCAGTGAATATATGCATGTCTGTATGCATGTATGTGCGCGCACACCCACACATATATTTAACAGACTCTTTATTTCTTGTGCCAATATTTAATTAAATCAGAATATTGCGTAGTTCGAAGAGCACCGCAGGCATCTCTGAAAAATCATACTTGAGTAAAAGTGATTTTGTGGCTGATACGAAGTTCTTTATTTCCGTGAATTTGTTTAATTCCTGATAACTCCGGATCACCGGCGATCATCGAAGTTAGTTCTTCGCTGCCCTCATATCCAGGGTCTATTAACGGCCCACTTCTTCAATATCTTTCCGTATGTGATTAGGGACAATCTTTTCCTTCTCAAAATTCACGTCACCCTTGTCTCCTTCCAAATTTGCATCAGCCTTCCTCTCCCTCTTTCAATCAAAGAGTATTTTGCTCCTTCTGAAAAAACTCTACTGAGGACATGTCTTCCACGACCAACTTCCAAACTTTGGCCTCCAACGTTAACCGCACGTCCGAATTGCTTTTTTTCTCAGCCTCCAAAAATGTCAACGGGCTAGCCCGAAGGACTCACTTACTGAAGAACGGAAATTCTGACCCTAAAGAAAAGCAATCTTTTATTGTAGACACCAGAACTCATCTTTGGCAACAATATCATTCCCACGAAATAATTATTTTAGGAGACCTGCTGGCTCTCCAGAAATTTATTTCTCGAAATAATGTCACGATTTCAGAACTTTAAAAACATTCCTAAATGCAAAGTTCTTAATTATTTACTACACTGCTGGCCACCCAAAATGCAACACCAAAAAGGACACGAGATAGCAAAGCCAGATTTACTGGACACATAACAACAGATAAAAAGATGAAACGATTGAGCTTACAGGCCCGTGCGACTTGCTGAACACGCAGACATCAATAGTTCATGTGGCCCCCATGGCTGGCAATAACGGCCGCTACACGCCGCGGCATCGAACGAAAGAAGCTTTGGATGCGGGTTTGGGGTATGTCTGTCCAGACTGCTTCCACACGTCGCCACAGTTCATCAGGCGTAGCCGCCGGTGGTGCTTGCCGGGTCACTCGGTTGCCGATCAGCTACCAGACGTGTTCGATGGGCGACATATCAGGAAAACAGGCGGGCCACGACAGCAGTGACACCTGGTGGGCCTTGAAAAATTGTTGCATGATGCGTGCCACGTGCGGGCGCGCATTTTCCTATTGAAACGTGGCCGCTGGCAGGTCCTGCAGATAAGGCAGGACTACAAGCTCCAAAACGTCGGAGATGGTGCGGAGACTGTTGAGTGTACCGGCGAAAATCATAAAGCTAGGCGACGGACCGGTATGGTGATGCATAATGGAGGCGTCATACAGTCTCTCGCCGCGGTGCCGCCACACGCGGATCCGACCATCGTGTTGTTGCAGGCAGAAGCGGGATTCGTCGGAGAAGACAATGCCGTGCCATTCCGTAGTCCAGGTGCGGCGTTCAACGGCCCACTGCCGCCGCACTCGCCGGTGGTGTAACGTGAATGGTAATCGGAGCAGTGGGCGCCGTGCGACAAGTCCCCGCTCCTGCAGACGATGTCGAACGGTACGTGCTGACACAGGTTGTTGCGCAACACACCCTAATTCCTGCACTAACGTTCGTGATGTGGCGGTGCGAGCCGTCAATGCCCGCCGCGCAACATGCCGGTCATCTCGTTGGGTGGTGTGCCACGGCTGCGCAATCAGTCACGTCGGTCCATCCGTCCCTCCTGCATCCACCGAATCCATACTTGCCTGACTGTTGCTGAATGTCGTCCCACACGGGCGCCGATGTCTCGGTACTGTAAACCGCTGTCGCGATAAGCCACTATTCGTCCTGTGTCGAACTCCGAAACGTGCTGGTATGACTACCGTATTCTGCGACGAGGCATCAGGAAGCTTCCCAAGCACAGGTCCGGCAGCACAACACACTTCCACTAATTACACTCCGCCTTCTGTGCACCCTTCTTATAGTGCTTCTCGTTGGCGTGCCGGGCGCACATGATTTGCATATGCCCTGCAATGCTAATCGCTAGCACGTCCTCTCGCGGGCGACGCATGCTGCGAATTTCAGGCCAATCGGATGCTTCCTTCTTGGTGTTGCGTTTTGGGTGGCCAGCAGTGTATATATATATACATTTATACACGCGATACAGCTGCAAACTGTATAAAAACAAGCCTGCAGTTGACCGCGATCATATCGCACTGTGAGGTTGAGTGAAAATGTCGCGGCGGGAGAGAACTGACTTTGAGAAAGGAAAGATTGTTTGGTGTTATATCAGTGGGCAGTCCATAAGAGAAACCGAGAGGCGTTTAAACATAACCAAGTCAACTTTGGATATACTGATTAAGCGGAAGACACATGGCGTGCCTGAAGCAGCAAAACGTACCGTCAGACCAAAGAAAATCAGTGATAGAGGACGTCGAAGCCTCAGGGGAGTCGTTACAGCTAATCGACGGAGTACTGCAGAAGACCGCTGTGTACAGGTGAGCAAAAATGCTGGAACCTCGGTATGTATACGTACCATTCGCAGAGAACTTCATTCCATGGGTTACCGTGGTCGTGCGGCTGCTCATAAGACTTTCATCTCCACTCGGAATGATACTCCTCGTTTAGCATGGTGTTAAGAACATTTACCGTGGACCATGGATCAATGGAAACGGGTCCTATGGATTAATTAATCCAAATACACGCTCCATCAGTCTGATGGCCGTGTGTGGTATGGCGGCAGTATGGGGGAACGCTATTTACCACAGTGTACTGTTCCTACGGTCAAGTTTGGAGCTGGCAGTGTACTCGTGTGGGGATGTTTTTTGTGGTATGGTCCCGACCCATTGGTTATCGTGGACAAACCTGTTAACCAGCACATCTAAATCGATATTCTGGAGAATTATGTTTACCAACTCTGTAGCAATACTATGGAACCGAGCCTTGTTGCTACCTGCAGGATAATGCACCGAGTTATAAAGCAAGGATACGGCGTGGTTTGACGATAATTTTGTATCGTGTGTGGACTGGCCAGTACAGAGCCTTGATCTTAATCCCATAGAGCAGTTATGGAATGAATTAGAGCGCCGCGTATGAATTTTGGAACCAAGGTTTACTACCAAGCAACAGTTAGCGGAAGAATTATGTACTGAATGGAAGCGCTTACCTATCACTGTGTTCCAAAACCTTGTCGAAAGCATGTCTCGAAGGGTCAGTGCATGCATTAAGGCCAAAGGTGGACCGACACCGTACTAATGTATGTCAATAAATGCTATGTTGTGTATCTCTTTTAGGTGTCTGGTGGCTTTTGTCAATATAGAGAATATATCATCATCATCATCTCCATTCTCAACAACGATTATTATCAATTCACTGCTGGATGAAGGTCTCCTCAAGTTTCTTCATTTTTTCCACAACGGTGTACGATACGCCAGTCTCCTCCATGCCGTTTCCGCATGCTTACGAATTTCATCTACACATCTCCCATATGGTCTTCCTATGGGTTTCTTTCCTATCCCTCGGAATCCGGGCAAAATTTTCGGTTGTCCATCGGTGGTCCGTTCTTTTGACAACATGTCCAGCTCATTGCCATTTCAGGGATTCTTCTCTGATCATGATGTCTTCCACTCTTTTCATTTTTTTATCCACGAGTTCTGCTTATCTCTCCTGGGTACACCAAGCATACATCTCTCCATGCTGCTTTCAATTGTTTGCAGTCTCCGTATGTTTTTTTTTCTTTTAAGTTAAGATCCACGTCTCTACTCCGCACGTAAGCACTGGCAATATGCACTGATTTAACGCTTTTCTTTTAAGAAATAATGACATATTGCTCTTAAAAATTGTAATGTTTCTTCCAAAAGCTCTCCAACCAAAACTTTTATACGTCGGTTAATGTCTAAGATAAATGTAGGTACCGCTTATCTCCAGCTTTTCCCCATCAATCGATAAATCTTCATTTCTTGTGAAAGCATTGTACATCAATTTTGTCTTCTGAAAGTTCATTTTTAATCCCTCTTTTTTACCCTTGTCAGCAAGTTTCTGGATCATACTCTGAAGGTCTGAAGGGGAATTGCAGAAATTATTACGTCATCAACGAAGGTGAGTTAAATAACCTCCATTAATCTTTATCCCTTTGTTTTCTCAGTTCTATGATTGAAAGACGTTTAGCAATGTGGCATTAAAGAGTCTGGGAGATATGGTGTCACCTTGTCTCACTCCCTTTCCAATTTTTATTGATCCTGCATCCTTAAATAATCGAACGTTTGCACTTGCATTTCCATAGATGTTACTAATACGAGTGATACTAATGTATGTATCTGCAATACCGCAGGATTTCAAAGCCACTGTAACTGCTGATGGTTCCACGGAAGCAAAGCTTTTTCATAATTAATAAGAGCCACGCATAAGCATAATGGGAGTTCATATTCCCCCGTTCTTTCAATTACTTCTCTCGGCACATGGATATGATCTATAGTGAAAAAGCAGAAACTACTCACTCCTGAATCCAGCTTGTTTTCTCGATTGAACCATGTCCAGTATTACCTTCAAGCAATGTGTAAGAACCTTAATGAAGATTTTATAAACCACTGATAGGAAGCTGATGAGCCTGTTGTTCCTGAGATCCTCAATGTCACCTTTTTATGTAGCAGAATCATTGTAGCATTGTTCCAATCCTCAGGAATCTTTCCTTTACTGAGACATGTAGTGAAAACTCAGACGAGTCTAGTTTTTCTTTCCTCACTTGCTTCTTGTATAATGTCCACGGTAATTCCCTCTTCTTCTGGTACTTTTCCCCGTTTCATGTTCTTAATTGCATGTGCAACTTCTGCCGGAAGACACGAGGAACTTTGGTACCTTCCTTAATGACTGGATTTTTCTTTTTCTCTCTTTTTTTTTTTTTTTTTTTGATTGGAGGTTTAACGACCTCCGTGAGCAACTCAATGGGCTATAAGCAGTCGCGCGTCCGTAATTTCGGATCACTGGTTCCAGGGAATGAAGAGAGCCAGTGCCGTAAGACAAACACAACATCCGTGCCTCACCGGAATTCGAACTCGGGCCCCTTCCGAACGAATGATCAGAAGCCATCGCTTAGACCACTGCGCCATCGAGGTGGCATGACTGGAACAGGTGTATCATCTCTGTCATATCGTTTTGCGTAGAAATCTTTAAATCTTGTCAAAATTTCGTCTCCAT